>CAKLNU010000057.1:0-600000 GCA_922788865.1 Poeciliopsis turneri
TTTTTTATTTTTTTACAAAATTTAATTTTATGTTTTCAGAAAGTTGACAGTTGAACACTTTGTGTTGGTGCACACGGCGCTCGGATGTCCTAATTCTGTGTCGCAGGAAAATGGCGCAGATATTTGACATTTCACTTTTCACCGTCATCTCGAACGACGGATGGATGTTGTTGTTGCTATTCTCTAATACTAAATGTAGCACACAGAAACAATGGTGTTCTTGTAAAAGTGAAAACATGAGAACGGCACACATGAAAAACTGCACCAAGAATTACGATATGCATGCAAAACGTTACCCAGCAAATAGGGAAGATCTGATTGAGGAAAATCGAATAAAATGTTTTTCCATTGATTTTCGAAAAGGTCGTAAGATGTAAAACAATATATATATAATTGGTACACATTTAAAATGTCTTGATTGTTTTAAGAGATTTTTTCTGTTAGAAAATAAACTGAATGAAAACACTCTGTTCAAATAACTGTTCAATTGGGTAAAGTTAAACATGCTAGAATCCATCATTTTTCCACAGAATACATAGAAAAAATCTTCTAAAAAGTACCATATATTGTGGTATCTCTACTACCACAAAATATTAAATATTAATTTAAAATCAGCAAAATCAGTTCATCCCTTAATAGAGCAAATATGGGCATGTGGGACACTCACATTGAGCCTCACTATGAGGCAGGATGACTGTGGTTTTTGACATGTAGCTGCATTGATTGTCACCATTCACAAATTGTGAATATCATTGATCCAGACAGGATCTCTAATGAAAATAAATCATTTCCTTAGTATGGAAAATCTAATTAAAGGACACTTGACAAATTAAAAAAAAAAAAAAAAAAAAGGATTATTGAAACTACTCTTATCACAATTCTTTTCTTGATGGGTAAATTTAGATAAACCAGGATTAAAGATTCAGGTCAGGCGGCACAAAATCAATACATCAGCAAAATATCATTCTGTACGTCAGTATTTCTCCCTGGTGGAGTGAAGCTTCAAGCTGTCACTTACACACGGGAAGGATGTAAAAGAGTCAAGAAATAAAGACATTTTTTTGTTTTTTTTCTGAAGAGAAGATACATAATGCATCAAAAAATAAGCAATAAAATGTTAAAGTACACAATTGTTGTTTTCACGTCTGCAGAGCTAATGCTGCCACACTGAACAACACAACACATATGCGTCACTTCCCGTTGATAATGTCGACAGAAACGTGCAGCTGCTAGCTTAGTGTCAAGTGCACAGAGGCAGACAAACTCTCTTCTTTCCAGTCTTGTCAGGAATTTAAGGTCTTATTCTGGGCTTAGTTTGGCTTTAGAAAGCTCTAACAGCGTGTAAATAAGTCTCCTGTTGCCTTGGCTACTCATCACAACAGATCTTTGTTGAAAAGTGCCAGAACAACCAAGTGAATTTATTTAAATAGAACAGAAGTAACCCAGTGTTTCACAGTAAAAAAAACAAAAAAAACAACAACATTATATTAGCAGACATACTGTAACAAGCTGCCACTAGAGTTTGGCTTTACCAGAATTATTTTACTTAATTAATAATAAGAATAAAAAAGTGCTCACTGTTTAAAGATAGTTGTTGGTTTTAATATGGCTCCCTCAAATCCCAAATGGCTAGAAGAACATTTAAATGTGCAAAAACAAAGGCTGGGGATTAACCCGAAGACAGAAAGAAAGAAGGAAACAAAAAAATGAGAAAAGATAGAAAAGATATTAATATGCATTATTTAAACCATCTGCAGCACTACATGGTTTTGTCTGGTTATTTTCTATGATTTGGTGGAGGCTTTATTGTCATTATTTACAAGTTTAAAGTGTTGTAAAGAAGTGTTTATCTTTCAGATGTCTATCCATCTCTAATCACAAATTGAAGAAATGGCAAAAAAACCAACAAAAAACAGAAAAAAACACAACAATAAAGAATGCAAAGAATAGAAGAAAGGATATTGATTAGATGCATACTCGTAGTAAATGTCTGGCCAGTCAGGATTTTGATCGATATTGATTGATTTATGTATTTTTTTGTATGAAACATTGATGCGTACAGCAAGTCAGTTGCTAAGTTGGCAACAGTAGAGTGGCTACTGTCTCATTGCAGAGGAAAAACTAGACAGTGGTTAATTTTTAGACCTTTGCCAAGGTAGATGAGATCAGGGGATAAGATTTGCTTCATATGCATTAATCTATCACCAACTTCCCAATATTGCGGGAATCAGGGCCGATTTATCAGTCCATCTGTCTTCCAATTCCAGGTTGCAGGGTGAACACAAAGGAAACCCAGACATCGCTCTGTCCAGCAACAGCAGGGATCGTCCCATCAGTGGGGTTTGTTTCCAGTGGAACCATAACTCCGGACTCAGAGGAGCTGACTCTCATCCTCGAAGATCCTTCAGTATCTTCCAGCTGCTCAAGATCAACCCACAAAGATAGCAGCAAAATGTGCAGAAAGCAGCTATTTAGGTCATGATCATTCATGTCTTCTAGGTGTCGACTGGCACAAACAGGGATCAGAGCCAAAGCAAACTGAAATAATAACTTGCATAACGCAGAACTGAGTATTTAAAGAATGTCCAATAAAAATATAGGTTAGAGATCTAAGCTTTTTGCCAAGCTTTTCTTACTTTGTTTCATGAAAATACTTATTAAGAAAAACTATCATCATGCTACTGTTTATTCCTCAAGGCTAAGAAATGGAAATTGGAGGGAATGAAGCGGCTCCATTGGAGGAACAAACAAAGCAACCCACAGCAACTCTTTCATATATATTGGAGAGTATATATATTTAATTAATAAAACTCACAAGGCCTGCACAGGGTTCTGCATACACAACAATGACAAATGATTAGAGACTATGTCCGCTTTATGTCCTGATGATAAACATCGCTGTGATTAATGTAACAAAAATGGTTTCAGAAGCGTTTGACTTGTATTCAAATTGTACTGTGTGCTTAATAGACTTGATAGGCTTCTGCGAAACCTGAGGTTCAATCCATCAATAATGTTTTTTCAGCAGCGTCACAGGTGAAATCTAACGTTGAAAACAGAAGCTCACCCGAATGGTTATAAAACATTTTTTGATCAGCAGTCGTCATCTGTCAATAACCCACTAACGCCGTCACAGACCCACACAACTCAAGTTCTTCAAAAAAATGCCGTTTCTTGAATTTATATGTAATGTAAACGATGCTGGCATTTTCCATACTCATGCGTGACAACAATATATACATATTTTTTTGACAATTTTAAACAATCCTCATTAAACAGCGACCACTTATTCCTGTACATTTCTACCCATATTTCCAAAAAGACAGTTCTGATTAAGATTAGAATGAAATGCGTTGACGTTAACACTCTGAGAACCCAATAAAAAATTTCCAAAAATATCCAGGTTGCTGAAAGCCGTCTCCCCAGGCTTCCACGATTCGTTCTTATTTGCAATAAAATGCAAACATAAAACACCGAAATCATGAAGATGATTCTTTCGAAGACGTGTAAATAAGACATAATCCGGAACGAGTTGCTTTCATCCACATCTCCAAAGCAATTTAGAATTTGCCACAGTTTTACTGCTGTCAGTGCAAAGCAATTACTGTAAAACATCTTCAGAGATGCTTCACAAACACCTCTGTTCATCCTCCGCCTCTCGACTTGGCTTTCTTATATCTCTCCATCAGACTCAGGGAAATCTTTGCGCTGAACCAAAGTCCCGTGTGTTTGTTTCCTCATGTTTGGTCTCATCACTCGTCCAAAAACAACGGAGGGATAAAACTACATTTTAACAAAGGGCAGACAGCCTGAGCATGTGAATTTCACAACATATTTGTGTAGACAAACATTAGCTAGTGAGAATGTGAAGTGGAATTTCTGAAAGAAGCTTGTAGGACCTTGAAGCAGATCTGCAGGGAAAAGGTTACTGGGTCCAATCTGCAGTTTATTTGTTTTGAAATGAATTCACAACAAATATTGTTTGCACTTTACAACAATAATAATAATAGTGATAATAATGATGTCAGACAGACATATCCATCACTACATTAAGCTCAGTGAATTATTCACAATAGTTTTACCTCCTAATTGTCCTAATGAGAGCTGAAAGGTTCTGTGGACCTATTAGACAACATGGAAGCATTTTGAGGGTGGCGGTGGAAAAGTAAATAAGATTCTAAGGAAATCTTATAAATTTTATTGAGTCATTGACTTGCAACAGCTTACGTTAGTTCTTAGTTCGTTGACTTTGCAGCGATTCCTCCCACTGAGCATCCATCGAGATGGGAGGATCAGAGTTTGGGATGAACAAGATGACCGAATGCTTCACTCTGCCTTGTATCAACGGTTCCGGTTGCTAATTGTGTTAAAATGGGGTGGTTTGTGATTAGAGATGGGTAGAGGATGGACCCATTCCAACGCATCGAAACTTAACTAAACGCCTCAGACTTCATGAGTGCGTTGTGGGAACGCGACATCTCACTGAAATCAACACAGCGTATAAGTTACAGTCACAGAATTTTATTGGAAGATATTTCTTCTTGAAGCTTTAGTGCCCTTGAATGAGCAGTAAATGGAAAGGAAATAGGGAGGCGAGGAGAGGGAGAAGACATTGAGCAAATGTTTCGTTTTGCTTTTTCTGGCTTTGTAATCTGTGATTTTTGGCAAATGATGTCATTTGTTTGCCATTATTTGTTTTAAATGGTTTCAACCATCCACCCCGGCGGGCAAGTATGTAAGAAAGTTGTGTTAATATCAACGTCTTCAAGCTTTTTTTTTCCTGAGCGAGTTCTACTAAAAAAAACCCAAAAAAGTTCACCCCCTTCATTTTTCATTCAAAGAGCCGATAAACTGACAAGGCTGAGGAGTTAATGTGTAATAGCAAAGGGAAGAAGAGCCTTCAGCATTGCCAAGCCAGCAAAAGCTTTCAAGGTTCAGCTGCTGCAAAATGAATTTCTCTCTGTTCCGTTACAAATAGCATAAAATGTGAAAAAAATAAAAAATACATAAAAATAAAGAAAGAAAAGAGACTGTACTCCTACAATGAATTCCAACATTTGTTAAGGACGTTGTGCGCCATGAAAGACAAGGATTGGGAAAAAAATGCCTTTTTCTGAAAACTCAATTATTGTCTGTCAGTTCCAAAGGAAGACAGTTCATACATTGAGGACGCGTTTCTTAATGGAAACCTTGGAAAAACACAATCTCTGCTGTAATGGGAACAATAAGTAAATATTGACCCGACCGAGCATAACCGCCACTGAGCTGTTCAGAGCAACATGGAAACTTTGTTTGCCGTGGACAGAAGAAAGTCAAACAAAGCTGCACGTGACGCAGCACATTCTGATCACTCGTAGTAAAACTTTTAACAATTTGACCGGTAAAACCTCAAGTTCAGTAAATATCACTTCTTTTCATGCTTTATTCCTAAGTCTTTATTTTCATGCCTTGTTCTACATCATTGCACTGTTTTATGGGCTCTACACATTCCTACTGTTTCACCTTTCAGTAGTTTATTAGATTAATTACGGTTTTACCTTTTACTTAGTTCAGTGAAGTGTTAGTAGCTTAGTGAGTTTGTTGATTAATGCATTTTATCTGGAATTCCTTTTGATGATAAACTTGTAAATTGGAGATGAGTTGTAAAATCATCATAGTAAAATTTATTCATCGCAGTTTATTTGACTGTCAACTTAGCTTAGTTTTGCATTACTAAGCTTAATGTGAAACAATTTTACATTAAGCAGCTCTTTCACAAAGCAAAGTTATTTGTACGTGGAGAAAAAAAAAAAAAAAAAAAAAGCTGGGTTTTAAATCTACCCTTTAAGTAGCACTTCACTCGGTGGGGACAGTTGGGGCTCATTGCACATAAACAGAAAGTCCGATGTGCGGCGTAAAGTCATGTTTAGAAACCAAGGTCAATTTCACGTCAGCGTTCACAGTAATTCAACCATAAACCATTTTTCATCCTGAAACGGCAACAAAAGACATAATTATATGTATTTGTGTCATGCCAACTCTGGTGCGCTGCCAGGTCTTGCATCAAAAGATTATTCATAACCTTTTACTGGAGAAAATGCTAATTTGTTAGTGTTTGGATGGTGGATTTGGCTCTGACGAAGAAGTGCAGAAAGGAGAGCAAACCTCAGCCTGCTGAAATAACATATCTGCGTGTCGGCGGTGCCATTTGCCTCATCACTGCAGGATAAGTCACAGGCATCTCTGATTACGACATGAAAACGAAACTTCAGAGATCCGAACGTGCCTTTGACCTCACGGTTCCCTCCGCCGTGCGCGGCACACAGGCTTGCCCTTCGAGCTGCGGAGCCACAAGAATAGAACGGCACTGCTCAGCCGACTCCATCATACAGACATCAGCACGGGCAAAAGCTATTTTAATGTGCTAACTTTACAGCGAAAAAGCTTTAAGCAGAAACACAGAATGATTTATACGCAGGTGGATGTGAGCAATTTCCCGACCTGCCCTGCGTTTACGAAACCCATAATTTAGAACGTAGCTAATTTATAATCTGCTGGGGTCATTTGTTATTTAAGTACAGCTGCCCACGCTGCACCTCTCCACCAAGCACTTTCCTCTGTAGTGAGTCGATTAACCTCTGCTGGTGAAAGCAGAAGTGGTTGAGACTTTGCCAAGGTCGCGGGTGCTGCCCCTGGCTGCTCACCCTTAAATCCCCGGAGGTCACAATTGCCCTCTCAGCGGCCATTCCAGGCTCCTGATCTTTATGGAAAACTACAAGCAAAAACACCCATTAAATAAATGAAAACTCTGAATGCTCTTTGAAAGAGTAACAGTGCCATCACACCGCTATTAATTAGCTTAATGTAAAGCATATTATTTTTTTGTGAATCACAAGACAAACAGGACAGAAAACTTATTATTAAAAAATGTTTCCAGGTTTTATTTTAGCGCGTTCTTTATGTTTGACGTCGCCGAGGAGCTGCCAGGACGAGCGTCCGACTCAAACAGATTAATGGCGCTTTTAAGTTGCCTAATTACAGCTTTCAAGATAATGAAGGTCACCGCTTCTTGTGTGGGAAACAGAGCATGTTATGCGAGAAGAGAGGAGTTCATTTAACTTGAGAAATGGATTAAAGCCTCCCACTTAACCCCTGGACCCATAACACTCAAAACCTGGTAAACACGAAACCTAAGGAGTCACAGCTGATCGGTTGGAAGGCACACATCTGCCGTCCTCACTTGCTTTGTCTTCAGGATTTCTGAAGGTTGTGCAAAAGATCCAACAAGGCCGATGCGTTGCAGAAAGAAAAGAAAAAAACAAAGCGGGAAAAGTGAGATCTATTCATTTGCTTTATTCAAATTGCTTGGTAAACAAATTTTGCTTCTCCACACAACGCAGCCTGTCTGGGTGCCGCGTTCATTTGGATCCGTAGCTACAGCCGTGTGGTCGTAGTGCGTCCACCGTGTATTTCATGACTATTTAATGTGTGAGAGAAACTGAGAGCACTCTGCTTTACGTCTTCACTGAAAGCAATTGGTGTCGTCGCGTGAGCATGTTGAAGCAAGTCCAGAAGATTTACAAAAATATATTTTTAAAGTGAAAACGGCCGAATGAAGTGAACTCAAATCGTGCTAATAATAAGCCCAGTTTTGAGTTGTGAATGCACTAAACTCCCTTCATGTCGTATCACTCAGTAAATGATTAAACGGAAATATTAACAACGGCTCTGGTCATATTTCAACAGATGTGTCTACAAGTAGCTGTGAAGGGATTATCTTCACAATCTAAACAGAGGTTCAGAGGTGTTGAAAGAAAAGATGGAAATGCAAGAAAAATCAAACAACAAAAACCAGGTCAATGAAATAAAGACAAATGAGAAAAACCGAATATTCAGCTTTTTCTTTGCGCGGCAGCGCGGCAAGCTTTTTATAATAACTGATCATTTACTGGTTGACAGTCAAATCTGTGTGCAACATGTTGTAATTAAATTGACAGAAAATCGCAGGATCGCAGGTGCAGGTGCAGGATTTTGTGGCATTTTTCACTTTAGTCCGTGTGATTTTTTTCTTGAAGACTTTGCTTCGTCCTTCACTGATAAAAACCTGAGTAGGCTGCTTTGTTCAGACTACATGCGCTATTGAAACGCGTTTCTCCAAACTGTGTCGCAGACAAACAGACGTTCTCGCTGCAGAGTACGGTTAAGTTAAAAAAAAAAAAAGTTTACAGTGAGTCAATTTATGGGATTATAAATGTAACACATTCGTCCTGCATTTTATTTTACATAATTAACCACATAACGTTGTGGTTGATTAAATTAAAGATGTACTTATCAGAGGTGTTCATGGGTAATGCTCTAATATACCATACAATATGTAGTCTGGTATATCACGGTTTCACTACAGGATAACTTTTTTAAAAAGTTTTCAAAGTGAAAAATTCAATCACAAATTGTTGCAGCTTATATTCATTTTAATGAAGTGGCACAGCTTGTGGTCAGCTGTATGGACCAACTAATAATGAGAACTACACGTAATAATTTTCCTGTATCTCACGCTATGCAATTGCGGAGGTGAATAATTTTATAAATGCTCTTGTTCTTGGTCCACGTGGAAGGAAATCACTAAAAGTCGCTCTCTGCCTCCAGGTGTCAAGAATAGTTAACCTTTGACCGGAAATTAGAAATGATTTGGTTTCCTTCTTGAACTTGGGACGCGTGGATGTTGCATCTTTAACCCAAGGGTCTGCTTATGTTTTGCAGGACAGTTCACTGAAAACGACATATGAAGATAAACGGCAGCCGCGTGTTGGTGTTGATGATCATTTACTGAGATGGAACTAATAAAACACGAAGGAGACATGAGAGGAACAGATCCGACAATGGACAGATCCGACAATCGAAGTAAATAACCCGATGGGTTGAACTTGTGGGAGTGGGAGGGAAGTGATTGAGTGACATAAGAATCAGACGAGGACTAATTTGGGGAAAGCACTGCAGCTGAGAAGAACCAGAACAGAGGAGCAGAGGTAAAGAATGAACAGAAATGCATCCAAAAGTTTATTGACGATAAAGACTGATTAAAGAGTCATGACAAATAAAGACAGAATAAAGCAAAGAAAAGAGTAAACCAAGTATGAAGGGCTAAAAACAAACCTAAAAACTGAAAAACAAAAAACAGTAATGCAAGTTTTTTTTTTTGTCTGAAGCAGTCAGTTTCTTCTGACGAGAAGCAATGTGAATGTTTTGCACCAGAATAAGTTCCATATTGAATCTGATCATCGGTGGAGTGAATTAAGGCCAACGAGGGACGAAAACCTTAAAGTCTTGGGTTTATCAGCAAAGATAGATTTTAAAAATCCCAGTGAGAAAAGATGCTGAGAAATTATGTGTAGGATTATTTTAATGCCTGTGCATTTTTCATTCACTTTCTTGAAGGGCATCAATACAATTTGATGTCATTTTTTTTTTACAATTTAAATAAAAGCAAACAGATTGCTTCTTCTGTATAATATGCTGCATATTTTACCTTGCTTTATTACCTTTTTTTTTTATTATTCTGTTTTGGTGTCCATTAGTTTTGAGTGCTTTTGGGCTCAGCTGTATTTTGAAGGGTCAGTGCAGCAGATGGACAAGGACACAATTTCCTTTCAGCCCTTCACAATAACAGGCTTAAATATTCTCCTCTCTGATCGTCCAATGACACCATTTGTGAAGCCAGTTAACCTTAACTGTCACCCCCAAAACACTTAAATGCAAGTCGACGGGTCCACGAGGACGCCGGGGTACTCGCGGCTGTTAAAGGGTTAAAGCGACCTCTTCACTTTTGAGAAAACAGAACCGTCTGATTGCCAGATGAAAAGTGTGTGTGAGGGTGCAGACTGCTTCAGATTTGCTGTATTGCAGATACAATGAGATGCAGAAAAAGTGTGTGTGTGAAGGTGGGAGAGTTCTGTGAACTAAAACAAAAAAATATTTACAAGATCCCCCTTTTTTGCCACCAGACGTTTTATTTGGTTTGAGAAAACAAGTAACGCATAAAGGCAAAATTTGTTGCTTTTTCTGACTGAAACATCTCCCAGTGCTGAGGTTAGAGTCCTGACTGCACCACACAGAACAAAATCATAATAAAGTCTGATTAACAGAATATCAGCTTTTGGCTGTGATTAATTTCAGGCCTGGGGAAGAACACTGCAGCATTTTAAAGGAAATAATTGTATCAATCCATTTTGAAAGTGGTGATACATTGTCTGTAATTAGCCTAATTCTGAGTGGTCAACCAATCTGTCTATTATTATTGCAGTATTTGAAAAAACACCCAACCTGAAACCTTTGTGCTATGAGTGACCGATGCGTCCCAGCACGAAGGGGACGCATCGGTCACCATATATAGACCATGACTTGGAGGTCCAATTTACACAAGCAGTGATGCCAAATATGGGGAACTCTGGATGTGCTTCCTGCACCCCTATAAAAGGGAGAGACAGTCTAATTTGGGGGACAAAGGGGACTTTATTGGCTTTGTCCCTTCAATCTGTCTCTAAATTGTAGCTAACTTGATCTCTAATTGTTGGACTTGCTTAATCTGTAAATATTATTATATATTACTTATTTTGTTAAGTCTGTTTTTACATAGTCTTCACTTATCCATCTCAAAAAAAGTACATTACAGACAATTATCTGAAGATACCAGTATAGGAATGAGGTTTATTTTCTTTACATTAATGATTATTGGTAGGAATTATTATAGCTTACTACATGACACATTCTTGAGCTAGTATTTTATTGATTGTTTGCACTTATATTAAAAACCAGTAAATCAGCATATTAAGAGCTGAAAATGCAGCACTTAATATGTAATTCCCCTATATTTCAAGAAAAAAAAAGAAGAAATTTTAAGACCTTTCTTTGACGTTATAGGATTTTGACTGGCAGACGCTTCCTCTGTGGCTCACTGTTTCTGTTGCCTTACTGTATCTATTAGAGGCCAATTAAATAGGAGTGAAAACAAAGACAGGCGTGGTGTTGGTGGAGGCTCAAACTGGAGAATTATTTTAGATGGTGGGAAAGCCGAATGTAGGGCACCACCAGAATTACAGTCTTGTTTGAATCCACTGGATGTGACAGAGCTTGTCTCGTGTGTCTCCGAAGGCAGCAGTCTTTCATTAGCAGCCCCTTTAAGAATCTGAAAGCAGTCGGATGAGGAGACTATATTGTCTCGGCTTACTATGTATGCCCCAACTGTCTCAGACAATATCCTTTCCATTATCCATGGCTTCCTCTATCTATCCAAGCTTTCACCTCTATCTCCTGCCTGCGTTGCGTCTTTCCAAACAAGCTGAATCTCACGGCCTCCCATCTAATTGCCTGGTTGCTGACGGACAGCTGAATCACAGCAGTGTCACAGCTGCCTATATGTTAATAATGTGGGAGTGGGGAGCCATTTTAGGCTCCTGTCAGAGTTACTGGCGAAACATTATCCTTTACTTTTGTTTTAAGGGGGCAGTGTTTTGTGCTTGCCAGGCGCCTTATGCCATTTTATAGCATTAAGCCTTCAATTGTCAGAAAAATGCTGCATTTATCAAATATGACTTAAAAGAGATTTGACTGCGATGTTTAGTGCCTTGAAATTGGGCCTCTGTCTCTTTAAAAGCTCCTGCTGTTTTTGAAACTCTGCTTTCAGGAATTCATCACATCATTCCTCTACCAACCCTTTGACGTTTTGACCAGCGTTCACTGGCTGTTTGACGATGCTGCTGCCGCTAGTCTGGAGGAGCTGAGTGTGGGAGGGCTGCAGCTCAGAAGCTTGGAAAATGCAACTCTGAGGAGGAGCTAAGTCCACCCATGGGAGATTGATAACATTATAACAAGGTGTAAAGCTTAAAAAAATTTATTTTAAATAATGCTGCCTTTTAAACAGATTATGCTCTCATTGTCAAATTAAACCCTAAGCAGCATATTTTCATTTTAAAGGGACTATTTTGGCTGTGACTGAAATCTTCTTTTACACACAGCTATAGACGGAGATTTTTGCAAAGGGAAATGGAGCATTGTGTGTTCTATACACATCAGCTGGCATTCATTTCCATATAATCTGACAGCATTAGTTGCTTCAGATGAATCCAAACAAACTATCTTTTCTCCTTCTGCCTCACTCCATCGGATGATAGCAGACATCCACACCAAGAAGGGCTCCGGCTGCATGCTTGATAGCTCACTATTTGTGCACGAATACCCCGGGCCCATATTGAGCAGTAATATATTTTAAACAAATAGCGAAGATGGAATGATGCGTAGTCTCAGTCAGCGCGTCTCAGATCCAAGGAGAGCAGCGTGGCAGGATGTCAGCGGCGGGTCAGCAGGCGTTTTTGCTTCAGGGAGAGATCTGGCTTCCAAAACAACTTATTGCCAGCATTTCTTCCACACACCAGACGGTGACAGCTCGACGCTACAGCTGCAAGCTACCTGCGAGTGGAAACGGTGTGTAATTGTCCACGTTTGTGCAGATTTTCCTCCGGAAGATGGAGTTTAGCAGTAGATTAATGCTACGTTCTCTCAGAACGTGCACGAAAGACGCTTTTTTTTTTGTCGACGACGTGCGCGCAAAGGGGAAAAGTAAGTATTTATTAACAAATTGTTTTTCTCAATAAATACAATATTTTTAATGAGTCCATTAAACTGAAATGGACTCATTAATGTCTGCAGCAACCCCAAGAACTCCACGTATGAAACGGAAGTGTGATGAAGTGTAATGGCACGGGGGAATAACTAATGAACAAACGAGAGTTTTATTTGGTCCAAACTGATGGTGTATAAAAATATTAATATGAAATTATACGAGTATAATGGCGTGATTCACAAAAGCCAATAACACTCTCAAGACCTATGCAACCTCATTGATGTGAAAGATACTAATTGGTTACAGAGCTATTTCTGAACTTCTGAACATTCCAGCGAAAACCACTGGGGATCTAATCCAGAAGTGAAAAATAACTTCCTTTACCATAAAGCAGCCAAGGCCAGAGAGGAGTCAAAAACAACCAGAAGAGTCACGCGCAAATTTTATAGCAAGAGAAAGAAGTTCTCTTGCTATGAGAGAACTTGAAGGGAGAGTTTTTGATTAAAACAATAAGCACAGCAATCTCTTAATGTCTGCACGCTGCACAAGAATCTACTGCTTAGTTCAAGTTGTCTGTCAAAACATTCGGACCGTTCAGAGTCTGAGAACGAAAAATGAAAGTGAGGTTTTGGTGGTGGGAACGTCATAACACCGCGTTGTCTTTAGCAAAATCTGCTACGTGTTGAAATGTCAGTGAAATATCCGTTATTAATAAAAAAAAACATTGGTTCCAAAACAAATGGCCAAGAAAATTTGATTTAATTCAGAGAAATAAAATAAATTAAAATAAAATTGGCATCTTTATTCAATCATCCACCCCCAAAAGGAAAGACCCACAGATACACAGCAAATATAAAAGTGTAAAATGTTTTGGTGTTAGTGGACTTCATGCACAAGCAGAGTTAATTTTACTCTTGATAGAGTCACATTCTGTTTATGTAATTCTGGGATGTATATTATTAGTAGTTGAGGTACCGACTCCCCATAAAGAGTTAAATTAACACTTTCTGGCGTGGACACATATAGACACTTTAAAAGTGTTGAAATCAAATCTGACAGAGTAAATTTGCTGGATTTGCTGTGCAGAAATCCACAGAACCTTCCAGATTTGAAGACACGTTGTTGTCAAACTCCAAGTTGCCCATGTTACTAAACCAAAAAGGTTTTGATTACACAGTAATTAATAATTATCTCACCTAATAAATATGTTACACGTGTCTTTGTCTTTATGGACTAATTGTTACCTATGAATTCATCAGCTTCCCACCAGCATCTAATGTTGATTTTATGCCAGAGAGAGACGACATGTTTGAAATTTCTTTCCCCCACGGGATAAAAGAACAATTTTTTTTGCCAGCAGCAGCGAGCAGACTCAGAGTAGTTGCATTCCTCTGATCCATTCATACACTCTGCTGTGGAAAAGTGTTTGAAAAGGCCATGAGAGGGAGCTATGGCCACCTCTTTTGAAAGACCGAGTTGGTTGTTTGTCCGAAGAGTCAGCAGGCCTGTGAATGCCAAGCGCAGCGAAGCAAAGATGACAGTCGGGGAGCTAATCCTCTGAAATAATTTGGTAGGCAGTCTCTGAACTTCCACATTATCTTCCTCCGCATACGGCAGATGATTTAAGCGCCTCAGCCCAGTTTTGACAGGTGAATAAAAGTCAGAACCGTATTTCTTTTTTTTTTTTATAGGAGGAGCAAATGTTGTGGACGAGGTCCATGTTTTGGCCCGCAGTTTAAATTTCTTGTATACAAACGGTGCGAGCAGCCTTTATTTCGAGATAAGGGAGCTGACAGAGTGAGCAGTCTGAGCCTCGGGGCTGAAATCTGCTTGCACATTGGTTTCAGCTTCATGTGTGACGCTGGATGGTATTATTTGCCGGTTACCTTGTCACTACACTCGCTAAAAAAGATATCCTCGGCGCCTATATTCCCTCAAGAACGCTTCCGCTGCAAAACCACCTGCTTGGCACCGGAGAGGAAATGTTTACCCATTCAGGCAAATAAATAAACATGTCACAGAAGCAAACAAGAAAGAAATGACTCCCCAAAGTCATACCTGTGTTGTACTTGGAAAACTCAACACTGATGAAAAAGCTGATAAATTGGACGTCTTCACCAAGATTGCTTTAAACAGGCCAACAGACAGGAATGGAAAGCTCTAAATGTGGAATGTACCGGGGAAAAGAAAAAATAAATTAAAAGAAGAAGGAAGATCTCCACTAGCTGTCCAGAATTGAACACCTTAATTTTCAGGAGCAAAGTGAGCCTGAATCAAGATTTAATTGGTGGCACACAAGATAACTGGGAGAATTGAAGTTGAAAAGAAAAGTCTTACATTTAGCTCAGGAAAATGTATACATACATGTGTAAATATTTGTATACATTAGTTTCTGCCCCCAAATATTTTTTTTTTCCATTCAGCTTTTGCTTCATTGCCTGACGTGGTTAGTGGATCACTGCACTCGTCCTGCTGTCCGTAATTTTAAATCCAGGTGTCGCTGTTTCCCGTATGTCTGATTAAGATCATAATCTAAGTTGACAAGAGTTGATCCGGCATGATCACAGATCGGTGTCTAATTTTCAAGGGCGGTCACGAAATCTCAGCCTCGGTTTGCCTTGTATGTGTGTGAAGCACTTCACTTGAGTCGAGCAACGTCTGAGTCCTTTCTGAGTCACTGCTCTTTCCAAACACATGGAACCGAACACAGCAAAGTAATATTGGAAACAAAATGAAAACGACTTCAGAAATTTGCTTGTTTGTAATTTAATTTATAACAGGCAAGTTTTAAATCGCCTTGAAACTCACTCAGGGTACGCCAATGTTGATGTAGATCTGAAATGGTCTCACACTTAGACAGCGAGCTCTCAACTGGAATACAGAACGACTATGTTTTAAGAACTCGGACCGGTTTTGTCAACATGCAGAGCACCATGTGTGAACGTATTGTGAATTTCGGTAGTGGCTGAAAGATGTTAAAAGAGGTCGATGATGACGCCAAACACGGGACGATTCTGAACGAAAACCGGCGCATTTCTGCTCAGCAAAGAGCCCAAACATCCAGAGCTGCAGTTCACAGTACAATCCTGTATTTTGGATGATGCAAAGTCCACACTATTTCCATTTTTATTCCTTCAACCGTGTGTCGTTTCCCTTGATTTCACAAAGATTCGCTACTCGTAAAAAGGTGAAAAGGTTTACGTGGATGGATTGTTTTTGCACACTGTACTGCGAGTGCTTGAGAAGAGCTGCTTAGAAGAAACATATTCCACCTCCTGGTTATTTTAAGCACTCTGCAGTAAATTATTAGAGCAAAGGAGAGCATAAAACCCAAGTCTCAAAGATCACAGACCTGTAAAAGCCTCGGATAACGTGGGGAGAGCACATCAAACCATTTGCTTGTGTGAATCACGTTCTCTGCTTGGCAGATGCTGTGCTTTGTCTCTCCTCCTACTTGCCTCCATCCTGACTTCAAGCAATGTAGACAAAAGCCTCTGGAAGCCCCTCAAGTTACTTATCTTAGCAGAATGGATAGAGACAGGCCTCCCACTTTCCTCACGCAGCTAAAGTTGGAGCAACAAATGTTTGGTTACCTGCTATGCATTTGAAAAGTTACACAGGTTTTGTTTTTTTTTCTTTTTCTTTTACAGAGGCTCTTGTCATCAGTGAACTGAATTGCGACTCACTTCTCCATGTTCGGAAATGCATTATTAAAAAGGCCGAGCTCCTCCACAAAGCCTTTTAAGAAGGCACATGATACCGGAATACTCAATGTGCGAACAATATTTGTTTACGTTCCTGGCGTCTGGGTTCGCATTTAATTTTGAATTAATGAATACAAATGCGTTTGTCCGAGTGTTGCTTAATGTGCGCGATCTTTTCATTAGCAGATGTGATGGAGCAGTGACAAAAAAAAAAAGAACGAAAGAAAAAAAAAAAGCTTCCTCTCGGCATCCTGGTTCTTTCTCCAGGCTGAAAAAGGAGATTTTAATGCAGATTGCACTCTTCATTAGAAAACTGATTTTGCCTTCTCTTTAATGTGTCATAATATGGAAATGAAATGCACAGCATAAAAAAGAAATGAAATAATAAATGGAAATCAAATGAGAAGGTAAGTGATAAAAAACATTATTGTTATATCTTGAGTATGTCACTCTTTTAGTTAGGATTTTTTATTGGGATACCCGAAGAGTCACCAGCTCATCAACTTGTTACCAGCAGCAACCATTGTTCAACCATTGTTCAGTTTAAAGGTACCGTTTCATATCTTTGCTCTTATTTTATAACGTCTCCTAAAAGATGCCCGTGATGTGTGGTCTTATATTTTAATGTAAAATTCACAGAACGAGAAAAGGAGAGGAAGCAAAACATCTCTCTACTCCTGGGATGTCCAAAGTGTGGTCCGGGGGCCATTTGTGGACCTCCGAATGACCGACTGGACCATTCTGACGCATGAACATGCTTTGATCCAGCATGATCCATCAATTTGATGCCTGTAAGCAAAAAAAAAACAAACACACAAAAAAAAAACTTTTAAAATTAAATTAAAATTAGAACAAAACCAGAGAAAGGCTGCAAATTCATGTAATAATACACAGAAAAAATTAATTTCATGCAAAAAACTGTAAAACAACAACAACAAAAACCTGCATTTGAGGACAGCTTCCGAAACACTTGAAACGCCCAACTGAAGTCAGATGGAAAAATACGAGCAAGCGAGATCCAGATTACAGCGTACGACCTCAAAGCATATGTGAAGTTGTGCCTTCATGCCCGGTTCTGCTCTCACTGCGTTGGAGCGCGCTCTGATCCAGATCCCGGCTTGCAGGCGGCGAGGCAGAAAACAGAGGGAAGGGAAGGAGCTTTGAGAGACGTTGCTCCTTCTCTCTTCCTCTCTTTATTATTTTTTTTTCTCTCAGACCTTTGTGTATATGTGTACTGTCAAATTTGGCCCTGAATTTTAAAGCGGTTCAATGTGAGCATGAATTATTTAGCTTAAGTCAGCGTGAAGTGAACTTGTGTTCGCTAATCACCGTTGATTTTTATTTTTCTTATTTTCCTGCTGCATGTATGCAGCCGGCTTTCTTCAGGTTGGCGATCTGTGATTCTAATTTAACCTGTGGTGTATTGTGTGTGTATGTGTGGGTGTGTGTGCGTGTGTGTGTGTGTGTGTGTGTGTGTGTGGCCTTGATCGCGTAATGGACTGGTAGGTGTAACGTACCACCTGCTCTATGACAGCTGGGATAAAATATGACCAGCAACACCTCTTGACCCTGAACATGAAACAGAGCAAGTGAGAACAAATGAATAAGCAGTCTGGTCTTACAGTAAGCATTGACTAAATTGTTTTAAAAATGTTAACAAAAACACACTATTTACCAAACTGTTTCCTTTGATATGTTTTTTTTTTTCCATATATATATATTGGTTAATAATTTGTGCGTTGTTGTTTCCTTCGCCGCCCATGCTGTTCTTTGTGCTTGCATATAAAAAGCCCACAATAATATTTTCAGTCTGATTTGTATCCCGTTTACAATGCATCCTCCCTACACAGACGAACAAAGGATGCTGCAGCCTTGTCGGGAGCGAAGACTGCGATAAGCAGAACAATCTTTTATGAAACATGATGGGCTGGATGCACAAGCACAGTGCCCACGCTGAAACAACTTTGTAGCTATTGTAGTTACACGAAAAAAGACTTTGGAAAATTATGAAGGTTTTCTTATGTGTTCGGTCTGGGACTAAATAGTTGGATGTTTTTGTGCAATGGAGCATAAAGAATGGGGGGAAAAAAAGAAAGAAAGTAGAAGTCAATGTGATTTTCTGCTGCTTTTCGTCAATACTTTGCTCCCAGTTTAGACTCAAACGGTCGGGTCTCTCACCTGAGAGCTGTGGAAAGTGGATTCCCAATAGTTCCCGTTCTAGACCTGGACTAGAAACGTGACTGTTCTCCCAGATGCCTGAACAAAAAAACTAACAAAAAAAACAAGCCACAAATCCCTGAACGCAGTTGCCTTCCTTCCGAAACGCAACTATTTTTAGGCAGTCCTCACACTCTTAACAGCCAAATGCTAATCTTCAGCCGGCATCTTTTTGAAGTAAAGAAGATACTTGAGGTGGATTATTCATGGCCACATAGCCACACTCTAAATCCCAGTTAAGGCTGCTATGAATCCCTCACTGTAATGTCAGGAGGGCTGCTACCTAAATAAGTGTTGCCGCAGTACGTCATGCACACACGGCACCGTTTACCAAGGATAATGTTCAGGTTTAAGGAAATGAAAGCTCCTACTTCTCCCTCCTTCCACCTCCCCTCTTCATCTCTGCTAAAAGACAAAAGGGGAAAAAAATGCAAAAAAAAAAAAAAAAAAAATCACACCAGAGCGTCCATGTCCTGCTAATGACATGCCCGGCCTTTGCTGCTCTGACGTTGCATTTAGCACTGCCAGTTGATATGCAAATGTTCTATATGTTTGCGCTCACATGCATATTTTCATTTCAAAGAGCCAACAACAAATGCATGAGATGAGCAGGTCTGGAAAATGGGTCACCGCTGCTAAATGTTGATAGTGCTACTTTGCCCCCCAGTGGCGCTCAGGCTGAGTGCAGATGAGGAGGTTTCATTAACATAACCTTCAGGGTGTTGATTTTTTTTTTTTTTTGTTGTTGTTGTTTTTTTTTTTTGTCTCCGCACAGATGCCGGGATGTGGAGGTGCTGCATACGTGCTTCGTTAAAACACCTTCAACAGACATGCCTTTGTCTGGCAAAAACATGTTTTTCATATTAATCTGAAACTGTTGGGTGAAGAGTTGTTTTTTTTTGTTGTTTTTTTTGCACAGTTTTTGCTTTCGTGACTCATTTACAAGCTGCTCTGATGGATGACTCATGTATTAAGGATACTTGGCATCCCATTTCAGAAGCTGCTGTAAAAGCCACTCTATTTTAATTCCGTTTATCATCTGAAACCATGTTTATCACATCCTCACAGGTTAACAGGCTTTGTTCGAAGGTAGAAACCCAAAGCAGGGATGTGTACATATCAGTAAGAACCTGCTGTGCAAAACACTGAAACCAACCCGCATGCTGTTGCCAAAAGACATCAGGTTCCTTTTGAGACAATAAGGACTTGATTATTTATTTCCGTGTGTAAATTAACTGGCTCCGTTTTTGGTCTGCTGGTAGATATCAAATCCTGCAGGAGATGGTTTCCCTGTCTGTCACCTCCTCTGCTAATTATAGCCTGGGAGAAGCAGCTCATGCTTTCAGGAAGTGAATGTTTAAACCAACATCATGTCCACACACACACAGAGGCCAACATGAGTTTTAATAATTCAGAGTCAGCTGGTTTAATGACTCCTGTTATCTCAAGCCAAATTGTATTGTTCCATATGGGCTGTTTTAGTGCTTTATGACTTGTTCTGCAACCACTTGTTACTTCTGATGGACACAAAAGTATATTAAACAGGCTGTAATTGCTAATTATTGTAAGGTTCTCTTAGTTGAATACTGGTGTGATAAGTTAAGGAACAATAACTTTTTAGCTCTAGCGCTTTGGAGATCATTGATGGAGATCACTGGTGTTTTCAAGCATTTATTTCTGCTAATTGCAATTACTTTCTGCTCACAGCTGTTGGAAATATCACATTTATTACATCTGAGCAAAAAAATAAATACATTTAAAAAAGTGGGCTTGATGCCTGGTTAAGGATTATTTTTAAATGATGCTTTTGAGCAGATAAATTAGCCTCTTTGAATAGCATGTTCAAATGTATCTCATATTACTGCTTGTCCTGTAAATTAGAACAGTACAGTTCAAAATGGGGGGCAAAAATAAAATCATTTGAAACTGTTAAAATTCACCGCAATTTCTGCCTCGCTTTACGTAGCCTGCTGCCTCCAGCAGGGAGGTTTCGGCTTTGGTCCAGATAAGTTTATTGTTAAAATCAATGAAGATCAATGTAGTGCACCGAGAAATGCAACTCCTAAACCAAGACCAGCTGAACCGCGGCTCGTGTAAACTGTTTCACCTCTAGCTTTCTCATTTTAGTTTTCAAGCCACTGGCTACCAGAGGTGTCACTCAGACACCGCTGGTGAAAATAGGGACTGTTTGTTGTAAAGCTGGTTGTTTGCCCCTTGTCAGCATTCCTGTCATGGTGTTAATGGACTGGAACTCAGATAGGGTTCTGTGTCCTCAAGCTTCTTGCACACACGTTGGAGCAAAATTCAGGCGTCTATGAATGATTTCAGGACGGATGGCGAAAGGAAACAAATCGGCTTTGTTTTGCTTTAAAACAAAAGTTAGAAATGTAGCTGATATGTTGTTTTTTTTTTTTTACTAGATTTCATCCAGGCATCCTTCCAGGGTCACGATTCTAAGCTAACTAGCTTAAATGGCTAGAACAGAATCTATGTGCGATTCCACCTGAAAGTTGTTTTTTTGTTTTTTCTCCAAAGCCTTGATGTTGTCCTTTTTACATAGCCAGAGTGCTGACAAATCCATTTTACAGTCGGGAGTAAACCCTGCTAAATGTGCAAAAGGATCAAATCCATAACACATTACTGTTAGGTAAGAACAACTGTAACAGCAGCATGTATGGATGAAAAACTTCTTGAACCAGGGTCTCTTCCAACACTTTAGCTGAGTGGACTCCATCATTTTTTTTTTTTTTTTCCCCAAGTAACAGATTTCATAAGACGAACCATTTTTGAAAATCTGTGAACTGCACCTCGTGGTGTGTCATTTTGATCCCCTCCTAAAGATAAACCAAAACCAGAAATTCCCTCGATTAGGGTGAGGCGGCCTCTCAAAGTCCTGGGCAGCCTGGATTTGATTCACACACGTAGTGGAGGGTGTCAGCAATATTTTTCAAATCCACGGGGTTAAACAAGAGGCAGGGCCAGGGTCATGCACAAGGAGGCAGAAATCTGATTGCTTATCCAATGAACAGGTAAAACTCAGAGGAGGACAGAAACTGGGTCAATGTCCAGAGATCAGAGAGACGGCAGGGAGATTCAAGATCTAGCATTTGATACAGAAAAAAATATATATAATATGTGCTTTCAATGCATAATATCACAGTGAAACTACATTTCCTTTATGTATTTTGCGATCCCACAAATATTACTTTGCTGACGGTTTGGTCTTATTCACTGTAAATGAACTGTTTGAAACAATATTACATTATTACTAAAGTGTTTTCTTTCTTGAGGATCCTTAAAATAAAGCAGAGATCAAAAGTAAAAACTATTTACTTTTTTGTACTATTTTTCACATATTGTACTTTTTAACATTTGAACATTTACTGGAATATGCTCAATTCCTTTTGAAGTCTTACACATTGTTGAGTAAAAAAACAATAAATTCTGGTATACAAAATGAAAAGTCACAAACAAACTGTTTTCTGCTAAAAAGCAGACGTGTCACCATTTACCGGAGCGTGCACGGCTTGTAAACTGAGAGTGCTCAGTGTGTCGCCTGCTTTCAGTGGGGGTGTGTTGCGATGTTTGAGTCATTTTTTTTTTTGGCACAACACTAGACAAGCATGTGACATTGTCTGCCCAGCTTACAGATGAATCCTGTCACATTGTGTTGCAGCTGAACTAAACACAGTTCACTCAGACACAACAAATTCCCCTTAAAATGGAAATTCTCTTCAGATAAAAGTAAGATGTTTTGGCTTAGTGGACAATTTGTGGAAGATCATCTTCAATATCTGTATATTCAACCTGATATGAGTCCTGCAGTATTAATACGGTCCTTCTGAGGGCTGACGCTATTCAGCAAGAAACTTCATTAAATGATGTTTGTGCATGACTTTACTCTCTTATTTAACGACAAGATTTTATTTGTTCAGTATTTAATTATGTTGAGTAATTTATTCCTGAATTTTTATCCAATTGTACGATAAAAATGTTACTTTTGTTCTTGCTGTCAATCGGTTGCTAAATCACTTGAAGATTATAAATTTGAACATCGCACTGACCATTAGTGTAGATTTAGGTATGATGCTAATTAGCTCCACCAGGCGCTTAACGAATGAAACAAACAATTTCAATAGGTTTACTATTTTGTTGACGCTGCTATTGCGTAGTCAAACTGCATGCACAAAATTGACATTTTCTATAATTGCATGTCATATGTACCTTTTATTTTGCCTAGTTTATCTAAAATGTTCCTTACCCCAAATAACTTGAAGTAACTTAGAAATTAGGTGATATGCTGCCTATTCTGATGCATTAGTTGTAGAGGACATTAGTCGCTCAAGGTTAAGATCATTTACCAGCAAAATCTCATGCAGTTATCCCACTGCACACTTTTTCTTAACTGAGCCATGTGTAGTTCACACTTCGATAACTACACTGGAGTCAAAGCACTTCTATAGAGTTCACACTTCGACAACTACACTGGAGTCAAAGCACTTCTATAGAAACCTTAGTATTAGAGGCGTAAGCATCGACCAGCATTTGAAGTATTCATACAACCACTTGACTCTGTTCTCAGTGTACGCTGTATGAAGATAATTAGCTTCGCTGGTCCATAAGGGGTTAAAAATGGATCATTTCCCATTAATCATATTAATAAGTTCTGAGTATATGGTCTAATCTCAAACATCCAGCATATTGAAAACCAATTCTTTCCAAAGGTGAAGGAAAGGTGAACTGCACCTTAAAGTGGTGACTGTAATTGCAGTCGGTTTGGGCCAGCAGGCTGACGACTCTGACAGCTGCTCACTTTGTGCATTTCTAGTAAAAATATGATGTTCTTTTTTAAATTTGTATGCTTAAAATGAGCTGCTATACAAATTATGGAGTATTAGCTGTTTTGGCTGCATGAGATACACTTATTGACCGAATGGTTGGATCGCTTATATGCTGCATGTTAAAGGAGGAAATTCTTGTGGAGGGGGGAGAAAAAAGTTTCACAGTCCAACACAAACGAAATCTGAGCATAAATAAGGACTTCAGGAGGACAAATGTCAACGCCGCGAAACATTTAAGTGATTTTGTTGATCTGAGAGAACATTGAAAATAAATTTCACTATCTACTTACTCTTATTTATTCACAGTTGCTAATTCGAACTCGTGAAAATCCCTGAGCTATATGTGTTTTTAGCAGAATTATGTTGACAACAGCATTTGCATTTGCTGCTCATGTTTAAAAATCATGATTATGTATTTTCTGAGCATGTGTGAAAAAAAATTGCGGAATTGAAATAATAAGAAATTATGGTCAAACCAGAGAGAGAGCAGCTAATTTAAAATAATTTTTTGTTTTTATATGTCCGCTCCGTCGTGGTTCATCTGGAGGCACCGACAACCTGCAACCCAGCAGAGATTAAACAGTGATGTTGTGTCTCAGTGCTCCTTTATTTCATTACAGCAACCGCAAAAATAGCTGGAGTTAACTTGCAGCTCTCTAACAATTTATGGTGAGTGTAAAATAATTTCACCACATGGCGATTGCCAAAACCGCAACTTTCACTCAAAGTATATTTTTGCTTTTGCTGGGCTACAATTTGATAAGGTTCCAGCAATTTGCTGCAATGGTAAATGGATTGAACTTACTTAGCGCTTTTCCAGTCATTTTGACCACTCAAAGCATTTTACACTAGAGTCACAGTCACAATCACAAACTCTCACATTTACACACCGATTTGCAGACCGGACATTCAGGAGGAAGCTGGAATCCAACCTACAACCTTCCGATTGCAAGACGACTACTCTGCCGTTCAGCCACAGTCGCCTGAAACATCTTTAGTTCAAACCTGCAATAGGTCATGGAAGCAAGACGCTTTTAATTTGAGTATGTCATTTTTAATAACGTTTTATGATTTCCTTATGTTGTCTAATTGCCCTAGTTGTGCAATCTCTTATTTTTCTGTTTCTACATGTTTTTTTTGTTGTTTTTTTTTTTAGTTTGGCTCTGTGTTCTTCCATTCATTGTGGAAAAATAAACTATTTCTATTCTATTCTATTCTGTTCTGTTCTGTTCTACAGAACAGCCATCAGTAAAAGCTTTTCTGCAGCCATTTTTCCACACGACGCGCCGAGACAAGGCGAGCTGGTTTGTAGGTGAGACGATCCCGTTTTAAAGAGGGCCGCTTCTTGTAAGCGTTTGCTTTATTCCCTATAATCAGTCCTCTGAGTCTTGCCCGTGGCCTTGTTTGCAATTTTCACAGACTGTCATGCATATAAAAACGAGAGCATTTTCATTTAGCAAATTCCAATTGTCATTCTTAAGTGGCTTTTGTGAAGGGCTTACCAAACTTAATCCTTAATCTCAATGAGGATGGTTACGCCTATCTCGAAAGAATTCCGTTTACAGAATGCATCACTCAAAACCAATTGCATTTAGTCTTCTCAGCCACGTGCAGCCGCACTGCAAACGGCGGCACAAATCCCCGCACATGCGAGGCAGGACCTGCTGTTCCACATAAAAACTCGCAAAGAAACGAAATAAACACAATGAATAAATACCGGAATTTAACATCAACATAACAGAGCACCTCATTACAGGAAGAAGGAATAAATATGGGTCATAATAAGTCACTCTGATAAGCCATATTCCCATTAAAGTATTGGCAGTGTGGGAGGTTTGCACGGAGGAAAGCCATTACTATGAAACTACTTGAACAGGCACAGTCTCCTGGGATGGATTAGGAGAGTTTATTCAGTAAAATAAATATTTCCCGGCATTTATCATTTTATCTAGGGGTCCAAATTGCGAGCAATGACTGGGATAATCTTGTTTTGCTGAATAACTGCAGCACTACAAACAAGCGGGGCGGATTAGTAACCCCTGTTGAGAGATTTTATTTCCACAGAGGACGCTGATAGCGGTTGGCACCGAGGGCAGGGGCTTGATTTCTGAGCAGTAAACATTGATGTTTTTCTCGCTGGAAGAGCCACAGTCTGTCTGGACAATATTTCATATTGATAATAGCATTTGTGGGCGCTTGAGTAAATGGAGTTGGATACTGCAGGTGACGGCGTGAGGTGACCTTATCACACTGTGATGAACTGGAAATGGGAAACTGAAATCAAAATGCCATCACGGAGAAGCAGGCGGAATTCATCTGTGCCGCAGCCGAGGGTTCCGCTAAGATGGGTAGAAAAAAAATAAATAAATAAAAAAAGAATAAAATAAGAAACATGCCCCGTTGGAAAGAAGATTGCCAACCTGACAGTCTGACAGAGTTTGAGGGTTCGGCTGATCGAGTGTCCTGTCACGCCTTCGGGGAAGTGGAGTTGTTTATTTATTTTTTGATTTAAGGATCGCTCCATTAGCATTCAAAGCAAGACGAACGGCTATTTGGAACTAATTAGGTCCAAATGGCACCTGATCATGATCACATACACACACACACAGACACGAGCAAGGGCGAGCCGACACACGCGCACGCACGCACACACGCACATACACCATGGCAAAAATTACTGCTGTCTCTTTCAGAGACCGTGAGAATAAACATCAGCTCATTCATCCAGGTCTCTGAGCAACAACTAAGGTCAGGACGAATTGAGGTTCTTTGCAACTGTGAGCGAACTGTAAATGAGCAAGATAAATATCGCCAGAGACAGATTGTCTCAGGATCAGTTAGATGCAGGACACACATTAACACACGCACGTGCAAACACACTCGTCTTACAGTACCCTTCGAGACAAAGGTCGTCCTTCGGAGAGGAAAACACAGAAAGATGTCTTACCTGTGAAGAAAGGACAGAGTGCAATTAGTTTGATCTGATATTGACTAGCAGGCGGCGCTCGGCATCAGCTGATTTGATTTTGAAAACGTTGAGGACATTTCTCTCATTATATATCCGTGTCTGCAGTGCTGTACGAAAGTATTTGCCTCTTCAATGATTTCTTTTGTTTGTGATTTTTATTTTGCAACTATTAGGACTCCAAGATCATCAAGCGGAAATAGAAAATGTATCGTTCAATAAATCAATCAAAGTTTCTATAAAATAATCTCTTCCACAACTGTTAGGATAAGGAAACATATTGATCCAATGAACTTGATGAATTACACTACTGAGTTATGTTTAGAAAATGTCAAACCTATTTTGTGAGGAGGCTGATAAAATAGAAAAAGTACATATATCCATCTTTTATCATACACACTCATCCATCATGGGGTTGTGAGGGTTGCTGGTGCTCCAGAGGTCAATGGGCGAGAAAAAAGGAAATATATAAACGTGTGTGTGTGTGCGTGTGTAGAATTGCTGCAGCACGTCCATTAATTGGGAAATTTCTGCTCCACATTTCAACTCAGGCACATTGAAGGATTTTTGTACATAAATCTCCAGTTTAACTTAATTCCACAACACAACATTCAAGTTCACACTTTGACTGGGCCACTCCAACATGTCCTGTCTTTTTTTGAGTCCCGTTTTTTTTTTTATCACTAACCTGTGGCATAAAACGAGTGGACTTGAGTTTAAAGGCACAAACTGATAGCGAGAGAGCAGAAATGTCATTACAAAAATTGAGGCTTCAAAGGACGGTCGGAGTATTACTCTGCAACGTCTATGCAGTTTTTGTAATATATAGTTGTATTTGTTTCACTTAGAAAAAAAAATGATTTAGAAATGTGTGGCTCATCACACTTAATTTATGATGTTACAAGGGGGCCAAATGCGTTATATGATTTTCATTGCAGTCACAGCTGTCCACCAAGAAATAAAAATAAATCGCCCAAAACCTGCATTTTGCTTTTACTCAGGTTATGTTTGTCTGATGATATGGAACAATTAGGTGAAACCAGAAGCAAAGACAGAAGGAATCTTTTAGAGAGGAGTTACATTTTCACAGCATTGTACTTAAAATGGAAACAGGTCTGCGCTGACTGGTCATCGCATGACTCCTCAGAGCTGGCCTTGGCATGTCGCACTCCTTCAATTTGCCACCTTAGTGGCTCAGCCTCAGTTCTTTCATTAAAATGAGAAGAAGAAGGAAAAAAAAAAAGATCACCAAGTCTGCACAGGCTTTTAAACAGGCTCACTCTCTAAGCACTCGCAGCGTGCCATCCCAGCAGATGTCAGTGTTACTCGGCTTACTTAAGAAAAAAAAAACAAAAGAAAAAAAAGCACAGATGCTGCAGTGTATGTATAGCTGAGCAAATAGCAATCACAGCCCTTCTGCGATTCATTTCAGCCAAAATGATTCACTCAGCCGGCAACAGTCTGAAACTGCAGGGAGATTTGCTGAGAAGTTAACATGCAAAGAGTGTGCACAACAACTTGATGAACGTGGTGAGGAGGAACAAAAAGCCCGAGAATCGGATGCCTGCAGCACGCTCAGATCGCAATCTCTTAAGAAGCCGAGAAAGCCAATTAGACGAGGTTTGATTTAATAAGTACTGCGAGCTGACTTTTCACGAAATGCTGCATTTGTTGACAGGTTTGTGTTTTGTTTTATGTGACAGATGCGCTGTGACTGAATGCTGATGTGGTTTAACACTTGCAGAATTAATTAAAAATAATATCACAGAAAATAGATAAAAGTTTCACCTCGAAACACGTCGTCCTTTTGGTGAAATAACTTACTTTTGTTTCAAACGAACGCGACCTTTCAGCGAGAGACAATAATTGTTTAAATTCGAATACCACAAACTTGCTTTTTTGTGAACTAAAGAAGTCGTAGCATCTAAGGCCCAGAGGCAATGCAATGTTCACAGCATACATTATAGGATGAAGAGGTGCTGAGAGAACTGAGAGGTTCAAGATCTGCCAAAAAAGGTTCAAAATCCATCTAAAATTTCTATGTTTGAATGAAACGTAGAGCATGTTGGCTGCAGCTGCTTGGCAGTGGGTCATCACAGGTAGAAATATGCTGTGTTTCACTCTAGGCTTCTTCTCTCAACTACATAGTATTTTACTCTCTGTCACCAGTGAGAGTTTCCACCACACTTGGAGTCTATATGAAAGGCGCCACAGGCAAAACTCTACTTTTGCCTTTTATGTTTTATTTTTTGGTGGCTTCTTTCAATCCAGAGTTGCCCTAAAAACAACAAAGCTGGAAATGCTCTCTGGTTTTTGTGACTTTCAGAATTGACGGACTGCATTTGTAATGCTGTGCAGTTTAACTCACTGTAAACAATATTTCTCTTGGAATTTCCGCATCTGCATTGTCTGAGCAGATTTTATTTTCACATAATGAAAAGTTCCCCCCTGTCCTCCCTTCATGGCATTGCAAGGATAATCGTGTTCAGACAGGAGATGGATGGATGAAAAGTCTGGCATCTTCAACCAACAAATACACTAACACATCCAGTAATTTTTCTTACCATTCAGCTGCCTTGGATTACAGAATGTCACTCAATGATGCAGAAGTGGGAGAAGGAAATATTGCAACTCTGTACCAATGAAATCAATTTATTGGTACAGGGTTAGGGTCAGGAGTTAGGGTTAGGGTTATTCTTTTTCCTGCTCCCTTGAGGAATCTCTGTTATTGTTTCCTCATTTGACTTCAGCTGCTGATGTTGCATATCAGTGTAATCGTTTCTCTGTTCTTACTCCACCAGTAGCTCTACTCAGCATCCTGGCTGCTAATTTCTGCAGATTATCCTGCTAGTTAGGTCATGTTCATCATCCATTCTTGTATTATCCTGCCTGCCTCATCTATGCTGCTTGTTTTCAATCAGCTGGCAGCTGAACCTGAGTTTTGAAACTGTTCAAAAAGTTAATAATAAATCATTTTCTGCTTGTGGACAGTGACATCAGGTCAAGTCTTTTCAGTCTGTCTAAGATGCTTTCAGGTGTCTTTCTATGTCTAATGAACATAGGGAGTTGTTTCATGCTATCTTTGGAGATTGTGGGTGAAGAGTCGACAGAGTTCGGCACATGAGCAACTTGGCATGTTTTGTTTGCAGAACGTCATAGTTCATGCTATAGCAGTTCATGCTACTCTTCTCAGCAGCCAGACTGCTTAATGTCACTCAGCCAAATTTCCAAATACTTTTTCTCTCACTCAGACATTCACAAATACACTCACCGCCCACCTAATTAGATAACTCTACTTCAGAATTAACTAGTTGACAGTTTCACAAGGTGTCAGAAACATCCTTTAGAGCACTGCGCCAGTTTTTGTATCATATCTATAAACAGTTGCCAGTTTGCAAATTGTGATGTGAATCTTTTCTTGCACCAAAATCTCAAAAGTGCCATGACCATCTGAACACTGATGTCATAAAGGGATGGAGACTGTCAGCAACAATAGCAAAGGAGACTGTCGGGCTCTAATGGTGTTATATTATACGGGTCAAAGTGTAGCGAAAACAAATATTCCCACACCATCATACCACCAACACCAAGTTGAACCCTTGATACAAGGCAAGTTGAATCTCAGCTCTTGAGCTGTTTACTATTGTCTGAATGCTGCAGCTGAATCTCAGCACACCGAGTAACAATTTTATAATCTCTCATTGTCCAATTTTGGTAAGACTGTGCGCATAATAGTAGCAGAGTTCACTGCTTTAGCGAGATGTTTCACTGCAGACCAGACGAAAATTAAGCTTCTTTCCCGCAAGTTCAACAAATTGCCTGAATGTGGTTTAAGATTTCGCACCAGTCCATATGCAGAAATTAAAAAGCCAAACATGAAGAGTTTGAGAGCCAGATTCCATTCCTTGGGTTTGTAAATAATAATGTGGCGGAATACCATAATATTTTTGTGTTGACTGTGGAAGGGAAAATAGTATCTCTAATTAGCCAACCTCATATTACAGTTACACTTAATTAATAAACAATTGTGTAGTGGAAGGTAAAAAGAAAATACTTTTACTTATTTTCTGCTGTTAGTAAATTCAAAATGTTAATTGCCAAATGAAAGTTTACATATGCTTTTAACAGACGATTTCTCCACTGAAGGACAAACAGGTACAACTAAGTTTGAGGTACTCTGGAGCTGCTTTTTAAGGAATTGTTTTCTCGCCGCGCTTGATTTGTTGCTCGTTTCTCTGTTTCATTCCACTAAGTACGGACAGATTGCAGGAGCTTGGAGCACACCTGAGACCACAAAGCAATGACCAGAAGATTTTTACAAATTGAGCATCGTTGGCAGAATCTTGGCGGACTGACCTTCAGGGACAGCAAAGGAATGAACAGAGTCTGTCAGAGGCTCGGGACGCCATCCATCTTTCTGTGGAGAGTCATATTAATATGGGTGCAGATATTGCCTCAGTGGGTAAACTGCCAGTTTACACCTTTGTAATTAATTTTCAGGGTGAGAGGAAGGTAATTGCCACCCAGGCATGAAAGTGAGACTGCAAGTTGTTTTCTATCCGGTGTGCCACCATCCAGATAGGGATTTCTTGGCTTCCTCTTGTTCAGCTCGCAAAGTGAAGAAAACAACAAAAAAGATGCATGTACCTTTAACTCTCCCCATCTGTCTAACTGATTATTATGTTCCTGCAGGAGGTAGCTGTCATACAGGGGCGACACACGACAGACGTGACTTACCCGTAGAGCAATCCTAGTCATCTGGGCCTTGCTTCTTGTGTGCAGGTTCACAAGGGCAGGGATGCAAAATTGTGTAACATATTGTTTTTACGCTCATGTCACCAATGACTGTGGCAATCTCAATACAGAAAGTGCATGGCAACTTGGAAAGATTTGTAGAGACATATTTGATTTAACCTTTATAAATAAGGGAAAACTATTCTGCTATTTTAATAAGCATAATTATCAATGCTTATGGATAAAAAATTCCTATGGCATTCTTTTCTCCGTTTCATTTTTTTCAGGTTGGTCTGTTTATTTGCAGTTTTCTAATCTGTAGTAGCATAATAGATCCTGAGAGAACTATTACAGTCTTAGAGCTATTCAAAGGCCAGCAACAGAAAAATCTATCCTCTTTCAAGTAATGAAACTTAATCAAATGGATTTTTTTTTTTTTTTTTTTACAAGTTTCTCAGAAGAACTTGATTTCAAGTGTTCAGTCTAAGCAGCAGGCATCAGGGTTATTGTTGCTGCATGTATAGAAGGAAAAAACAAAAACAAATCAGTAATTTGCTGTGTGCTGAGTCTGACCCTGTCACAACAGCGAGTGACTTCCACAATAACAAAACCTGGTTTGCAAGTGACCAGAAGCAACTGCCGATGAAGAAAAAAAAAAAAAAAAGCTTTCAGAGTAATAGACGGGGTGTTTTTGAGGACTATACCAAATAAACTTAAAGTGGAGATTAGAGCTATTCATCGTTATGGAGAATCGATAAATGGAAAACTCAGTGAGAAACAATATAAAAAGCAATGGTGGTTGGTGTCACCATTTTCAAACAGGAGGAGACAGAGATCTGTGTGATGCCACTGAACTGAATGTTATTCTGCAATACCTGTAGCCAAACAGAAAACGAGAGTAACTGTCTCCTAAAAGCTTTTACATGTCGAGTGTTACATCCATCCGGGGAGAAAAGTGAAGGTGGTGAAAAAGTTTTAGGCCATTATGACATCCCTCCATGCAGGTTTACTACATAAATACCTCAGTATTCACCGGGACTAAAGACTGGATCAGAAACATCTGAGTGAAGCCGTAAACAACAAGAGAAACAAAGCAACTGTATTAGTGCAGTGAGCTCAGGGCCTTCTGAGGTTTCAGCATGATGTTGGAGATAATCTGTGGTGGAGCGTGCAGGCTCAAATGGGTAGCAGCACTGAGAGATTTGAAGGAACCGATAAAGAAGGAGACTGGTCTAGAGCGACTGAAGATAACTGTATAAAGAAACAGCCACCCATTATTCTACAACACGTTCGTTTCGGAGTCTGGATGTTAATGTTGAAAAGTGAAGTTCACGACTTCATGTACTGGATGCGAAAAGGAAAGACTTGAATGGTATTGTTATTTCCAAAGTCCATAATTCTGAATTTAACTTTCTCTGGAAAGTTAAATTCAGAGCAGTTACAATAAGAGAATAATTGCTTCTTATCCATACATGTTTTCCATAGACAGCTCAGTGTGCTGTTGTCTATCTCCAGCAGTCGTTGTTCGAGACTGGACGTGTGCAACCAAGACAGGACGGCAGTCCATCACATTCTTGTAACTATTTTATTTCTGCTAAGCGGTTGCGTCTTCCTGCTCTTGAACAAACAACTTGCATTTTTAGAACCTAAGTTAAGATTCATAAAAGCTCAACCTTACCTATAATGCACAATTTCAATTTCCGGTCAGCATAAGAAACATATGTTATGATAAACAACTTTAAAGAATTACTTTTCTAAATTTTCACCGCAAGTTTTATGTGTATAAAAAAGTTGGGAGTGCAAGTGGCGGCAGGTTTTAGTGCAACACAGAAAGAATTCCTGCAGATTTCCTGTTTCAGAAAACTGCTGTGTGTCGTGTGCAATAAGACCTGGATGCCTGAAAGACATCTGGTTTGACCTTGTTTAGATTATAGGATATGACAGGACTGCTGTTTCTGCAGCATCAGGAGGCACAGGCAGTTTGTACAGATTGAATTAGGTCAGAGAAATTTGGTAGTTGCTGTTGTAACTTCAGGAACGTTTTTATTGAAGGCACTTTCCTGTGACTGGATGAATACTGCTCTTGAAGGAAATTACTAGGATGATAAGGTGGACGATGTTTCCCAGATTCCTGTAACTCTTCAGATTCTGACAAGAGAACAGCCCATTTGAGGATTTTACTCATAAAAGACGATCCAACAAGAATCCTCTAAAAATGTGATTAAAAAATGTTGAATGGAGAGGAAATAAAGGAAGACAACACATCCATCCAACGTTCCCATGAAGCATAAAAAAATAAAGCTCCCCTCAGCTCTAGCAAAAGGAGACTGGCTGGAACTTTATATTGTTTCTCAATTTGCTATAAATATTTTTTGAAAATGTAAGAATATTGAAGTTAAGCAGTCTAACATTCACCACTACTAACAACAGTCATTTTAACAAAACTCACTCTGAAATCACACAGTATGAAGCTTAATGCGAACTGATCATTAAAGGCTGTCTCGAGCGGATTCCTGCCAAAGTGTCATTTCCATCTTCTCTCCAGATGTTAAACAATGCTGCTGAACCTTAACGTACGATCAAAACGAGTACAACTTGTGTCTGCTTTGATTTTCCTACCCTTCTATTTTATCTGTAAATGAATTAATATTCTGGAGACAAAAACGTTTCTAATTACTTTGAGGGTTTTCTTTTGTAACTGAGGCCGGCCAAAGTTATTGAAAGTAATAGTTCAAGACCAGATCGAGACAAATTCAATGTCTTCGTCACAGATTTAATGTGTGAAAATAATTTGCTTTTTCAAGTGTTGGACAAAATGTCTTTTTTTTAGAAAGGCAAATCATTGTACCAATAGTTAAATAACAAAATTTTTGATCTGAATTTTGACCCAACCTGTAAATTCCAAATCTCTGTACTTACAATATGTAAAAGGTCACTGATGTCAAAAGCGCTTCTTGATGGCTTCTTCCTGAAAATGAAAGCTAAATTCTGAACAACTGAATTTAAGAAATATGGTCAGTATTATATTATTGATGAATGCAGTAAGTAATTGATCAGTCAGATCTTTGTTGTAAGAATACCTCTTGGCAATAAATCGTGCACCGTTGGAAAGCTGTTCATTTAAACATCTGAATCAGATTTATCAGTCACGACTGTCTGCACAAAAAAGAAACGTAACTTCGGTTTCAAGCATTCACAGCATACTGACATTAGGTACACATATATACTTAATATGTAAATATTAGGTAAATATTTACATATTCTGTAGATAAGGGCAAGAAAAAAAATATGTAGATAGGCTGTGACAGTGCAAACATGCTTGTTGTGTTTCACAGCAAAGAAGCTGGCAGCTCTGGCTTTAAGATGTTCATTGTGTTCATCAGCGAGAAAGCCTGGGAGAAGAAACTGTCACTGTCACTGTAGTGGCTGGTTTTTGAAAACGGTGATCAGTAGAGCCAGCCTGAAAGTAGAACAGGTAGTGCCCAGAATGTGTGGGGTCCACAGAGATGCTAGTGGCTTTTTTCCTGACCTTAGACCTTTTTGAGTCCTGAATAGAGAAAAGATCAATCCTGTGATCCTCTCTGCAGAGCTAATTGCATGTTGCAGTATGGATGTGTCCTGTTCTGTAGATAAGCCAAACCACACAGCGTTTCATGTGCACAAGACAGATTGACTCTTTTTGAGTTGCAGTAGGAAGTACAGACTGAATGAACAATGTCTAGAAGTAAAGATGTTGTTCTTATGATGTCCTTGGTAAGAACAATGGTACAGCGTCATGTTCGTAGTAAGAACCGTCTGTGGTCATCCACCATCATCTCCAAAGTTCGAACGGACTTCATCTATGAACTTCAGCAGACCGACAGATTGGTCCAGTGAGGTGAGATGATTTGCACACAGAGAGAACTCACCCCTAGGGGTCATGGGTGCCTGGGAGAGGACTCTCATTCAAGCTCCTCCAACCTGCAGCGGAGTTGTTAGGTGAGAAACTAACTTTCTCTAAGCTCCACTGATCTCCTTTTGTTCCAGGACTTCTTGGACATAGTTCGCTTCCCCGCTGCTTCCTCAGATCTGAAGTTAATCATGGTTTACTGATGTTGTACACGCAAAAGGTCTCGTTCTGGACACACATTCCGACAATCAATGATGTGTGATCTCACAGTGTGGATAAAGTTTAAAAAAAATAAAACTGTGGCAGGCCCATAACATCAGCGATGATTCATCCGACCACTTATTAAAAGTCCTGACCACAGACGGAAAAGATTTTAGATTTCCCTGTATGTTGTATATGAACTGTGCAGTATGTCTCTTCTAAGACGGTGCAATAATGATCCAGTGTGTTTATGTCTCTGGTGGGACGCGTCACATGCTGTTTGTTCTTTGGAGGTTCCCTGGCAAAGTTTGCTCTCTTAAAATCCCCAAGAACAATAAGGAAGGAGTCGAGGTGTTTTTTGTTTCTCCTCATGTCTTTATCAGCTTGGTGAGCTGTTGTTTTTCAGCTTCTAAAGTGCAGGCTTGAGGTGGGCTGTAAACACTGACCAGAACAAATGAGAAATCCTCCCTCAAATAAATGAAAGATTTACAATTCATAAAAATAAAATTACCCCAGGTGAGCACTATATATCTCCTGTAACACCGGTACACAAGAACACTGACTTTTATGTATACTAAAGGATATAGTCAGTTCAGAATCACAACAACGCTGTCCACAGTGTGCTCACCAAGCCAGTTTTGGGTGAAGCAGAGGGCAGCAGATCCACATCAGCCTGAGTTTCCTGTCTTCCATTTTGTCCACTAGGTGGAGAGCTGGAGGATGCGCTGGGAGAATCTCTGCACATTTTATCCATCTGCATCATGAGTAAATGCGTGATTTCAACTCGGATCTCAGATAAACTTTCTGGAATGGTGAAAACTGATTAAAATCTGTCCGGAAAAGGCTGCACTGTGCTTAAGAGTTTCTTTTTGCTGAAAGTGACAGTAAATAACAAAGTATAGCAGAAATGCACCAAAGAAAAAAAACCTCAAAGTATGAGCGAGTGCAGTATCGAGGTGGCCATCCGGACAGAAGAAACCCTGTAATGAAGCTACTTCTGTGGAAAAAAAAAATGCACTTGTGGCTGGAGCTGCAGTGCTGAAAATCTGCATTGTGCCCAGATATTCTATCTGCCAGTACCAGACAGATTATTCTGCTATTCACTCTTGTTTGCTGTGGAAGAACCTTTCACGGCTGCAGCTGCCAGGCTTTTATCTGTTCCCTAATTAACATTTGTCACAATTCAGCCAATGCAGTTGTGGTAAGTCACTTGGGCGGAATCACTGCACCCAAGCTGATACCACAACAGTTCAATTAGTCTGTGATCAGATCAAGATCTACTCCACCTCTGGATTCTGGAGTGATAACCCACTGACTAACTCCTCTGTGTGGATATGGACGTCAGCAACTGAGAGGACGGTATAAAGATATGTTTGTGAGATTCTCATCGCCATTCTGTTTGTCTCCATTGATGACAAACCTCTCCTTTGAAGCGATGAAGATGCCAACCCACACCATCAATTTGGCTTTCAAAACCTGTGTGATAATGCTTGGGAGATGTGACAGGTTTTTCATGTTATCTCCAGGACAAATTGTTACGACAAAAACAAATACACTAAAAGAAAGTATTTATTTCTGTGCTTAGTTCATAAACTACAGGCTTGAAGATACGGATGTATTGTTATACTGATGAGAAACAAAGATTCTTAGGATGCGTCCTCTGTTTTCCTAGAGGGCGAAGAAATGAGCAACTGCTTTCTTGAACATGCGTAAGAAGCTCCTACTCTGAGTCAGGAATGACATGTAGAAAAAAAATAATGGAGGTCTGATTCGCTTTCCAAACAAGCACAAGCAGAGAACCATAGTTTTTGGAATCTATTTGGAAAACTCTCACAAATGAAGCATTTTCACACGGATCCCACTTTATGCTTTCAATTCATCTTTTCATCAAAAAGGCCTGAAGATTTTGTAAATCTTGTCATGAAGTGTTATAAAAGAGGCTTTAAAACACATTAAATTTAATATTAAGATTTCAAGCTTCAATTAAGGGGAACATGAATGGTTTATTTCCTTTCTTTTTTAGTTTTTGATTTATTGCTGTATTTGTGCCACTGCAGGTTTTGTTTTCAGTTTGGTTTTCTGCACTCACCAATTATCAAACTATGTACGGCTGAAATCCGATTTGCATCGTCACACAACTCTTTGTGAGACTCCAGAAAATGTTCTGACAAAGGAATAAGAAAGCTGCCTGTGATTCAACCCCCCAAGAAGTCCTGTCAAACTGCACACGGAGCTTAAAGAATTTGAACCACATCTCGACTTTTCAGGAGGACACCGCTCTGGCCCGCCACCTAATTAGAAGCTGTGATCTGCTGGCTCACTCCAGGATCTTGGCTCCAGGGGTACTTTGGGGCCCCTGATTGATAGTGTCCACCTGCTCAGCCACGTGCCGTCCCTCCAACACACAGATGGTGGGCAGATGAGAGTACTCTTTTACCCACTTTCTCCAAGTGTATGAAAATATCATTCTATGCTGGAGCCAAAATCCATTTTTATACACCGAGTATAAAATAATGCCAAAGTTAGAAGCTGGATTTTCTATTAAAAAAAAAAGTATCCAGGTAGCTGACTGTCAGAAAGTGACTTTTTCATAACTTTCAAATGCAAACATAGAACTCACTCTTCCCTTTTTATTTTCATATGACTGTGAGTAATTTGTCAAATCTGAAATCAAATGCACACACACACACACACACACACACACATACACAAATAAATAAATAATATATATCATGGGCAAAAAAGAAGTTATTTTTTTCCTAATAAATAAAATTATTTTTTACTCAGGTTGTTATCGTCTCATATCAGAATATTTATGTTCTAAAACATGCGAGTGTACCAAGAAGAAAATAAATTTCAGTATCAGCCTTGTAAGGATTACAATGTTGTGTTTAGCTGATCACCTATGACAAGACTATGCTAACTGTTTATGTCAATGAGATTACATTTCCAGACTTTTTCTACATTTGTCTTTCTAAGACAAACAAAACATGAGCAGATGGGCAAATGTAAAGGTGCTCTCGCAGTAATTACCAATTCAAAACAGTAAATCAGCATGTTTACTGTCAGGTTTCGACGTCAGAGCAAATACTAATTTTTTTGGAGCAGAACAATAACATAATGATTGCAGTTTATCATTAGTAAGTTATTATGCATGCAATCAACATCAAACCAATGCATTTTGTACAAAGAACACAGCTTATGCTGTTGTGTTCCCTCAGTTGGACGGTAAACATCAGGAGTTGTCCATCATCATGTGAGGTCATGAAGATGTTGATTAAATCTGCAGAAACCGTCACTGTACAATTTTCGCACCCATCAGCAGACATCAAGAGATGTTGCATGAACATTGTTAATGTACAAGCATCATGTCTGCACAAGTGTAACAAAATAACAAGGAGCTGAATTTGAATTTATAGATTGTTTTAAACCAGCATTCAAGAAGAACGTTTTGAAGAAAATTTACCTGTTTTTTTCCCTTTTATCAGTACCATGTGTTTGTCTTAACTACTTTCTGACAACCTTATGTTGAAGCAAGGCAGGGTGTGTCTACCAGGAAGCTCTCATTAAACAAGTTATCTTCATGAACCTGGGTGATCAGATTATTCTACAGCTTAAATAAACGAGACGCAGAAAAATAGTGAGAAAACCATTGTAGTAAAAAGTGTATTTCAGTACATCACACGTTTATTATATTTTCCTCATGAAAAAGATACTGAAGAAGCTTTTGTAACTACTTCTACTGCTACATAAACCACTTTATAATAGCAATGTGAATTCCTCCTAAACTCTGCAGTGCACAAACTTCCATGTGGCTTCGAAATGAAACCTAAAGCTCAGAATATGGTCATAAAAAGAACCATCTGATTTTTTACATATTGAAAGTCATAGGCTTTATCCACGTAGACAGGACATATACGTCTTGGTATGGGTATGCTATTGATGCTGTGCTTGGACAAAATTGATTTTAGCGAAGTTCTAACTTTTGCTCTTGAGTTTTAAGAGGCAAATACACTTGTTTTGTTTCCCGTCACCAGGGTAACCCTCTATCTGAGATTGGAGGAGAGAAGAGGTACACACAGCATGCTGCTGTGTTGAACCATTTTGCGCTCAGAGAGGGGCTGAGAGAGGCACACATGGCCGGGCATGCACTGCGTGTTTGCGTGTGTGTGTGTGTTTGGTGGGGGGGAGTTTTTGTCAGAGTAAATTACCAAAATGTGGGGCAATTTTGAATCCAGAAACTCTCTGTAACAGAAAATTCAAATGGGCATACCCTCTGCATGCCTTTCCAAAAAAGGAAAAAGAACAGGTGCTGTAGTGCCACCTAGTTCAGATTTATTGAATATGACTATATGTTTACTTCACGTTTACCCCCGGTGTAATTTATTCACGGCTGATATAAAGTAGTGGTCTCAAACGCCAGTCCTCCAGGGACAGTGTGATGCAACCTTTGGATGTCTCTCTGCATCAGCACACCTGGCTCCAATAGTAGTTCATTAACAGAACTCTGTAGAGCCTGACTGCATGCTAGTGAGGCAGTTTTGCCATTTAATTCAAGTGCATAGGACAAGAGGCACCTCTAAAAAATACAGGACAATTTGGTGCACATCTATTACGGCTAAATAGATGAACCTACCGCATGGACCGACCAAAGTGAGCGTGACTCAAAACGGCCCATATGTAGGGGCTGAGGTTTAACGTTAAGTAGGACTCAGTGTATGAACCAGTATTGTTATAATTCTCGCATAGTACAGTTGTTATGATACACTTTGCGTCTTTCAGATTCATTACTTTCAAAAGTCAGTAATAAAATTTTTTACATTTTTTATTTTGTACATTTTTTAGTTTTGTTATCCTTAACTTACTTTTAGTGGGTTTATGAGTACTGGTGTGTCAGCGGTTGCAGTAGTACCACTGGTAGTAGTTGTAGTAGAAAATATGTTTCTACTACAACTAACTAGCTGGACATTAAAGGTGCCCCGTTAGTTTATTTCCTAAGAATCATTTGCCAGCCACTCCGGTCTGACTTGGATGCCGTGTCGGCATTATTTATTTTTCCTTATTTTTGCAAATGCTATATTCTCTGTCATATATTTTCAATAAACAAAGTGTGACAGTGCTGATTTCCCTACAGTCATATTACACAGAAGGTAAAATTGGTTCAAACCCCTCAAGTAATGCACTTCCAGTCTCCTAGTAATTTGAGCTTAACGTCACCCTACTCCAGAAAAACTCACACGCACACACACGCACGCACACACACACACACGTACACGCACGCACACAAACACACACGCAGACTTACAAATATTCACAATAACCTTTTCCCGACGGCATGCAGAGTAAGTCAGGCTGATGTGGGCAATTTCACCACAGGGTAACTTTAAATCTGCTTACCTAATCCTAAATGAACTTTGCTTTTTCATGGCAGGGTAAATAAAATAAAATAAAATAAAATAAAAACAATTTAACATTGCTGAAATGCATTTTACCATATCAACTACTCAATCTATATAGTCAGTTGAATGTCATGTAATTGGCACTTTCATCGTTTTTTTTAAGATTTCTGCAGTTTTCACAGGAAAACAATTGCATCTCTTTCCCCCTTCAATTTGGAACAGTCCATACGTAATAAAAAAGGAAAAAAAATATACACACACCACAGATTTCATCTTGTATAATAAATAAAGATGCAACATTAATAAAAGTGTTCCACAACAGAATATGAAAAACATTAAAATATAAATATGTATGTTGTTATCTTGACTTTAAAGGGCAAGCTGTAAATGAGCATCTCATACAATTTTCATTATGAAATCTCTCCTTCAATAAGAATATTCTGCACATTTACAAAGCACTGTATTCCATTTCTTACATGTAAGCCTGTTTGGTTATCGTAAAGCTTTTCATTATTTTTAACCGGGCGCGGTCGGAGTGACATGGTTTTAAAGGTGGAGCATTGAACTGTTTGGCATTGTTTCATTGAAGGAGGGCAATACGTAGACAGTTGTTAGAAAAATAATCCAGAACTAAAGAAATGTAGACAAAAATGTCAAAAAAATTTCCACAGAAACATGAAGATAAAACCTTCAAAAATTTGAAACAACCAAATGACGCGGAAGAAAAAAACTGAAATAAATCGTAAATGGTAATATTCTTTCTCACGTGCCTCAGAAGGGAATAAACTGATTACAAGAATGATGAGCTACAGGAATTACCAAGCTGTCACTGCACATGTTCATCTATTTTTGCCTTTTTGACAGCTGTCTGCCATGATGTAAAAGCCATTAATTACCTTACGTCAGGTGAAGGGACTGTGTTCATGCAAATACTGACCAACAAAGATTTTGTTTTTGAGACACAGGAAAATTGTACATATGTGCGTTTTGCTTTTCAGACATCATGCGTTTCGCTGGTCATGATCATGTATCTCAACACCATGTAGGGAGACAGCAGGGAAGGAATAAATCAAACAATGTAAGTTGAACTTACTGTAACTAAAAAAAACAAAAAAAAAACACAGGGAAAGAAAAAAGATAAATAATCTTTAAAGGAAAGTTGAGAAGAACTGTAAAGAGAGAGCTCAAGAGAAAATGTTTAGAGGTGGGAGGATCATGGGACCTTTCCGATTTGTCCAATATGTCAACCATAAACCTAGCTTAATCCATGTTTTCTATTACTGATGCTGGTATATAAAGAAGCCTGGTTGGCTGTGACTCTGTGTACGCTGAACCTGCAAACAGAGTCAACTTAGCCGTGTGCAGGAGATTTGGATAATGAGACCCAACAACATGGGTGATCTTCTGGTCACAAAGGTTGGGATGTAGGGCTGGAAGGAACTTGGGGAGTTGTGAGTTGTTGATGCCTAAGGTGACATCAGGATCCCTGACCCTAGTCTGCAAGAAACATGCTACAGTGCTTGTCCTTGATGTGACCATTCACTATGAACCGGATACACACAGGTTCAAGCTGCACCAGAAAAAAGTGGCTTCCTACCAACTAGTGGCAGGTCAAAAAAGGCTGGAGGGTGTAGTGGTTAGGTCACGGGTTTCCCTGAGGGAGCATGGGGTAAGTGGCCATAAAGCAACGTCACAGTGCTGAAGCAGTTAGGAAATCCTGCAGGCCACTGGTACTTGAGATTAACCATCTACATCTCACCAAATAGGTCTATCTTTGCATCATACTGAAATAATAACTAATTCTGTTCCAACAGGTTGGCGGTAAGCAGACAAAGAGAGCGTGTGGATAAGGTCTGTCCCAACTGGAGAGACAGCAAGCTCAAATTGTGGCAGTGGCAGCTATAGTGGCCACCATGCCGGGGCTTCTGAAACATATGTAGCGGCTTTTGTGACAGATGGCACGACTTCTGTGACAGCCGTCACAAAAGCCGCGGCAGAGGTCACACAAACTGTCACCGAAGCTGCACCAAAACAGTGGTGGCTGTATGTGTAGAAGTCATGCAGTAAAATGCCCTGCTACTAAGGTGAAGAAGGATACCCAGAAACCTTGTTCCAGCAACATATGTGTGTCCCACATTGTCTCTGTCTTCATATGAAATGTAAGCAACAACAAAATAGACTCAGAACAAAAGACCAATCTCCTTCAAGGAGGTTGACTGAAATAAAATATTCATTCAGCCTCTCACCCATGAGGGTGAAAGTTCAAGAGGTGAGATGCCCTCCATAGAAAGATTAGCCAAAGGCTTGAACACAAAAACCTCCAGTCTTTTCATGAAAAAACAACGTCAGATTCTTGACGGTAAGGAATCTCGTAACAGCAAAATCTGGAAAAGAGACGCTCAGGAAACACACAAGAACTTATGGGAAGGTACTTATAAATTCAAAGTTCAGTAAACTCCACAGAGTGGGTGAGACCTTTCTCATCTTGGCAGAAGAGGAACAACAATCGCGAAAAATGTTGAAGCAAAACAGTTCCATGGGATCAGATGGCAAAAAAGAGCAGACTCATTAAGAAAGGAGATAGAGAGAATGAAACTTGCCAATTACTATAATGCCACAGCAAATTGCCTAGTTGTCTGAGGCGGGTGGTGACCCATCACCTTGAGATCAAATGCACTGAAAAGCTGCTTCAACATTATCACTTACTGCCTAAGTGACACTGCTGCAACTCATTTTTCCCAAGAGTATTGTGAAAGGGGAAACTGAAAGGCAAGAAAAGAATTTAAAAATTGTAATGGGTGAGTCCCAGAACTATTACATTATAATGCAGAATTCATTTATTTGATATAGAGCTTTTTTGTTAAAGTCTTGGTGGATGATTAGAATGGTTTGTAAGAAGTAATATGTTGTAACATTTTTTCACTGCCTTGTTTTGCCTTTCAGTTTTGCAGGAGACGTCGGCAAAATCTTGCTCATTTTGGAGAGAGTAATGAATCAAAGCAAGAAAATGACACAAGCGCTCACTGTGGCTTTCATTGACCGAGTGTATGCCTTCGACTTAGTCTCGCACAAACACACCGATGCAGTCTCGTGCAGAAGACGAGTGGGTGAGGTCTTCAGAGGACTCATCTCCGTCTCCTTCAACACCAGAAACTCCACAACAACAGGTGAAACTGAGAAAATGTTTGTGAGAGTGGGAGTGAAACAAGGTGACCCACTTTCTCTCCTCAAACAAACTTGACTTCCCAGGAAAACAAACCAGAGTTTGATTAAAGCTCAGCGTGGCTGGTGTGAATGCACCCTGGAACAGAGAGGGGGTCGCGAGCGTAAGCCGTGACGTTCAGAAAGTCGGAAAGTTATGAAACGAGACCACAAGGATCAGCATAACTTTTCCAAAAAACACTTATGCTGCCTTGGTCGTCCTCTTTGACTTTGCCCAGAGAGGGATGTTCCTTTTTCACTGTTATGACCTCATCGTTGCCTTATGGACGTCCGAGCAGCACCAACAGTAGTGACAGTGTGTTGAGGGCCCTGTGCCTACGTTGCTGTGGGCAAAATAACAGCAAATGAGATGTGACAGCTGAAAGAGAAAATAGGCCCAGCTGATGGGGCTTAAGTGAACACTGGGTACCATCTGAATCAGTATTTTTCATGGTAACTGCAAAGAGGTTACTTTTGCAAACACTTGTTTTAGCCAATGGATTCCATGTGTGTAGACGAGTTGTGTATGCAAATACGCATTTAAGAATATGACGGGGTGTAGCGCAAGCAAAATCTCAGGTATTACTATCCACGAATGACTGTTATTGGAATAAAAATAAATAAACAAACCAGCGGGTTTTACAGTCATCTTAAAGCTCATCTGTTTGCTAAAGAGCTGAGCTCTCCTTTTGATTTACAGGAGTGAGCTGATGGAGGAGGAGGAGGAGGAGGTTGGAGGTCTTACTGAAATTGTTGTTTCATCAATAAGTAATGACAGAACTCTAATGGCCGCTGTGCGCCTCTGATCTATGATCAAACAGAAAGCACTGTTCCCCTCTCTGACTTCAAATGTAGCTACACAAGATGGATCATACACACACACGTGCTCACGCACGCGCGCACACGCCAACACACACGCAGCGGCAACGAGAACAAACACTCCTGCCAAACCTAACACAGCAATTTCATGTTGCATTATTTCTCTAAATCATGGTTTCCACAGTTCCAATAGGTCCCTGCGTTGGCATTTCAGCCACTGCTGTTGTTCCTCTTGCTGCTTCACAGTCTTTAACTCGCTGAAACACTCTAATGTCCCAACTCGAGTCGGTTTTATAGCACTTAGGACTGAGCTGACCGGGGAAAATTCTTCCTTGGGAAAAGCAGTACGCCACGCTAGTCAAACTTCCTAAGTAGATATGTCTCAAACTTAAAACGTATAGGTCATGGTGGATGATTAGAATGTTTTGTAAGAAATGACCTGTTTTACCATTTTTCTTTGAAGATAAATTAATGAAGCTGTGTCAAAGTGAAAGCAACACATCCCACCCTGATGCACCAGAGCAGCTAATCTGACACCCTTGATCCAAATGAACATCCGCTATGCAAAGCCAAACAAATTAAATCAAAATTGTCACATACATGCACCTTAGCACGGCGCTATAACATCCCATCAGCTGTGATCACACTTGTACTCAGCTGTATTGTTTTGTGTGAAATACACGGACACTGAGCTGAGATGCTGTTTAAAAAAAAAAAAAAAATCACCAGCAATGTGCACACAACTTATTTCAAATCGTGTCAGTGTCAACGGTGCCAGTAGGTGTTTGCTGCGTCGCCCAGCAACAGGTGAAAAGCTCATGTAGGAGGAGACGTGGCCATCAAAAGAGACGGATGAAACTGCTGCTGTATTGAGAATGACCAGCACGCACACAGGTGGAGAACGTGGAAAACAATATTCCGGTTTAGCAGAACTACTTTTCTTATGTGATAAGAGATCAGTCACTACAGAGTGAGATATAGAGAAAGAGAGGAAATGAGCCTCTTATGTAACAGCTGGCGACCAAAAGATGTGACAGGAGGTTGTAAAAAATCGACTTGATTTCTTTACATTTACACACGCTGAGCATGTTTGTCACTGTGCCAGAACGCATGGCAACACAGGAAACAGTGAGACAGCAACTTAATCAACACTGCCTTTGGCACTCACACGCAATGTTTCGTTTTTATGTTAAATAGAGACATTAAACCATCTTCATGACAAACTAAATAGCTTCTCAGGAAATACTGCTATTGGACATTTTATCTATTTTTACATGAAAGCATCACACAATCAGGATCAGTGGTTTAATTTACGCTCCTCTGTCTCCATCAGAGCAAAGTAAGGCTAAGACAGTCCTATTTAAAGCACGTTTCTGTCCCGACTAACCTCTCCTCCTTCCTTCTAGTCATATCTAATGGCTCTCAGTCTCTCACGAACTCCTTACACTCCCCTATGACTTGGCTCTTAACAGTCTGTCTGTCTTGCTTCTTGTAGCACTCAGCTCCAAGTTTCGTGCCAGTACTGCTAACTCTTTCTTAGCCTATTTTCACCTTCCTGCCTTTATCTGAGGAAGAGCATTGCTGCTAACTTGCCACTCACAGAGTAGTTCTTCAGTTCTTCCCTTTTTGCTGAACTGAGGTGATCTGAATGTAGGAACAGTTCAGTAAAAGAAGAAAAGTAATGTCGTTTTCCACGAGTATGCCGTGCGGGGTGAGTGACCTGGGGTCGTTAAGGTTATTTTATTCATGCCATAGATGGCGGCGTCTCATGCATTTCATCTATTCAGCGGTGCTTCATTTGGCACAGACTGTATTGAACTCTACTTCCTTTGCACTTAGCTTCTTTTTTTCCGAATACATTTCTTGCTTCTTTTGTGTGGCCAAATCAAGAAGCAGAATGTTTTAGTTTTCTTTCTTTTGTACTCAGAGAAGGGTTTTTTTTTGTTTTTTTTTTACCTTTCAATTTTCTGACACAACTGTTAGCACAAAGAAACTTCTGTCAATGCTTCTGTTTTTATATTTTATCTTCACAACTCTACATACTGCTGTTGTAAATGAAGGCACTGGCCGGAGCCCTGGGAGCGACTGATTTGAGGGATCTTTTTTACTCTAAAACTAAATGGATATTGGGTCTGTTAGCAGTATCAATGGTACCTATAATAACCCAGAACTGTAGCACAAAGCTTTTCATCTCAATAATGAATCGGGGAGAGGCTCTTCAGCAAACTGTTGGAAGTGTGAGATTTTTTCATCTCACTGTGGCTGCCTCCGTTTCTATTAAACGTCATTGCATGACAGAGCACAGTAAATGAAATAGAAGCGATGAATAACTCCTTCGCACTTAGTTCTTGGTTTTCTCTTTATTGAAGAGTCATATTACTTGGGGACAAAAAAAAACAATTATTTAGTGATCACATTCTGACTCCTTCACATTGATTTGGCTTAAGGCTCTGAATGGTCAAGCCGAAATGGCGGACCTTTCTCCCCCAACTAAAGACCCCAAAACTACATGACAGGACATCAGCAGTTCGATTTTGACCTGACCATGTTGAGACTAAATTGCTAAAAGTCTGAGGTATTTATTCCCCTTAAAACTTTCCCTGCAGAAATACATGAACATATTAAATAAATGGTTGATTATAGTATATTTAGACCCAAAAAGCAAAATGAAATTTTTTTTGTTTGGGAATTTTTTTTTGTTTTTGTTGAAATTGGTCAGAAACAGACGCAGGGTGAAATCCAAGATCTTGATGGTTTTTTGGTGGTTGTTTCATTATTTTTAATGCGAGACATTATTTTTATTAAGAAGTTTTCTTTCCAGTATTTTATTGTTTAATTATAAAGCATGCAAGAAGACAAGTTATATTTAAAGTTCTAAATCAAACATATCCTTGTAAAAAGAAAAGATTTAGTCAATTGTTTGATCCTCTTCAACAACTACAGCTGCTCTTGTGACCCTTTTGGAAAAAAAAAATATATATCGACCGCCTCCTGAGGCCTTTTTTTCTGTTCTAAAGCTGCACAATTACACTAACAGAATTATTACATTCATAAGAAAAAGAATTATATGGAGCAGTTAAAAGTAAACCATAGCATTGCTGGAGTTATGACTGGATGAAATTATTCACCGTGAGAACGCGTTATGGATCCCAGCGGAGGAACAAGAAAAATCACAGCAATTTCCAAGGCCACAGGCCCTGCTGCACTGCTAAACTCTACTACTAAAAGCCTACCAGCATATAAAAACTTAAACCAAATATTACAATAGCAACTTATTAGTAAGAGACTCATATCAATGTGTGCTAAAGGAAATCATCCTCGTAATCAGGGCACATGAACGCTGTCTGTAAAAGTAGTACTTTGTGTCAGGACCTCCCTGATATCCAACAGAAATGATCCATGTCCTTTTGAAGGCTACACTTAGATGCATCTGTTAAATCAAACATTTTGCATCACTGAGTTGGCGGCCAGGGTTTACAGTCACAAGCTTTTATGCAGTGTTGTACCAGGATCTGAATGGTTGTGTTTATGAGGGACATTTAGCCACAGACAGCATGCAGATCAATATGATTCCACTGCTATTTTATTGCTTGCTTTAAAACAAGGACTGTATCAATTTGGATCTTTAAAAGGATAACAAAATGTTATGTGGAGCAATAGTGCCACTGTCCAGTGAGACTCGATGCCGTTTGATCGTTCTCATGATTCAGATTTTGGTAAAAAGATCTTCTCTTCATCTCCGGATTTGGAAACATTGAAACATCCGCAAGTTGAAAAATACTTTCATGACGATTAGTAGAGGTGTGTTCTGGTCGCAAGGTTGCAAAAACCTGTGATTCTCCAGATCTGAGAAATCCTACAGTAGGCTAATATTAAATCGGACTTATTTGCCACAGTTAAGGAGCAAATTTTAAATGTCTTCCTGGCTTTCAATGCTGGTTTAAAATTTTTTGTCCTAATGTCCTCACTACTCTCTGTTCTTTTACACTTGACTTATTTTATGCAAAAAGTTGCTTTGATGACAACTGGTTTAATTTCGGGTCAATAGCCTAAACGTTTTAGGCTGTTGACTGATCATAAAGTTCCATCAATGAGGTTATAGCATGCTTATGATTAGGCTACTATTGTTTATTTGAAATATGCTGCTGTATGAGTCATGTTTATAGTACATACTTGTTGTGTCCCTTAAAAGTTTAAACACAACCTATTGTTGTGCTTTTGTAAAGTTTCAAAACCGTACAGAGTCCGCAGGGAACACCTTCTTCGTTTGTTGAGATTTTTAAGTCAGACGTTTACATGGTTGTCGTTTCCTAGGACTGGAAGTCGTACAGAGAGTAAAAAGTATTATGTGTGTTACCCTTCAAACTGCTTTCACCAATCGATCATGCTGCTCATGATCGATTGGTGAAAGCAATGAAAAGGTTAAAATATTCAAGGGACTGAATACTTTTTGTAGGCGCTGAAGATAGTTGCCACAAGATTTCTCATCTTTCCCATCATGAGCCAAGGTCTCTGATTTACATCCAGCAGCAGGTTATCAGCCATTGCAGTTTTTTATGAAATCCCAACCTGATTCCTCCCACTATAGCATAAATTTACACTTTTATACCTTAGGGGACTTGATAAAACTCTTCTGTCAGAGGAAAAGGGGAGAGAGAGAGAACCAGGCTCTGGATTTGCTGATAGTTTAGTTGGCAGTGATGATGCCTTTTCAGATCAGACTTTTTTGGGTGTGTTATTCCAAAGGCTGCCTTGCTAAAAGGTGGATGAAATATCCTGTCTTTCCATTGTGGTTCAGCAGAAAGACAGCAGGCGAGCTGCAATGCCGTTTTCTAACAGATGAAGTCAATTGAAAACTGTGGCATGTATTTAATCAGCTGATCTCGGTCTCATATTAATGCTAATTAGATCACCGGAGATTTGACACAAAAATACAATAAATAACTGAAGAAATGTTTAAGTGAGTAAATGCTTTTATTTTGCAGCACTGAAACTCAAATAAAAACACATAAATTCCACTTCTGTGTGAAAGTTGTGGTTTGATTTTCCCTTGTGAAGAATAATTTAAAACCAAAGCATGTGTAGAGATCAATATGTTGTCCTCCAGAGAAACCGCACAATACCAGAGCTCACAGGTGGATCTGGGGGTGATGGTCAGGCATGACGTAAATTTGCAGCAGCTGTTGTGAGGGATGAACAAATGTGTACTTTCTCTACTCCGACTTGGTCGGCTGATTGCAATTCAGTCAGCTTAGTTAGACGATGACTGCAGTGCTTTTTTGCAATAGATAAGGAGATTCAGTTAATTGTCACCACCTGTTAGTCTGTTTATTGCCTGGCCAAAAGAAAAAAATCGGCGCCGAAACCCAAATCCTTTTCCAGCAAACTCAAACGATTTTCAATAGGCAAAGGTCCAGAAAGTAATGTCAAATAGTTCCAGAACCACTCTTTAATGAGTCCAGTGTATCCTGGATTTGTTATCTTGGTATATATCTGTTGATGGAATAACTTGACCATTGAGTAAAATCAGGCTGTCAGACAACATCCTTCCTTGGACGCATAATGTGGCTGAGCCTGGATCTGATCCGCTCTAGAAACCTGAACTCGTGGTGCTGTCCCCGATGCTGCATCACTTCTTCTGCCTCTCTTCTGATGTGCCCATCACTACGAGGCTTAATTTTGCTTTTTCCACTGGTCCAGAGTTCAATCTTTTCATTGAAAGATAATTGCCCACGATGTAATTATCCAATTCCAAACAAGATGACCCGCCGAACATAAGAATACCACTGAACGGTCGAAAAGAAACAAACACATTTCCCACTGATATGTGCAGATTTCAAATAAAAGTAACATTTCATCACTCACTCCGAAGAGCCTCTGTTGCTGCTGGAGGATGGTGTAAGAAATGATGTGGGTTAAGAAACCTAACAACATTTTGACTCATCTCCTTGTTGCCAAGAACCTGGACTACAACACTGATGTGACAAATCAAAATGTATGGTGGATTAATTCAGTTGAGAATTCATGACCTTGTTAAGCAGTTCTGCGCAAAGACTGTTGTTCAAAAATCAGAATAGGGAATAGAGCACAATGACCTAATAGAAAAATATGAGCCAAACAGAATATAAAGATATTTTTGCAGCACCTGGAGATAATACATAAGTTGCAGCACCAAAAGTACACAACAAAATGGGCTAAAAAAAAAGTGGATTTATCAGCAATATCTGACTTTTGCACAAGTGATTGTTGCAACCAAAACATATTTCTTTTTGCACTCTTTAGGCCGCATCTATCAAGCATTTTTAAAACTACTCTTTTACTTCCCCTCACAAACTTTTCTTTTCTGTCTGTGCTTTATTTTTACCCTTGAATATACACTCCATTTAGTTTTCCCTAATAGCTTCGCTACTAATTTCTGTATTTCTGAGTATCTTCCATAATTTTGCTTCATACAAAGTAACAGTGGATTCATTCAAGCTCCCAGTTGTATTATGCATTTCTCTAGATGTCCATGTAAAGAGAAATTTCTGGTAGCAGTAAATCGCGAGATTTAATGCCTTCTGAGAAACTGGGGGCTACAAAAGACATCCTAATTTTAGATACATTTCTCAAAAATGTAAGAATCAGCAATTAGAGAAACATACATGCTACTTTCACCGTATTGCTTTGGCTGATCACATCAATACATCCCCTGTAGATTTTTACACTGAGCAAAACAGAACAAACATTCACGCACAAAAAAAATAAAAAGATTAAAGCAAAACTTTTCCCAGACAGCATTATTATGTTGGTTATTGATTTAGACGTCAGAAAGATTCCAGACTTCACGTTGATTCCAGAGGAATCACGTCAGTGAGTAGCAGCCTACATTGATTAACTGATCATTGTTGATATTGATGAAGTCAGACTTATTGACAGTTTTCTCCTCTACAGGATTCAGGACTTGGTTAAATGACAAGGAGTAAAAACAACAACAATGATGAACTCGGAACAGGCCATTAAACTTGCAGTCTGAAACTTATATATATATATATGTATATATGTGTGTGAATGTGCATGTGTGAAACTGTTACCAAGGTGTGATAGTATAATGTGAGACAGAAAATCCAGAAAAAACCCCCAAAAAACACAAAATAAGAAAAACAGTAAAGATTTTCTTACTTCTCCCACTGCTCCTATTGCCATCTGCAGAAATACACCGCTCAGTCTGAAACAACCAATCAGAGTCAAGAGGAGGGTCTAACACTGTCATTCATCCTCGTGTATGTGCTGCTCATACCCTCCTCCTTTCCCTCTGCTGTGCTGCAGCTGAATCACTACTACAACGTAGTCTGCCATGAAGACTTAAGCTAGTTAGCATGGCCGCTGATAACGGAGGATATGTAACAGTTCAACACAATGTCAACAGTGAGTGTTTTTTTTTTTTATTTAGCTTGGTTTTATTAGTTCTGTATTGCCAATTATATTAGAACAAGCTAAAAAAAATTCAAAAAAGAGAAAATTGGCCCATGGTTTCGCAATAGGTGAAAATCAAAAATGTGGTCCAGATATGAGAACGAGTCAACCATAACCTTCTCTGTACACCAGAGTATTCGCGTTAAATCTGAGTTCTACTGTCCTACAACTCCAACTTGTCCCAATAGAGCCATTTAAAAAGAGCCTCATTCTCTATCGAAGCAACAAATGTACCACAAATGGCTGAGAAACTACAGGACGGAGCTGCATTCAAAGCGTGCATTTAAATCTGATTGAACTGCTTTGGCTGGACCCAAACGGAGCCGCAGCCAAAAGAATTCATGAAAACCTCGACAGCAGAAGTAGAGGGTTGAAATCTCAACAAAGATGTGAGAAACTGATGAGGTCATTCAGAAGACAATTAGTTCAAGTTATTGCACCTGATGGCAGTTTTACAAGCTATTGATTTATGGGAGGAATTAGTTTTTCCACACAGTTTCTGCATTGTGGCTTCATTTGGGATTATTTCAGTTCCCTTATTGGAAGCTATTCCTCTTGAATTGAACAGCCAGATAAGATAATGGTGTCAGTTATCACTGCTTATGAAATTACGTTGAAGGTCAAATGAACCTGTCTCTGACCCTCAGCAAAGCTGGTGCATCGCCGTCACACCATTGTGACGGTTTGCTGCCGTAAATCAGTTTGATTTACTGTTCAATTGGTAAATCATGAAATGAAGGACAGTTTTAATCTGAACATAAACCGACAACACAGCCGGGACAGAGCAATGCTGTTTTTGCAATGGCTTCAGAGCCAATAGGATTTGGGTTTTGCAATCCCTTGCAGCAGCCCCATAACACTACGCTTCATTGTTCGTTCACGTCAGTGGTTTGCTTATTCAATGACAATGGCTGTAAGTCTGAAACTTTCATTTAGTCACAAAAGTTCACTGCGGGTTGAAGTACAGCATGTTTATAGAAATGGAGGACTTCTGATGAATGTTCGCCTCTGTCCAGTCTTCCCACTATGTGTTACAGTCTCTGACAGTGACTCCAGCGGTCAGACCCTGGACTCACTGGGAACAATAATGCCAGTGTCTGGAATTTACAGTTGATTATGTGTCATTAAAATGGTTATTAAATAGTAGTTTCAGAATTATTTTGTGACATGTATTCAACAGATAAACAGCCTTCCTCATAGAGGCCTATTTATCTTATTTTGTGCCCTACCAAATGCCTCTTTGACATTTTTTCCAATGTTAAAATCACAAGCATAATGTATGTCGACTTAAGACAAAGCAGCACAATACTGCTACAATCACTAATCTGAAAAATGTAGGGTGCATTTGTGTCGAACCCCTTTTGAGTCACTACCACCTTTTTGGTGCAATTAGAGCAATGAATATTTTGGGGCGTCACAGATGTTTAAAAACAAAAAAGAAGTGAAATAAATAATTAATTTGATCAGATCTTGCTGATAAAAAAAAGCTTGATTTGTCTTGTTCTGATTCAACTCCTTCTGTTGGAGGAGACTGGGACTTCATCGGTGTTAACCAGGCTTTCTGTTCAGGTCCCCAAACATATGAAATATTTCGCTGTATTTTTTGTATGTTGAATTCTTTACTAAACAGCAATTTCTGCTTACGGCTTCCAAACTCAGCATTAAAACCTGGCCTCAGTATTCCCTGCTGAACAAGCAAGAGAGGAAGAGATGTTACAATTTCCAAGTAAGCAGAAGAGAGTGGCAGAAAAGACAGGCTGCTTGTACTGCAGCGTTAGAAAAACAGTTTTCATTTTGCTTATTTTGCATTTTGATTTCTATAGTGAAACACAATTAAACGTGTTTCAGTGTCGTGCAAGCTTGTGATTTTCAGTAAACACCATCTGAGTGAATGATCACTTTAGTCAGCTTCGCTCATGACAAAACAGACTGAAAAGCAGTGGAGACAACAGAAATACATATACAAACACACACACATATATATATATATATAAAAAAAATTCCCTTCTCACCCACCGCGGGTGGTTCTTATCCTCTGAGCTCGGGTCCTCTACCAGAGGCCTGGGAGCTTGAGGGTCCTGCGCAGTATCTTGGCTGTGCCAAGGACTGCACATTTCTGGACTGAGATGTCTGATGTTGTTCCTGGGATCTGTTGTAGCCACTGCTCCAGTTTGGGGGGTGACTGCACCGAGGGCCCCGATGACCACAGGCACCACTGTGGTCTTCACCTTCCAGGCCCTCTCCAGTTCCTCCCTGAGGCCCTGGTATTTCTCCAGTTTCTCGTGCTCCTTTTTTCCTGATGTTGCAATCGCTTGGTATTGCTACATCTACCACAACAACTTTCCTCTGTTGTTTATCCACTATGACAATGTCTGGTTGGTTCGCCATTACCATTCTGTCTGTCTGGATCTGGAAGTCCCACAGGATCTTAGCTCTGGCATTCTCCACCACCTTTGGGGGGTGTTTCCCACTTTGATCTCGGGGTTTCCAGTCCATATTCTGCACAGATGTTTCTGTACACTATGCCTGCCACTTGGTTATGTCGTTCCATGTATGCTTTCCCTGCCAGTAGCTTGCACCCTGCTGTTATGTGCTGGACTGTCTCAGCGAGCCTCCTTACACAACCTACACCTTGGGTCTTGTCTGGTGTGGTAGATCTGGGCCTCTATTGCTCTGGTGTTTAGGGCCTGTTCCTGGGCGGCCATGATGAGGGCCTCTGTGCTGTCCTTGAGCCCAGCTTTTTCCAGCCATTGGTAGGATTTACTGATATCAGCCACTTCGGTTATTTGCTGGTGGTACATCCCATGTAGGGGCTTGTCCTCCCATGATGGTATCTCTGGCACTTCAACCTCCGTTCCCTGTTGTCTGAGACATTCACTGAGCACATTGTCTGTTGAGGCTTTGTCCCTGATGTATTTATGGATCTTAGTTGTTTCGTCCTGGACAGTGGTTCTCACACTCACTAGTCCTCTGCCTCCTTCCTTGCGGCTCGTGTACAGTCTCAGGGTGCTGGATTTGGGGATGGAACCCTCCATGCATTGTTAGTAGCTTTCTAGTCTTAATATCTGTGGCTTTTATCTCCTCCTTTGGCCAGCTAATTATTCCAGCAGGGTATCTGATTACTGGCAGGGCATAGCTGTTTATCGCACGGATTTTGTTCTTGCCATTGAGCTGGCTTCTCAGGACTTGCCTTATTCGTTGGAGGTATTTAGCTGTTGCTCCTTTCCTTGTGGCCTCATCGAGGTTGCCATTTGCTTGTGGTATACCTAGGTACTTGTAACTGTCCTCTATGTCTGCTATTGTTCCTTCTGGGAGTGAGACCCCTTCTGTGCGGATCACCTTCCCCCTCTTTGTAATCAGCCGACCACACTTCTCTAGTCCGAATGACATCCCAATGTCCGTGCTGTAGATCCTGGTGGTGTGGATCAGTGAGTCGATGTCTCGCTCACTCTTGGCGTACAGCTTGATGTCATCCATGTAGAAGGTGACTGATGTTGGCCCCATTTTTGAGTCGGTATCCGTAGCCAGTCTTGTTGATAATTTGGCTGAGGGGGTTCAGGCCTATGCAGAACAGTAAGCGGGGGGACAGAGCATCTCCTTGGTATATGCCACATTTGATGGACACTTGTGCAAGTGGTTTGCAGTTGGCTTCAGGGTGGTTTTCCACAGCCTCATTGAGTTTGCAATGAAGGCTCTCAGAGTCCTGTTGATGTTATACATCTCTAAGCATTCAATGATCCAAGTATGCGGCATTGAGTCATAGGCTTTCTTGTAATCAATCCAAGCCATGCACAGGTTGGTGTGTCGGGTTTTGCAGTCTCGGGCAACTGTGCGGTCTACGAGGAGTTGGTGTTTGGCTCCTCTGCTATTTACACCGATACCTTTCTGTGCCATGCTCATGTGCTTATCCATGTGTTTGCTTATCTTGGCCGCTATGATGCCTGACATGAGCTTCCAGGTTGTGGAGAGGCAGGTTATTGGTCGGTAGTTGGGTGGGACTGGACCCTTTGATGGATCCTTCTGGATTAGGATTGTCCGCCCTTCAGTTAACCATTCAGGGTGAGTCCCACTTTGTAGCAGCTGGTTCATTTGGCCTGCCAGTCGCTCATGGAGGGCAGTGAGTTTCTTTAGCCAGTAGGCATGGATCATGTCAGGCCCTGGTGCTGTCCAGTTTTCATACCTGAGACTCTTTCTTGGACATCTGTCACAGTGATGGTTACCGGGGGCTTGCTCAGGGAGGTTGCTATGGTCCTCTCGTAGAGAGATCAACCACTGTGCATTGCTGTTGTGGGACGCCTCCCTTTCCCATATGCCTTTCCAGTATTGTTCAGTCTCCAGCCTTGGTGGGTCTGCTCTGTTGTTATTACCCTGCCATTGAGAGTACACCTTAGCTGGTTGAGTGGAGAAAGAGCCGGTTAATCCTTCTGGATTCATTCTCCCTTGTGTATCTCTTTAGGCGGCTGGCCAAGGCTTGGAGCCTCTGTTTGGCAGTTTCGAGTGCTTCAGGTATGGGCATCTGCCTGTACTTTCTGGGTACTTGTCTTTTCATTGTACCCTTGTGGAGCTCTGATAGTTGGCTCACTTCCCTCCTTGTTACCTTGATTTTAGCCTCTAACCGTCTTTTCCATGGTGGGTATTGGGTCTCATGGTTGCTCTTATAGCCAAGCATCTCAAGGATCACTGATGCTGAGTTGTAGATCAGCTCATTGGTTTCTGTTATGGTATTGGTAGGGATCGTTCTCAATGCTGCATTCACATTCTCAATGAGACTTTCTGATGGTACTTCACTCAGCCGTTGTAATTGGCGCCCGGGGAGGCCTGGTTGTCATTCGGGTCATGATTCTCTCTCTCAGGTCAGCAGCTGTCTCGTTCAGCTCTGATTCGCTCACTGGGGCCGTGTATCCCCTCACTGGGTGGGGACTTGTAGTTAAGTCCCCCACAGTTCTGACTATCCGGGTTCCTCCCTTTTGCTGTAGCATTTGTGTTGTATCTCGTCAATCTCAAGTTGTGATAGCAGTTGCCGTTTGCGGATGTTGGAACACTGAGCTACTAGTTGTTTAGCACTTAGTGTTGACTGGGGATGTCGAAGTAACCATTCCTTCCCCAGTCTTTGCATGTAACCTCTCTGACTAGGGTTACTTGAGTAGTAGCATTCCAACAGATCCACATTTTCATCTCTCGCCCATTTCCGTCTTGTTCCAGTAGCCCATTTGTCATCAAGGTGCTCTGGTTCCCCAACACCTGACGCAGACCTTGTTTGGCCGGGCGACGTCTGAGCCGGCATGTTATGCAACTTAGTATCTCTCATGGTATGAGGTAGGCAGTAGCTTGAAGGGTCTTGCCCTAAGGACCCAGACTGGATTCGAACCCCGCCCTCGCGGGTGATATACTGATGCCTTATCTATTGAGCTATCCAGTCAGCTATATATATATATATATATATATATATATATATATATATATATATATATATATATATATATATATATATATATATATTTGTTGGACATAGAGGACAGTTACAAGTACCTAGGTATACCACAAGCAAATGGTAACCTCGATGAGGCCACAAGGAAAGGAGCCACAGCTAAATACCTCCAACGAATAAGGCAAGTCCTGAGAAGCCAGCTCAATGGCAAGAACAAAATCCATGCGATAAACAGCTATGCCCTGCCAGTAATCAGATACCCTGCTGGAATAATTAGCTGGCCAAAGGAGGGAGATAAAAGCCACAGATATTAAGACTAGAAAGCTACTAACAATGCATGGAGGGTTCCATCCCAAATCCAGCACCCTGAGACTGTACACGAGCCGCAAAGAAGGAGGCAGAGGACTAGTGAGTGTGAGAACCACTGTCCAGGACGAAACAACTAAGATCCATAAATACATCAGAGACAAAGCCTCAACAGACAATGTGCTCAGTGAATGTCTCAGACAACAGGGAACAGAGGTTGAAGTGCCAGAGATACCATCATGGGAGGACAAGCCCCTACATGGGATGTACCACCAGCAAATAACCGAAGTGGCTGATATCAGTAAATCCTACCAATGGCTGGAAAAAGCTGGGCTCAGGACAGCACAGAGGCCCTCATCATGGCCGCCCAGGAACAGGCCCTAAACACCAGAGCAATAGAGGCCCAGATCTACCACACCAGACAAGACCCAAGGTGTAGGTTGTGCAAGGAGGCCCCTGAGACAGTCCAGCACATAACAGCAGGGTGCAAGATACTGGCAGGGAAAGCATACATGGAACGACATAACCAAGTGGCAGGCATAGTGTACAGAAACATCTGTGCAGAATATGGACTGGAAACCCTGAGATCAGTGGGAAACACCCCCAAAGGTGGTGGAGAATGCCAGAGCTAAGATCCTGTGGGACTTCCAGATCCAGACAGACAGAATGGTAATGGCGAACCAACCAGACATTGTCGTAGTGGATAAACAACAGAGGAAAGTCGTTGTGGTAGATGTAGCAATACCAAGCGATTGCAACATCAGGAAAAAAGGAGCACGAGAAACTGGAGAAATACCAGGGCCTCAGGGGAGGAACTGGAGAGGGCCTGGAAGGTGAAGACCACAGTGGTGCCTGTGGTCATCGGGGCCCTCGGGGCAGTCACCCCCAAACTGGAGCAGTGGCTACAACAGATCCCAGGAACAACATCAGACATCTCAGTCCAGAAATGTGCAGTATCTTGGCACAGCCAAGATACTGCAGGACCCTCAAGCTCCCAGGCCTCTGGTAGAGGACCCGAGCTCAGAGGATAAGAACCACCCGCGGTGGGTGAGAAGGGATTTTTGTATCAAATGCTATTTACTAAAAAAACGGGGAAATTACGAGCCTGAATTAAGTCAAGTTTAAAACAAAACTGGCCAAATATTTGACAAGGTTTAGACAAAAACAGAACTTACTTGTTTACAGTAGATTTTTTTTTTCTACATCTGCTGTCCTTAATTATGAGGTTGCTTTTATTAAAAATAAATATTTTCACACAATTAAACTCTGTCATTTTTCACAGCCGAAACTGAGCCACACTCTGCTGTATTCATTAGCGTTTCTCTTCTTCTACTGCTCAGCAGAAAGATAATTGTTCTTCTTATTGGCGCTAAATGAAATGATGAGCCAACAGAGCCATTCTCTTTGATGTTCTGCTGAAACGAGGAGTTCTTACAAGGTACTTTGTATGAAAAGGTGTCAAAATATGCACACGTCTCAGCATTTTTTTTTTTTTTATTTTGCAAAATGAGGCGACTTCTGCTTATCAAAAATACTTCAATTACATTTCTCTGACACTAATGGAAATGGCAACAATGGAAGCTAAGGTTCACATTTCAAGTGTGCCCTTTCACTGTCTCAAGAGAAAAAAGTCTCTCACCGTAAAAGCACACCGAATCATTTGAAAAACTAATTCTGCTCTTTAGTTTAGTGAGTGTATTTGACATTTATGGGATTTCCATTAAAATAAAATAAAAAATCTCAGGTTCAAAAATCAAAGAAAGAAATATTTCAGTCATTTAAATCATCCTTGTAAGTGAAGCTACTTTCCACCAAAAGGTTTTCACACCCTTTGAATTTTTGTCACATTTCCTTACACTATGGTTGTATTATTAGCTTTCATATTATAAGCATCATATGTGACGGAGCAACGCAAAGGAAAAGGAAAAAATGTCTTTAAAAAATGTTAACTACTACAAATCATTTGGAAATGATTCAAATTCAGTCCCCATATGGTTTCATCAGGGACAGAAAAGGGCCGTCAGAGTGGATGGGAGACTGCAACAGACTTGAGGCTGAGGTGGACGGTTCATCTTCCACAAACACAATAACTGTAATCACGCACCCAAAGCTGCAACCGAATGGTTTGTATTGAAGCACATTCACATGTTGGGATGGTCTAGTCAAACTCCTGTGCATCATATGTGTGTTTGGACTTGGCAAACGACATTCACAGAAGTTCTCCATCCACCTGACTAAGCTTGCACATTTTGTAAAGAAAGATTTCAATCTGTAGACTCCATACAAATGTGTGCTTTTCAGATAAAGCAGATATAAAAAGGCTGTTTTATGTTGGCCTGGAATAAAATGCGCAGGATATTGAGATTTTCTTTAGTCAAAGCTGATTTGTATCTGTTTATTTACTTCCGTATTGGTTAGCACAAGTTAATCAATTTTAAGTTAGTTAGGAACATTCAGTAATGTTCCTAGCTTACATAAGGTAAAGATATGCTAAATTTATGAAGCACTTTTCTAGACATACCAACCACTCAAAGCACTTTGCACTCGAGCCACATTCAGCCGGTTGCACTCACAAATATGCACAGATTCGTACACCGACACACAGATGAGTAACTAATTTAGAGTCAAGTGCTTTGCCCCAGGGCACATCAACTTTTGGCACAAGTGAGCAGGAATCAAACTCACAACTTATAAAATTGCAAAACAACTACTCTTCCTACAGTTGGGCAACTAACACAGGCACTACCACCCCTTTTATTTGAACACAAAACACCTTCTCCCATTCAGTTTAACTCTATTTATTTATATGGTTCCAATTCAAAACAAACATCTTCTACACAACACAAAGCAGATCCTGTTTATGCCAAGAAATACAGTATACGCTTAACGTGAGGCAAACATACAGGCAGACACATTCAAAGTCAATTCCAGACATTTGAACTTACCCCTCTTGCACCTTTTCTGTTATTTGAGTAGTTTTTCTACCAACAGTCTAAGATGAATAGATCAATACATAACTTCTGAGAAAACATAAATATTTGGATTTCACAGTATTTGTATACAGCACCTCAAACACCGACCAAGTGCACAAAGAAGGTGAATGACCTTGTCACCAAAGTACAACACCTCATGTCTTCCAGGTGGCTCGCACCCAGCACCAGCAGGTATGCGGCAATTGCTCAGTCAGTAGAAGAGAGACGAACTGCAGGCAAGGCACCAGGTGTGAAAGTAAAACATGGCCAGGGCGCGTGTGAATGTGAGACAAAGCGAACAGAGAAAACGTCTCATCCAAAGGAGCTGATTTAATTCCAGTTCATGCTCGGAATGAGCCACGGAGAGATTTTTTTTCCCCGTTACCCAGCGGCTTGGACGACATCGCCACAATCACGCGTACGCCGAGAAAGAACTTAGAATTAATGGAGGAAGAATGAGTCCGATCTGATTGAAGTGGCACTGCTAGACAATTACAGACGCACACTATCTAGAATCATACAGCGTTGAGCAAAGACAAACTTACCCCAAATTAATGTGGCATCTAGACAAACAAAACTGTTCAAAAAATAAATAAAAATTATGTTTTACATTCTAAATATGAAGCTTGTTTTGCAAACAATATCTTTATTGTCATTCTAGTAACATGACACTATGTTGTACAAACAGAAACAAATTCTTATTGCTATAAAGTTTTTATATAATAACACGATAAAGCTCAATTTTTTTCTGTTGCCTTGGTGGCAGTTTTACTCTCACATAGGAACCGTTGTGACTGAATAGAAACACTGAAGAGCAATCAATCATGTTGGCATGCCTGGTACTACCTCCACAGAACTCCACCCGAAGGTTCCTGGTGGGGGGATAGTCGTGAATGGTTCACCCAGAATGGTTAATCACACTTGACAGCTTGATGGAGGTCATATTTTACATTCCAGTGAGGCTGACTGGTAGAGCTCTATGACTTCTTGGCATGTAGGGAGGATTCTTTCCGACACGGTGTTGGACGACGATGGTTGTGGTAGCCCTAATGTGTTGACTGGTTTCAACATCCACCCACCGTTATGTCTTCATGCCCCGTATTCTGGACAAAACCGTTTCTACTGCTGTAGAAATGACATGGTACACAATTTTTTTTTTTTTTAACTTCAAGTTCAAGGTCAAAGAATAAAACAAATACCATGCAGGCCCAAACCACGACACAGCCGCAATGATGAGGAGATGTGCAAATAGTTTTTTATCGATATTATAAACATGAACATTTATCCAACTGTTACCGTCTGTCTGGTTTGGTAGGACCGCCGAGCTTCCAGGGTTTTCTGAGAGGTAGGTGGGGTCACCTTAACACCTGCCCTCTGGAGATTATTGATCTTTGTGTTATTGCTGCTGAGCTGTTTCTCAGTCCAACAGCAAGGAATCTGTTGCTCACTGCACTGTCTGTTTTCTGTTGCTCTTCAGCACCTTGAAGAAAAATTCCAGTGATCATTTCCAATGGTTTTTTGTTTTGTTTTGTTTTGTTTCGTTTTAACTCAATTTCTCCCACAGCCAGATTTCCGGTCTGCATGCTCATTACAATGTTAATGAAAAATCCAGATTGCACAGGCTAAGCATCATGCTTAGGGCTACAATGAAGATCATTAATTGTTTGAATAATTATTGTATTAGGACACAAGACCCCCACAAAAAGTTTCCTAACGTCTGCTATGTTTGGGTTCTTGAAGAACTTAAATAAATGAATAAAAAAAAGACATACAAATCTCATCCGCACACAATCTCCATTACTGCAATCAGGCTCTTTTACTAAGAGTTCCTCAATGTCACGCATTACAAATGTCAGAAACATCTTTTCTGAGGAAGTTCTGAGCTTTCAGTGCAGTTGAATATCGTCTGCAAGCGCCGATGCTCCATCTGTTGAAGAAGCAACATCAGAGTCAGAGACTCAATAAGCCCTGAAGTTACTGACGTTCGCTGAAAGAATCCTTCCATTCTTTCCAGAATCCCAAATGCTTTAACTTACAGCAATCTTGAAGTGTGGAAGCAGTGATCTCACCGCTCTGACTGAGACACTGGATTCGCATCAGACAATTAGAAAAGACAATGATCTAAGTATGAAATACCACAAACATCAAAGTGGTCGCAAGTATTTTAGTTATCACTAAAACAGGTGCAGCTCAAAAAATTTGAATATGATGGAAAAAGGTCAATATTTTTGTCTCATCTCAGAAGTAAAATAAATTTTATACAGATTCGCCAGGCAGTGGAAAGATACAGTCTATAGACAGCAGGCCTGGGAGAGACTGACAGAAGAAATCCCTGCCTCCTGACCGGGATTTGACCCGTCAACCCTGAGCCAACATCACCTCAGATGTTCCATTCCTCCTGTTTAGTCATTCCTGAACTAGAGACCAGAGTGCTGCTCAACGGTCCAGACTCCTATTTTCAGATGAAAGGCAATTCTGCGTTTCATGTGGAAATCAAGATCCCAGAGTCTGGAGAGGAACAGAATCCTCTCTGCTTGAAGAAGACTGTGAAGTTTCCACAAAGTACTGATTTGGGGGGTGCCGTGTCATCTCTTGGTGTCGACTCGCTGTCTTCATCAAATTCCACAGTCAATGCAGCTCTGGAGACGCTGATTTCATTTTCTAGCAGGACTTGACACCTTGGCTGACGTTATTCCTGTTCTTGATTGGCCAGCAAAATCCCCCAACCATAGAAAAAAACTCCATAGAAAAATCAATGGAGTGTTGTCAAGAGGAAGATGAGAGACACCAGACCCAGCAACACAGATGACCTGCAGGTCGCTGTCAAAGCAACCCAGATTTCCAGAACACCCACACGGAACTATAGGCCGCATTAATGCAGTGATTCACACAAAAAGAGCTCTGACCAAATATTGACTGTCCAGACTTACTTTTCAGAAGCCTGATACTTCTGTTTGGAAAATCCCTTTTTATTGATTTAATGTGATTTACAACATTTTCTGAGACACTCGATTCTGGGGGTCTCCTTTTTATCATCTGTAAGCCATAATAATAATTAAAAGTAACATATGAGTTTCACTTTCTATGACTCACAAAAACATAGAACTTTTTCTTGATAGCTGAATTCTTTTGAGATGTGCCTGTAGCTTGTAAACATCTGTCTGTCGAATTTTACATTAAGGAGCCGGTATGAAAAAAACAACAAAAAAACAAAACATAACATTGATAATCTTTGGGGTTGTATTGAGAAACACTGGGGTCCTTGGTGCATGATAGAAGTAAAAGTTCCTTAAGACATTTGAGCAGGACGTAGCAAAGACATGGTGGTTTATTATCATGGTAGCAGTGTAGCACGGTCCTGTATAATTCAGGCAGAGCAGTGGCCACATGTCCAAGACAAGGAAAAGCTTCTGCTTTGATGCAGGCTTGGCAAAATTAGCCTCAAGCGTATGCTACTACCTAGCCATGCCAATTGTGCCAGACTAGCATTATGCAGTTATTCCAGGTTGCAGCGAGGGATCTAGTGCAATCATTATGCACATGCTGTAGCTAAGGCTACATATTTATTGCAGACACACAGTTTTGTTCTCGCTGTCTGTCATTCAGTCTGGCAGTTCTCTGTTTCATATCAGTTAGAATTATTGATTTACCAAATTCTAGCCTTGATTAACTTTTTTCAGATAGAAATGTCAACACGTTTCCTTAGTGTTTGGTAGAGTTTGCCTCGAAAGACTCGGGATGAATGTTTTAGGCATTTTCTCGCGAGCTTCAAACAACGACGGAGACGGTGGAACTCAGTCGAGTTTGTAGGTTTTCCTACTCACACACACCTTTTCAGTTCAGTCCACAAATGCTTCATGGGACTATCAGAGCTTTGATGGCTTCCCCTAAACAAGGCCTTTGAGGTCCTCAAGCTTCTGTGAAACTAACTTGGTGGAATAATTAAAGTCATTTGTACTGAACCAATGTTTTACCATTTTCTTTCCTTTGGATGCCAATTTGATTTGTAAAGTGAACCAATCTCTCCTTGCAACATGAAGATGTCACAGTCAGGATGGAGCTTTTCTCTTTCTCCTGCAACTAAACCTCTACATTTAAATACATTTTTTTCTCCTGCTATTTAGCAGTCCTAAAACAGAAAAACTTTATTCGAAGTCAATGTCAGACAATTGAAAAGCAAAAAAAAAGAAAGAAGCAATATTTTTTCCATGTTTAATTTTAGACCATCATAAGGAGATACTGCTGACATGCAAAACTGCACGATAGGTGTGGAACGCTATCTTGGGTAGGCTGAAAATAATACGTAAAAAGCAAAATGTCAAGCATTAACAGCATAGAAGCATCTTTATTCCACCAGGCTCACTGCAAGCTAGTGCTGTTAGGCTAAGAGAGCTTTATCGGATCTTCATCCACTGTGAGGGCGCTGTCAGAGCACGCAACTGCTTAATGACTCGTTTTCACACGCAAACACTGTATAATGACAAGAAAATTGTGTGGGGTTTTTGCGTGACAGCTCACAAACATACATAAAGTCCTCTGAATGATACTTGTTAATGATTCCAATAAAACTTGACCAATTTGAAGCATCAGAGCAAAAAACAAATCTTGGGCTCATGCTACATCAGCTTGAGTTAGTTTTTCTACGAATGTGTTCAAGTGTTCACTCGAAAAAAACAACTGCAATTTTTTTTTTTTTGTATTAAATTTGTCCAAGCTTGGCGTGTTGTGAGGCGATGTAGCCTACGCACCTTTCGGGGGAAAGAAAACAACAAATGTTTAGGTTGGTAAGACGTTGAGAGAATATTTTTTTATTTGAAACATTTTTGAAGATTTATTGATCTGGGAATTTTCTGGCAAATGCTTCCTTGCTTTTTCAGTGGGACAATTATTTTCATATTCATTGTTAGTGTTAGAGAGCTGCGCTGTGCTGTTTCATTCTTGCCTCAGACCCCATGGTACCAGCACCACCTGTCATTTTCATAAAGACTAAAAATAAAAATAAAAAAAAGCAGAGGATGAGGCAGAGAAAACTTTTTCTTAGTACTGAAATAGAATCCATTTGACAACTCGGCCAACACTGCCCGTTTCGGCAAACTTAAGAGTCAACTTTTGCTGTCGAACTTTCCGAGGAGAAGTCTCACAAATACCAGTGACACAAGACTTATGGACAGGGTGTAGAGCTCATGAAGCCATACATCAACAGTGCACTTCTCTGTGCATCTAAAGAGGCTGGATATCTAGAGAGAAGGGGAGGGATGTAAACACGTACAAAGAGCAGGAAGAAAAAGAAGAGGTCTTACCTGGAAACACAAGGACAGCAAACACCCATGACAGGATGATGAAACATACTGAATTACACATGCTTCCCAAACAGTGCTGATTGTGATCTGCCCGTTTGTTTTAAAGAGCCTCTTTTTGTATCTTCGCCACAGTGGGGCTTTTAGATGTCTGCCCACTTTTCTCTTTTTTTGTCTCACAGCCTATTCTCTAGCTGTCAGTGCGCACAGCGTCTCATCCCCACTTGGAGGCAAGTGAAGATTTATGCAATCCAGCGCAAGTCGCAGCTGCGGAGAAACAGACGATTCCTCACGAGGTGCTCAGGCTCCCTCTTTGCTCCGAACTACAGCACACAGAGGGACCAGCATTCTGCAGGATTCAGGGCAGAGTAGGGGGAGGGCAGCCTGTGCTCAACTCAGATTGGCTGACGGTTCTGCCGTACTCTCAAGAACAGTCCCAGCTCTGTTTTATTTTGTGTCCTTTTATTTTGCTGGCTGCTTTGACTCAACCCTTCTTTTGTTTTTGCCCCTAAAACAGAGCAGAATGGACGGATTAATGCAATTGCTACACACTGATTTGTTTTTGTTTTGTTTTTTTTCTCCTGAAGGAAGTACTTTTTGTACAATATGTTGTTGTTGTTTTTTTAAATAGCAATCAGAGATGCTCAGAGAAACTTTTTCCCCCACCGGTTGCAATGGGGTACCTAACTTTACCAACACCAGAAATTGTTAAAAGTAAGTCTGTCAGTGCGGACCAATGCGCATGAAAAGTCTACGGCTGTTATTGTGAAGGTGATGGAAGTTATACATTGTGTGTGAATGCCCCAGTGAGGTAATACCACACAGAAGGGACATCAGCAAGGACTCGCCCTGCTCAGATCGGCTGGCACTTCACTAATGTGAGAAACAAACACCAGAGCTGTTTGGGTGCCAAACCAGGAAGAACAGGAGTGTAGAGGTCAGAGTTGGGACTTTGAATGCAGGGACAGTGACAGGTAGAGAGAGAGAGAGAGAGTTGGCAGACATAGATATTGTATGTGTCCAGAAGACCAGATGAAGGGAGTAGGGCTTCAAAGTGTTTTGCCAAATTAACAGATAAATAAGAGGAACGGAGTGGAGATTTTGCTTAGAAGATGAAAATGTTGGTTGTCCAAAAAATGTTGTAAGAATTGGGAGGAAAAAAGGGCAAGAGTGGAAGCACGAGCAGGGTGATTATTTCCTTTGTTGCCCTGCAAGAGGCAAGGGATTGATAAGTAGTAGCAGGGGAGAGTATAACCAAAGCAAAGTTATCGAACTGTTGCAGTTGCAAACAACCCCATGTCTCTTTTATGAAGAGCTTTTTTTTCTTTCTTATTGTTGTTAAACATCATATACATCAACGTACCAATGGGACAAGAGATATTAGCCACTTGACTATAATCTCATGTAATTACATGTAAATGTGAATTAGTAAGTATGAGGAAGACCAGAACGCATTCAGAGGAAGAAGGCAGCAAAGAAAATGTGGAACAGTCAGACAGACAAGAATTAAAAAAATATAAAGTAGACAAGAATATTGTGAAGTTAGACGCAGGGCAAAGAGGGCAAAAGAAAAGTCTGGCGAGTTGCATAAGAAAGTTAGTAAGGAAGGTGAAAATGATCTGTGCTGACCTTGTTATGAAACATTTATTTAACCATATGGAAAACACGATGTGATCAAAACTACTTCGACAAGGGTGACCAAGAACGGCACAAGTCATGACTGACAACACAGGTGGACAGAAATAACAAAACTAGACATTAGAAATATATAAATGCCATCAATTTGAACAATGAAGGGCAGTTCTTCTGCAAACACTCATTTAAACAACGGTGGCCGTTTAAGATTTGAAGCGCAGCCACCGTCGACACAATACCCGCTGTTGAGTCTTTTTAAAATTTTTGCGGTCTGCGGGAGAGAGTCGAGGCGGGCGGGGTGTGAAGCAGGTAAGGGTGCCACAAGATTGAGAGGGGAATGTGTTGATGAATGAAGAAACTCTGTTGAGAGTAAGGAAAGAGAACTTTGAGGATGTGATGTATGAGGAGCATTAGAGAGAGGAGGACAGATGGTGCAGATATACTGAATCACACAGTGAGGGAAATTAGTAAGACTGAAGTTGGGGCAGCTTTAAAGAGGACAAGAAGTGCAGATTCAGTTCGTCCAAATCACACGCATGCGTCACGTTCCTGTTGTTTTGTTTGTATTTGATCATATTCTTGTGGGTTATTTATGCTCTGTAGGTCTTGCCAAACTCATTTTGCAATTTTTATCATTGCTGTTAATGTTAAAGACAGCTGGGTTTAGTGTTTGAGTGAGTTTTTCTTCAATCGTTGTCAGCATTCTTCTCCTTTTGGGTTTCTAGAGCTATAGTTCGGCTTCCACTGTTTCACTACCTTATCTTTTCTATTCCTTTACCTACTCCTGATCCACTTTATGTCAAGTAAGTTTTTTTTTTTTTTTTCATGAAGCCTTAAAAAAAAAATGCACATGCCAAACAAAACATAACAGCATGTAGAGGTACGGCGATATGCTTATCGTCATGCCTCCAACAAGCCAAGATGGTGTGGGAGGTTTTTGGAACAGGAAGTGGAGGTTGGGAAGTTGACATGAAAGAAATCCTATTTCAGCTACAAACATTTAAGGTTGCGCACACCCTGGACATCAGACATCGAAAAATTGTGATTCCAGCGTTACAGAGAGATCTTTGATCTGCTCCTGCATGTCTGAAGCCTCGTCAGTTGCATTTCTAAAGCAAATGTTTTATTCCAAACGCTCAGGGAACCTCTTTGAGTAACTTTGATGAACGAGGTGGCAAGCCTCTGATGCACACTTTAAAAATCACTGAGAATCGGTGTCTCCCTCTGCACCCCAAGTTGTGTCAAGTTAGACGAGAACATTCCAGCTTCCTAAACGTCTCTGGAGCTCTTTATTACTGTTATTATTTGAAGCCAGACTGTTTCAGTCACAGAAATCCAGGCTCTAAAGTAAAACTCGAGAATCCTTTTGTTCTCCAGCATGTGATCCTTGATGTGTGTAGATGGTTTAATTCATTAAACTAATGAAAATAACCAAAACAAACTGACCTTGTGTAAAAAAAAAAAAAAAAAAGGAATTGCCCCAAACTTAATAAATGGTTGTTCCAACCTTGGCGGAAAGACCTGCCATCAAGTGTTGGAGATAACTGGCAATGAGTGTTTTGTATTGTTATAGAGAATTTTGGGGGTTTTTTGATCCAGCCATGTTGGAAGGCTTTCAAGCCTGTTAGAGCATTTTATTTGAGAAAGTCTTCAGAAAGCGTTTGACAAAAGAAGCAATTTTCGAGACATTTTTAACCCAGGATGCTGAGAGTCTCTGATTGTTCTTTAATGCAGGAAGACAGGATGGACGGGTAGAGCTCACTGGAAAAAGCCTGCAGTGCCCAGGACATCCGATTTGTTTTCACTGCACAGTGGGATGATGGTGAATGTTCTCTGCTTTTTAGAGAACTTGATTTTAGATGAAGCCAGTTCTGGGTTGACACTGAGGTAATGTTCATAAAAGCTCCCAGAATTCAATGCACGTCGCGCGTTGGGTGCTTCAGACTTCTGTCAGATACACCCACGGAGCTGCCAAAGGGAGGAGGAGGAAAATCAGCAAAATATCTAACTTGTCTTCTGAGAGTGACATGTTGCATCTGTGCATCTCATGAAATGTGTTACCGTGTGTGACGACATCAACAGAAGTTGGTTGTGTGGCATCAAAATAGGTTTGCAGAAATCCTCTTGGTTTAAACTATTAGTGGTGGCGTTTGGGGCGTAAGCCGCCTGTTATGTGTAAAGTGAAGAAGAAGGCATTATCATTAAGGCGGGTTTAACACAATGGAGAGGCGAACATTATCATTAAAGACACTTCCTGTGTGTGCTCAACAGCTGAACTGTGTCTCTGCACACACAGAGCTGCAGCAAAGTATGTTATGTTAATGACCCCATTATGAGCTACGCCTCAATCCAAGTTTGTCATGTAAAGATTCCATAATGCATTTCCAACTTCTAAAAGCGAGCTCCACTGATGAATGGGCTCATTCCTGCTGGGGATCGCAATAAGGGGCGCGTTAACAATAGTCATCACAGAGTTCGACGGCGGGGCAGAATCAGCTTTCCAGTTCTGGAGGTGTTCAAACGTCTGTATGACGATAAATGGAGATTGGACAAAGTGAGTGGGGAAAAAAATACAGTTAATAGAGGAGCTTCAAATACCCTTATGAATGGATAACAGAGGTATTGAAATATTTGAGTTCTTGTGGTTTCCACTATTAGCACATTGAGCAGCGCGTACATGAGCATGACTGACCGTGCTAAGACCCTCCTCCTGGCGTTATTTTTGACCAGGAGCGCTGTTTAGAGTTGGTGTACTTCTGGAAGTTGAACCTCCACGTCCGTCTCAAAGCTTGTGTTACCTTTATGAAGTTGGTTTCTTCTATGTTTGCTTTTCCTCAACAAGCTTCCATCTCATTTCCAAAGGAAATCATTCCCACAGCATGTTGTTGCTGCCACTAAGTTTCACTATTGGAGTTGCCTTGTTAGTTTTCTTCCATGCATAGAGTTTGGCATCTGCACCAAAACATAAACTGTCATTTTTATTAGGATCTCAAACTTTCCACATTACATTTTCTCTCAACTGGGAGTTAAAAAAAATTATTATTATTATTATCAATTAGTCATTTTTCCCTTTATGTCCTTGAGCCACGCTTACCACACAGCTGCTGTGGATTTAGTGTAATTACTCTCATCTGATCCTCGTACCACAATCATTAAGCATCATCTATCCTATTACAGAGGGTTTCATGGTTTGACTTTTCGTCACACCTGCACAGATTATTCACTAGACCAACATAATCTGACTAATTAGAGAAAGCTGTTTTCGAATAACGCTTTGATTTATTGAGACGAAACCAATCAGAACCAACTTGGCTACATATTTAAAAAAAAAAAAAAAACATGCGTTAACTGTGTTAAATCTAGTTGATCTAGTGGTATCAATGATATATATATATATATTAAAGCAGTTTATCTGGTCTCAAAGTTTCCCCACATATTCCTCAATGGTTTGCTCTTGTCTATGTTTGCAACAGGTGGTATTTCCGATAAGATTTCATCGTCGCCTTCTCAACATCTGTGACCGACGTGGCAGCACAATTTAACAGCAGTAGTAAATCTAGATCAATATTTACGTAAGTGAAGGATAATGAAAAGTGGCATGCAGAGTTTTGCGACCGCTTCCTTTGCAATGAACACCTTTGCAAAAACTGCTAAGTGAAGAACTAATACTTTCTGTTGGCAAAGAATTATGAGGGATAAAAAAACGGATTAATTTGCTTAATTTTCACCCTGTTGGACCACACCTGTGTCACTAGAATTTAAACACAGCTGTACCTGCAGGCTTAATCTTACTCTTTTGTTCTTTGTTTGACCTTGATTATGCAACTCTCCCCTATCCACAGCCAAATGGACCCTGGAGCAGGTGGCAAGAGAGCCTGTGCAAATGAATGCCAACAGTTCAAAGTTAACCAGTCGGGCCACTTTGTTCTTTCTTAGAATAATGGTGCGTTTGGTCTATAGCATAGGTGTCAAACTCTGGCCCGCGGGCCAAATTTGGCCCGCAGTGTAATTATATTTGGCCCGCGAGGCTATACCAAATGACTACGCGAGCTGGCCCACCGGTATGATACAGCGCATTCATTCATCGCTAATACTACAAATCCCATAATGCCTTGCTGTTGTTTTGGCGCATCAATCAGGACGGGTCCCAGAAACGCCCTCTCCTCTGTGACAGTAGTTATAGCGATCTCAAGCTACAACTGTCACTGTAGAACCGAAAAGAAAGGCAGAGAACAGGAGCTTTCTGGACAGGTGGGAGACAGAATATCTGTTTACATATGTAAAAGACAGTTTGTCTTTTACATATGTAAACAGATATTCTGATATTAAAAGGTTCATTTGTTCAATGCTGGCCCGCGACTTTGTTCAAGTTTTACATTTTGGCCCACTGTGTATTTGAGTTTGACACCCCTGGTCTATAGTGTCTTGCAGATGTATTTTTCCTCTTGCCCCGTCATTTCAGGATTTATGTAAAATATGACAGGCCAACATAAAGTAGTGCACAATTGTAAAAGGACAGAAATTCTTATCTGATTTTCAAAATATTTTACAAAAGGAAAAATCTAATAAGTCTGGTATTCATTTGCATTCAGCAACCAGAGTCACTATTTTGTTGAGCCAACATTTTGCTGCCTCTGTACCTACGAACAGAAAAATTGTTTGCTTACTGTTAATAGTAAAAAGCAAAGCGCTCTCTGGTCAGGATTTTGTTTTTCTTTTTTCAATTCACAAAATACTGAACTGCATGAAGTCCTCAGCATTCCTAATACAATTCTGCAGCTCAAAGCATAGAAACTACACCTGCTTTAAATTTCTAACCCATCAGTCAAAAGTTGTCAGATACCACATGAGAAAAAAAAAAAAAGCTCACTCGAGATGAAATGAACTGCTTCAAGCTTTTTTGCCAAACAGCATAGGAAATGTCAGAGTTTATAAAAAACATCTGTAAACCTTAATTTTCAAGTCCTGCCATAGAATAGAATAGAATAGAAATTTATTTTACTGTTTCACTGTACCAAAATTCAGGTTTACTTGTCCCATTGTTTCATAGTAAGATTAAAAAAATATATTAAACATTTATATGAAAAGCAAATACAAACGAGATCATAACATAAAAACTATTGTGCAGTCATCATAAATGTTGTACTCTGATCCAAGGAATGTGCAAATGAGTAGGATAAATTTTTTTTTACAATGTACAGAAATGTGTATGTGTGCATTAAAAGACACCAGACTATTTGCAATATATTTAAAATAATAATAATAAATTAAAACTGTGCAAACAGATGTGCATTACCAGCAGAAATCCTTTTAAAATTAGTACAACAAATACCAGTAGGGATGTAAATACTTATTGATTTTGTCTAGAGTAGTGATGTTATGGAGCGTAACAGCTGAAATGAGGAATGATGTCCAATCGTTCCCTTATGCAATTAGAATGCAGCAGTCTGCCACTGAAGTAGATCACTGCCATGGAGCATCAATTCACAACTAATTTATTTTTAATGCCCTTTTCAATTGAAATAGATCCAATTTATACGGAAAAATTGACTATTAATCCAATCAAACAGTCAAGTACAAATTAAAATACATCAATACCAGTTTGATATGAGTTCAATGCAATGCTGTTTGGTTTATTGTGCCAATTCTTAAAGGGTGAAATCAACTTTTTTAGGTGAAATCAACTTTTTGAGGTTTACATCATGTTACAAAGTTTTTTTTTCCCCCATCAAAAATACGCCTGGTGTGTTGCTTTGATTCTTTCATGCATGTTTGAGAAATGTAACTGCCCCTGGTTCAGACTCCTTCAGACTAGCCAGCAGCAGTTAGCAAACACCTGGTGGAACTGTGGACCTCCAGAGCTCATCATATAAGCTGCTTCTAATGGTGGTAAAAACATTGTTAAGCAGTTAGTAGAGGAACAATGTTGTGATGCCCTCCTGAAGGTAGAGCTTTAGAAATATCAGGAGTTTTTAAAGAGACAGGGGTCTAATTTTAAGGTGTTAAATTACAAAGTCAATTTTCTTGTTAGTCATATCTTATTATATATATATATATATATATATCTAAACAAGTGTGAATTATATATATATATATAATTTTTTTAGAGCAACTGGAGGTGACATAGTTACTTGATTGTGCACTATGTCTTGGAAATACATGATACTGCTCCTTTAAAATAACCCAGCTATCTGAGGAAACCACCTGATTGCAATGAATCATTGAGTTTGACACTGTCCCTCATATGGAGCACAGGTAAGCATGCGTAAACGGTAAAGCATGTCATGTCAGATTGTGCAAGACCAGCTCCTTTCCCAACAGTCCTTGGGACTGTCCCTTATCCTGCCGCCCGCTGCTGTCTGTATTGAAATAGTACATCAATCAGAGTTCAGTTTCCTTTAGATTCAGAGGCATGATGTGAAATCGTCATGCAGCAGCAGATGTGCATCGGTCTGTTCGGGGTGCAAAGAGTACAGAGCTGCTTTTCAGATAAAAATGAAGTGAACGCACGCGTGAACAGAAGACTGTCACTTCCGAAGTTATTAGCAATGATGGAGAAAAATTGCAAAGCCACATATTTACTTTTACTATCCTGAACCAAAAAAAAAGGAACAAAATAGAGCTTAAATTGCTGTCAGATGATATCTAAGACAACTAACTTCAAATCCAAACAATATATTATATATTAGATATATTTCTAGCATTTACACTTAATATCAATTATAAGAAATTAGTGTCCAGAGTCCCAATTCTAATATTTAGGCAAAACAAAGATTCAAATCCTGGAAAAAACAAAAAAAACCCAAAACATTTATCTTTAATCAGTATATTTGTGGCTTTGTAGTGGTGGGTAATGTTATGATAAATGTTATGCCGGTCAGGGGGAACCATGTTTGTTCTTCAGAGTTATATTGATTTGTATGAATGTTTTCTCAAGCTGCAGTGGGTTGGAAACTCAGAGCTACTAATCTGCCACCCCTCAGGGGATAAAATCTAATCCTAATGTGGGCTTAATTGAGAATTTTCTCATCAGGTAAAAGCTTCTTTACACAAAATCAGCAAAGTGTTCAGATCAGTGATTGCACATAATGGGAAAAAAAAAAAAAAGTGTGAAATATTTTCAGTCATCAAATGAATGGGTCTCTGGTGTTCATCTTAAAATTTGGGGAAAATGATCTGTTTTTGAGAAAAGAAAAAAAAAGCATTCACATTGTAATTTTAAAGAGGTATTTAATGGAAAAGAGTATTTATTTTTCAAATTTCAATAACACTTTTTCCTTTGCTTGTTGATTTTACTTCACCAAAGAGGTTAAATGTCTTGTTCTTTGAGCTACAGAGTTAATGTCAGGCTTTATTCCACTTGTAAAGCTATATGCAGCAACCACATAAAGAAGGTAAGCTGTCGGCCAGCGTGTATTTTTACACAGTGGTAAAATATTTCAGCACCTTCAGAGGTAAGATTTCACTTCATAACCTTTTTTTTTTTCAGAAATTTTCTGGAGTTAAAAATAATCTTTAGTAAAATTAGACACAGTAATATTCTCACCAGCCAGATGTTGATAAAATTGTTGTCAACATCTGGATAACAATTTTATCCACTCTAGTTGTTATCAGCAACTAAAGTTGATGAAATTAAACAAGTGTGAAATTCCAGCTGATAAAGTATCTTATTATTGTAAATTAACCTCACCTAAAAAAAAAAAAAAAACTGATTGTGGAATACTAGCATGGAGAGCAAAGAGAAAATCGGAAATTTAAATGAGCACAGTGTTTGGTTTGACTGTAAAGCGTAATAGATAATACAGGAGGTTTGCTTAAAATAAAACGGCTGATATTTAATTGAAGAGCAGTCGTCAAGAAACGCCTCCTCCTTTTCTTTGTTCTCTGATTGAAAATTTAAAAAGTTGTACTTTGATGCCGAGTCCTCAATAAGAACTGCTTTGCCATTTATGTCAAGCCAAGTTTCTGTTCAAATGTGCAATCAATATTCTGATCTGAAATAAAGTCATGAATTTAAAAAAGCCTCGTTTTGAAAGGGATCATCTGACGTGCAACAGTGCTATTCCCAGAGCAGCGACACAAAGCTTCTGAGACTTTCAGATTTGGAGTTATGGATTATGACAGATTTGGGCTTATTGTCATTCACAGCACTGCCTTGCTTGATGTGATGTTTTGAAGTCAGTCTGCAGGTTGCAGTGATAGATACAGAAACAGTAGAACAAGTTGAAGAGAAGTATTTGTCCAGTAGCGTATCTACTGGTTCCCAGAAAGCTTGGAAGTTGTAGATGAGGCCCGTACATTGGGAGGCAGAAGCAGAGGAGAAGGGTTGCTGGTCGGATCATGCAGCTCACGTCGTAGAGCCTGAGCTGTGAGAGCTGGATGGTGTCAGATAGGTGGAGGATGATGCACTGTAGCTACGGGGGAAAGACAACACTCGGGGCTCCCACTTCACAATCCAGTGATGACGATAGAGCTGATAGAGACACAGGGCTGAACTTTATTAGCTGTGTCTGTGCAAAAGCACCAGCTGTGATTGAACTTCTGCTTCGTTTGGGTTTCTGTCGGAATCGGTTCAGTTTTTGTGAAAAACGGGGCCTTGAGCAAAACTCCCGGTTTCCCGGAGCTACGACGGCGCAGACTTTATGGGAAACCGTCTCCGACGTCTTCAACGGCTAACCCTGTTCACTTGGCCGGTGGATGCTCCCCTTCGACTCCAGGTATTAATTTGGGTCGCTGCAGAGATTGTGAGAAAACATTGATGGATGGGATGTGATTTCAAAAAATAATCTGATAAATCATTAGAGATCCAGAGAATTTCAGTGTAATGGTAAGTCAGTGAAATGGTTTCTGGTGATAAGAGGTATAATGGATAAATGTGTTTTTTAGGGGTAAAGCCAATAATAAAAAAAAGCTGAAGGGAATTTCATTTGTAAGTAAGGAGAATGCGAATGAGCCACTGTGAAGGTTTTAAAAAAAATGTTTTATCTCTCTCCACAACATAGCAACAGAGCAAACCCCCTGAAGCTCTGCGTCTGAGATGCCGCAGCCTCGCCATACGACTCGACTTTTGATGTTTGCTCCTGAGGGAAAGGACTGTCCTGATTTCCCATCAGCTATCAGTGCTGCAGCGACAGACCAAAGGTTGTCAGACTGGAGCTGAATCGTAATACCGTAATAAAACCTCCTACTGAGAAGCCTTTCGCTGTTGCAGAAAGACAACATGTTGTAATCAAAAAACAAAGCAAAACAAAAACGCTTGAAAGCAAATGCATGCAGAGGCAGTCAGGTGGAACCTTTGTACACAAAGAATTAAGTGCATTTCACCAGTAGATGTACTGGGATGCATCTTTTTTATTTTCTTCTTTAATACTCAAGATAACCTTTACCTTCTCTCGCACTTTTAAACCCCCAAAATGAAACACTTGTCAAACACTTGTAAGAAGCACTTTGCAGCCTTTTTCCATTAATTATCAAGATAATTTGTTGCCATTTTAAAATTTGAAGTATGCTTGTCTTATTACCCATCAGAAACAAACTTCTTGGCTAATTGAAATACACTTTAAATCTGTCCCTAAAATTGCAACTTTTAACAGTATCTATCTGCTGAGCCACAGTCATCACCTCTGTATGTGGCATCCTTTTTCAGTACATTTACACAGTATAATATGCTCAATTACTTATTCAAGGTAGTATGAAAAGTTTCTTTCTCTGGAAACCCTGCAGATTGCATTGACTTGCATCCCAAGATGGACAGTAAGTCTGCTCCACCACAGATTCCACTTCCTATTGTTAAAGATTCATGTAATTTCATTTGATTGAGACAATAGTTTTAATCAAGTCTGTACTTTCTTTTCAGAGCCAGAGCATTGGTATTAGGCTCATATATAGATTTCCATAGCAAAACCTGATTTGCATTCGCTCTGTATCTGCATACAGAGCAAATATTGATGCATGTCTTCTTGGGGAAAAATTTACATAGGTTTTCAGATATTGTACCCAAGTGGCTGAGAAAGATAAGATGCTGCCCTGAATAAGCAGTTGAGAGGATAGTTCATAGGCATTGCCGATAAAATTCCTTCTCCCTTAAGCTTGAAACCAATGATCCACATATACTATTTCCGTGACGATTTTGAATAATACGGCTCAGCCTCAGGACTGGGATAGATTCGCCGATATATTAGGCACGCTCGCAACTTTCCGAGAGCAGGACACAACTGGCGTTACCTGTTGGTGTTTCATAATCGACATTTTATCTGAGCTGAGCGTCAGCAGGAGCCTGATCTCTTTGAAAGGTGGTGAGCAGTGTGGAGCTCACCGCGTATGGATCATAACTCTTACTTTGCATGTGAAGTAAAAAAACAAAAAGTTTGAACAAAGTTTACATATTAGCGGCACAAACGCCATAACCACTTAACAGAAGTCTCCTTCATAAAAATTAGAACTCCCTAATGTCATAAAGTATCCGGTAGCAACATGTCTATCAACATTGATCTAATGTCACAGTAAACAGTTTTGGAGACGAAGGTGCAAAGTCGACTGCTTTGTACGCATTTTTGTATTTTTTTGCATGCCGCCTGAACTCAACACTGCATTTCAACGTTTTAATAGCGTACAAGAAGACTATTGTTGAGGAAGGAAAAACACCTGCTGGCTGTAAATTAAAACCTAACACCCAATGACACCATTACCAAAACATCTGAATCGTTGCACCATGTAATTGACCTTGTCTGCTCAATAGAGTTGGGACTATCTTCTGCAGTGAATGTGAGCAGCTTGAAATGCCGGCGTGGCGTAGCGCGTTTGGGGGAGATCTTTACATAATTGCAGACGGCTTTGTATCCAGCATAAACCGACACAAAATCCCAGACTAGCGGTTATTAATTTGGACACAGAACAATGGGCAGATGGAGCAGGTAATTGTAAGGAGCTGCTGAGCAGACAGTGGAGGGTTTAATTGAATTAAAATATGGTTTCACCCCACAGGCAATAAATCTTATCTGGTTTCCAGAACATTCTCTTTTATGCTCTCCCAGTAAAAGTAAAGGCTATCTGTTGTTCATCTGTTGAAAATTTCTGTAAGTCTGTTTATGTTCTGGAGCCTATATGTAACGGAGGACAAACAGCTGCGTCTGTCTCCGAATTGCATTTTGGAAAATCCAGCAGCGGATTTTCAAATCTTTTCCCAATTTTATTACAATGAAGTATTAACTTCATTTTTTGTATCTTATTAGTCAAAAACTTTCCCTCTGGATATTTTGCTACTGGTGTTTTAGTCTTGGAAACTCTGGAGCCTTTTTACTCTCATTGTATTTGTAAGGCCCAGAGCCAGAGGAAAAATAAATAATTGAAATGTTGCGTTTCCTTTGGTTTTTGGCCCCCAATTTTTTATTTTTTTATTTTTGCTTTATATTGTGTTACACCCTGTGCAACCTTAGAATCACTGACAGGTTGTTCAGGTATGATTGAGCACACCTGAATATAAGCCTCTAACTTTAAAAACCAAAACAAGAAAGTGCAGACATAGACTGCAGTATAAGCTACAGGTATCCGTGATGTAACAAGACATTCAGACAGAAATATGTTACACAAAGATGTATATAACTTTTAATGGAAGTCAAAAGTTCCACACAGAATTACAAGCATTTCTGGTAACATACAGAAATATATGTCCGTCACATAGCTGCTTGAAAAATACAGTGGACCACTGCTGAAACCACTGAAGTTTTCTTCTTAGTGCGCAGCGTCTTCCTGGCCAAAGTTTCTGCTCTCGTCATTTGCACATTTTTAGATTTAAAATGAACAGCGCACTTACATCTGGCATTCACATATTTTTTGAATGTCATAAATGTTAATTGGAAAGTTTGAATAGTTACTTTATAATCCTTACTTCAGCAAAAGTGAGATGGGAAAATGTGCGTTTTGCACTTTGTTGCGCAGCAGTCGTGCCCAATAATAGTTTTCCGATAATTGTGCTCATTTACATGTTCTCGTGAGAAAGCCAAGATGTTATTTATAGCACATTTATGAACAGAGAGCTGGTGAATAATAAAATGAATCCTCAAAAATGAGTTTGCCACATAATTGTGCACACTGCACATTTGATTGTAAAGTTCTGCGTATGAATAGATTTTGATGCTGAATTGATAAAACGTTGCGAAAACAACTTGTGATCCTGCACAACTGTCAGCGTTTTGAGATTTGTCGTGGGTGTTTTTGTTTCATATGTTTAGTTTTCTGTCGGTCGTCAGGTTTTATTTTGATCTAGGTCATTCTCCGGCTCTGTCTCCACTGCTGATTTACCTCATGTGTGTCACCTGTGTCTCCTAATCAGTTATTCCCCTCCCCTGTTTCCTGTAGTATTTAAGTTTTAATCATGTCCTTGTCTGGCTATTGGCTTCGGTTCACCGGCGCGTAGCCTGCTCGTCTCAGAAGTAAAGAAACTAAAATTGTGAGATGCCACTCCGCTGTCTGTCTTTTGGCTCCTCCTCACCTCTAAAAGCACCTTTCCTGACAACAACCTCGTCATTTGGAGAACAAAAAAAAAAAAAAGGATTTTAATAACCTGGAGCGCATGGGCATTTAGCATGACTGAAATATTTTATTGGCTACATTAGCCACACAGAAAGAGGAAAAACATGCATCAATCAGAGACGTGTTTATGCAGACAAGGAGACAGAAGGCTAAGATGTCAAATTTAATAGAACACTTCCAGGCAGTCGGCAACACTCTGTAAACTATTCTTCCCTTGATAATTCCCAGGAGGCAGCCTGTGTTCAGTTTCCTCGGCAGGCCTGCGTCTTTTCCTGAAACCATGAAATGGGCATCAAGCAGCTCGGGACAATAAATATTTTTCCATTAATATTCAAAACCCATTCGCCTTAAAGTTCTGTATGCTAATGGTTCAGCGGTCCAGCCTTCCGAATTCAATAACCGGGGGAGAAGCTTTCTGCAGAATTTATATGAAGATTAAAAAAAACTAAAGCAGAATTGGAAAGCGTATTTCTCTTGTGATTTTTGTTATTGTTTTTTTTTTTTGTTTTTTTTTCCCAGGGGGCTTTTCTGTACTGATAAGAATTTGTTCAACAGAAAAAACGAAGACTATAACCTGTGAAGAAGGCTTCACGGGATGAAGTGCCTCACAACTAAGTATATTTGCCCACTGGCTAGTTAAATATTACAGAGCATGTCCTTTAAAAAGTCTCCACATTTTGCATAACAGCAGAAAAAACAAAACAAAAAGCAACAGCAGCAAAAAGATGGATTAACTCCACTGAATCTAAACTGATGAAAAGAAAAGAGAAATAGACAAATTTAATTCAGTGAACAGCATGAAAATCTGCAGGTGCTTGAAATGAAAGGCTGTCAAAACCTCAATATCAAAGTTCAGCGTCTGGATATCAGCGAGCAGGCCAGTGTGCAGGTTCAAATGAATACAGCAGAACACTGACAAAACATGCTAATAAGATCTGCTTGCTTTGAAGACGAGCACTAATGACCGTCCTGTTCGATCAGTTGAGTAAAAGCTTACAAACCCAATTAGAGCGGGCTTTTATGATGGATGAAAGGCCCTCCCTATAATGGCTTGCTAATAACTGCCCCTTTGCACAATGGTGTAATTGGAGCAGACTGATGCGATGTGAGCTATTTGTAAGACATCTGCATCTGTATGTTCAAACTCAGCGTAATTTAGTTACGTTCGAAGAGGCGAAACTATAGCAGATGACATGAAATAATGTCAGGCGTCCCTCTGTACGCTGTGGTGAAGTGGTAGGACTTCGGTTCTCAGGTTTTATACTTCATGCACATCTGTCAACACGAGTCACTGAAGGGGATTTTTTTTTTTTTTACAAAGCAAAAACTGGAATAAATGATGTTAGCATCACTCAGATGACATCATCTTTGGATTGTGAGTGACCTTTAGCCTTGTTGTTACCTGTGGGTCATTTTGTAACTCGTAGAGATGTCTTTAGATGTCATTCTCCAACTTGTTCAATGCACTGAGGCCGGGAGTCGAACCCAGGATGGATCACAGCTTTCTGCCTCCAGAAGATTTATGAGGAAAAGTAACAGCATGTTGCACACAAAGACAATTTTTTTTGGGTAATTAATGATTAGCAAGTATGATAAAACCAGGAGTTTAGACTCTTTTCTGATCCAAAGGACGTGCAAACAATGTACCGGTTTTCACTGCCATTCGATTGGGAATATTTATGAGATCAAACTTTCCAAATAATTTCAACTCCATCATTGAACAGTGAGACTGGATGTTATTCACAAGTTGGAATCGGCCCAGAACTGGATGCACATTTGCAACAAATTCTGCAAATCTAAATGCCGTCTCTCTACAAGCCTCAGTTGAAACAATAAATGTTGAAATTTACAATCCTACAATTGGAAAAAAAAAAAAAAAGTGTTACCTATTTCTTCTTCCTAATTATAAATACTTACGAGGGACGTCCTGATCTGATCCTCAGCATCACAGTGTGTTTGATCCAAATCAGGTCAACATGAGAAAACATCAGCTCCCAATAACTAGAACTGGTCCTGAACCTAAAACACGTACTCATGCTAAGAAAAGTTTTAATTTATTGGAGTTTTCTTCACACAAAGTTGGTACATATTTTCATATGTGTAATTTGTACACTTGAGATTACAGTAACTAAAGTTTTTTTATTTTTATTTTTGATAGACATTCTAATTTACATTTTTCTGTCAGATCCTAAGAATTTACAGAGTCTACAAGTTTTTCAGAGTCAGTTTGTTTTACATCAAATGAATGTCTGCCACCAGCTCTCCCTCCGGTGTGTGAACTTACTAAAATATACAACTCAATGCACAAAATATAAAAGAAGACAATAATTCTGAAGCTGCACACTTTCCGATAAAGGGAGGAAACACGCAGCAATCTCCGCGCCTCCTGGTCGTCCCGAGTTTCTTGTCGCGCCACAAGGATCAGAAACGTCTGACAGGAAGAAGAATGGCATTAAAATGAGCCGCTATTTTCCATCAGCAAAATTCCCATTAGAATCAGATGTGTCTCTGCTGACCCACAGATATTAGCGATAGGAAAAAAAAGATTCATTTTAGTGCAAATTTAACTGAGTGTATCTCAAGGTTGGGCTGTGGGAGGGGTGCGGTGGCAGGAACTGAAATTCTATAAGTCGTGCTTATGGACTATTGATTGAGATTAATGACCAGGCCTTTGGGAATGAGGTCTAAAACAATAACCTATTACACTGGTTAATTGATCATTTGAGAAATCAATAGCAGTCAGATCCTCAGGCTAAAATTAATGTGCCTGCCCCTAATAATTCATTAACTGTTTGAAAAGTAGTTGGCATTTTTTCAAGAGCCAAATTAAAACCCAACAGCAGGAAAACATCTCGCTGATTTTGTTCCGTGAAGTCAACAAGCCCTTCTTTTTGTTCACAGCAAACGTCCCCAGTTTTGTCACTTTGGAATATAAAGTGATATATAAATGATATGAATAATAAATCTTCTTGTTTACTAGTGGGGAAATTCAGTTCCTCCAACCGTTTTGGGTTCACAAATGTAGCATCACATTTACAACATTAGCACTGAAAAATTAGCAAAAATATTCTTACCCCTTAAATGTTTTCCTCTTTGTCACATCACAGTGTAATTGTTATGTTATCTTTTTAGATTTTTATGTGATAAAGGAGTTTTTAATTGTGAAGTTAAATGACAATTATTTACAATTAGGAATGTGAAGTTTGTAGCAGCTGGAGGCGTTTTGGGGTTTGTCTTGAACAGATTTGTATATCAAGTGAGGTTTTGAAAAAATGTGCAGGCTCTTTGGAGATGCTTTCACAGGTCCAAGTACAGTATATTGAGCAAAACGGCAACATTTCGCTTTCGTATTGAACTGTGTTGAACTTGCAGTGGTGCCGCTTCACCAGTTTACTGAAGGAAACGACACAGAAAGTGTAGAGGGACGTAATTAGAAGTTTAATTTTGAAAAATGACGGAAGGTCATGCGTCAATTATTGCACTGGAATGACTTGTACTTGTGGGCTTGTATGCATCACAAACTAATAAACTAATCCGAATTTCTTTCATTATATGTTGACCAGCAAAACAAAGAAAAAAATAAATATTTGGCTTTATTTGAGTCCCTCAAAACCTCAAGTTCCTCCATCACACCTCCAAAGAAGTAAGCTACGATTAAAGATTTTAAGCAAGGCATGTTGGAACATAATAAAAAGCATCTGTAAATTCTCTATTCTCAAGGAAGTAATTAAAACTCAAATGTGCTGCTGAGGTGCTGCATACTGATGAAAAAGCAAGAGCTGTTACCAGAAAACCTGCAGTTGTGCGAGACTGTATGGTGATAAAGAAATCATTACAAAGGTTCAAAGACGTGATTTTGGCTTCAATTGAAGCTGACTTTCAAAAGAACCACCACAGTGGGAGAGCGAGGCAGTGTACAGATTTCAACAGAGGTTTCTGTACACAAAAAACCACACTGATGTATTCACTGCATGCAGAACTAAAAGGTCTGAGAGAATCAAGGAGCCAAAATGCTTTGATCAACATGTAAGAGAGGCCAATAAAAAAAACCTGATTTATGGACCATAAGGCCTGTTCAGATTGTTTTTGACACTGCAAAAAAAATTAAAAAATAGAATAAAATCCTTTATGTGTCCACTAATATCTATAAATATTGCATGGCAGGTTGGGATTCGAAGTGAGTGCGGTTTACACAGTCGGAAGTCCAAATAAGGAATTTCTTGTGAAGTTTAAAATGGAGTTGATCTTCCTAACCCAAGACAACCAACAATAATTTCAAGCTGTTTTGAAATGATTGTCGTCTTTTGAGGGAAAACTGTTATCTAAAGCTAGCATGGCTCTGTGTTAAATTTCAAAAGCCAGTGCGATGACCTGGCCGACACCAAAAGATTTGAAAAAATACAGAAATCCAAAAACGTTTGGGGCCGTTGTTCACAAACACATGCAACACAAAGCCATAAAGTTTTCTTGGGTTTTTGCGGCGGTTAAGATTCAGCCCAGGAGCTTGGACTGGAGAAACCTTTGATCCGACAAGTTTAATCATAACTAAAACAAAATAATTTTTGTTGTAAAAACAATGTTTTTTTTTCAGCAGTCAAAACTGCTGTTTGTGTTTATGTATTTAATGACAAAACTAAAAAATAATCCATCAACTAAAGAAGCAGCTTATGAAAATCAAAGTAAAAAAATTAAGAAACAAAAAACAACCTCCACAACTACACAGACCTGAAGGGCCCACGTTTCCCCACTCTCCTGACTGACAACTTAAATAAACCCCACTCAGTAAATCCTTTTAAACAGAAGGATATGCAAGATATCAGACAGACCCCGTCTGATGATTCACTGCCTAAAAAGCAACAAATCAACTGCAAAGTTGGCCAAGCAGCAGCGCTGATGCCCTTTGTTTGTTGGGTGAAAAAAGCATTGTGACCATTGGCCAGTTTGGCCTGCAGCAGACCAGCCATTTGGGAAACTCCCACAGGCTTCGCAGCCCCTCTGTGCATTATAAAAATCTTCAGAGTCATTTTTGATGCCTGGTGTTTCGGACCAACAAATTGCGATATTTAAGGGGGAATTGCTTTTTCTTTCAAGTTTAGATCAGCTTTTGTTCCTTAAAAAAAGAAATACAGTTCTTTTTTTTTTTTTTTTTTTTTACTTGCATGGGTTGCAAAGAAACAGAATAATTCTATGAAGCACAGTAAAAACACACTGTAGATGTCTACAAGAAGAATCCTCTCACTTAGTGACTGTGTGGTTTTCTCATTCAAGTGATAATTTTTATGTCTTTTGTTGTTTATTTTTTTCCAAAAACAGAAAAACTATTTTGTTACAAATACAGATGTATTACGGAAATTGTCCCCTCCTCCATCACGTTGCTTTATGACACGTTTAGCTGCGACCAACAGCAACGCACGAAGTTGGAAGAGGTGAAATAGCTGCATTATGTCAACCCTAATACAGGAGCAGCAGAGGGACAGGCTATATCTACAGAAACAGAAGCTGAATTTGACAAGGTGCCACAATATTTCAATTTGACATTTCATTTTATACACATACATATATAAAAACCTCTGAGTTCGAGTCAGAACCGCTTGAGAAATTGCTGGATTGAGCGGAGTCCAAAGCCACGTTATCAGCCGAAGAAAACGTGTTCAGGACCACATGGCAAAAGCAAAAGTCTTCATGTACACAAACAGAGTTTAGCCTACTTAAACAAATCTAAGAGCTGCTTCGTGTGGAAGGCAGGCCATGAAGCTGAAGCTCGCAGCTCAAACCGCGGACGTGATTTTCTTGCTGGCAGGAACAGGCTGACTCCTGACTCCCTCGGGTCTGAGGTAATCTGACAGTATCAGTAGAAGTGCGAGAACAGATGTGCAAACTGGATGAGCTTCTCAGGTGGTTGGAAAAGCAACACAAAAGATGAAAAAAAAAAAAATAAAAGCTATCTGTCTTATGCTTCCAAGTCCGAAAGTGTGAATTCGGAGCTTTAGGGGTTTAGTTGAATTCACTACAAAATTAGAATGTAACCTAAAGAGTAGAGATATCTTTAGAAAAATATGTGATGAAGAAGTCAAACAAAAGTTACGTTTTTGACTATTGCTCCTTGGCACGATGTACCAACATCTCAGTTTGACCTTTTCAACAGAACCAACAATGCCCTGACATTCCAACATGGATCAGATCATCACATATTTCTGCATTTTCCATATGCAAAAATGTTGAGAGTTTCACTAGTTACTAACTTTATTTTCACGTCTAGCTTGTTTCTAAACGTGAAGTGTCGGTAAAGTTTTAGCACATGTGTGGCTCAGAGCAACTTCCATTACATTTGAAAGTAACCCTCATGGTTCAGAAGTATGCACTTTTTAAATCATTTCTCCAAAACACAACATTTAAAAGACATAATCAGTGTACATAGCTCAATGTTTCTTTCAACAAATGAAATATAAGCTCAACCTCCAGTCCGTTGCGTTCGCAGTCTTTTCCCAAGAGGATTAAAGCGTTTTCTCCAGAGCTTGCAGATGTGTTATGAGCGGCAGAGAAAGAGGCTGCAGGCGTCAGAGGAAAAAAAGACGAACGTGGATGATCTGAAAGTATCAGCGCGGAAGACGGATGTGTAATGGCAGTGGGAGAATGACAGGCGATGCAGCTCAGCCACCGTAGGGGTCGGCCAGAGAGGTCGCAGGAAAGGTCAGAATCAGCGAGAATGACGGTCAACTTCGTATAGATGTGGCCATCACAGACAAAGATGAGGCTGGACAGAATTTTAAGCGTTGCAGCACAGACACGAGCCTCATTCTGGTACTGAGCGGTCCAAAAAGTAGGGGTACTAGAAAAAAAAATCAGGAAAAAACTTTTACTTTAAACGACATCCTCAGCGGAAGCCTGTTCTCTGACAGTCACAGCTGTGACACTGTGACAGATTAATACACTGGGACCTGATGACGGTACTCAACGAGAAGGAAATAGATCGATGTGTCGGCAATTTGGTGCATTGCTCCGGAGAACTACGCATAGCCAAGGCCAGTTGGAAGATTAAGCAAACATCCTCTATCAGCTCCTTCAATCCCGTGAGTCTCAGACAGATAAATGGGAAGCTGCTTACAGGGAGCCATTATCTCAGGTGTGATACAGCAGTGACTTTATCAATTTCACGGGATCATTATCTCGAAGCTAGAAGTTGTGGGACTGTTGTTAAATGTTAACCTGGATGTCATTTTGAAGAGAAAGAGGGTTTCTGGAGGAAACCTGGGGTGACAGGAGGATAGAAAGTTGTGAAAGATTTCAATAAATATGTTAGTGAAGGAAACAGAGGTGACATGGAGGTAAGAGAGAGGAAGGCAGAGGAACAGATGGTTGTGGGGTTTTGCTAAATGGAAATCGTATTAGCAGAAGACGGTGGAACATGGAGTCACATATGGAAGGGGAGGAATTATAAAGTAAAGCCATCAGAGGCTTTACTCTGCAGCACAGAGGGTCAGCGTTCAGGAAGACGGCGGAAATAAAGAAGGCTGAAAAGCCGAAGGTTCGACGGTGGAAGTCGAACAAGCATGAGCGTTTCAAGAAGTTGACGGATGAGTTCAGGTCGGATCTTTGGGTAAAAAACGTCACTACAAGAGGACTGGCGTGAGAGCAGATAAAGAGGAGATAGAGCCCCGTGGTGTTTTTGATGAGCTTGTTTTTGCTAAGCGGACAGTGAGAAGACGTCAGATGATCAGAGGACAACTGTGCTGGTGAATACTTCCACAGAAATCTTAAAAGCATAGTATGTCTAAAAACCTCTATTCTTTAATTGCATAAAACTTAACAGAAAGACTTATTTGCTATGTATTTTTCATACAATCACACATTTTTATGCAGACGTTATCCCAATGTCACATTTTTCTTCAAGGCGCCACCGGTTCTCATGCTGAATTTAATATAAAATAAGGTGTAACAATGAGTTGTTTGAAATTCACCTTCCATACTGTGGCATCAAACCTTTAAAATTCAAATGCTTCTTTTTTTACATCTCCCGCGTCTTGATCTCTGCTTCTGGAAGAGAGAAGTAATTATGTGGTTGTGTGATCAGCTTCTGCATCATCAGTTTTCATCAATAGATTCGGTCGGTTAAGAGAAAAAAAAAAAAAAACGGAGGACAACAAAGAACTTCTTTGGTGTATTCAATCTGAATTTAATAAGCAAACTGTTGAGGCGGAAGTCCTTGATTTAGTTCCTTGACCTTCAATGCGTGTCCTTATCGCTCTCACTTCATTTTGATCACTTATGTTCAAATGAGTTCGGTTTAGGTTACATATATAGCACTTAATTACAAAGAAAGCACATTAAAGTTCAAATTAATTTATTTAATTTTGGTACAGTCAAATCAGTTCAACCAAATTCACAATTACATTTCATTTGGGATGCCAAGTTGGTAGTCTGGCAAAACCCAGCCCCTCGTTCTAACGCTTTGCTTCATACAGAGCTCATCAACTGAGAATTTGTTTCTTCCTGGAGGAATGGACTGTGTCGAGGTTTTACATTTTACCCAATTGCTAATGTTTGGTGGTGATATATGCAACGTGCCATTTCGACGCTATGAATCTTGCCGGAAATTGCCACCGCTGTAAACAACCATCCTCCACCGCGAAGGCAGAAGTGTCGAGACAAACGAGGCGGCTGTTAATGTTAATTCATTATTTGGAAGCATGGCCGACACCAACTCAATGGCTTCATTCACTTCCACCGCCGTCATTGGTAAAACTACAGGCTGTTCGCTGATCGGCCCGGTTGAAGTTCTACCTGGGGAGGCAGCAAGAACCGAATCGAGCTAAATATCATAGGAAGGCAGTGGCTTAATAGACATCAATAAGCTAGTTTTAAGTCCAAAGCACCTTAACCAACAATACATGGTGGAAACTGGAGTATACTCACATTGCATAATTAAAAGGACCCTTAATCTTTCTATAACCTTATAAAACACTGTTTATGTCATACAGTCTGAGGTCTGTTGAAGGATTTACAAAGCTGTGAAAAACAAAACACAGTGAAATAAACAAACAACAGTCAACTTGTTCATTCTAAGCTACTCTCTGCCCAGATGCATCTGTTACATGAACAATTCTCAACAAACAGGGAGTTCTCTGGTAGACAATGAGTCACACTATGAAAACAGAAGTGGACCCTATGCACTTTTGTCCAGTGTCATTACAGCCTACATCAAATACTGAATCTAGTCCTATGCAATAAATATACTCCAACTCTGAAGTCTTTCAAGGCAGTAACCATGGCTGCGACGTTCAAATTTGCCTATTTGATGAAACTAACAAACTGTGGACACATAGACTCCACTGCAGTGGGTTTTAAAGGTCATCGTAGGAACTCAAAAATGTTTCAACAGTCACCATTCTAACACCTGAAAGTAACAGAGATTACATTGACCCGCTTTGGCCATTTTAAATGTTGCAAAGGCAATATTACAACATGCCATTAATACACTACAATTTATTGGATTTTGTTTTTGTAAGTCATAATTTGTTTTGTTATTGTCAAAGAAAAATCCTTTGAGAATGTAATTGTAAAAATTCATCAAATATCGTATCCCGTCGGCTAATAAACCTTGTATTGAAAAGTTAGGTGATTAGTTGCATTACATATGAAATGGCCCGAATTGTGTCTTTGTTTACTGTTCACACATTGCAGCTTCTTTTTTAACCAGAAGAATCACAACAGGACCGGTCCGAACAGAAGTAGTTGGTCAACAATCATCGTTTCTCCATCTCTGCCTCGCGCCGCCTGTAGAACCAGCGCGCGTTGACTCACTTGAAGCCATCTGGGCTAACCCTGTAACAGCATTACTATCATGTTTGCAAACAGGGGGACGACTGAACAGGAGGCTTTGGATGCCTTTGGTCTCTCATTTCTCTCGGTCAAACACCTCTTTAAAGTGTGAGCATTGTGCCAGCCATTTTGAGCTAAAACACGGGGCATTGATGTCCAGCCTGCTGACGAAGCGAAGACTGCCAGTAACTTCTCCGTTCCAAAAAGGCAAGGCTCCAGCCAACGCGAGCCCAGCATCCTCACACATAACGACTGTTGGAATCTGGCTACGGCGGAGAGGCTTTAACAGACTGGCCGTGGAGAGGGGACCTGCTGAACGTCTGATAAGTCTCATTTGAAACAGGATGGCGGTCTCCTCAGTTTTGATTGCAGGAATTATAAATATCATCAATAGGCTCTGTTGTGAAGCTGATCTAAATTAATACGTTGTGGCTGTCCAAACAATGACGGCAGCCTAAGCCAGGCGCGATTCAATGATGCCCTCAAGTGGCCCAAGTGCAGCAGCTGCATCAGATACGGCAGAGAGCAGAGGCCTCTGAGATTGCCTTTGTGTTAAGCTCTGAATCGATTCATAATACATGGCTGGGAATATTCATTATCGCAACGTGCCGCCTGTATCTTGCTGTGTGCCAGATGAAGGGTGCAGAAGAGGAGGTGGCATGCCCTGCTTTTGATAGAAAGTATGTCAGCAGATATCCACCTGCTTAAAGTTTATCTATTGTTAAAGTCCACTAACATACACTGTCTGGCTACTTCACCTGTTCAATCAATACCTCACAGCAACGGCAAATAATCCAAACGCAAGATAGCTCCTTAATCTATTTATGTAACTAGATGTGATGAAGACAACTAACTAAACCTCAGAAAGAGCAAGAATGTGACTTTGAACGTGGCATGCTTTAGTGCCAGAGAGGCTGGAATAATCTGCTGAGGTTTGCATCCAGAAATGGTTTGAAAAGCGACATTTTGTTTTCAGATGGTCCAAAGCCAATAGCAACTCATACTAAAGGTTTCCTGAATATCATCTCTAAAAACACAAAGTGTTGTACCAGCATAAGCTTTGCCTGTTCTGACAAGTTTTGACTATAGAGTCAGAATTTAATATAAAAAAAAAAAACATGAATGAAAGTTTATATCTACATTGTTTCAAGGGGCTGCCTTTGGTGTATTTATATTGACACATGTTAGGTCTCTTAGTACTAAATGAACATCATGTAAACGCTCCGTCGTGTCCATTCCTTTATGACCACCGCGTGTTCATCTTGAGGACAGAACACCGTAATTATCCAATAACTTAAAACTGGTTTCTTTAACACCTCAATAGGATTAGGCGGCATGATTAATCGTCATGTAACTCCAGTGACCTCAACAATGAAACACAGCACCTTCGAGAGGTATCAAATGAGAAACGATCACAGACAATACGGAGCAGAATATCTGAGGAATATTTCCATCACAGTGTTGATCTACGCCACCCAGAGCGGTTCTTAAATCAAACGTGGGTCAAAGCTGGCACTAATGAAGTGGCTGCTGAGTGTAACTCTGCAATATGCACTTCATGGCTTTATCGTGTTTCACTAATGTGTCCCATATGAAAAGGTTCCTCGCTTAATTATCTGGCAACACGGCTGCTTGTGCGTCTGTGGGACAAAGTAACTGCGTCAACCACCGTGTTGGTTGGCGTTACATGTCAAAAGAACACGGTACAATGGTGAAGCTAGATGCTGAACGTCAATTACCTTGACAGATGCTCAGCCACATTTATGTGTTTTTTTTTCACTCACCACTTCAAGAGTCTGTCACAATGAGGCACATTCACACAGTCTGACAGGACTTCATAGCTTCCACAGCTTTTTTCCATTTTACACACAATGAAATAAATGGTTGGACGAGGTGAAGCAGCGCCGAAATCACTGAACTACCAAATGGAAGGCAAGCGCTGAACTTGTGATACACTATATGGACCCTAAGACATTTAAAAACCAACCTGGACTCTTTGACATAATGTTGTATGAAGAAGTCATCAGCAGTTTGTACTTTATATACACCAGACTAAGTTACAGTGAAGTTGAAAAAAAGTGAGAAACTGCAACATTTAGTTTGTTCGTTTTCACCGAACATCTGGCGCTGTGATTTTACGAAATAAATCCCCAGAACTGAGAGACTGTAAGAGTGAGCGATCAGGACAGTGAAGATGACTTGTCTGTTTCTGGGGAGATAAGAGGATATCTGTGTGAGCCAGAATATAACACAGGATATTGGCTGATTGGAGAAAAACAACAAAACAGAGCACAGAGAAAAATGGGCACCGCTTGTGTGTGAAACTATCAGACAGACAGAGAGAGAGAGAGAGAGAGAGGGAGAGAGAGACCCATGAACCTGCTAGCTCAGATGTGACAGCCATATATCAAATCTTCACTGCAATTGTTGTCACGAATGGGACTTGACAAGAACACAACTCCGCCGTCTTTCCGGCAGGGAAGAGAGGATGCTTTATCGTCAGTTTGCATTATGAAGAGTTTCCTGCACTCATAAATTTGGCTAGTTTAATAAATTTTTATGACAGGGGGGAAAAAAAACAGTCAAAACATGTAAAAGTCTCTCTCAGCCACTGGAATGAGGTGACAGCTGTACTTATCAAGATGGCTGTCAGTCAATTGTAACAATAAAAAAATCCTGATTTGAGCTGTTACTAAATATAAACATATTAGAAATGATCAAAGTATCAGAAAGAGGTGAGACACATAATAAGAGGATTTATTTTTTTCATCGCCTACCCATCCATTTTCTACACCTGGTCATTGTTGCAGGTACTTTTCTCCAGCTGTCTTTGGGAGAGTAGTGGCGTAACATCCTCGACGGGACGCGAGTCCATCACAGAGCAACATTAAGACATAAGACAACAACGGTGCACGCCCACTCTCGTACTTGAGTACAATTTAGAGAGACCAATTAACTGAACAACCACGTTTTCAGACTGTCCAGGAGGAGTGAATGCTGCAAGTCAACGACTTTGATGCAAATTGCTGAGTTTCCTTAGACTGAAAACTTTTTTTTGACCCAAACATAATGCACTGTTAGCTGGGCAGGAGCAAATTGAATGTATGTGTGTCTTTATTTTGGTAAAGTGCCTCAAGATGATGTGTTGTGGGTTGGTTTTATATAAATAAACTGAACTGTCTGTGTGATTACGCCAAAGAAACCCCCCACACACACACACACCCCCACGCACACACACACACACACACACACACACACAGGCGGAAACAGAAAGCAAACTACATGCAGAGAGACGCCAGGCGAGGATTCATACCCAGGACCGACTTGTTGCTCTTCCTGTTCCAATGTGCAGCCCTGATCTTCAAACATTGCTCCTGATCATTTCTTTCTTACATATCTTTGTCACTCACTGCTCAAAAAAAATAAAAAAAAATAAAAAAAGACACTAATTTCTTTCTGCTTATATATTTAACAAAAATACTGATACCAAGAACTTTATTTGAAGTTGAAGTGAATATAAAATAACAGAAAGATTACAAAAGCAAGCTGTTCCAGAAAAGCAAGTGCATAACGCGGTGGATAAGTAATACTTATTAAATGTTACAGTGGATGTCACAGAAAATTCACTGACAGAGTATTAAGGTCATACAGCACAATCATACAGCAGTTTCCATGTAACATGAGCTTTTGTCTCTTGACATCAAATAAATACTGACGAAGCAGAAAGCTGGAGCTGTTGTCTCCTGACAAGTGACATCCTGCCAACATAATTACAAGAACCACCTTTTTTTTTTTTTTTTCCCCACACAAACTTTCCTTTGACACGTTTTTTTAAAAAATACATTAAGGTCTCTGCTGAAAGACAGAAGAAAGATCTGTGGCAGCTACACATGCCCAGAAGCTAAAACCTGACAGATCCATACCGCATTGACATTTCTAGTCAGAACAATTTGACCTGAAATTTTAAAGGAGGCTCTATTTTTTTTTTTTTTTTTTCTAGAGTGCTGAGCCCAAACTGGTGTCCATCCCCCCTCCTCTCCCTCCCCATTGCTATCACATTGATTGAGTCCATTGAAGGTCTAGTACTGACTAAATGGTGCAGTCTCCTTCAACTCATGGTACCCCTGGTGGTTTGGCTCTGTAAAGAAACAGAGAGGTCAGTTAGGGCAAAGAAGTACCACAAATCCATCTCGTCTGCATGTGCCAGAAATGTTAAAGAAATACTACAGGACTTTCTGTTTTACACAAAAAGCCAATGGAGTTAAAAAAAATAAAATAAAATAAAATAAAAATGAAAAAATTAAATAAAGAAACCATTTATTTTGAATTAATTCTTTACAGTTTGAGCTGCTCTCACCTATGTTTAATCTCCTTACACAACAATGTGAGAAGCAGCATGTAAGCAGCAGTAGCATTCTGTAGATTACTTAATGATTTTCTGCACGTCCCAGATGATGAAAATGAAAATAGACGCTAAAAGTATACGTTTGAGTGTGTAGATAAGTGTTGTGGTACCCAGGCTCATATTTTCTTCCATTAGAGGCTTCTTCTCACTGCAGTTCACCACTCGTCCCTGAGCCGCTCCCAGAATAGTCATGATGTCCACCAAGTTGAGCTTTCCTTCCTCCTTGGCCTCCCCTATTTCCTCTGCGAGCTCCATCGCTGCCTCTTCGCGTTCCTCTATTTCTTCCTGCGTCAGCATGGCGTTCAAGCCCTGCCCGGCTGTTGCGGTGCCCACTTGTGGCGGCGCAAGAGAGCACAGAGCTCTCACCTGCCCGTAGGACTTGAGGTGAGCTACGTTGGCGCGCAAAAACAGCAAGAGAACGTTGAGGTCATTCAGTGGGCAGCTGAGTCGCTGGCGGTTGATGAGATCCAGGGCTGGGAGGACCTCGTACACAGAGATGAAGCTGGTGTCCCAAACAAAGAGTCGAATGATGCTGAAAAGGACGATGGGTCCCAGCAGGAGGTAGATTGCTCCGTTGACCACGCTGATCACCTGAAAGACCAGCTGCCCAATCATCTTGCACTGAACCAGTTCAGGAATCCAGTTCTGCTCCCGCAGCATGCCTGTGCGAACAAAGCAGTTGAACTCATCCTGCAGGAGGGCCGAAAGGTGGAAGTAGGCGAGATACAGGCATGCAGAGGTCATAAAGGTCAGGAGGAGGAAGCCCCGCAAGAACAGCATGCTGACGAGGAAGTAAGAATTTTGCTTGCACTGCATGTATCTCTCCAGCAGGGGGTACTCAAAGTATCTCTTCCGCTTGGCTCTGGAAATGGACAAGAAGAAGAAAGTCAGGAAGACGTTGTGTTTTTCTCAAACACAATCACAGTCCTCAAGATGCCGCTCTATTGACAGGCTACATGTTACTGGATTGGACGTCACATGGCCATCGTGCGACGCACATCATGAGTCAGGAATGTCGATGGTCAATAAAAGGACAAAATCGAGCAAAGAGTCGGAGAAAGGGACGTTTCCGTATCAACTGTAAACACTACGACTACCAGATGACAAGGTCCAAGTGTATCACATTTCAAAGTTGAGTAAAAATATGTAATTGAAGAAAAGTGTAGCAAGGTGAGTCATGCCAGCTTAACTTGGACAACCTCAGCTTGTACGTGCTGATACTTAATATTTAACGACCGATATTTAAAGCACCGGAGTTGAGCCTTTTTTCATTCAGTGTCATCAACAGCAAGAGAAAAAGGCAGGAAGAAACGATATAGCCGATAATTAAAATGAGGTCAATAGTTTTAATTTATCGTCCGATTAATTGACTTATCGTTTATCGCGACAGGCCTAACGACATGCAAACTATGTCTCCTACAGCGACAATCATGTCAAATTAAATGAACTGTCCAATGTAAAAGAGAAATGTGTTTAGTCCTCTCTGAACTGATGGAAACCAGACTATTTATAGATTTACATAATGGGAGAATACATACTTTATGTATCAAAACGTGACCAAGAATATCAAGATATTCCAGTTGACCCCAACGGCTTCTCTGCAGTATGTGTTTTGTTTTCTTTTCTATTGTCTCGGCATGTTTTTCTACCGCTCCGATGAAAATAAAAAATTTTCTGGAATCATTAGGATTCCAGAGGGGTGAATGAACACCCCGGAGGTTGTGCTCGTCACTATGAGCAAGACTACAGAGCCATGCAGAATTTGACAGGCCAATATAAAATAACAAATGTTTGTGCCACGAGCAGAGCCGGAGAAGTCTTACCTTTGAAGCTCAGCCTGAAATGTGAGCGGGTTTCTCGTGTTCTGCCGCATATCCAGAATGCTTTGGGCCAGTCGGACCGATCGGTTGTAAGACTTGTCAAGTTCATCTATTATGAAGAGGAGGTCTGAGCCCAGTGTGGGCGTGACAAGCTGGCGCCAGATGAGAGCCGGCAGGTACATCAGGATGGCCATGGCCAACAGGGAGTACGGAAACATCTGAAACGACGACGAGAGAGAGATGACAGAAGTGGGCCAAGGAAGCGATGAAGAGGCAGGAACAAGTTCAAACAAACTAGAACTTGAACTTTCTGTTGCGTTTGCAAATGAGGCCCTCATTAAAAATGTATGGTGACATTTTCAGCTGAAGCTGTTTTGCAAGAAAAAAAGAAAAAGGCTTTGGCGTATTACTGTTTGGAGTCTATCAGTCAAGGTAAATGGGTGAAGCAAGTCAAGGGAACCCAGTCAAACGCTTTCCACTCACTTTGTGCACCCAGAGCGAACGCTCCTCAAAGTTCCCGTCGCCGTCGAACTCGTGATGCATGAGAGAATCCCAGCAGTACGTGTCGACATAGCCGGCCTGCTTAACTGTGAAATTGCTGGGAGGGAAGCAGCTGATTTGAGGCCCTGCGAAATAAACAAATCAAGAGTTGCAATTTGAGCTGCAAACGTGAGGAGCAGCTCTACAACTTTCACTTGATCATGGCGCGTCGACGCGCCTCTGAGCCGTCTCCCCGCACTCCAGATCTCCACATAAAAACTGACAGATAGCAGCGCTGGAGGTTCATTACCAAACGCAGACATCTGAGCTTGTTTTTGCCCTTTTCCCTTCGGTGATACAGATTTTCAGCAGAGAAATCACATGTTTCCAAATGGCAACCTGACATTTAAAAAACCTCGGATGACTCCTTTCTAAGTTTGTTGCTTCTGCAGCCTTATATTTAGTTCACCTAGATATTACCGCATGCGGTTCAACCACTTGAATCCATTCTACACCAATCTGTCATTTACCATGGCTGCTCCACCCTCTAACAGTAGGCTGAGATGGGGCACACCCTTGGTGTGTCCCACCAGTTTCAGAGTGATGGGAGACAGAAATTTATTTATTTATTTTTTTTTTTTTTTTTTTTTTTTTTAGACTCTCCTTCCGTTGCCCAGCTCTGGAAGTAAAAACATGCAGCCACTAATTTACTGAGAGGGTGTGATTCGCGCTACAAGCCGACCTTATTATAGATCACAGCTACATGTTTCCATATGCTCTTATCATATGTGTGTGTTCTGAAACTAAATCCCCTTTACTGGTGGGGATGTCTGTAGTTAAGATGGTGGTTCATTATTTTTTTGAACTTGAAACCTGACTCAAAAGCTCAACACAAAAGTGAAATGGACAATAACAATTGTGATAGAACGTGTTAAGATATATATATATATATATATATATATATATATATATGTATATATATATTTTTTTGGGGGGGAAGCATCTTCCTGATGTACGGTATATTTATCCTTTGACTGGTCCATGCAAGCTAAATTCAGAACCTTTCATGGCTTTTCACAAACTTTTATGAAAGTTGTCGTTTCAGTGAGGCAAAGGCTTGTAGATGTCATCCACAAACGGCTGGGAAGAAAAACTGTTTTGTGGGCGGTGTGAGCGCCTCGCACACAGAGAGGCTTTTAGTTCTCAGCATAGCTGCCTGCGATTCCCCGTCTCTCCCTCTGTCCTCCCTGTAACCTTTCCTGTCTCGTTGCTGTGAATTAAGGCCATAAGAGATCAATATTTGTGTTGCCACCATTATTTCATTACAATTGATTTCAAATATTTTATATTTTATATTATATATATATATATATATATATATATATATATATATATATATATATATATATATATATATATATATATATATATAGGGGCTGCACAGTGGCGCAGTGGGTAGCGCTGTTGCCTTGCAGCAAGAAGGTCCTGGGTTCGATTCCCGGCCCGGGGTCTTTCTGCACAGAGTTTTCATGTTCTCCCTGTGCGTGCGTGGGTTCTCTCTCCGGGTTCTCCGGCTTCCTCCCACAGTCCAAAAACATGACTGTCAGGTTAATTGGCCTTCCCAAATACTCCCTAGGTGTGAGTGTGCGTGTGCATGGTTGTTTGTCCTGTTTGTCTCTCTGTGTTGCCCCTGCGACAGACTGGCGACCTGTCCAGGGTGAACCCCGCCTCTCGCCCGGAACGCAGCTGGAGATAGGCACCAGCAACTCCCGACCCCGTTAGGGAGAAGGGTGACGGAAAATGGATGGATGGATGGATAGATATATATATATATATATATATATATATATATATGTTGAGATTTATCTACAGGGTATTTAAAGGCTCTATTTCAGGGTTTCCCAGGGCCCACTGTCCTGCAGTAGGAGCCACATACCTGACTTAAACTAATGGAGATTTTTTAAATTTTTTTATTACGTGCCTCTGAAGGATTCGGTGGGGTGCCGATGGGGGTTGCGCAATCATTTGCATCAGTCATGCTGTAACAGGAAAAAGCTCCAAAACATAAAGGGCCGCGGGCCCCCGGGGGCCGGGGTTCAGACGCACTGCCTTAAGGCACTGATCCTGAATGCTGAATCTGTTTGCAGGGTTTCACCCAGAGGTCTCTGTGTGTACGTGGGATCAGACGCTCCTCTGGTGTCACCTCGTCTCATGAACGATCCTTGTTTGTGAAACCTACTGAGAAAACACGTCAAATGAAGAAGTTTTTTTTTTTGTCAGAGTGTCTCTGAAATAAAAGTGAGGCAAAGCCCAAAAAAGGAAAAAAAAAAAGTTAGACATATAATGAGTGCTTTGTTATTGATTTTTCTTCGCTTCCCTTTTCTACCAAAGGTTTTACGTCTACGACTCCTGTGGCGTTTTTTTTTCAATGTTCTGGAGTTGTTTTAAGGTGGCTGGCAGCTTTGATCTTTGCCCCGACTCGACTCGCCGCTCGATTCAGCATCTCAATCTACATCGAGGCGGATGATGCGCAACGGCTACGTCGCCGTCTGATCGCGGAGAGAAATTCTGAACGGAGTTTCAAAAGGCTGCGAAAAACGAAAAGAGAATGAAAATCAGGACGTGTTTTAATCTACTGATTGCGAAGATTTCTTGGTAAATGTTTGCTACTTTTAGCATGACTTATTTGGCAACTACGTTTCCATCTCTCCTTTGGTGTGTTGGCTATTTTTTGGAAAAGCGAAAAAACCACCTCGAGCCAGTATAAAATCTTTTTTGCGACGTCCTCTCAAGTTTTGCTGTTTACGTCAACCTTTTAATGTAACACTTCAAAATACGAATGAAAAAAAGTTAAGTGAAACATGGCTATGTACTGGTGGACTGCATGTCTCACAACAACAACAAAAAAGTGCATAAAAACCCCAAACATGGAAGACTTAAATGTAAAGACATACATATAACAACGTAGAATGGATTTGGAATTCCTAAAACAAGTAAACAGAGCAATTAATTTTGCAATAAAGTCTGGAGTTTACATGGTGGATCAATGTGCAGAGGTGGAATTGCAGCAATTATCACTTGTCTGCCATCTGCTCGCTGGTTTTTGTGTCACTTCCGTGTCCAACTGTGTCGCCGTCCACCGCCATCAGCTCAGCTCGATTCAAATGAATCTTAACGTCTGCAGTGACATCTACCGTCTGAACCTGCTGAGCATGTGGGTTATGCAGCCGTCGTGACAGGAGACGTCAGCCATTGTCTCAAATGTCAACCCGACTGTCGAGCCTCGGCGGAACCGCGACGAACACAAGGAGAAGCGCTGAGCTAGGCCCTTGCACCCGAGCTCAGCTTGCTGCGCTTTGTTTGTCTTTGTAGAGCAGACGTTCTGGGCTCGCAGACATGTTTCTGTGCTCTCGTAATTCACGCAGGAGCATCTGTTTTCACGTGCTCGGCTTTTACCAGTAATTAAATACCATAATGCCGCCACACGGACGGCGCAACCCTGCGAGTGTTACCCCGACGACACTCTCCGTGCACAGTTGCTGGGTGACTCATGTGTGAAACTCTCCAAAAACGGAAAGGCAGGAGTTAACACTATTAAGCCTCAAGGAAGTAAACCAATAATGCCGCCTTGAAGGGAATCATCTTTCTTTTTTTGTTTTTTTGTTGTTTTTTTTGCTTGTGACTGCATGGGCAGACATGAGTTACCAGATCAGCCTTGGCAAAAAGTAGATACACAAATAACCACTTGTTAGTGGAAATCTTGGAAAATCCTTCAACCTCTGCCTATTTGGCGACGGAGCAGAAGCTCGTGCCGCCGCCGCTCCTCCATCTCCCAATCCCCAATTAACGTTGGCAGATCCCCGCCACATTTCTGCCTCGAACGAGATTTCTTGGCTGAGAGTGCAGGTGCAAGTAAACCCGACTTCTCCGCGGCAGAGCAATCAAGCACTGTTGTGAAATTGTCAAGTCGAGCAAACCAGGCGGCCGGGATCCATGAGATGAGGCCGACGCTCCAACCCGCCTCCCCTCCCCCACCCGCTGCTGGTTGATCAACACATCCCCTCATTTGACTCAAATAGAGAGGAGCCGCCACACAAGAACTTTGCCTTGTAATTACAGTTTGCCCGTCTCAGTAAACGCGGCTCTCAATCATCCCCTGTGGTAATTAGCATGAGGAGCATCAGTGCTGATTGCAGGCCAGCTCTGAAGGGAAGACATTCTGTTCAAAGTCATGAGAGTCAGTCTCCTCACTCTCTCTCTCCCTCCTTTTAGAATGACTCTAGACACTCTGGTCATGAGATTATATATATATATATATATATATATATATATATATATATATATATATATATATATATATTAAGATTGGCTGAAAGCCTTTTAGATGACAAATGAAACGGCAGAAAAATCAATCAACTCCCCAGTGGAGTTTCTCTTTCAGGGACTTTTGTTTGGCTGCTGCTGCCATTTGCAGGAGAAAAATCGTCATTTAACTTACTTCTGAAAACCCCAAAAAATAAAAAAAATAAAAAAATGCATTCAGGTCAACTGCTGCAGCAGAGATCATTGCGGTTTTAGTTTGTGCCGAAGGCCCCAGTAAGCAAGAGCAGCAACGCCGCTACGTCTGGGAAGCTCATACAAACGAGACGCGGCGCATTCAAATTCCGCCTGCAGCCCGTGTTCACGTTCTGTCTCACAGACTCCCACTCTGTTGATTCGAAACAATTTTGAGTCGAGCTAATTGGAACGCATCAATCTTTATTCTAATGTTCCTGAAACGTTTGACTAAATTTAGTTAGCAATTAAGAAATAAGCAACTTCATGCATGAGCACATTCAAATTAACTCTCCCTTCATATAAGCTGTCAAACGAGGTTGTTGTTTTGTTTTTTGTTGTTTTTTTTTGTTTTTTTTATTTAGCCATTTCTCTGAGCAAAAGAACAGGAGAGAATTAACCCTGACCTTTAATAAGCTGTTAAAGGCCAGGGTGAAAATCCTGTACAATTAATGTGTAAATATATACATAAAATATAATAACTGAAAAAGGACTAATTTGTGTGGGAGCTGCGCTGAACTGTGATCACGAATTTATCATTTTACTCTGGGCTGAATGAATTCAGAAGTAGTTCTCGTCGAGGGCGAACTGGCACAACAACGCCGTTCAGGACTGAGGACAACATTATTAATATGCAGAAAATTATAATATTGCTTAAAAAGAGCAAACAAACAAAAAGGAAAAAAAAAAAAAGAAACACCACTGTGGAACACAAAGCCAAGCTCTTATTGCAGGGTACGATAAAGGGCAAAAGCAAATGGAAAACAAAGCAAATATCCTGCCACTGTATTTTTCACACACACAAAAAAAAATGTAAAAATAAAACAGCTTAGAGGCAGAACTGCTCACCCAGGGAGATCTCGCGGGCGAAGGCCATGCAAACCAGCATTAGTGGGAGGCCCACAGACACATACTTGATGACCTTGTCCAGAGGAAGCTCCAGTTCCAGGTGGTTGATCCTGTATATTCCAGAGCCGTCCTGCAGCAGGGCATCTGATAACATGGCCTTGGCCGCTGCCTGGGCGATTGACATTCTGGATACCTACCCGGTGATAACAGAGACGCTTATTTTTCAGGACAGTAAAGGAGGAGAGGGAGACGGCTGAAGAGTTCAGCTGTGCATAAAAAAATAAATAAATAAAATAAATAAATAAATAAATAATTGACAATAATAAAAAAAAATAGTCCAGCTGGTGACCTTCAACACGTCACTCCCACTGCGTAGTCAGTTATTGATAAAATGGGATACAATAACACGGAAATGTCATTGGGTCTCTTAGGCTTTTTTTAAAAAATAAAAAATAAAGAAAAATAAAGAAAAACAACAACAACAAACAAAAAAAAGCTTCAACGAGTAATGAAACCTTTGAGTTCCTTACTTTTAGTTTTCCAGTCTTTTTCCCCTGATATCCGTTGTTTGTGGAGCCTCAGTGTCCCTCTGGAGGCCCGTGTGGGGTTGGAAAGCTCCTTAAGTATTCAGGGAGTGCCTTGGTAAATGAGGGGTTGGATCTGGGCTGGACCGGGCCGAGCCGGGTCTGGCTCTAATTACAGAGTGGACATCTGGGAGCGTACATGTGCCCAGATGGCACTGACAGCAGCAGACCTCCAGTACTCAACAGTGGGCCTTGAGGCAGCCAGCGTGTGTGTGTGTGTGTGTGCGTGTGCGTGTGTGTGTGTGTGCGTGTGTGTGTGTGTGTGCGTGTGTGTGGCTCTGCTGTGGTTGGGCTGTGAAGCATGCTGGCTGTGGCCCACTTCAAACAAGTGAACCTTCGCCAGTGGCTTTTCCAACCTCTGTCATTCTGATGCTATTTTTTTCCTGCACTTCGGCCTCTGAGCCGCTGCTGAGACGCCGCGGCGTGCAGGCAGGCATGGTTCTGACTGCATGCATTAAGAGGGAATCAAACATTGGAGCCCGCGTTCTGTTCGAGGGGATCTGACGTACAGGGAACACTGGCGACTGAAAAGATACTTTGTGCTAACATGTCAGCGCCGCTGAAGGGCTTGAGCAGTTTCTTTCCAAAACTCTGGGGAAAAAAAACAAAAAAACAAGTTTCAAGATCATCATTTCATGGCGGCTCTTCTGATCATGTTCTCTCTCAGACTGGAGAAAATGTTTAACTGGAGTCGGCAGTTGACTCCGATCCTTGGCTTCTTTGAGTTTAGGAGATGTATATTTTAATATATTTATGTATATTTAATATATTTATGCGGAAACGGTTACGAAATAGTACAAAAATGAAAGAGTGTGTGTTGGCACACACTGGTTTCTTCCCTGTTTATTCGATTGGACAGGTAAAGCTGCTACAAGTTGCTTCCCGTTACCACTGCTTACTCTATTTCATTAAACTGTTTTGAACATAATTTGTGTAGGCAGTGTATATATATCGCACAGATTCTCCCTGGTACTCTGGCTTCTTCCCACAGTCAAACAAAATGCACGTCAGGATGATTAGTATCTGTAAACTGCGGTTCAGAGAGAATGCGAACATGGTTTTCCAACACAGCCCAGTTAAAGCCCAGTTAAAGCTACCAATGACTCAACTGTTCAAACTTCATTCCAGCTTCACCTTTGGATAGTCTGACTATTCTTTGGCAGAAACAAGCCATGGTGTGTATCGTGTAATAATGTTTAACTGCGTAAATTATGTTCATTTTGTTATTTGGAGTTTTCCTACATATTAAGCTACAGGTAGTCTAGAGGAGATGCTAAAGGTCCTGCATCCCAGAACAGCAATGCTAATAAATAATTTTGTTTACGGTATTCTATGTTGGAGAGACGTATCGGTGTTTATTCTGAACATGCGCAGTATCTCGCCGTTCAAAGAACACCAGCCCTGGACTTATGTCTTCATATAGCCTTTTAAAGCATGCTTTTTCAGAGCAGTGTGATGTTAAACATGAGCAAAGAATGCAGGAGCTAAATTTCAGAGAGCTGCAGTTTTAAAGCGGCGCCAGCTGACTCGATGAGTGGGTGTTTTCCTGTGTGTTAGATTACAGGTTTGAGGAAGAGCCAGTAGGTGGGAAGCTATATAAAGCATGTCACAAAGAGCTGAGGTAAGTAAGGTAAGGCAATGCACTGTGGGAAATTCAGACATAGGAAAAAGCAAGTAAGCCTCCAAAATTAACTTTTTTTTTTGGTTCTTTTCTTTATACGAGGTTTGTAAAATTAACCTAAAACAGAAAAAAATACTTCTTCAAGAAAAGTCCAACATTTTCCACTCATTCCAATGAAATCTTGGGCTGCTGTTTTTGATGCTTTTATTTATTTTTTTTAAATTTTAAGTCTTAAAACCAGGCACCTTTGGCACAGTCGCCATGATGCAAGAAATCCGTCATGATGGACTCGCGTCTTATCCAGGCTGCACCTCACCTCTTCCTCGGGGACCTCTGGAGATAGGAGCCGCTCTTATGACGTGTATTGATACATCAAGCGCTAAAAAACAAGCAGACCATGTGTTTTCATTCAACTGCTGGCTGCATGTCAGCCCAGATCATCAGGCCTCCACCACCACAAGGTGTCGTGTTGTACAAGGTGATATATTATGAACTTTATCTGGTTTTCTCCAAACTGTGTTCTCTAATGTTCTCTAACATTAAATTAAAAAATAAAAAAAAAAGAGAAAGAGAGTGAACAGGCTTTTGTTGTGCAACCTCACCAAACAGCGCCAGATTTTTCAGTTGCATCTTGTCACAATGTTTTAAATTTAACATGCCATCTAAAAGTTTTTGATAGCACGTCCGAGTTCGGGCCTCTTGCTTTTCTTTTCCCTGTGACGTAAAGAAGCTCTTTTCGACCAATTCCAGCGCCGACATCTCATGGCGTTGCCGTGTTCGACGCGTGTTGCGCGTCTCTTCGGCCGAAAACAGATGTCAGGAAATGCAAATGCCCACGTCGGATTTACATGTTTTAATTATTAAAACTGATCTATTGAAACACAATAGATTTTGACAACAAAGTGTACAAATGAAATAGAAATATTTCCCTTGTTGCTCTGGAAGATCCATTAAAAAAGGCGATCAAGAAAAGAATATTAATGAGCAAAGTACTTCACAATGAACTATCAGAACATTCAATACAGCATGAGTTTTTTTTTTTTTTTTTTCTGTGTTAAACATTTTTCACATTAGAAATGACTGATTTCATTTGTGTTCTGGACGAAAGAATCCTCCAAAGAATTGAACGCGATCCCCAGTTTTCTCAAAACGCCATTTCTCTGTTTTCTTTTGCTAAAAATGTCTCTCGGCTCTGACGTTTCCAGCTGTGGGATTTCTGCTGTTACAGTAAGTCTGTGGCGATGGATCCAGCAAGGTAATAAAAAATACACAGGCCGTTATTTCTGAGAGTCCACGGCTGGATTCGAGTACGTATGTACACGGCGGCCACTTCTTCTGAGTCAGAAGCTGTCGCCTTTGCTCAAGTTACTCTTTGAGGGCACACGCGCAGGCAGACACACAAATAGAACTGAATAAATATGCCAACCTCCCAACATCAGGATGCAAACAGAGGGGAAAAAATCCAATTTACATACTGTATGAGCAGTCGGTACACACTGGTGTACAACTGTTTGTTTGTTTTTTCCTCCTCCTGTGTGTGTTTGTTTTTTTTTTTGTTTTTTTTTGGCTCACAGAAGAAGAAACTATAAATTGAGCGAGTTTTAAAACGTCATGCTGAAAATGCGGATTTGCTGCAGCGTCGGTTCGGGGGGTCATGCCTGGGAACTGTTCAACCTGAGAGCCTCGGAGTCGTTTTCTAAACGCGCCAGCGGCGGAAGCTCACTTCTGCGGATGTTTCGGAACGCAAAACGCAAAGCCTCCCCCCAAACCCCACCCGGCGCCTGTTTTAGAAAATAAGGCGACACATTTCGCTGCTAAATCAAACCACCACTTCCTGTCGCTAAAAACAAGGTTAAGGAAAAAGAAAAAAAAAGACATTCTGCAGCCCTTTTTTTGTTGTTGTTGTTTCTTTTTGTTTTAGGAACTTCAGGTGCCAAAATATTACATTCAGTTTAATATCTGTTCCCGCAAATCATCAAAAATTCTTCCTGTGCAGTTTAAGATTTCTGATGCATGGAAACTACTCCTCGTTGTTTTGTGCAGCATTCTCTCAATTGTTTTATTTTATTTATTTTTTTTTTTTCATTTTTTTTTTTTTTTCAAAATATCCCCAGAATGTATTAAACAGGGATTGTTTTTTTTTTTTTTTTCTTTTCCATAACTAACCCAAGCCGTGAAGTCCAAAAATTGCGCTACCGTCCAAATATCCCAGCGGCTCACTGAATGATGACGTACAACGATGAAGATGCAACAACACAAATCTGTCAGTGAGCTAAACAATCGGGACGTTTTGTCTGCGGTGAAGATGCCGCGTGGCCTTAAAGAAGCGGGAGTTGTTCGGCATTAGAGCCAGGCCGGCGTGGTGTGAAATGGGCTCGCGTTGAGCTGACAGCTGGGGGTCAAAGTTCACCCTGCCCTCTCCCTCGTCCTCGCCCAGCTATTCCAGCTCGTCTCCCGCATCCATGCTGAGCTCTCTTCGTCCCCCTGCCCTGCCGGGCAGCTGCCTCCCTCTGTCATGTTCCTCCTCTCCTTCTTCGTCCTCCTCTTCTTCTTCTTCGTCCATGCCTTCCTCTTCTTCCTCCTCCTCCTCCTCCTCGTCCTCGTCGTCCTCCGTGCCGTCCATGGAGTCGTCGGCTCCCAGCATGGCCTGCTGCATGGCCAGGGTGGCGGAGTCTGAGGTCAGCGACTGGAGGCCGTCCATGCTGAGCGGGTCTGTGGCACAGGGCAGCGGAGTTAGTCTGGGCATGGAACAGCTGGCCACACAGTTACTGTGAGGAGAAAAACGCTTACATATTTTATAATGCTGTTCCTGCAGTTTCCTGCAATTTATTATAATCAGTTGTCCAAAAACATGCTGGGCCGAAAAAAAGTTTTTCTTATTTTGGGCTACAAAAGCATCAATAAGGATTTGAAATAAAAGAGTATATGAAGTAGAAAAAGAATGATCATTTTTATAATAATTTTAATTACAACTGTGTAATTCCATAAAAATAACTAATGATGTAATGACATATTGATAATAATAATAAAATAATTCTAAAATGTTAATAGCATGAAAATGTAAGCCACTGTGAGAACAGCAAAAAGAAATATTAACAGTGATAACGAGAGTTATCATTGTTTTTATTCTGATTTATTGTACATAAGATTATCACAGCTGAAGCAATCAATTTTTAAGTAGCAGCAGTAGAAATATTTTTAGCAAATAAAAAAAAAAAAAAAAAAAACTAGATAAATGAATACTTCCTTTTTTTGTTTGTTTGTCTCAGTAAATCCCACAGAACCGTTGTACTTTTAAATCCGGGTCACGGTGATGTGAGAATCTAAAACCAGCCCACATCCAACATGTAAAACACATGAAGAAGACGCTCTAATGAGGTGCAAGACTGGATCAGATCAGGAATGGCACTAATGGGGAGTTAGTTTGCCTCCTTCCTTGCATTGTTCAGTCTCTATCTGCGTCACCTCAGGTGCCGAGATAACAGGGAATAAATTACAGGCAGCTTAAATCCATATTGCACTCTGGGGACAGTTCCTTTGTCTTTGTCGAGCTGCTCTCTGGAGACTTCTAACTAGTTTTAAAAACATGCTCATCTGATTCCTGAGGGAAAAGTTTTGTCTCTCTCTCTCTCTCTCTTTTTTTTTTTTTTTCTTTTTTAAAAAGATGACAAGCTTTGCCCTTGAAATAAAGTCTCGCTGAGGTCGCAAAAACCAGCCAACACCGCCATCTAGTGGCCAGAAAGTACACACACGTTAAGTTCACGTCTACTTGTGGACACAAATGGAGTGTGTTGCACACTTGTTACTGTTTTTGTTTTGTTTGTCCTGCAGAGGTTTTAAGGAGTTTAGCTGAAATCAATGTCGTCTTGCAGTGGAGAAACTGTGATCAGCAGCAAAAGCGCAGGTGTTTTCACATTTGATGGTCATTTTGACGATGAAACGTTTGTTACATCTTCAGCTGTGTGTCTTGCTTTCACACTGCACTGTGTCAAACAATACAAAGTCTTTGAGGTGTTTACCAAGAACCAGTGAACAAAAACCACTGAGGAAGACGCAGCCTCAGTCTGGATTTGACAGTTTCAAATTTTATCACAACAGCGTGTAAAATAATGCTAAAGACATGAAACAAAATGTGTTTCCATGCAAACAAATCTGACTGTGACTTGTGGATAAGATGTTGGTTTTTGTGAGACTGCCGGCCTACTTTCTGAGTTGTTCACTGTCTGAGATCTGTGCGTCTGTAGTACTCCAGCCACGATAGAGTCTGGCCAGAAGCGCTGTGTGGGGCGGTGCTGGGACTTCATTTTCTTCGCTTTAGGAGCCGGGTCAGGATTACTGGCATCCAACATGGGCTGAAGAATACGGCGCCGGGCATTGATGAACCTTAAAAAAACGAAGAAATGGCAAAAAGATGACGGAAAACCTAACGATATGGATTGTGATGATCGGCAAACAAAAATCTATTGTACAAGTTATTCAATCATTCAAGCACATGAACCATTTCTGGTGACAATAACCTAAAGATATTGACTGCAATCAGTCTCTGAGATTGCATTTGTCCTTCAGACCTACTTTTTTTGGCCATTGGTAGAATGTGGTCATACCAACCACTACAGCTGTCTGCCAGTGGTATAGCACTAGTCGGGACCTCCGACAATATGTCATTGGAGAAAAATGTGTCTTGTCAAGGGAGACAAAACTGAGCTTTTCAGCAACAAACACTCCATGTGTGTCTAATGTAAAACATTGTATATACTCTGAAAAGCATCCTCTGTCGAATGTAGAGGATGTCGGAGAACCACAGGTGCTAGGAATCTGTCCGTAAAAGGCCACTGAGAATCTTGTGAGAGCGCGTGTCATCAAATTGTGCAAAGAGTACAATTTACAGTACAATGAATTCACAGCAAACCCTCTTAGAAAGATCATACGTAACAAAAATTCCTTCTCTATGGTTGTTGCTGATGCATCTGCCCCATCGCATTGTGTTAAAAGCAGTAAACCTTGCAAACTCCAGTTGTTGCTTGGTTCCTCACAGCTGCTGCTTATAATTAGAATCTAAATAAAAGCTAACGAAGTTAGCATTTGTTAATGATTCTTAAAGAGGGAGAGCTGAGTTTTTCTTATTTAAAAAGTTGTCATATTGTATTCCATGCCCATATTTACAAGGTATTTTATCGTCCTCTTTAGTTATCTGTGTTTTATTTTTGTTTTGCAAAGATGTGGTTGGTGGTAAAATACATCCCAAAACAGTAAAAGGATCCCCCCAAAAATGGAAAAATTACCAAGAAGGCCAGTAGCAGGACCTGACAAAGAGTGAATTTAAAACCCAGTGGCTCATATATTACGATGGTGATTATCTGCTTTAAAACAGGTGAGTCTGTTGACAACAAGCTACAGGGAAAAAATGAGGAAATAGCAACATAAAAAGAAAAAAAGGAACAACACTTTTAGATCCTAAATTTTCCAAAATTATTTCTTATGTGGTAAAATTACCAATAGTTGATATCTAAAAGGTATTCTGCACAAGGTAAAACTGTTTGTGTTTATATTTCACATTTGTGGAAGTATTTAATTCCTGGTGCGCATGACATATATGGCCAGCAGATGGCAGCAAAGCTGTAGCAAAAATCATCTGTAGCTCAAGAGTCTTGAGTCTATAGTTTCAGGAGTTGCCCATGTGCCCAGTGCTGCCTCTCTGCATGAAGACTTTCATCCTTCAATGCAGATTTAATTAGGAGCTGTTAGGGTTGCAGCAGCTTACCAGTTGTTCACTTGCAAGAGGGTGAGGCTTGTTTGTGCAGCAATCTGCCTCTTCTCATCTTCTGTTGGGTATGGATGCTGGAAGAAGGAGGGAGGATGAACAATCTCAGTGTTTGTCCAGGTTCATTCTGGTGTTTTGCTTCTCAACGAAGGCTGACTTTTGTTAAAACAAATCATTCTACTTCCCTGCCCATGTTTCATGCTCGACTATTCACTGTCAAGTGTCTTTTGTATGGCACAGTTCTGCAACGAGGCAATTCAAAGTACTTTACACAATCCTCATCTCTTCTGGTCCTACAGCAGCCACTTCAAAACAGTTCCTTAAAAAAAAAAAAAAGCTGATGGATGCTGATGTCAAAGCTCACCATGAGATGCTGGAAGAGCCAGGAACGCATGATGTTGGTGGCGTGTTTGGGCAGGACCCCTCTCTTGTTCTTTGACTTCTTGTCTTCACTGTCCAAAAGAGATGACAAGTCCACATTTACCTTTGCAAAAGGCAAGAAGGGGAGAGGGAGCACGAAGGGGGGAGGCAAAAAAATGGTTAGGCTTAGTTATTGTTGCCACGGAAACAAAGGGAGACTACCAATTACCTTTCCTTTTTTCAGAGCAAGGGCAGAAACACCTTCTAAAGTGTCACCATGGTAACTGAATTTGAGTAATGATACTTAAAATATAAAAATGCAGAGGAGCCGACGAGTCTGTAGTCTGCTCGGTGTCTTACATTAAGAGTTAAGAGAGCCCAGGGTCTGGCCCCAAGTTTGAATTTCACAGCACGGTTCTGATTTAGTTTATTACCGGTAGGGAAGCAGAATGTGTTTGACTTGCTTTTTTTTACTCAGTTGTTGACTGGAGCCTGTTGGAGAGAAATGATTATTCAGAAGGTTTTTACCTGTAGTGTGAATGCAAGACAAAGAAACAGCCTTTGCTGGCAAAGACGTAAATATAGCGTAAATATGGATGGTGCGTGTTTCTGTGAGACTGAGCAAAATCACTTCATGCATTTAAATGTCTTAAGTGTTGATACCAAGGTTCACAGTTGAAACATGTTTACATTCAGTGTTAAAAAAAAAAACAACAACATAACATTCTGCTCAGTTTCTGACTTTAAGTTTTTCTCATTTAGTTTGATTAGGGTGTTAAGGAAATAAATAAGCTAAAACTGAGCTAACCCCTAACCCTAAGCATCTACACCACATGATGCTGCCAACCCCCATACTTCACGATTGGGACGTTGTTCTCAGGTTGGACAAGCTTTCACCCTCTCCTTCCCAATATAACAATGGTCTTTTTTTTTTTTCTTCCATTCTCAATATCTGCATTGTTTGGAATCTGTGCCGTTATTACCTTGCCATGTGTGTTTGTTTGTTCTTTGTTTCTTTTGTTTAATGATTTTTTTTTTTTTTTTATCTCCCCAGAAGGAATGCTCGTTCCATTATGGGTTGAAATATGCCCCTATTCCACTCAGAGTTATTGGAGCTCTTGCTGCCTGAAACTTTATTAACCTGTCTGTTTTTCATCAGAGAGGTTTACGCCCCAACAGGCCCGATTCAAGCGTTTTCCTCCTAAAAATGACTCAGCACAATTTGGACGACTGAGGACAACTTTTGACTAAAAGCTTCATGGCGTCAACCCGATTTATTTTCATTATGATAAAATATTGCAGGATATGTGACTGGGTCACATATGAACTGATTTGAGCTGGATTTGGATCAAACTGGATTCTCCCTGTTGACAAAACGCCAGGTTGAACCTCAAGGTTGTTGGAATTTTACGTCATGCTGATCAACTACACTGAACTGCACTGAATCAGTAATAAAACCCAGCATGCGTCCTAATATTGGAAATTCTAGGCATTATGAATTCTTAACATTTATTGACAACCAGGATAAAATCCATGATAAATAAAAGCTGAATTGGGACTAATGGAAGTGCGTGAAGTCCAAACTTCAGCGATTATTTATGTGCTCCGGCAGCATAGCGCGTTATATGGGAACTTCGCTTCTTACTAATGACTCCAACTTCGCGTCGCATTTATAGTCGTGACACAAAACAAGACTCATTACAGTTGCAGATGGGCTTCACTTGGATAACCTCACTAGCCCAGGGTATGTATGCGTTCCATGGCAAAGGGAGCCTGAGTTAATTGGCGGCACTGAGCTCGAGAGTGTGATTACCCGGGGCTTGTCTGCAAAGTAGCTATGGGGCGGTGTTCAATTCCCAGCACAAATGTAGCACTCTGCTTTGGCAGGGCTGATGTTACCCAGTGGGCTCCTCCATAACCGTCAAGCACAGAATTACCTGTGTGAAAATCTAAGTCAGCACTGCGGCAGACACGACGCCGTTGCTCCAGGTCTTTATGCGCCGATATCGGTAACTCTGTGATGCATTGGACGTCGCTAATTCTATAATCAGAATCCTCCTTTTGTGAACACGCAAGCATTTTAGGAAGTGGATATACAATTGAACTCGTTTCAGAAACACTGTGCCTTGTTTTTCCACATTTTATGGATTCTGCTGGGATTTTAGGTCACAGAGCAACAAAATGGCTTCTATTTGAGAAGCAGAATGTAAACAAATAAATGAAAGTCAGAAAAGTGTAGCAGGCCTCTGTAGCCTCCCCGAGTCAATACTTTGTAGAATCACCCATCTTTTCGTCAGTTTTACCCAGCTTCCCCGTCCATCCTGAGAAAAAGCTTCACCACAGCATGATGCTGCCACTCACGTTCCAGTGACTCCACGGTGACGCTTTGAATGTCAGCCACAAAAGGAATAACTTGACCAAAACCTATTTTTCCAAATGTTTGCTGTATCCCCGACACAATGTATGTTTTTTCCAATTAAAATGCAATCGATTGCCACTAATTACTGAATTTACCTCCGCTAATTATTTCCCTCCCACTTCTCACCTATGAACTACTTTGTGTTGTGCTGTCACATGAAAGCCCCTCTTTACCCCCCCAAAAAGCAAGAATACATCACGTGAAAAAAGTTTCATTGGGAAATGCTGATCGAGACCCACGACCTCTGAACACACTCAGGAAAGATTCACCCAGGAGTCTGGTAAAAACAGCTAAAGCTTTTTAAAGTTGGTAACATTTAAAAAACAGAATCATTTGAAAAAAAGAATCACTCGGGTGTCGTTTTACGTTGAAATAAATCCACAAATCTTGTCGGAAGTAGTCGGAAAGGAGCTTTATAGGTTAACTCCATTTGTTACGTGGCCTGCGATGCGAAAGGTCGCGCATGTGAGGACATGCGACCTCAATAAACTCTTCCGCACATCTGCAGCAGCTACAAAAGTGCTACCTTTGCGACACCTACAGCCTCCGTAGTGGCCGCACTTAAGACTTTTCAGCCATGAGTCCTGACAGGATCATAATGTCTTTTATGATCCTGCCTGACAAAACATCAGGAAGAACAAACAATTTCCATTAGTTTGGCAGCAGGGGGCACATTCAGGTAGAGACAATGAAAAGGAACAAAGCGAAAGGGTGAGGAGCAGGGGAGGGAGGCGGCGGGAGGGAGGGAGGGTGGGAGGGGGAGCTCAGTGAAACATAAAGAGACGCGTTGAAAAGTCACACTGTAAAACAGTGGGAGGCTGGACGAAGCACCGCCAGTGTACATGGCATTACCTGCGAGTTCTGAATCTGGATGGTTCCTGGAGGTAGCGCCTGCGTTAACACTTGCCCTTGCGATGTCACCATGGCAACCGGCTGGTACAAGGTTCCACCTGAGGGGATAATTTGCCACCGTGAGTATCAAGTGGCCTCAACAGCTACTGGAAGCCCCATCACGCCCCGCCACCGGAGGCTTATTAACTGCTTGTCGGTCTCGCAATAAAAAATAAAAATAAAAAAAATAAAAAATTTTTAAAAAAAACACAGCAAATAAAGAAAGCATGTCATTAAATCCAAGGTGGTATATTGTCCTTTAACCCTGACAAAACAAGAAGCAGGAGGTGGAGTGTCTTTTTATTTTTTTATTTTTATTTATTTTTTTGCTCCTGGCTTAATTAGCCTTGATCAAGAGACTCTTATCACAGTCTGTTTGAGCTCTACAGTGTGCAGTGATCAAAGGCGAACACATTGATTTATTTTGGGTTAAAAGGGATTTCCAGAGGGCAAGATTAACATTTCACTGTACAAGCCTGACATTATAAGAGCCGAGCAGCAAGCCCGGCTCCCGCTCAAGCATACACAGACATAAAAGTTATGGCTGCAATAAAAGGCATGCCAGTTCCGCTGATTGCTTCTCATTAGAAGACGGTATGTACTTGATCGTATCGATTTGTGCGCGCGGCCACGGCGAGCCGTTTGTGTGTCGAACTTAATTTATTCCAAACAAGTCATCTTCAGATCGTTCGGCACGGCTCCGCGTGTGCGTCAACGCGGTGTTGCTTTGGATGCGTTTTGCTCTTCTGACGCGTCGATAGTGCTGGAGGGAGGGAGGGACATGTGGACGACTTCCTGGAAAATCTGTAGGAGCCCGTACTGCGGAGGTCAAACACGTGTCACCTTTTAACAGGATTTCCCTTTGCAGAGAGAAAAGAGCAAAGTGAACTTTCTTTGTTGTGATGATAGGGCTGCAGCTATTGATTATTTTAGCAACTAATTATTCTCTCAATTACTTTGATGATTAATCAGGTAAAAAGTTCTGCAGATTTTGTATTTAAGCAATGAGGCTTTTTTTGAACAATAAAAGCTGGAAAGAGACCAACAACTCAATTATTTTTTATTATTATTATTATTATTATTATGTCCCTCTTTAAGATAATCGCTTAGCGTCTTATTTGGATTTAAATCTCATCTTTCAGGAAGAGGGCCCCCCGTCATGGTTTGTTTATTATCTGTTCTTGAATTTAAAAGAATAAAAACATGATTAATTCGAGACCATTTAACATTTATCAGGGCCACTGGCAGGTATGCATTTTATCTCCACTTCAATTGAAATTGTCATTCTGTAATAGATTCCAGTGGCCACATCAGCCACTAGAATGTTTCTCAGGGAAAAACTCAGACTTTCACAGAAACAAATCTGTGGGATTATGTTTTTTTGGGGAGGGTTTTCACAGTATTTTTCACAATACTGTATGAGTGCCGTTCTTGTAGTTTTCAAACAGTGTTATCTTAATAATATCTTAAGGTGGCAGTAGCTTCCACCATAAGTCAGATCTTTGCAGATGGAGATATTTCCAACCAGTCAAATTCGTTTCTACGATAACATGGGAATAAGTGAAGTAATCACACGGTCAGACAATACTATGGCGAAATGTTTTTGGTAGCTTGAAATCGAAACCGTTTCAAACCTCGGTGTAAATGAAATCCGGCCTCCGCAATTTAACTGGCAGTTCGGCTATCTCCAGTTCTCGACCTAAACTCAGTTTCGTCAAGTTTGTGCCATGGGTGTGCAATCGCATCCTAACCTGATACCACTTGTGAGTTGATGGTGGTCATGGCGACGTTGCTTTGCTGCAGACCTCCGGCAGGCACCACAATCCCTGAAGAGTTAACAGAACTGGAGACAGAGGTCATGGATGGAGAGGAGGTCTGAATTAGTTCCTGGGGGGGATCGCAGAAGGAGATATTGGTGAGCTATTGTGGTGCGGGGCAAAGCACAGAGCAAAGCATACCTGGTGGTATGCCACAAGGAATGCCCAGAGGAAACGGTCCAACTCCGAGTTTTTGGCTGAGACTAACCTGCTGCATGCTGAGGCTGGTGTGGGACGGAGAGTAGGGCCCTCCGAGGTCGTTGCGCAAAAGGTTGTCGCTGTGCATTTTGGTCTTGAGGCAGGTGATGTAGCGATTGCAGAAGTCCTTACAGAGCTCATTGACCTTCTCTAGCTCCAGTAAGTGGATCCGTAATACCTGGATCGCCTTCACCATCTAAGAGTACACACAGGCACACGCCAAACCACGTCACTTTTGTGCATGTTAAGGCTGCAGGCGACACAAGTTCTTTGCACCACGTTCTGGAGTGCAGAACCCACCAAAGTAGAGTAAAAGAGGATCTTTGGTGTATGTACTAGCTAAGACCTCCATAGTGTGCCCAAATAGGTTTGGGCATTTGAGTCTGAGACAACCCGACTGGGTTCAACCAAAAAGCCTACTTAGAGCCTAGGCAAAGGTGCAGAGTCCATACAGCCATCCATTTTCTGACGCCCTTGTCCCTAGTGGGGTCAGGAGGTGCTGGTGTCTCTCTGGCAAACGTTTCGGGCGAGAGGCAGGGTCACCCTGGACAGATCGCCAGTCTGTCGCAGTCCAGCCTGAGTGATGCCCAAATATTGTTCAAATAAGTTTGCAGGTTTGGTACTGCTAACATTATTTTAAGCTAAGTATATCCTGATTCACACTGAAGTTGACTGATTTAAGTTCTAACTGAATGTGAATCTGAATTTATTAGATTGAGGGAAATGATTTGGGACGAGTTAACTGCATATTAATCGAATCTTTCGGAATTGAGTACAGCTTTTTAATCCAGATCACTACTACTAGTGCACTTACATTAAATACAATTTGGACAGAAGAGAGGTAGAAAAGTATCGGAAAAAATATCAAAACGGACACACACATTAGATTGTATTTAAATGAAAGATACGGCCGGTACCTCTGCATTTTGGCATATTTGGCTGCTTGTGTCATGCTGTAAAACTTTGCCCTAAAGTCGCACCTGAAGGTCAACAGAAAGGTCAGGAAAGAGCTTCGCTAAGGAGAAGGTAAATGAGCTAATGAAACTGCCCTCCCTTAATCAAGGGACCAGAAACTCCTGTACCCATGGCAGCCAGCAGGGCCCAGGGTAACATCACTGCCCTGTGGAAGAGTTAGTGCCCTCTGGGAAAGGTGCTGACACCCTGTGGCTCAGAAAACACACAGACGCAGGGTTAATTGACTGTTCAGCACTTGTCAGCATGCCCTCCTGTACTGTGATGACAAGGCTGACCATTTAAAATCCAATTTCTCTTGATCAGCAGGCATCCCCTTTTTATTTGTAATTCGTCATGGCTACTGGCTGTTGCAAGCAGAGTGTGGAATGACAAGGGGAAAAAAAACTAACTTTATTTCATAGTGATGTTTGGATGCGAAACGTTTTAGGAAGGCAAACACATTCCTTTTTTTCTGATTATCTCATATGACTGAAATAACTCTTTTCATTCACTCTTACAACCAGGCAACAGGTCCATTCTGACCTTTCTTTTTATTGTGTGTGTGAAATTTTAGAAATGATCTCCTGACAATGGGATAGGAACTTTGCCCGACGCTCGGCCGGGCAGCGGGGGGGGGGGCGCCTGAAGAGGGACGTGGACCAGAGACGTCCCAACCTTTCGCGCACGCCTCGGTCATCGACTCACCAAGTTGTCAAGCTCCGGATCCTCGCTGAAGAAGGGCTTGTGTTCTCGTTCTTGCTGGTGGACGAAGTTTTCAATGTCTACGTCGAAGCTGGCCGACGTGATGCATTCGGATCCCTGCGTGGCCTGTTCGCATTTCTCAAACAGCAGAGCCAGCAGGGGGAACAACGGATGCCTGCAGGAGACGAGCGGGAGACAAAAGAACTCAGCGCAAACCGAATACGGCGAGGCAAATCAACGATTTTCATCTGATGAAGACGTTTTACAATGACTTTTTCGGTCATTTTTTTCTTTTCAGTAGAAAATTTCAAATGTTGATGCCCAAAGGAAGTGCCCCTCATATATCCAAGCGATACGGACAATTAGACAGCATGTCTGAGAGATCCTATGTGAGTGACATTCCTGCGAGAAGCTAAAGGCGGGAATGTAGGAGCCTCTGTGAAGGTGCTGTCACTCGACCGCATCCAATTCATTTCAAGATCTCTTCAAAGATCTCCAGCAGAACCTTGCTTACCATGTTCAGGATTTTCCTGAGGGTACGTCACGGTGCTAAACAATCAAAACTGCCTGTACATTTTAACACAATAAAAGCAGAACCAGAGTAATCCGCCTGCATCTGCTTTGTGTTTCCATTGGACAGAAACACACTGCCTCAGGTTAATGCCACTCCGGCCAGAGTTAGGATCAAAGCATAAACGCATTGAACAGTATTATGTGGTTTAATTGGAACGTGACTATTTTTTGTTACAATTACCTCTAAAAATATTTGTATTTGCAGTTGGCATAATATTTATTGTTTTTAGGGCAGAGTCGCGGCATCATTGTCCATAAAATGTCCCGCAGCGTTTCGTGAGAGACATTGTGACTTACGAACACGGTGTAGGATTACATGGCAGAAACCTTTACATCAAAATTGATCAACTATCAACAAAATTTTCTGTAAAATGTTGTTGACCAAAATGCGTCAACTCAAAAAGATAACATGACGAAATTCATCCAGCGGAAGAACTCGAATTTACCACGCCACCTTCCAATGGAGATGTTGATCCCACCGATAAATAGGAACCTCATTGTTCTTCACTTCATTGTTAGTCCTTCTGGCTCAGTACTTCTCTGTTTGACTGTTTTCTGCTGTTAGCTTTAAAGTTAGCATTAGCATTACTGACGTCCTTCTACTGTCCATCACAAGATCTCTTTGGGATTGTATTGTATTTGGAATAAATAGAGTTGATCTGAGTATATAAAGTGGTGAACTAAAAGACCATAAAGCTGAAAAAGAACCAACTGTGGATCGAATTATGTAACGATGACCTCTGTTGTAATTTGCCCTTTTAACTTAGTGACAGCTGTTTGTTGTTGTTTTTTTTTTTAAAAGGATCCTATTCTGAACATCATTGGTATATATTTTTTTATCTTTTTTTCATTTCACTTTGCATCATTTGTATAAAGACGTGTGTGGAAGTACTAATTGCACAGCTTAGCATATGGCTAGGCAAGGCCACTGCTCAGACTCTAACCCCTGGCTCCCATTTGCAGCCTTTAATAGTCGTCTATATTATACTCTAATCTGCCTGATCCCAATTTAATGCTGCTCCACCAAACAGGCATGGCAGGAATACTAAACAGTGGGACCGCGTGCTGAAAGGAAGGCCTCTACCTTGTGCGTGCTCGGGTTTGTGCTCGTTGTGCAGCAGAGAGCGGTACTCGGTTGGGAGCGAAGCCAAAACGAGGCCAAAACTGACAGCTGGATGACGCGCAACACAGATACTTTTCTGTTTAGGATTTGTACCGTAACCAATTCTTTAAGTGTTAGCATTTCAAACAATCTGAGTCTAATAAGATGTGTAAAGCAGGAGCAATTAAACTGGCGTGTCGCGCTGCTGCACACAGGAAATAGAAGAAATGTTGACAACGAATAATTATTAATAATGGGTAGCTGGGGTCAGCACCAACGAGACTGCAAGTTAGAAAGACCCGACTGCACAGTAGAAAGTACGATCTTGAACATTGTGGTCAAGTCCTGCAACATAGCTAGTCTGATTAAAAGAAACGAAAGTCAGAAAAAGAGAAGTGCAGGCGAGAGTTCACTCGCCAATCAGTGACTGATGTTGGGGTCCTTCAAGATCTCGAGGTACTTTCGGTGGACGGCTTCAATTCCGAACCTTCAACGACACCGTGGCGTCCCAGTTGAAGTCTGGAAACTCGGTGTTAATGTTTTGAGGACGAGAACTATAAGTGCAGCCTGACAAAACTTGGCAAAGCAAATCGGCCGAGCCAACAGGAACATAAGGCAGCCTGTCAGACTGGACAGAAGGCTTCAGGCTCCTTATAGCAGAGATAAAAAAGAAATGCGGCGCACTTGCTGTAGGTGGGTTGTGTAATGTGTACGCTGCTCTTGAGGAATATTTACCACCAAAATGCATTTGAGGAGACAGAGAGAGGTATGAAAAAGGTAGGCTGGAGTTTTCTTCAGGACACAGTCCGCCTTTCGTGTAGCGAAGACCAAAGTTATTCATACGTCTGATAGATTTATGTTTAAAAATGTTGGTCCAGTCAAAATGTTTGCATCTACTAAGACATGAGACAAAATACCTCTCAAAAGATGTTGAATTCCAAATCCAGCAGTAGCAAAGAAAATATCCATCTTAGTATTTACACTGAAATAAATGAATAAAAACAGATACACACTTCTGTGCTGTAGGATTCAGGTTGGAAGAAATATGTTGCAAAAATCAAATATTTTTGCAAAGCCTCTGTCTGCCACTGAGCAAAGTCCCACTACGGCTAAAGCTTTAGGTTGATAAATTAAAAACTACGGTTCGTTGCGGTCTCCATCTTGAGTGCAGACACGGAACTTAGTGCAGGACGAGGCTGGAGCGTTTCCGAGACTCAGAAATTTAAGTTGTCAGAAAACCGAAAGAAGCTGCAGCAAAACCGATTGGGAATTTTGCCCGATTTCACATTTTTGAAGACGTCAAAATGAAACAATTCCAGCGCCGTCTGGCGGGAATGAAATAAAGTCGCTCACATTTCCATTTCACCCCAGGATGAGGTAAAATCTCCACTGCTCTGTGCTTCCTTATGACCTTTACACAGTCAGGTTTAAGACAGATGGGGTGTGAAAAGGCAGGTCTTTTTTATGTACATGGGCCCGCGTGTGTGCGTGACTGTGTGGTCGCATTATGTGTGCTTTTTATTCTCTCTCTTGCACTATCTCCTAAATCCCCTCCACCCCTCAAGCAGCCCCATGTTCACCAGCGAGCACGGCATGTCCTATCTGCAGTGCGACGGTGGGGATATTGCCGGCTGGGGGATCATTACAAGGGCCATAAAAGAGCGATTTACAGATCGCCCAGTGAGTGGAGTCAGCACGGCAGGTCCTCCCACCCTGCAGCACCGCTCCGCGCTGGGTCACCAGCAAAAAGCCCAGAATCAGAGGCCGGTACGGAACGCGGCGGCTTACGCACCAAGCCGAGAACTATTGGGTCAGCCTGCAGCATCGGGTTTATGGTCAGTGAGTCAGAGGACGGAAACAGGCATCCGTTTTATTGCTGAGGTTCAGCTGAGTGGCAAAATGTCCAACGACGTTGCGACTGGGAATTCTCTGGATTATTGGAAACAGCTGGTGGACCTGAATCTGAGTTTCTGGAAGGGGATGCATGAAGAAGTTCGGACATGAATGTTCATTTTAATGAGGAAGACCGACACAAAATACATAAATGGGACGTGAAAGGAGAAAGAAATGTACAAATACGCAACTAAAGGGAGTGACATAGATTAGTATTTGGTTCCTTCAGCTTATCTCATGTTTAGTCCCATGTAAAGAAAGACATTAAACACCAAATGTTCATCTTTCTGTCTTATTTAATAAAGGGAATCAACAAAAATCTGTATTCTAACTGTGGAAAGGTTCGGGCAGCATACTATAGCAGCCAGTGTTGCTAAAATAACTCAGATCAACCATGTAGTCCATGCAAAAGGAAGGAAGGTTTCGGCTCACTTTCAGCTGAAACAGATTTCTTCAGCTTCTTGTGTCTTCAGCCTGTTTCAGGTCACATCACAGCATCGCACTGAGATAACGGCTTTGAATCATTCCAGAGCTTTCCATTATTTAGTCGTCCTTCCTGGGTGAATTTACCCCTTTTCTTTTGAGTCCTTGTCATTTTGCAGCATCCAGTTCTGCACCAGCTTCTTCTTCTTCTTTTCCAGATGATCTTGTGATTTCCTTCAGTGTCTGACACATGGTTGAATTCTCCGTAGTTCTGTACCGAATCTATGCTGTCCAAACATGTAATTTTAGATTTCTCTAGAAAACTTCCTCCCAGAAGTCCTTATCCACATTCTCTAGCACGCTTTTTTTTTTTTTTCAGGTTTGTGTGGGCGGCTTACAAACCAAAAGAGGACCGCGCGTGCGGAAGATTAGCACTGATTAGCTTTTAGCTGTCTCCAGGCTATGGTCTGGTGTAGTTTCAGGCCTTTGAAAACTTGTGTTGGTATCATGCGCTCTGCTGCGACTGGCTAACATTAGCCACTGAGAAACAACTAATGACGCTCTCGTCATATGATGTAATCCACCGTTTTAACTGGAAATAAAATGTGGGTGGCCAAAACTATTCACCAAATAATATCGCTGTCTCTTTTTTCTTATTATTTACAGAAAATCTTTAAATATTTTGTTTGCCTTTATTACTGGAATTGCTCCGTTTTGCTAGACTTCATACTAGATGCTGATAGAAGACAAGCAGGCTTTGATGGGCTATTTCTTTCATATAACTGCATGCATGCTTCGTCTGCATCCTGAGAAGCAGGGGATCAAACTGGATCCTCCTTTAACGTAGGATTTAATTTAAGGGCTTTTCTGAACACAGTGAAGAATAACAAACCTGTTCATTTGAGGCGTCGCTGCAGACGAGCCTGAATAAAAAATCACTGCAGTCATCTTCAGAACAAATTGCATTTGCCAGTGTTTACAAAAATCTAGCAAACCACCAAGAGGGCACAGATGGAGGGCAGCGCTTTAAAAAAAAAAAAAGTGTGTTTATTTGAACGCGTGCGTCTCTGCGTCTGCGCTCCCCACCGTGTAGCAGTCTAATCAGGCCGGCTGTATACCCGCATATTAGAAACCAGATTTGCTGGAGTCAAGCTGCGTTTGCTCCCAACGAGGCCCCTGTTTCCCCGGGCTACATGTCTGAAACACACCCCTGTGTTCGAGGAAAGGTGCGGGGTTAGAGTGCACAAAGGAACACACACACACATTTAAATAACCCCGAGCGATGAATAATTCCTATTTCCATTTGACTACGTTTTTATTTTAGACTTATTCCAACACACTGTCCTAATCTGATGGGTTTATTTTTAACAAGGCAGTTTCCTTAACTAATTTTTTTTTATTTATTTATTTAATAGCCCCCTAACCTGTCTGTCAGTGAACAGGGAAAATAATTGCACACATTTGGAAATTTGTTGGCAACAGCTAAAGAAAAAAAAAATAGAAAGTTTGTTTATTTTTTTGTTCTTTTTTCGGTCTAATAAAAAAACAATTCAGAGTAGGAACAATTAGTTGTTTGTCTAAGTTGGGGGTAGGGGGAAGCACCAACTAGTAAAAGAAAAATATATCTTGAACTTTGTTCTCATCTAAAGTCAACCATAAAAGAGACTCGTAAAAATAAGTATCCAACAGAAACAGCCAATAAAACCACTTGAGCTCTGACACAGTTTCCTGCATCCAGGAGTCGTTGAGCACCAACACATGCTGACCTATGAAATGGAAAGAGGCACGGGCCTTTTTTTTTTTTTTTTTTTTTTTTGAAGCCCGTCAGACGGCCTGAGCAGCTCGCTGTAGGAGGACACATTCATGCAGTTTGGCACCGGGGATAAACAGACTTTATGGTGCATTACCGAGTCCCGTGAACACACTGCCAAGCCCGAAAACCTTCTGGACGACATCCTTGGATCCATGGAATTAAATGCGTTTACTTGTGTTGGGTAATAGAACTTCACATTTCTGTGTACTTGTTTGGGCTTTTAAAAAGAACTAAAAAATGTGTATGTGGCAGAATGAAACCCCGAAATCCTAAGTCTGTTTTTCCTGCTGATTTAGTGCGACATGCTACATTAGACTTCTTCCGAGAAGATGACATGAAAAGCCCTGTTTATTGTTGATCTTCATCTGAGGGAGACAAACGGCAAAGTTGTCCTGTATTTTTATTATTATCATTTTTTTCCCGGTAAAGAAAGTTCTTCCAAGTCAAGCTTGTGAAGTCACAAGGACGTTTCTGTTTGAAACGGAGCGGACGCTCCCGTCTCTTTCAATTAAACGCATATTTCCATCTCCGAGCTGCGGAGTGCGTAAAACATCCGCAACCTGCAAAAAAACAACAACAAAAAAAAAAAAAAACGTAAAAAAAAAAAACAAGAGCCCTTTCCGTCGATTTAATGAGATGCAGAGAATCCAGAAGGATCTTTACAGTAAATGCCACAACTCATTAGGCTAATCACCCTATCACACAAACACTCAGCTGTTAATAACAAAGCAGCCACAGAAAAAGAGAGAGAGAGAGAGAGAGAGAGGAAACCACACATCTCATCATAAAGCTGGCATTCCAGCAATTAGTGAAAAGAAACATTAAAGCCTAAGCCGACTTCCTGAGGAAAAATGATTCTTAGAAAAATGGCAGGGATGTTGTTTTCTTTCATGCGAAAAGCCCTCGGCCTCGATATGGGCACGGCGCTGATGCAGGCAGGCTGACAGATCCGAGCGTCTATAGAAACGACATCATCCTACCTACTGTGGGAGTGGGAGACGAAGTCCGGTTCAAATGTGACTATGTCACAGCAAGACGAGGCGCGTTTAGCCATTTGCTCCCGACGTGCGCTGCGTTTATTCTTTACTCCTCGTTTCCATGCCGGATTGTAGCAGGTGTGGATATGTGACAAAAACGCAGTGATAAATCACTGAAGCTAGAACATATTTAGCCGGTCACGAATAAGACCTCCATCAGTATCACGCGGGATCGAGGGATTTGGGCCGTAAACTGGGTCTGGCGTTCAAAATGAAAGAATAAATCCCATTAAGAGCAGCAGTTTGATGTGAAACACTCCAACCAGTCTGCCTGCCTGGCACCGTCAACCATGCCACATCTAAGGCGCTTTTCCACTGGCAAGACGTACTCTGATCGGTTAATGTGCGGTTCGGTTCTACACCAGGTAGTGAGCTTTTCCATTATGCACTCTGTTCCTTGCTATTGTGGGTGGGACGTGAGCGCGCAGCAGCTGTAGTCAAGTCTCCACTGATGTTTGCAGCAAGACTCGGTGATGGAGAACCTCCGAGTTTCTGATGGACTAAAGTGAACCCAGATCTTTCATTAAATATTAAATGCTAACGTTGTTTGCGGTTTTCGGCCAATCAACGAATGCGGTCAGCTGTAGGTCAATCGGTGCCGTACCCAGCTTGGTCCTGCTGGAAAACCAATCTGGCCGAGGCGGAGCGAGACGGTACGGGTCAGAGGCGGTCTAGTGGAAAACGCCTGTAGTTTTACTGAGATTATCTGGTTCAGCATTCTGACGCTTTGTCTGAACTTCAGGAAGTTGATTCCCCTTAGTCTAGATACCTTACAACGCTGCTAAACAGGCGAAGAGCAGCTCAAAGCCATACGTACTCTTCTTTTCTCTTGCTCTGCGTCAGCCGTATTCCACATGCACAGCCGTCGCCGTGGCAGCCGACGCCATTTTTGTTTTCAATTCAAACTTTTTTTACTGAACAGGCGAAAGAATATCCGCTCGGACCTCAACGAGCATCATTGCATTGACAGCTGAAAGTACAACACCGCGTCCCTTTTGCAGACTCTTTGTGTGATTGCCTTATTTCATCGGTAACTCAACGCAATCCGACGACACATACGTTGACACGCGATCGTCATGTAACGTCAGATCGAAACGTAAATCGGCGTCGCTGCATGTAGATAAGAGCCAAAGGGTTTGCTTTCTCCGGCGACGGGAAGATCACTGCCATAATTGTAGTCGGGAATCAGAACGCGGGTCGTTTTCTTTCACAGAACCACCTGAGACAAAAATCAGAGCAGCTTTAGGATTAGTCACTCTGCAGCAACAGCTGTGCTTTCTGTGACAAAAGGCCCCGAAGGCAGCAAGAGCTGGCGCGCACTCATTGGCTGTCATCTGACTTCACCTTTTCTTGCGAGCTCTAACACACTGTATCCTGCTGTTTGCTCTCATTTGCACTCTTCGTTTGAATTGTGCCTGACAGGGAACTGTTCCAACACGACAAACGCAGATCCGTCCCTCACCTCCGCCGCATTCAGGCAGCTCAAGGCTCCGCGATGCTGGTCCGTTACTTCAGCTCAGGCGATTTTCTGATATTATTGTTTTAAAGCCAGAGGATTTCTCAGTCTCAGTTCTTATCTCAAGTCGTATCGGATCAAAATCACCTGCGTGAAGGAAGTGGATTTGTGTGCGGTCGACGTTTTTGTTTATTGCGGCAACCCCTCTTGGCAAGAAACACAAACCGTAGAAGCCATGTTTGTTTCCCTTTTAAACGGTGCCACGTTTGTGGGGAAAAATCTGGTTGCCAAATGCCAAAACTAAACATTCTGCTAAGGACTTTGGCTTTGAGTTTCAAGCATCAATCAGGCGTCATACCCTTCAGATTGAAACCTGCTGCAGCAGTCAGTCGCTGTGTGCTTCATGTTTATCTGTTGTCTGGGGCAACTTCAATCTGTGTTCCTTTAAACCAAGCGGACACGTCATAGTTTTGTTCTTCAAATTGAAAGCAAAGTGACACATTCGTGATAAACTGCTGATCTGCACGCGAAGGCATTTTTTTTCCTACAACTGTGTGTTTAAAAATAATTAGAAAACTGTGGAAAACACTCATGTTTGCCTCTGGTTCAGGCCACACTTTAGTGGACAAAGCATCTCCTTCAATGTCACGCAGGTTGTAAAACGGTTTCAAAGTTATCCGGAACCCAAAGCGCTGTAAAGTACGGTGATATTTTTTTTTTTTCATTTTGCTCCTGGGAGTATTTCAAGCTGGGTGATGCTTGGATGCTCTGTAAGGTTTCATTATGACCCACAGCAGCGCAGGTAGCATGAAGAATGATCAACCGTTCATCCCCAGAGGGGTTCTTTGGAAAGAATCATTGTTTTGGACAGTAGGGACAAAAAGGCCAGCGTTACATGAAGGGAAAAAGCAACACATATGAGAATCGGTGAGAAGAATCTGAACTGAACGAAGACTTCAGTTGAAGTAGCATCGTCCTACTGTTTCAAAAAACAAAAAAAAAAAGGGTTGTGCCCAAATTAATTATAGTGAAAATAATAAAATCATGTGTACATATGGGGTGCGTGTGATGTGAGGAAAATTAAAACGTCAGCATGTCTTCCTCTTCTTATTGAGTCCTATCAAGTGTTTTCAAGTAATTTGCACAGCCAAGAATAGATCCACAAATCCCAGCGCTCGTGGTGCGCACCGGCATAATTAACATAAATACGATCTCTGATGAGGACCATGAAATAACAAGAAACTCCACAAAAAGAACTAATATCTAAAGTTTGGCGGAGAAAAGAAAGAGGGAAAAAACCAAAAATAAACAAAACAAACAAATGTGTAAAAATAATACGTAAAAATGCTGGAGTATATATAAATATATTGATAAAATATGTATGAATATTCATCGATAATTTCATTTTTTTAACAGTTTTATTAGTTTAATTATTTCTTACATCATTAAAGTGTTTTTTATCACCTCGTTATCTCTAGGAGGTTTCCCCCTTGGAATGAGGTTTTCTCTTCTTTTTTTTTTATTTATTTTGGTTTTACTAATTCTTCCAACATTTGCTCTCAGCCCAGCAGGTTTGATCCAGAGTCAGTTTGAAGATGCCAATCAGCCAATCGTGATCTCTACGGGACCGGATGAGGACGTCGTTATGGTATTTACAAAAAATAAATAAAAAACTGCCCAAGTGGTCTTTGCGGGGTTTTAGCGAGCCGTTCCCGGACACGCTGAGAGTTGCTCTTAATTACCAATCAGAGAACATCAGTGGGTTTTTAGTCATGAACAGCTCCCTACTGGAACTGTGGCAGCTTATTGGGGTTCTAGCAGCAGCACGGTTTGAGCCCATGTTGTGGCATAAACTCGCTAAAAACGTTTGCTCATACACAGCAAAACAGACACGACCGGCGGAGGCGCGGAAACCTCCCGCAGGCCGCGATGATACCATGATGACCTCCTGGGGCAGCATCCCAAATCCGCATCCTGGTTGAGCGGTTCCAGAACTTTTCACCAGTTTTCGATGTAATTACGACAGTAAAGAAGTCGGATCATCGTTGGAGCGTGTTTTGGCTCAAGACAGCGAAGAAAAACGCACACGACGAGTGCTGAACGTAGCGACTTCGCAACTTCCCCCACATCGAAAGAGTCGCAGCAATCGGGATGTTGTCTGGGTGTGCAGGTCACAAAGCGTGACTCACTGCTGTGTGAGTACATGAAAATAATGATTGGATCTGGACTATAGAAATGGGTCAACATCCTACAAGTGTGACGTTTATCTTTGCTCTCAAATGTGCTCAACGGATATTAATGAGTGTTGTATTTGAACAGAAACTGCCTTGTTTTTTCAGTCAGTAATAATGGTTGAGACAGAATAGAAAAACTGCTGGTTTGCAGAGGAAACACACATCTCAAGACGAGTGAAAAGGAAAAAAATGTCGCTCCTGTCGCCGTCATAAGGCTTCCTTTGCGACAGGGTTCACTGAACGGGTGGAGAAGGAGAACGGCACATGGAGGAGGAAGAGGAGCTGACTCCACCGGCACCACCAGGAGCCGCTTCAAAACATGGCTGCTCACATCAAAGCCCGCCTCGTCTTTCCCGAGGGAGCGGCTCGGGACTTGGCGGTGGCTCGCCTCGGGTCGGAGCGTGGAAGCTCTCGCCTCCTCAGAAGGCGGTGGCGGATACCTGCGGGCTGCACCCGAGGAGCCGAGGCAGATGGCAAACTGCTGGCTGGAAGTTCCAGGACGGCGGGGAGCGCACGGCGCCCTCAACGGATCCAGTTGGCTGCTCGTTTGCTGACTCCATCGGGGGAGGGGGATGCGGCTGGGCTTTTAGACTCGTGTGTTTATTTGAATATTTCACTTCATAAATAGGTAATGCAGTCTCATTATGAAGGTGCATCAATATTGTAGTGATAAGCTGAAAGCTGAAGGAGGCGGTTGTGTTTTCAGACTCGCCCAGCAGCCATTTTTTTTCTTCTTTTTTTTTCTTTCTTTTTCCACCAAACAAGAATGGGAACTTTGGGGCTTTTTTTGAAGTGAAGGTAAAATGAATTTAACCTCAAATTTCTCTCTTTCTTGCTGCAGCAGATACGGTTTGGGTTCGGTCTCTAGTGCGTCAGCTCTGCAACCTTCACACTAGTTTAGCTTCTGTTGTCTGAATCCATACAAACAAGTTGAAACCTTGAGCTGGGGGTAACATCTGAACAACATTTGGCGCTTTTAGGTGCGGGGAAAACAGAGGACATGGAATTCCCTCCATGTCTATCAAGAAATTAACTTTATGTGATATGATTTACGAGATTAGAGGGAGCTCTAATTGTTCATTTATTCAGTGTGTTTTTCCAGCGTGTCTGCACCTGTCTGATCTGGGTCCGAATCAAAGGCTTGAATTCACTCCAACCCAGAGATGACTGAGGGAAACGTGAAGCTGCAGGGAAGAAGAGAATCTATCAGCACAAAGACGTGGAAGAGCTACAACCACGCACATGCACACGCGGAGCTGCTAACTGTCCTGACACACAGCGTTCTGCACAACAATCACAACTCCTGAACATTTTTCACATCTTGTTACTCTGCTGCCATCTACAAACTCAATTCTATTCTGCTTGGAAGTGGAAGTAGAACGACTCATTATTTTCTACTTTTTCACGAATTCAAAGCTTAAAAGTGTGGTGGGCATTTGGTATGCAGCTCCCACAAATCACCAGTGGTCAGTGTCTGTCTGTGAGTGGTGTGATCTCAGCATGAATCCAACATGGAGGCCTCGGCTGTTTATTTGAGAAGGTCAGAGAAAAAAAATAAATAAAAATACGGCGTCGTGGAAACGGAGGAACACAGCGGACAGGCGAGGGGAATGTTAGAGAACAAGAGGCCGTGGTGTCTCTGGAGGAGCTGCAGAAACCCACAGCTCTGCTAAGAGGACAGCTGTCCACTGTCCTCTCCACAACTGGTCTTTACGGAGCAGAGACAAGAAGAACTGCATCAACAAGTTCCGTTTGCAACAAGTCACAAAAAATGTGTGATTTGGGTAAATGAGATGTGCTTGAACTGCTAAGACTCCCACTCCTCCCTCTCTCTCTCTCTCACACACACACACACACACACACACACACACACACACGTGTGCACGCGCACACACACGCATGCAGGACAACATGAAAGCTTCTGTTTGCGAAGCCACAGAGGCTAGCGGCATGCAGCTCTCTCAGATTTATTTCTACTAGAAACTCACAAACTGAGAAATCGCACAGTTTCAGAAACGATTGACTAGTATCAATGACTATCAAAGCTTTATTTCAGTAATCGTGCCTCAGAAATAAGTCAGTATGTGGATGTTGATTGGACATTTCCAAGCAATAAATCTGACATCAGAAATGAGACCGTAGTAACCAAACGGTTAAAAAGACAGACAGTTATAACTTTCCTGTTATTCCCTGCAGCTTTCACTTTCCACCTTCCCCGGTTCTAATTAATGCAGCAAATAAATAAATAAATAAATGCAAAGCTGTCATACGTTATGATGATTATGTCTCACGTATGTCGCCTCATTTAGACTCAAGTAAAAATAACATTTTCAAATCAAACATTTGTTTCACGACGGTATTTTTGTAAGACTGACGGTAAAAAAGACCCAGCGCCTCCCGCATGCAGACGCATCTGCAGATAACCATTTTTCCAGAAATGCCGCGTGTGTTTCGACCACCTATGATGAGTAAATGACAACTGTTATTGAGCGTGAGCCGTTTATATCCAAAGACATAAAGTGAATCCAGAAACAACAAACCGCATCCTGCAGAGGGGATGGCTTCTATTTCCACAGTAATTCTAGATTTTTTTGGACAGTTTTTAGACTTACTGTGACTGAAGCAGAGTCCTTGAAAAACATTTTGCAATTTAATTGTCACCTATCGCCAGGTTCTAGAAATTCAACATTTGAACAGCTATGTTTGAATGCATGCGCCGTAGAAAGGGGGGTAGATGGCGGAGTAAGACTACCGCTGCCGACGAAGACAAGTTTTGCTATCGTCAAGATCAAATGACAAACACGACAGCGGATTTAACAGACGTGCAGCGTGACACAACGGCTGCTGAAGAAAAATCACAGTTCAACCAAAACCTCGTCATTATGTGTCTTGTAATTCAAAGAGAAATATCAGGGTTTTTTTTTTTATTATTGCTTAAACTAATTTCCTATAATCAGTTGGCACATGTTAGGTCTTCAAAATAAAATGGCAACAATGGTGAAATGTACTAAAACTAAAACATCTTTATTATTTCACTCCTGACACGTTTTCCAAAGCCAGAATGTTTCATAAGACCTCTGTGATCTGGAGAGGAATCCTTACCTTTGAAAATGACTGTTGGCGTGAAAGAGAAATAAATTCATTTCACAATGTTGATCTCAAATATTTGTAAAACCACAAACAAATTCTGCTTGACTACTAAAAAGTCTCACATCAGATTTTACTTGTTTTGTTTTGTTTTCACCAGACCAGCATAAAAATGTTAGCTTCTTTTCGCTTTCACTGGAAACACTGGTCCAGTCAAATAACCAGAGCTCCTTCTCCCAGTGCGTTTTACTGCTGGTGCAGAATACTTCCCTCTTCAAGTTATGAACTCATGAGGAACTGGGCCTCCTTTAAATTGCTGAAAGTGCTATTTCGTTTATGAATCACAACCAAGAGGTAATTAAAAGAAACCTTTTGGGTACAGCTTGAAACGTTTTTACGACAAAGCCTGCTCAGAACGGATGGCGTTTACTAACAAGAAGCTCCTCAGACCATTTAACGTCTCAGAACATTACAGGAATTTGACGGATCGTGCTTTAAGTTATGAAGGAAAACTCAAGGAGACGTTTTTATGCAACAATGATGACTGGCTTACTTACCTGTAAACAGCTCTCTTGTCGGACTCAAGCTGGGCCTGGGGGTCAAGGGTCACACTGACAGAGTTATTTCCTGCTGCAGAGGCTGCTGGGATGTGGACCTGTGGGGTCTTGGAGTTCTGCTGAGTGGTGCCCGTCATCTGGCAACAAGAGACACCAAAACAAAACAAAAACAAAAACAAAACACAAAGTTAACGACGATTTGAACTTCCGACTCTCACAAAGGGTTTGGGTGGCGATCAGTCAGAGTCAAAGCTGGGAAACAATATTCTGCTTCCAATTAGGAAATGACAGAACGCAACGGCTTCATCATTGATCCCCGTTTCATTGAAAACAGCACAACGGATTGGTGCAAAGGGCCTAAACAGGCTTTCAATGTGTTGAGAGAAAACAATGAGTTTGGACCCAAAAAGCAAATAAAGTCACTTTAGGAAAATAAAGAGCAAAATAACATTACTGTATAATAGCACATTAATATACCATGGTACATGACTGCACCGTCTCACTGCTGTAAAAGCATTTCCTTCAATCTGTCTCCTATTCACTGTCAATTAATCAGATAATTATTTCAGTGATATTCATTAAAATTCAATGTTCTATCATTTGAGATGACTCCATTTTGAAAAAGAAAAGAGACTTAATTCAGAATAAAAGTGTTTATTTTGTCAAAAGGCTCTGATTCATCCTGGGGCACCGTGGATACTCCCATCAAGGTTTCAGTAAACTTCAGTCCTTTCAGCTTTATTGTCAGTTTTAATGTTATTTTGAAAGTATGATCAAGTTACGTAACGTACCTAGAGAGAAACTGCTCAAGTTGGACCGGCACTCATTAAATCAAAGGAAGGGCAGTAAACGCGGTTCGAGCTTTTGGTGTGGGAACTCGTCATTCAGCATAAATAATGTAACAAGCCTCTTCCTGAGTTTCACGTTGTTGTTGTTTTGTTTTTTCTAAGAGCTTGATAGGTGAGCGACCACGTTCTCCAAACCTGAGTCCACGGTCATCGTCGTTGCTTTCCTCTCCCTCAATCAATCACTCCATGGAAACGGGTCTAACGTCTCCCTTCCCCCCTGTTTTTTTTTTTTTTTTTTTGAGTCAGCCTGAGGTAGCAGGAAGCTTCAAGTCTTAATCCCAACAACAAATGGGAAATAAATTACCTTCTTCACACTTAACTAGTTCTCATTTGCATTTGTGGAGTGCCTGTGCTGCAGCGCCGGACCTCTCCCCCTGGCACTAATCCTCCGGGCGAGACCGGAATGCGGACGAGAAGGAATAATAGGTGATCAGAAGGAGGTGGCGTGCGGTGCGGCCGCCGGACCGTCGGCACGGCGCTTCAGGGTGCGCGTCCATTTTATGGTGGTGATTTGTTTTGAAATTAGGCCTTCCTGCATTATCCAGCAGCCTCCATAATTTCCACCGGATTTCTACCTGTCTTTTCAGATATTTCCCTTCGCTCATGTATACAATGTGCAACTTTACATTTGGGGCACAGATCTTTCAAATCCACACAATATTGAAATTACTTAAACATTTGGGTAACTCGTGCGTCCACTGAAAGTCCAGACAGGAATCAGTCGACTCAGAAGCGGGCCCAGACCCAAGCGGGTTTCAAAGCAACCACAATCCTTAGGATTTTCTCCTAACAAACATCCGCGTGTGAAACCCTCATGTGTCATGTCTGCAGTCGATTGCTGACGCTTCTTTGAATCTTTTGTTTTAGTTTTTGGTCAGTTGTTCCTGTCTTTCAACTTTTAATTAAATTAGCAGTGCTTAAGTAAAGATAAAGATGATAAATCAATCAAGGAGGTGTCGTTATATTTTTTTTTTTTATCTAGTTCATGCAAACATGCTTTTCTGAGAAATGGTTCTGTTGAGTAGTTACTGACCTCAGCTTGGTTTGAATTTTCCCTTAAATCCCTTAAACCCTTAATTGGGGTTTAAGGGAAACCCTTAAACCCCAATTAAGGGTTTAATTGGGGTTTATCCAAAAGGATAAGTCCTTCTGGATAAAAGGACTTATCCAAACAAATATCAGTCATTTCAAACAATTTCAGTTTTAAAGATTTATATAGGGTTTGTATATCTTATGTCTGCATTAAAACTGCCTGACCTGGAAAATTTTACGCTGATTAAAGATTATTTCATTTGTACTTCTGTGGGTTTTTTTTAATTATTATTATTATTTATTTGTAAATAGAAAAAGTGGGAATCTTAGTTTTCCCAAAGCGATTGCTAACCTTTAATCTAATGGGACTCTTATCTCTCGCTGATATTTTAAAGAAGACTTTTTTTCAGATTTTGCAAATGCATTTTGGAGTGAAGCATGAAATGATATACGATCTGACAGTTCCCCCTTTCCTTTGGGGACGGGCTGCTGTTCAAGATGTTGCACTCACCTGTTGACTTTCCTGGTACGTTGGAGGAGGAACGCTCTGGGTGGCCATCATTGTCACTGCAGGCGGTGGGGAATCATGTTGCATCATGGGACAGCTTCACATCGAGACTGGACGACACAGACGAGGAAAGAAAGAACACCAAACATGAATCGGGTTTGAAAGGCGCTTTTAAAAACCATTACACCAGCAGCCACCAGGTGCTGCTGTGACTGAATAATCAAAAAGGAAACACACACGCACACACACACACGGCATCTCAGTCTTCTTCTCCTGATCTCGACAGACTCGTTCATTTTCTTTCTCTTTTCTCCTGAGTCTGCCTCTGCATGGTGCTGCACAGAACTAGCAGACGAGTCAGGATGATGTGTTAATACGGAGTGATCAACCAACGCAACCAAGCAGAAAGGAAACAAATGAGAACATCCTCAATCACCAGGCCCCGTTCCACAAATATTCAGCAAATACCGAGCAGCGGCAGCGGGCCTCTGACGGCGCCACAGACAAACCCCAAGTATTTGTTTCCCAATTACGGAGAGCCGGGCCTGTTTACTAATTGGAGCGGGCTCTAACGCCACGCTCCACGACGGAGCCACAGTAGGACCAGCAGCCTCTGTTAGTTGGCTGCTGGTGTTGTTGTTGCACTTTAACCAAGCGAGTCATGAAGGCTAATTAGGGCTCGTCGGGACCCCACAGGGTCGAGGACAGTACCCTGTGGAACTCTGCTGTAACCACTGGCCCCACCCCCACTGATGGAGCTAATTGGCTCGGGGGGAACATGACACACACACTGCCGCACCAATAGACCCCCTGCCCGCCCCCCCCAACAGCACAAACACACACAGCAGGTCATCCAGCCTGGAGCTCCGCATAACCTGTGCCTTCACACCGCTTGAAAACACACCTGAATATGTAGCCTTGTCTTTTTTTCAGTATTAACAGGAGTTCTTAAAATTACGTCTAAAATGGTCACATATAAAGCCATGTGTGTCCATGGAAGGCAGTGGACTAGCGGGCCGGGCTTGGGTCAACTGGTATTGACTTGGAGGAATCGTTTCATTACGTGTTCCTCAAACGGAACCGGAACATCTGAGCACAAGCCCAGTTCTGGTTCCTGCAGAGCTGCAGAAGCATGGCAAGAATCAGAACATAAATGAAAGATGATGAGGTTGTGACTAGATCAAGAAAAGCTAGCTAAACTTCATATATTTATCCATCCAACCATCCATTTTCTGACCACCCTTCTCCCTAACGGGGTCGGGAGTTGCTGGTGCCCATCTCCAGCTGCGTTTCGGGCGAGAGGCGGGGTTCACCCTGGACAGGTCGCAGTCATATATTTATATATATATAAATATATATATAAATATATATATATAAAGAACTTAGTCGACTCCAGCTTGACTGAATTTCTAACTCCTTATTATGACAAAATGACATTCAGACACGACGTCATGCCTAAAGTTAAACTAAAATGTGCTGACAAAATTAACCCTGCTTGTTATGTTTACCAGGAAAAACATTGATGTTTTCAGTCCTTATTTTCCACTGAAAATATTATGATGTAGAAAAAAAACCACATTGCTGAAAAAGATCATGCATGACAGAGAGATGAAGTCACTTGGCATTGTGATAAAACAGATTATAGATCGTTACACAGAAAGAGATTAGCGCCGCTCTGTTCCATAGTCCTCTGTTTGATCTGCTTGTTATGTCCGGACAACAACGAGACACAAATATGTTTTAGGCCCTCTTTGCATTTGCTCTCTGCCATAATCTCGTCTTCACTCTCTGAATCTGCACAATAGTCCAGCATGACTAAGAGAGTCGGATCCTGGCACTGCCTCCGCCTGGAGAACAATGCAACTGAGACTCTTCTTTGTCTGATTGGTATCCAAACCAAGTGTCGCTGCCAACATCCTGATAATAAATGGCGGGTTTGGTTTCTAATTTAAGGTTTCAGCTGAAACAAAAAATCTGCATTTCTAACGTGCCTCGCCGTCGCCGCGTGCGGACTCGTCTGCGTGCCGCGCGCGTCGCCTCCGCCAGTCATTCCGTGTTCTGATTGCGTCTTCTGGTTTCTGTTCCCGACCCAGCTGGTATCAGCTGAAAGACATCTTCTCCGTTATCAGCCCTCATTTTAATTGCAAATGCAGCGAGCGTGTTAGTGATTAAATGGAAAATTGCACATTAATTGATGAGACTGAAGATAAAGCCAGTCCAATTACCACATGGTATTTTGGGCCTCTCAAGTTTTTTTCGCTGTTCCTCGAAGGAACAAGCCGCCAAATGCCAAGTTTGAGCAGGCAATTGGGCATCCATAAATATGCACAAAGAGACACAGAATGTGTGCACAAACACACGCAGCACGCTGGCTGCCCAGGCGTGAAAACACATGCAAGAAAGAAAAGAAGGAGGGAGATAAAAAAAAAGAAAAAAAAAAAGAGAGAGACTAATTTTAACACACATGTCCTCCTCAGTGTGAAAGTACAAACCTCGCTTTGAACTCATCAAAGGTGTACAGTTACACAATAGGCTGTGGAAGTCATTGTGAGGACAAATGACATGTTTGTTTCTCAACAAAGGCCTTGGAATTATGACACAGTTCATAACGCATATCAACGGGAGAGTCGCAATCAAAATTCAAAAGCAAGCATAAAGTGGAAAATGAGAGAAAAGTGGGCATAAAATTATTCCGACCAACATCAAAGGCTTTCCCGACTTTAGATTGGAGGCAATTTCCCTTTCAGTGGATTCTGTGCAGCGAGAAACACTTCTGCTCACAATTCAATTTTCCAACAATGTCAGGCGCGTACGATGTCCTCCTTCTGCATCGACGCAGAGGTTTGGGCAGCCTCCCTGTCGCCCTCTTTTACCTGCAGCGCCAAGACGAAAAATCATATCAGATCTCCTGTGATCTGACTACTGACCGCCACCACTAAAGCCGAAATATGTCTGAAGTCATTTTTCTTGTCAGCCTGAAGGGAAATTTGTCACGCGTGGCTGAAATTCAAATCGAGGTGAACTGGGATTCCGAATGAACTGAACTTCAGCGAGCGTTTTACACTAATAAACACATCAACACCCAGCACCGAAACATTAACTTAAATGGGTTTTTAGCCGAGTCTGAGCTGGACAGAAAAAAAAATATAAAAAAGAAGAAGAGCAGCATCAGCCAGGGTTCAACTTGAGGCCTCGACGTTACTAATCGAGATCGCATTTCTAGTTTTTACAACATTTCCATCAATCCATACGGTGTGAATATTTCATTGCATTTGAAAGTATTCTCTTAATTTTGTGCACACAAATGAAAATATCTTCCTCAAAATGATGCTATTGCTAACAATATAACTATATAACTAAAGAATGAACAAGTTAGTTAGTTTATGAAAGCTCCTTTAGGTTTGGGTTTGTATTTTTCTTGGTGACTTTGTGTCATTTCCATTCAAAGTTTAGATTGCTTGAAAACCAGGAATTGGTCTAAACCTGGAACAAATATACAGGTTTAAATCATTGCTAAGCAAAAAGATGTATCCTGGCTTATAATCTAATTAGTTTTGTCAAAGCTTCTTGAAAGAAAGAAGCAGTGAAATAAAGTACCAAGTCAGTTTATGACAGACGTAAAGTTGTGACTGCGTGACTTTTACTGAACTTCCTTTGGAAAAAGCAAAAAAATAAATAAAAGCAAAGCAACATTTCTTTTTTTGTATCCAGAACCTTTTTTCTCAGAAACTTTTCAAACTCATTTCATCCCTGCTTGACTGTGTTTCCACAGAGATCCGAGGATGTTCTTAGATTAGGAAAGTTAAGTCCCCGTGTCGCTCTTTGTGTGTTTTTGGAGCGCCGCTCTTTTGGAACGGAGTTTAAAAGTAAAAAAAAAAAAAATAATCCATAGATTGTAGATTTGGTCTCATAGTGGATCAGTCCCTTTTGTCTGCAGGCACTCAAAAACCTCAGCTTTCATTTGCCTTTGTCACAGGGCAGATCCAAACAAAACACTCTGACTTCCAGAACGATGTTTTGTTTTACGCAAGTTAAACGTTATCCTTTAATTATTTCACCACAATTACGCTCTCATTTAAGCACCACGCTCTCTATTTTTATTAAGGTGGATTGTAACCAATCCTCATTTGTTATGACATGATAATAGGAAAAAGAGTGATAATATTGACAAATACATTAAATAAAAACAGCCGAACATTCTCCTTCAATCCAATCCCCTTTTCACACAGCGTCATGCAGGTTTGAATTTTTTATTTATTTATTTATTTTTATTCCCTCAATAATAAACACCTTCATTTAAAAGCACCTGTTTTTACCAACCTGCGTTGTCTTTGGCTAATACTTAAACCAGTCAGATGTTATAATAATATTCCCGTTACGGACCCCGTCCTCATTCATGGATGCAAATTTAAATTGATTTTAAAAATCCTCTGCAAGTATTCGACTGGGCAACATTTTTGGCAGCCGGTCCAAAACTCACGCCTACATATGTGGGAACGGTCTCCGATCAAAGCCTCATTTGATCTATCCCGTTCGAATGTTGTTGTTCGGAAGTTGACCTGCAAAAGCAATGAATAACATTTGGAAGTAGGCATGTCACCTTGGTCAGACATTATGCATCTTGAGGGTTTGCTGAATAAATAAATCAGGTGTTTTTGAATATGAGAGGGATCTAATCATCTCCTTATTGTCAGGCCTGATTTACAATGCAAACACCGGGAGGCAGAGCCTTGATGGTGTTGAGTAAAGCCACGGAGGGAAGGACGGAATGGTAATGAGATCCGGACCTGCGAGGGAGGAGTCTGTGTACATAATTGTGCCTGGACTCCACAGAGAGAAAAAATAATAATAAAAAAATAGAAAAACACGCAGATCGGGGCAGGCGGCCCTCCGCGTGCAGGAATGGACACACATGCAAACGCAGGCATTTGTAATGATGTGCGAGATCTTAAAGCTTCAACCGGTGTCATCCTTGGGGCAATAAATCTTTCACAACCTCACAGCCTGAAGTACAAGTACAAGTACAGATGTGCACACACATTAAAGTAGAAGCACATACATAGCCGGAGGCAAGGAGAGTCTAACTTGTGGTTTTAGGGCTACAAATATCCCCCAGGCGAAAGCGAGCTGCATGGACGCTGCAGTCAGACTCCAGTCCACACTCCCAGGACACCTCATTAACCCCAGCCACCCGTCTTCCCTCCGTCCAGCCAGGCTTGCAACACTTTGCTCCATTCCGGCCGATGCTTCAAATTCCTGCTAGCATAATTTATTCATCATCCACTCTCGAGTTGATTGGACGCCGTCCTGTCCACGGCAAAAGACGAGGCATGAAACTGAAGGTGAGCTTCGGCGTGGCTGCAGACAACATCGGTCATAACGAACACGGTCAGGCCGGTGTTGACCACGGTTTGAAAGCTTTCGGGTCTCTCGGGTCGGAACGATGCACACCTCGCTTTCGTGGCTTGGCATTCTGTACGTTGCTTCGGCTTGCCTCGCCGCAAACATGCCGGTGAAGGTTACGGTCGAGGCGCTCTGTTCTGAATGAAATATTCAAAGGAGAGATCTCTGCACCGTGTTTTCGGGTTGCAAAGAGGAAGAGCTCATGCGCAGGCAGCCATTAAAGATGTCGACCAAGAACAGTTAAGTTATAGTTTGAGTTTGCCGCGGCGTGACAAAATTGCTTATTCCGTCAGATAGATGTTTCAGTGTCAAGTAGATTAGAAGAAGAAGGTGTATATTTAACAAAACCTTGGAGCTTCATCTCAAGGAAACCGAACACTTTCCTTCAAGGGTAGCGGTGAGCTATCAGCCGTTCTTCTCAATTACTTCCCTTCAAAAGATCCCTTTCACTCGTCCTTATCAATTCACAATGACATTTTATCCTTGAATTTCTATAACCTTTCGAGTTTATTGTTTCATCTTGAACTTCTTAATGAGCGCCCTTCAAGTATTCAAATAGGCCCCACAGCCTTAATGAAGACACAAGGATTTCCCTCGGGTGCAGCAGTTTTGCGAGGCTCTCTTCCCGGCTGCTGACGCTCTGATCTGACTGCAATTCTTGTTTTCTTTGTATTTATGCAAATGACTGTTTGGATGTTGCACATTCCGAGTTTGATTGTTTTGCCCGGGTTTTTTTTTTATTTTTTTTTTTTTTTTTAAAGAACACCAAACAATATGGACAGTGTAAAAACAACACCACGGTTAAAACGGCTGGAGCGAAGCGGCGGGATGGGCCATCATGCTTGCAAACGACGTTGGTACCGCAGCCGACAGAACTTCATCATTTCTCTCTTGAGCAGTTTTCTGAGAAGTTAAAGGAGTTAATTATATTGTCGCCCTTATTTATGTTAAATATAATTACATACAGAGCAAATATATATGTTAATAATTTCAGAATTGATCTCGACCATTAAGCACCGGTACTTCTACATAACGAATGCCCCAAAACAAATACAAGTTCACAAACCCCTGTTAAAATGCAAGACTTTTGTCGGACAAGTAAATGAGACAATGGCATATGATGTCAAAACTTTCTCGACACTTGATGCGACACGAATTCTGTACTATTTTTGCAATCAAAAGAAACAACTTTCTGCGCACGCATGAAGGTGAACCGTGCATCCTGTGAGCCGCGCACACGGTCCAAAGACGATCGTTGAGCGAACCGATTCCTTTGACAGATTCCCACATTTGCTACAATCCGAACTGTTCCTAGCAAGTTTGATGAGCTCCTTGGGCGCGTTGCCCTGTTTGTCCACAAACCTATCGGCGTCACACGCAGCGTTCGATGTGAAGACCTGTTTCCTACCGAGCCGTTTCCACACAGTGTGAATACACGGTTGTTAAAAAAAAAAAAAAATCTATCTTTGCGGGGACATTCGGTTTGAGTACATTACCCTCTATGGAGTGAAGTTCTCTGGAGCATTTGAAGATATTAACACAGATTACAGTGATAGAGATGATAACTCCCACAGAGAGCGATGGGAACATCGTGACAGTAGTGACATTCTCAATGTTAAAATGTGGCATTGAGCCGAGTGTTTGACTTCTGTGGTTGACACACAAACATAGGCAGGAGGAGGATTTCTCCTTCTAGGCTGATATCCATCAGAACACCAAGGGCATTAAAAAAAGAAAGAAAAAAAAAAACACATCCAAACGGGAACGAAATGAGGAGCTTGAGGAGGGAAGCATAATTCACACCAGTTCCCCCGCTGGAATCCTTTCCAGTACCTCCACTCTTGCCTCCCTTTTCCGTCACCACTGCCTCTCCGTCGCCTGTGTTTGTTGGCACACACGTCGTGCCGCTTATCTGAAGCTTCATCAGCAAAGTTCCTCCTTTTTTTTTTTTTTTTTTTTTTTTTTTGTAAATGAACACTTTCTTATCAGAGACAGCGAGTGCCATCCATGTCACTCTGCAACCGAGTTGGTTACCGCTGGAGTGTCGTGACTGAGAAGTAAATGAAACGGATTGCAGAGAGGCTTTGCTAGCATGATTCCTCAAGCATTTAACACAAGAAACCAGTGCCAGCCCTTCATGTGAGCTCATATTAAAAAGCTGGTGACTCTAAACAGGGAAGCATTTAAAGTAGATATAAGACTCAGTGGATATTTTTTCTTTTTTTCCTTTTTGAAATCACAAATGTGTGTGTGAGCAAACGCATTGAGTCGATGTGGATCATTTGGACATGTGCTCAGAGGAAGAATCATATTATATTTAAAATAGAAAGGTAACATAAAGAAAGCAGAATTGTAGAATTTATTTTTATTTTTTTTAAATCTATGTTAAACAAGATAAAGAACAATTTTCATGCCTCCGCTCCTTCTGAATCGTAACCATTTCTGAAACAAAATTAAAATTTGCTCAGGAGAAGTGGAACCTCACAGTCTGTAAGCAAGTGAACCAAAGTGTAAAATGAATGAAGCTCAGTTTTTTCGGATTCCAAAAGCAGACAAGCCATCACAGCACAACGTCCCGAAATAATTGATTTTGGATTTACGCCTCTGAAAAGCAGAAATAAACTACTGTATATAGATGTCGCATGTGGAACAGCAGACTGTACATAAAGAGACTGTTTTTAATCTACTCACCAACCAAAACATGGGGAGGCAACAACCCATTATTGATAAATGAAGAAAAAAAATTGACAAAGAGAACTTTGTGCCACAAGAAATACAGATAGTTCTAGGTTCTGTTAAGCAGCTCATATTTCTCGGTGCCTGAGCCAAATGACCGGCAGACTGGATATCAGTGCAGTATTTTGACTTTCCTTCCCATTTCCAACAGCTTGTCATTTGTTCTCTTTAAAGATCAAACGACAAGCTGCTGCGGGAAAACTAACTGTCAACAAACTCACATAGAAAAATGCGTTTATCAAAGTGAGACGTTTTGTCTTCGCTGCTTAATTCCTCTCCCATTTACTTGTGGCTCGATGATTAGGAACGATAGGTGGGATCAGACCTGCCGGCCCGACTCAGACCAGCAGCTCAGACACGGGCCAGAAATGACAACTTTTACGTTAAACTCAGTCATTGACCACTGAGGTCATTTATAGGCTGGACCTGCAGAGGAAAACTTTTAAAGTTGTGTCCTGACCGCCTCCGTCTGTCAGGACACATTAGGGATGAGAATCTTCAACATCTGACCCGACGTTTGCGGTGAAACGTTGCCATCATCGCTGTCTTCTTACTGCTTGGCCAGTAAGAAGACTGGCCAAGCAGTCTTCTTACATCAAGAGTATATGAACAAAGAGTTCGGCTACTCTTGATGCTTTACATCAAGAGTATATGAACAAAGAGTTCGGCTCATTTCACATACAAGAATCTAAGGTGGACTTTGTGACAACAGCCAAACACCAACAACTTTTATTTAACAAAAGTATTGTTAAAAAAAAAAAGATGCTTCTGAACTTGTATGTTATGCTTCTATTTTACTGTCCACCTTAGAACGACATCAACTTCTATCATTGATTCGTTTGCTGTCTGAATGATCTGAGTGGCACAAAAGTCTGAAAAGAAACTTCATCAGACGATGTTCTTGGTTTGGAAGTGAAATATATCTTGATGTGAATGCCGGCGTCCAGGGATGGTCCCTGTTGCACGATCCCCCTCTGCCCCGCAAGAGCCCCAAATTGCACACTTCCTCACAATGAGATCAGCAGAAGGGAATATTTGAGGAGAGTGGAAGGGGGATTAATGAGTGGGGGGGATTGGCAGGTGGGGGGAGTCTGTCTCTGTGCATTTGTGTGTCTGTATGCTTGTGCCTGTCTGTGTCTTTAATATCAGCCACTTGGGTCTCTGCGGCTCTCGGGCTGGGCGGCGTTGGGGAGGGGATGGTGAGTTTGTCTTGGCAAAACGCGTCAGGCAGGCAGAATCTGCCTAAGAGAGCAGCCACAGAGCAGCCAGAAGCAGACGATGACTGAGCTGACCCTGAGGAACTCCGCTCGGCTCGTCGCAGTCTGCCTGGTCTCAGCATGTGAAGATGGTGGGAACAAGCTTCACATGTTCCCACATGTGCATCTGCACATCAGCTGTGATTTGTTGTCCTTGTGGCTTGCATTTGGAAAGTAACATCAAGAAAACGTAACCAGATTCGAACATTTCTGCTGATGAGATAATGTGAGGGGATTTTCTGGGTAACTATGCTGTATATAATTGTTGTACACCTTTTTAATCAGTTAAATGTGATTGGTCGGACACTTCCTATTTAAGACGGTATTCACTGTGTTGTGTCTGCCTGATGAAAGTTTGGCGCTGACATGTTGCATATTAAAAGTTTACAAGCTTAACACTCCGTGGAAGGTTTTTCTTTTCTTTTTTTGGCTCTGTCTGTTTTTTTGTTTTTTTTTTGGTCTCTTGTCCGACTGACATCACTAATTCTAGAGAGGTCTAGTCAAAGCCCAGACCTCAATTGAAGAATTTTGCAGGGAAGCATATAGTAAAATTTAGCGTCCAGATGTGGAACCCTAACTGAGTTCTGTCCACACAAAGTGCATCTGCTTAATACTAACTTGACAGGGGTAAACTTATTTTATTTGACATATTTTTGCTTTATTATTATTATTATTTAACTTTCTTAATAATGATTGATTTGTGAAAGCAATAAAAAGGTTTAAAACATTGAAGGAGATTAACTATGAACCTATGGTCCACTCAGGAAAATAAATACTCAAGTATACAACACACATAAATCTCAACAAACCAAAATGCGCAGTAGAAATGTGGCGATTCATTTTAGTGAAAGATGATTCCATATTCACTTCCTGCCCTGATTGTAAGGTGATCAGCCTGCAGTCAGACCCACAGAGGGAGGAAAAAACATCGCTGATAATTATAATTCTCTGTGATTGTTCAGAGGCAAAAGCAAAACTGAACAATAAATCTGATATGCTGCACAATTTTTAGGTTTGAGTCACAGATATTAAAATATTTCCCATGATGGATCGACAAAAGTAAACCACCTTTGGTTATTAAAATGCCAAAACATTTTTCAACACGGTGAAGTTAGTCTTGCGAAGCTCTGCCTAGGTGATGTCAGCGTGACCCTGTGTGATGAAAATAGCGTAATCTGTCATTATGACACCTGAGTATAAAGATCAGTGCTTCAAGCTTTGTGAAAAGGATCAAAAAGGACCTCTTAGGTTTTACAGGTGTCTGATAATGAAAAAGATGGTGTCCAATAGCGAGCTGGGCCTGCAAACACACACATGCACACACGTATGGACACACACCGGCAAGTCAGCTAGCTCTCACCGAGAGGAAAAAGATTGGTGTTGTTGACTCTTCTATGCTTAAAGAATGTGACCAACGTCTTTAGTTCACCATTAATGTCGCCCACTTAAAACTCCAATGTCTCAGCTAAACAGCAAGCAGTTAGACAGCACAGCTAATGACTTAAAGCAATTTTACTCTCCAAATCCATATTTCAGGACCAAAAACGCCAAAGAACACTAGAGATAAAAAAAATATATATATATATATATATATATATATATATATATATATATATATATATATATATATATATATAGACTAGAAAGCTACTAACAATGCATGGAGGGTTCCATCCCAAATCCAGCACCCTGAGACTGTACACGAGCCGCAAGGAAGGAGGCAGAGGACTAGTGAGTGTGAGAACCACTGTCCAGGACGAAACAACTAAGATCCATAAATACATCAGGGACAAAGCCTCAACAGACAATGTGCTCAGTGAATGTCTCAGACAACAGGGAACGGAGGTTGAAGTGCCAGAGATACCCTCAGGGGAGGACAACCCCTACATGGGATGTACCACCAGCAAATAACCGAAGTGGCTGATATCAGTAAATCCTACCAATGGCTGGAAAAAGCTGGGCTCAAGGACAGTACAGAGGCCCTCATCATGGCCGCCCAGGAACAGTCCCTAAACACCAGAGCAATAGAGGCCCAGATCTACCACACCAGACAAGACCCAAGGTGTAGGTTGTGTAAGGAGGCCCCTGAGACAGTCCAGCACATAACAGCAGGGTGCAAGATACTGGCAGGGAAAGCGTACATGGAACGACATAACCAAGTGGCAGGCATAGTGTACAGAAACATCTGTGCAGAATATGGACTGGAAACCCCGAGATCAAAGTGGGAAACACCCCCAAAGGTGGTGGAGAATGCCAGAGCTAAGATCCTGTGGGACTTCCAGATCCAGACAGACAGAATGGTAATGGCGAACCAACCAGACATTGTCGTAGTGGATAAACAACAGAGGAAAGCCGTTGTGGTAGATGTAGCAATACCAAGCGATTGCAACATCAGGAAAAAAGGAGCACGAGAAACTGGAGAAATACCAGGGCCTCAGGGAGGAACTGGAGAGGGCCTGGAAGGTGAAGACCACAGTGGTGCCTGTGGTCATCGGGGCCCTCGGGGCAGTCACCCCCAAACTGGAGCAGTGGCTACAACAGATCCCAGGAACAACATCAGACATCTCAGTCCAGAAATGTGCAGTCCTTGGCACAGCCAAGATACTGCAGGACCCTCAAGCTCCCAGGCCTCTGGTAGAGGACCCGAGCTCAGAGGATAAGAACCACCCGCGGTGGGTGAGAAGGGGGATTTTTTATATACATATATATATATATATATATATATATATATATATATATATATATATATATATATATATATATATATATAAATATACATTCCACCAATCTCTTATAAAGAAATCCCATGAATACGGACTTTATTTTTTTCTGTGGTTCCTGATGTGATTCTTTTGTGACTAAAAAGAGAAAGTAATTCTAATTAAGGCTCTGCTTGTTTTTGTTTTGACCTCAGATTTTGCACCGATCTCACCTCTTATATCTCCTGTCTAATTTGCTACAAAAATGTTTCTGTGAACAACTTTCAAATGTGCATAAAAACTGGTATTTTGAATAATCGTTCAAGTATTTGATTGTATTAAGATCCTGTAGCACACAGCCTGGAGTGTATTTCAGTTGCATATTAAAGAGGGGTTTAACAGCGGGAATCACCAATATTTTAAGTATTATTTGGCTTTATTTAGTAGTTTCCACCTCCGCCGAACGTCTTTGAAATGTCAGTCGGTCAGACGGAGCCAGGCGAAAGCTATAAAAACATCACAGTCCACTCTATTTCAAAAAGTAAAGACAAACCACCCTTTTACGACTCGCAACTTCAGTTTCGTGGAGTTGTTTTGTCCAAAGGGTGATCTTCAGCCGCAATTCAAAACGACGCGACGCGTCCGCAGAAGTCATCAAAGACCTTTTCCAATAGATCCGGAACGAGTTTTCCATTTAAGACGGGAGGAGGAAAAAAAAAAAGAGAATGAAGTGAGGCAGGAGTCACCTGAAATGTGAGGAGCAAATAATGAGGCCAACAGCAGCGTGTGTTTGCTGCTCTTGGCTGGATGGACTCTGTTTGTCTTAGTGTCGGGTGGGGGGAGTGGGGGGGCAAAGAGAGCCGGCAGCTGAGTGGAAACACCAAACAAACCCATATTAAATTTCTTCTGAAATGCCATGGGGGAGATGCCGGGCGGGGGGAAGAACAGACAGAGAGAGGTGGACGGCGGAGGCACACACTGCAGAGGGGTGAGAGGAAAGAAGGCACTCTGTGATAAGGGGTGTGTGGATAGCTTCAAATAAAAGAGACATTAAGGTGAGCGCGATTCTGCGGCCTAAAAAGGAAGGCATGGAGGGCGGGGGAGGATGAGGGGGGGGCGGGGGGGGTCTGGTGGGAAGAGGAGAGGGGAAGGTTATGGTGCATAAAGAAAGAGAAGCTGTGGAGACAGGAAGAGAAACAAAAGAGGAGTGAAAAGAGAAGGACATGCAGAACAAGAGAGAGGTCCACAGAACGAGCACAAACATATCCCCGAAGTGGTCCGGCTTTGTTTGGGAGGGCGCATTGTTCCGGTCCGGTTTCGTGGAGAGATGATGCTGCTGTTCTGCTGATCTAAATAACAAACAAGGCTAAAAATATACACCAGATGCATTGACCTGGGAGTTAATATCACTGCCAAAGACAATACAATATAGTGCTCCAAATTAAAAGAAACAAATAACTGTACGGTAAAAAAAAAAAGACAAAAAAAAATATATATATCACCAACATATATCTCTTCTGTTTTCACTGGAAGAAAATAGAACCTTCCTAACAAGAAGAGAGCTAAAAAATCTTAAAAAATAAAAAATAAAAAAAAAGGAAAAAAAGAAAAGCCGACGGTCAAGATCTGAAGGACATTATGCAAAGATGACAAATGAAGATACTGACATCTGTCAGTCTGGAAAGAGTTACAAAAGCCTGAGAGCCACACTGGGAGTCTTTATTTACATATGGAGAGAACCTGGAGCTGCGGTGAGCAACCAGAATGACTCCCGGAGTGAAACAGCCTGGAACTACGGGGGAAAAAGGAATCCTCACCTCAACCTAATGACAGCCTGTGGCACTTTCTACTGTGATTTCAACCACAGAAGAAGAGCTCAGGCATAAATAGCCTGTCTAGAGTCACGCAAAAGGACCTCAACTATATTTACAGGTGTGTTCACCCCAGCCCTGTTTGGTCGTCTTCAATTGAACTCTAGTTGTTTCCATAGAAAGTCTGGTTAGCTTGGGGAGGTGAGAATGCAAACTCTGGCGGAAGAGATCAAAGGGAGTTATTACTGACGTATGCTGGGCTATAAGTAGCACAGATATATGCAATATATGATACATGCAGGTTCAGTTTAAGACACTTAAACTGTTTCATACAGAGCATTGAGCAACACTGTCGCGCTACATAAGCTATCGAGACACTTCCACAATCAGACAAACTCAAAATAAATGCATATTTTTAAAAGAAAAAAAAAAAAAAAATATATATATATATATATAAATATATATATATATATATATATATACCATACAATTTTTTTATTTTTTTTACTCACATAACAGAACATTCACATGAGCCCAGCTAATAAATGGGCAGCCATGACTTGTCCCCAATGTCTAACATTAAATCTGCAGTTAGCTTTGGGTGTCAAAGTCATGACCTCTGGTCTCTTACGCAACAGTCAATAAAACGTGTTGTACAGTCTGTGTGGGTGGCGACCACAAATCATAAATATCCCCAGAGTCACAAGCTACGTTGTGCCAGAAGTAATCTGAGTACCTGTTGCTGTATGTAAATAAATATAGATTTGACTTTGCTCTGATATGTATGCGCAAACGTACACACTGAAGAGTTGTTGAAAGAAACTTGAAATCCCGGTTGAAGTCTCTGGCCAGAAGACAGTTCCCGAGTCGCTGACAGGTCGTCTTTTTTTAAATTTTTACAATTTTTTCTCGGATGACATGAGAGGGAGACAAATCTCCGCCGAGTTACAAAGAAAGCAGAACGCAAGCGTCCTCCAAAACGGCCACAGAGAGAAGTGCTGTTTGCCTTTTGTGTAAATGCCAGTGCAACTCTCTTCAGCTTCCTCTAAGAGCACAAGCTGCAGGTGCACCGACAACAAGTCCTCTGAGGAGAATGTTTGACGAGCCAGAGCTGGAGTCTGCGGGCGAAGCCGGGGTCTGCTTTGAGGTACGAAAGCTTCCAGTTATCCCTCTGCGCTCCCCTCTCGCCTTTCTTTCTTTCCTTCTTCGCTGAAAGGACATCTGGAGCGCATTAAAGCAGTAAGGACATTGGATCTCCCCAGAGCGCTTGGCTGGATGGGTGGCCCACTGTAGCCCCCTTTCAGCAGCAGGACCCGACCCTTCCTGATTGATAGTGGGAGCCCCACACACACTTAAAAATGACACACATACACACCCCCCACACACACACACGCACACACTCACACACGCACTGATAAATTCTATGCAGCTGACATGAATCGCCAACTACTGCTAACAAACTTCGATTACCATGTAGGTTTTTGTATCCTTGAATAAACTTGAACTGACTGAGAACGAATAAGATTTAATCTGTCGACAGTGAGCAGGATTTTCATTTGGTTTATAGACGAGCAAAGAAATCGGCTGGTGACTTAAACCGGACGATTTTTGCGTTGACCTGACCTGAGCTTGCTCAGAAACTCAAAGACCGGACCTTTTTCTGGTCAGTGAAGGCATCACGCCTTCACTGACCATTGAGGGCGTGGTTGTTTTGCTCTTTTCAGCGCTTTACAAAAATCAACAAAGCTCAACAAAATTTGACTATTCTGATTAAAAAAAAGAACTTTAACTTTAAACTGAAAATTTCTTTTTTTTTTTTTTTTTTTTTTTTAAATAATGACAATTAAATAAAAATTTGTAATCACTTAAATATTCACCCCGTTCAGCAGGACACTTTGACACTAGAGTACAACCTGCAATGCAGAGGTGAGACATTATTAAAATGATAATAATCTGGATTCAATAGAATACATTAAATAACCTTTAATGTATTGTAATTAAACACATAAAATAATTAAATAAATACCCTATATAAATATTTTTGCATGATTTATATGCTGTATTCTTTGGCCATTCTTACACAGTTTTTTTTTTTTGTTTTACTCAAAGTGAAAACATTGCAAGAGAGCAAGAGAGCAATAGAGTGGGAGAGACTCTCTTGCAGGATGAGAGTCTCTCCCACGTTCAAGTTTTTGATGATAAAAACGTGTCCCCCTTTTATCATTTGGAGCTTCGTATCTTCTCCAGTGATGAAACACACTGATCCCGGAGACGTTGGCAGCCTTTTTGAAATCTCACATTTGTATCTCCGACGTGAAATTTCCATTCGTGCAAAGTGAGACGCACTGAATTTTAACGAGGGAGGCGTGAATTTGCCTCCTTTCCAAGCAAAAATAACAAGGCACTGAACGCGTCATGGACCTGTTGCCGACTTAAAGGCGCACCGAGGTTTCAGTGACTTAGACTTCCAAAACCCCTGCAATGTTCCGCCATAGATATTATTTTGTGTTAATATCTGTCAATTATCATCAAAATTTAGATTGTAAATAATTAAAAACCTTTTGATTCATACATATATTGCTCCCTGATGTGTGTTGCTCCACACACTGGTGAAAGCAGCGACCCAGAGCAAGTTCTCGAACAAACTGTGAAATAGTCCGCATCTATTCAGAGGGTTGCTGGTGCCCATCTGCAGCCTTCATTGGGAAAGAGGTGAGGCGACGCCCTGGCCCGGTCACCAGACCATCTCAGAGCACAACTGACACCAGAAAAAAGAAGAAAAAAAGTCGCCCATACTCAAAATTGAGGTCTCCAGCTCTGTTTGTGGCGCATTCTGTTATACTAGTCGGGTATCATTAGAAACAATGATATGGAGGTCCAGCTTGTGCATGTCCATTATGAGAATGTATTTTTTTTTATTTACTTTTTTGTCCCTGTTTTGCATCCCTGGCAACGTAAGCATGAGCTCTATGACGGAAATCCGTCTGTAACAAACCATAGTTACAGATGGTTTTTAGAAAATAGTTCAAATTGATGAGCGTAAGTGCTCCTTCCAGGTGATCTCTGTGTTCATGTCTTTCCGCGTGATCAGCCTCAGATCCAGAAGCTTCGGAAAGGCGTTTACTCACAAAAATAAGGAGCAAATCAAAGCCCGTCTTGTTTCTCAGAATTGTTTTTCATTAAAAGCACAAACGGAGTAGTTCTATAGGATTTCCTCTTTTTTTTTGTTTGTTTGTTTTTTTTTTTTTTTTTTTTTTAGCTCTTCATGGAATGAAAACCCACAAACTTTTTTCAAAGGGGGAGAGTTCAAAGAAGCTCCTCATTTCCAGTAAATTGCTTTGCCTGATTTGCCATTTCAAATAAATTGCAATGTTGGCCAAAATTTGCAATTCACAGGAAGATGTCCCCTGAGCCACACAGAAGAGGTTAATCCATATTTCACATTTGAATATAAGATAGAAGAAGTGGAAAAAAAGGGAAAGAGGAGGAGGAAGATAGGTAACTCTTTGCCAGGAGACGAGAAGCGGCAGGGACGGTGGGGGGGGGGGAGAAGCTGTGGGAGTGGAGAAAAAGCTGAGAGAATGGGAAGAAACAGGCGTCATTTAGAGTAAATGGCATCCAAAAACCCTCTCCAATTATCTTTGCCTTCCATGCCAGTGAGACTGACTTAATTAAAATGACTTGAGAGGGAGGGGAGAGAGGAAGGAGCTGCCAATGATTGAGGGGGCAGGCGGGCGACGTATCTACACCGAAACACAAAGCTCAAGCATTGCACAGGCTGTCCACCATTCTCCCTTTTCAATTCCCGACTTCAAAAGAGAATAAAGAAATAATAATAATACAGTGAGGGGGCTCTCACCATTTTCAGCCATGTAATTGCACTATTTAAATCCTGCTGTTTTTTTTTTTATCAATGTGAAAATATTGGTGGCAGGCGTAGTGTGTGTGTGGCTGTGCTGGTGGGTAAATGTAGAAGACTGGGAAAGAATAATGCTTCATATATATATATATATATATGAAATTATATATATATATATATATATATATATATAATTTGTTTTATTTATAAAGAAAACCCTCTAGCACTGACCCAGTGGGCCTTTTATAATAACTAAAAGGCCCACTTCTAACAAACACTCAGAACTCCAGTTTTGCGTGTGCATTAACAATACGGCTAATTCTCCCGATAATAAACACTAAAAACAACATAAACACTTTCGCAGTTATCAGTTGAAAATCTGTAATTAATTACGTTAATGAAATAGTGAATTGTTTTTTAAAGGCCGCGTTCTGCAGCCCTCCTGGTTCTGATCTGAGTTTGTGGGATCAGCTGGCTTCTGAATTCCTAAATTACGTCTTCACTCACGCTACGCTACGAGAATCCCAAGCACAACGGCTGCTCACGTTAGCGTGCATCAGTAAAACAATCATTTCAAATAATCAAAAATAGCGATAATGCAGAAACAACAAAACATTTACGTCCAATCGTAAAAAAAAAAAAAAGAAAAAAAAACTACGACATGTTTTTTATGAATTCAAGTTTGTGTTCCCCACAAACTTGAGTTCATTGAATGTATGTGCTATTTACGGAAATAGTCAAACACGCCGGGGGAAACTTAACCTTGCTTCCAAAAGAGCTTCGTTTTGAAGACGTAAACGAGTTTAATCAGGTTTGACTCCCGATTCACTTCTTAAGTCGTCTTGACTTTGGCAGACACACCCTGCCCGTGTCTTCCGTGTCTTCCTCCAATGAGACTTCCCGTTAAGGAAGTACCGACGATCCCAGAGGGCTGAAGATCTGACACTTTCACAAAACGCCATGCAACTTGAGCCGCTCAGTGCCGCCTACCCCATGTGCTGCTGATGTCAGTAGCAAAAGCTTCATACAGGCTTCTCACACCTTGATCATCCAAAGCACACTCACTCCTCATGTGTCACCGCTAACACCTGTTACTGTCCCTTTGTTCCGCAGGCCCATTGTGATGTGTTCCCCACAAACTTGCTTCGTTGAATGTGTCTGCACAGAAGGTTGGTGGGCAACATTATCTCAAGTGTGAGAATTCACAGAACGGGATCATTTACACAACCAACTAATGACCATATCACTGGGAAGGTAGGGTATATCTAACCATATCTGGTAAAATAAACAAACAAATAGGCGCAATTTGGGTTTTTGGAGTAAATGTTATAGACTAATTAGTTAAAAGTCAATGTAAATACTAAAAAAGGGAGAAACTTTGATGTGTCAAGTGGTAAATTTCTAGTTAAATCATGATAGCACGTCGCGCGCAGCAGTAAGAAAAGAAGTCCTGCCGGCCGGGTTGAGAGGGCCTCTGGAAGGTTGACGGCATAAAGATGGCAGCTGTTATTTTGTTGGAGTTTGTTTTGGTCCAAAGCCAAGTATCATTCCATATCCCGCCCCTCCACCCCATTTATCTTCCCGTTTCTCCCCGCTTCCCCATTCATCGCCACAGTTCACACAGGCACATTCTCCCCATCCAACCCAAACCCTCTCTCTTCCCCTCGCCGTCTCCGTCTCAGGGAGATTCACATTCCCTCGTGTTGAGCTCAGGGAGATGTTTGAGAAAAACAGGGAGCGATAGCGCGCCGAGCGCACCCCCCGGTGTGTTAGTCGGTTCGGGGAGAGACTGGTTCTAGTTCCAGGTTATCGCAAAGAAACATTCGTTGGGAACATTCGCAAAAGTGAAACGCAGATAAAGTGATTTAGGGCTCTGCAACCTCAACCTTCGGTTTTTTTCGACTCTCTGACTAAAACTCTGCTCCCCGCTAACGCATACAGTAAACACACACACACACACACGCACACGCACACACACACACACACACACACACACACACACACGCACATCAGCACAGTCTCAGCTCCAGTTGCCAGGGAGACCGCCATACCAGGGCTCTGACCCAGGAGGTTTGGGACTGTTTTTCAACCCCAGATCCCACTCCCCCTCCCTTCCCGAAGCTGGAGAGATAGCAGCTGTGGGACAGCTGTTTCTGCCGCGGCCGAGCCTTAAACCGCAGCCGTCGTTCCACCGTCCCGGCAGCTCAGACGGACAGCAAATTAGGGGACAAAAACACCCCGCAGCCCCGATGATTACACACATCTGTCCCACACTTCTTCAGGAAGAGTCTGGTGGAAACAAGTGACTCAGGGAAAAGGTTTTGCTATTTCGACAGACACAACACGTCGCACTTGATCCTTTACTTCATATGATACAAAAGCAGCAAGTCATTTCAAGATCCTCTATATGCAACAAAGTTCAGCTTTATTCATTTCCTCACAGTGAGGCGTATGTTTCATCAGATGAGTCCAGTAAAATCTGTCAAAGACAATCTGGCTTTAAAAAAAATGCCTAAGGAACCAACAAACAAGAGGACTCACCTTTAAAAGAAGAACTCTCCAACAAACCTAAACCATCCTCTTCCTATTTAACCCTTTATTTGTTTGTTTGTTTTGCTGGTTATTTCTCTGTTTTATGCGTTTGGATTCTTGGTCGTTTCTCATCAGTTTGTATCCACTTTTTACAACGAGTTAGTTAAAGTCATTTCCTATCGTGCACTCAGAAATGTATTTATATGACTCCAAATGGAGCATAAATCATTTTTGTCTGTTTAGGACTTTAAATTGAGTTAAAGACAACAGGCTCAAGAAGGGATTAGAACGGTAATAAATGGAAATAGTTCTCAAAATGAAGATAAAGAGAAGTAGGCATATACAAAACGAAGGCAGAGTTTGTTCAAGGAATAAGTTGAGCAATAACATAAACAGGGATTTAGCCGAAGTAGGAATACTTTTCGAACTGTCACAAACATAATTCTTCTTAAAAAGATCCACAATTATCATGATTATTATCATGTTATAATCAGCGTAACTCCCAGTCTGTCATGCAACAGCAGCCTCTTGAATAACTGTACAATGCCACGCATGCCTAATCTGGAGATAAGCTCATCAGGAAGCCCAGCTCCGTCATTTTGATGATCCGTGCCTTTGATCTTTAGTCGTTGTTTTACTTTGGTTTTGTTTTACCAACAAGATCCTTCGGTTAGCCCTTTAAAATAAAAATATCACAATGTTTTGGGGGGGGGTTTTATGTTTATTACAGGTAGTGGCAAAAACTCTAAGGCTAAGAAATACCGGTGCAAAACATGTGCAGTCGAGACTGAATACGAACCACTAATCATACGCAGCACTCTGTCCAAATCACCTACAGTAAAAACACACTTATGTGGAGCACTAGATGAGAGAACAACTTTCAAAGCATGTCCATCACACACAAAGGCCAAGACTGGAATTGGGCTAAAGAATAATACCAACAAAGCAAAAATAAATAAATAAATAAATAAATAATGCAGACTAATAGGTCTATCCTTTATGAGCAGATGTGTAAAACCTTGAAGTGTAACTATAATATGTGAGAACAGAAAGTCATTCCTAAAGAAAGAGTCCAGGTCCTTATGCTTTTATTCCCTACAATATAACAGCAATAAAGCTATCTTATGTTGCAGTTATACAGGGATTTAGCTACAATGGAGAATTTATGAACAAACAAGAAACAAATTCTGACACATTTTCTCATCTATAAAAGGAATCTTTGGCAACAACATAGATAAAAATCTCCAAACCTATAGTGTGAATTGAGAGATTTTTTTTTCCCCAAATGCTCCAGCAGAACTATTACATAGATATTAATGAGGAATATCTGCAAAATCTCCAGAAAGAGCCACGATAACCCTCACATCTCACACAACAAGGAGGTTTTTTTGTTAATAAAATATCAGAAAAGCCATTAAAATAAGACAAAAATGTGTGGCAAAGCATTAAACTCTATTGGTGAAAAAACAAAACAAAAAGAAAACATCTGTATTAGTTTCAGAAATAAATGTTGACACCATTAGGCCACTGAGTAAAAGAGCCTGCTCTGGTTCTTAAGTACGCGACGAGTGACTTGCTGTAATGGAGTCCGGTTTGAAAAGTGTTCTGGTTTTGTGTCATACGCAACAACGCACTATGCATGTGCAACAAACACGTCTCAGACGCTTTGTTAGCCTTGACCTGAGCGGTTTCTGCTTGCACTTCTTATTTAACCTGCACAGATTTATACTTTGGATCACTGCCTTTGATTTGGGAACAGGCTGTTGTGTAAAGGAACCCACATTCACATCTATTTCTGTGCTGCTCAGCTCTGCCTCTGTCTAAATAATGTGTGAATAATGTGGGAGTACTTGGCCAGGACTGTCCACTCTGCAGGAATAAAAAAAAAAAAAAAAAAAAACTTACAGTTCTTCTGTCTTTTGCTGCTTCTTTGCTGGTAAGGGGTTGCTGCCCAGACGCGAGGCACATTATAATAACTTGTTTACGTTCAGCTGATCTGTTAAAGCGTTGCGTCGATTTTTTTTTTTTCCCCACTTTAGGCCACGGTAGAGGTTTTAAGTGGCTTTGTGTTTACAGTTACGCATCGTTCTTTAATAGCAGAGTACGATTTTCTGTTTTTGCTTGAGTGACAGGAAGAGAAGCGGGCTAAGTTACTTTGGTTGTGATTTGGCTCTCCCCCTCCATCTGTTTTGTTTTCCCTCCATCTTGCTGTTTTTGATGAGCTGGGTCTGCAGCCCCCTTTATAAAATCCCATTAGCTCTTAATGAAGTCAGGCTCCTAGCCTCTCGGCCTCACCTCATTTAGCACGATTGTCTGGCGGCCATTAGCATGGAGGCAATTACAGCCGCACGACAAGAGTAATTGGAAATGCCGACAGGGACCCTGAGAAATGGGAATAAATAAATAAAAAATATATTCCAACTAATAAGCTTCCCATTCAGATAGCATGGAGGGAGCTGCATGTGTTTAAGTTAAATCAACATAATTACAATTAGGGTTGGTGGGGTAGACACTATTTCTGAGGCAGAAATTGATATGAGTGGACCAGGAGACAACGGTTAGGCACGGAGGTAGCGAGGGCGATGGAGAGATCGCTCAGTGGGGCTCGTAATGAACAACATCAAGCGTTCAAGGGAAGCCGAGTCACAAAAAGGTCAGGAAAAGTTTCTCAGGACACGTCCCCTAGAAGGACTAACACTCAGTTTCACATAGTTTCACATAGTTTGCAGTCAAAGTATTGCCACAGAAAATAATCGAAACCGGGGGGCACCAATGTGATACCAATATCCGAAATTGACATAGCTATAACAGCCTATATATACTATATATATATATCAACTATGTAAGATATATATATAACAGCCTATATATACTATATATATATATCAACTATGTAAGGTAGAAATACACATCGGCTATTAATATCAGAACATTTTTACTTTATCGGACCGATGTCAATTATCATGTTCCAGTTATTGACTTTAGGAGAACATTATACTTTCTCACATAGCACCAGGTTGGATAGCTTCATAAAATTACAGTTTGGAAACTGCTATTTTGTTTTTGTTTTTTTTAAAAAAAAAAACAGTTTGATGATCAGAAATAATGTAAAAAAAAAAAAAGAAAAAGAAACTGAAGAAATCTGGAGGGGTCAAGAACCCTGGTGTGTGAGGATGGATGGGGAACATTTTGACTGCATGAGTTCAGGAATCATTGCACAATCTTAGAGGCTCTGAGTAAGCTGAAACAACAGGCAGGGTGCTGGCACAGTGCCATATTGCCATGGCACCCCGCCCCCATCCCTCCTACTGCCCACCACCCCTTTCCCTGCCTGCTAAGCTGAATGACAGGTGGCAGAAACCTGATCGGCATGAGCCTTCAAGAAGAAAGGAGTCCCATCTGAAACGGGCACTCTGCCTGCTCACCCAAACAAGAGGGCCACGGCATGGATGCTTCTTGTACTGAGCGGTGTGTATGAGTGTGCACAAAAATAAAAAGGGTACGCGAGGAGGTGCATAATGGACATTTTGGCTGAAGCGCTGAGCCCTGGCACTGGATATCCAGGTCTGAAAGGGGGGAAACGGGAGGCTGGCTCCCACAATAGTCAGCGTGAGAGTCCCACAGGGGTGTCCACAATAGCAGAGCAAGCGGCTGTTGTCAGCGGCGACCTCGGAGACCCGACTGCTTGAAGTGATTTGATCCCACCCTTCAGCACTTCCCTTTTAGCACTGGCCTTCGGCTAATGCAGGGATTATTAAAAGATACGTGGATCTAGAACACTTTAGCTTCGCAACATCTGACCTGTGTGCCACAAGCTTCAGTAGAAGTACATTTGAGGCTCGTAAACTGAGTCATACAATGACAAACACAGAAGCGGACAAACTTGAGGTAGATTTTAGTTTTGGTCAGCCGACGGTGCTCATACTGTTTCCTTATCTCTCCAAACCAAATCAGATCTGAAAATTCGGCCACAATCACGAGATCACCAGAGCATCTTCACACAAAATGAAGAATCCCACCATGGAGCAGGCCTCGCCTTTCACAACTCACTGTTGCTGTTATTCATTAAAGGAAAAGCAGGACGTTTAGTTGCACAAAATAGCTTGCTGAGCAATCTCTCAGAAAGCCGGAGTGATTATAACTGCAGAGGGCGGGGGGGGGGGGCTATGTTAGGAAATGAGGAAGTGGGGGTCTCCAACCAGGAGGAGATTTAATTAGTAAAATCTCATTAAGTCTAACAAAATTAAGCGTAAAACAATCCTTGGCAGGGAATCATGGTGGAGATTCTGAGAGAGGAGATGCAGGGAAAGAGTGGGGAACACTTGGGGGCTGAGAGAACAAGGAGACAAGCTGTGTGATTATTTGGGAATGTGTGGAGGAAAACGCTAATGTCTGAGTTTACAAGGCCTCCTCTGACTATCAACCAAAGACAGCCGTACGTCGCCTACGACGTCTTATAAGTTTGAAGTCGAAGAATACAGTTGAAAGAGTCATTAGCTTTAAGGACTGAAATACAATTGAGTTAAAAGACTGCATTGTATAAGAATAACAGAGATTGCCTGACTTTAGTAAAGACGTGTCGTATACTGTGGAGCCGGAAGTTGTTTCCAGTAAAGAATCTAAAGGAGTGATTTTGAAAATATGTAACACTCCATGTTTGTCCAAATTCACATGATACGTAGTTCAGGTTGAAGACGACAAGACTTTGCCATCTGTTTTTCTATTTGTTTTATACTTTGTTTGTTTTGGAACGTAACTGGATGAAATTCCACGCAAACAAAACCAACTCTAGCTTGTCCTCGTAGGTGCTCCGACCCCCACAAATGTACCGTGAGTATTCTGCGAGCCGCATGTACCCATCGCCTACATTTCTAGTGACAAATTCCTTCTTTTCCCCACAATCCGAAAGGGGCAACTTGCACGTTCGGCCACCGCACACCTGTCGGTGTGGCACGGAGGGTGGCAGTCACGCAGCGCGTCCTTGAGCTCGACTCTCAACCTTATCGGCTTGGTGTCGCATGCAAAACAGCCAAAGCGAACACTTTCTCCTGCCAAGCAGTTCATTGTGGGACGCTGGACACGCGGTCATAAAAATTGACCTTTTTTTCAGACGCGTCCGGCGTGGATGTCCGCCTAAGTATGTTGGACACTTAAGATTACAGAATGGACTCCTGGGTTCACTTGTTCTGAGGTTTGTGTGTCTTCTGTAGAAAAAAAGAGCTGCTTATAAATAATTACAAATAAACACTTCCCCATTGTTAAAAAATATATATGTATATATATATATATGGTTTTCGCTTTTTATTTTCTACAGAAGTTGATGGGGTTCACAATTATATACACAAAAAGAAGTACAATTGTATTTTTGCTCACAAGGTGGTAGGATCTGAAAAAGCCCATCCCTGATTTTCTTTAGAGATTATTTCTCATTTAGCCAGAGCTTAAATTGTGTGCTTTCAGTCCTTCAATTTGCAATTAGGTGCCAACATGAGGGACCAGAAGACATTTAAATTTGAAGGCTTAATTCAGTCTGAACCACAGGGACGGCCATTAATATTCAAATCCTCCAAGAAAATAATTTAGCACTTCTTCAACTGACTGCTTATTGGCCGAACAGAGCAGAGGTGGAAAACAGCTCACAATAAAATAGTAAAGGAGGAGACATTCTCTTGAAGGATATGCTGATTAAAGCTATTATGTACAAACATATTAGGAAACTACATGATACGACAGCTTTAGAAAAATGAAATAGGAGTCACTCATTCATTGCCTGAGAAATAATGTGAATGTGTTTGTGATCTGGTTGAAACAGACCAAATCGCAGAAGCGTTGGTGTATCGATATGCTGAAAATGAAGGAGTGAAAATTCGTTTGCTCCCTTTCTGAATCAACTTATACGTTACTTTACTCATAAAGCATTGACATTTTATTCACACACGGTCAGTTGGGACAGAAAAAAATAAAACAAGACCATGAAGTAACACCGGATGACCTGCAGTCAAGTCCAAGAACCTCGATTCCAACACTCATCAGCTATTCAGCGCGTCAAATACGACACAGTTACTTCGAAGACCGCTGTGAGCATGAGGACTCACAGCGGTCCTCATGCTAAAGTAGATAATGTGTTGTTTGCTGCTGACTGAAAAATAAAAAAATAAAAAAAATAATTAAAAAAAGCTAATACCTGAAGTGCCAGTCCAAAGGGAGCAAATTAAAACCTAAATCAGCAGCGTCGATTGAGATGATATTTTGGTTTAACTGCATTCCAGCAGGACAATGTTTAATTCTGTACTTATGTAAGCCATTGAGCTTTTATGCATAATAGCTTGTTTCAAAAAAGTGGTGTCAAAGTCAATTTAATGGTCACTGAACAAACTTGCACACGATTTAGTTACTAAGGTGTAGAGTCAACGATTGCTCAAGAAAAAGGCAAAAGATGACTTACATTTAGCTGGCCCGCACCAAACATCCGAATCTCCAGTCACAGCCTGCGAAAAGATGCAAAAGTTCACCTATGAGTTACAGTTACATCTCTTATTTCAACTTACTGCAGGAATCAAGGCTTGCAAACCTGTGCAAGTCTGAAACAATGCAATTAAACAAACTGCTATTGGGTTCACAGAGAGCAACTAATTGTGAAAAGTATTGATAGATTCAGCAATCTTCACCAGAGCATTCACTGTTTTTGCCAGTGCTGTAAAAATGTAAATAAATAGATCTCTAAATCTATTAAAAAACACGAAAGGGGGATCATACCTTTCATAAACACTTTCATTCACTGTTGCCCTATTTGTCCAAGTTTGCTTTAGAGATGAACATTTAAGTAAAACACCCATACACCTCGTGATGAAAAAGTTGATTTACTATTTTTTTTTTAAATGTTGCCAGCCTTTTGGGAAGTCTTATTCCATTCAGAGGCCGATGTTTTTGTAAGGCTAGCTATGCTAATTGCTAATAAGAGATGCAGTTTCAAATGTAAACTCCCAAATCATTTTGTTTCTGTTCTAAAAGCACAGTGCAGCTAGTTTTAAAGCAACTCCTCTCTGACACGTAATCACACATCCACACACACACATGTTACATCACCTCAGCGCATAAGCTAAATAATTGATCGCTTATGGCAGAAAGATCAGGAAAAATGCTTTCAGTATTCTTCTTTTATCTTCTGCTAATATGGATTTTGCATAGAAATCTATAACAGCGAAGATCAATATCAGCAGTTCAACGTTTTCCATAGATCCATAGAAAATATGCCACAAAATTTGGATTTTTCCATCTCTGGCTTAAAGAAAAAAAAAAGTTCCTTTTGACAGTAAAACTTCATCCCCACAAAACAAAGAATCATGTGTCGTAGTTCTCAAAATGTTTTCGTATTTTTATTTAAACAAAGCAAATCAAATCAGATCCAAATATTTCCGTAACTTTCAAATGAAATTTGTGGGAACACGGAGGGTCAGTCAGACGTGGGCTGGGCTGAGCGGCCGCCAGGCTGGCCACGTCTGAGCCACGTTTGAGCCACATGGCGAGCGAGTCGTGGCGCACATGTAAAAGATTTAAGTTCAATCGAGCATTCAGGGCTGGACACCTGATCTTTCGCTTAGAGCTCCACTTGAACAGTGGGAGGGTGGTCGAGGCCTCACAGCATGCTGCCACCTCCTGCAATCTGCGAGCACGGAGCCTCTGAAGGGCTGGTATTTAACCAGTTCCTGCACATCTCAGTGGGGACTGCTCTGTGTGTGCGGTGGCTGGGTATGACCAGAGGGCCCCGCGCTGATGAGGAGGGGAGACTAAAATAGAGGCGGTGGAGATTATAAGAAACCAGTTCTGACATTTTTGAGTTCAAGAGGGGTATAAAAGTATGGTTTTTTTAGGTTATTTTCTTATTGGTTTTGGGAAAACTCGGGAATTCTTTTTGATTTTTAACTAAGAATAATGTGAGGAAGTAAGTGGAACTGCCTCAAGTATTAATAAAATCTGTCAGAAACTGGACATGCTGATGTTTATTGATGCACCCCTTGCATAAAAATAAAAAAAATCACATGAAATTCACATGTGAATTTCTTGAGATTTGTTTGGTAAGGGACGGCATACCTCATTCAGTTTAATAGTTACTATCAAGGAGAACTGTGTACAGACAAATGGAAACTTTGGGATTTCTATTTGTCTCACTCCTCATTTTTTTAGGGTTCAAGATTCAGTAGTCAAAGTTTAGAAATAAAGAAAAAACAACAAAAAAAGTCCCCAAAGTGGTTTCTTTGGAAAAGGGCCACTCAAATGTGAGCAGGGCTGTGCAGGAGAATTTCTAAGGTTTCTTTCAGCCACAAAGAAAACATTTTAGTCTCTCGGTAATCCTTTCCGTAGTCCTCCCTAAGCCCCTTCCTCCCTCTGTCATCCCTCCGACCCCTGCCTGAGATCCTACTGAAGCGCCTCCGTCTATTGAAACCCACCACACACACACACACACACACACACACACACACACACACACACACACACACGCACACACACACACCTAAATCTTCAACTGTTGTTATCCATGACCCTTCAGGGACAGAGCCGACCTTCCTGTCCACGTCAGAGTAAATCAGAGCAGGAGCCCGGGCACCGAGGGGCTCCCCCCAGGGGGCTGGAGGTCTAATCACTGTGTTCCTAACAGAAGTCACAGAGGAAACGTTAGCATTCCTGAATCTGCACAAGTGGACCTGGGGACACTCAGTGCTGCTCTGAGGTTTACGTTCACTCATTGTGGGGATGAATGCCACACTGAGTTCGTAGACACATGTTTGAGTTTATAACGTATGTTCTTTAATCCAAACGGGCACAAATGCACACATGTTGGCTAATATACCCATGTGGACAAGTCAAATGCCCTGGGGGGAAAAGAAAAATCAGATCAAGAATGTTTGAAAGATTCAACCAGAAGAACACCACTCGTTGTCAAACATGGTGGGAGTAGCATTATGCTGGGGCTTCATCTTTCTGGAAAACAGCACAAAATGGATGTGAAATCAGGAAGGACACGTCCAGAGTTTTTAAATTCCTCTCACAACATCAACGACGTGATCCCAACGTCTACAACGCAGAGTTTTTAACAAGTGAAAGATCCCAAACACACCAAAACCTAGAACAATTCAACAACTCAGATAAACGTATAGCTCACATGGCGACGGTGAGGTCACCTAACGTTTCCCCGTCACTGGAATCATCTCCATTTTTACTAAGCAAAAATATTTATAACACTAGTAAAAATATATCAAAGAAATCTCTCAAACAGCATCATCAACGTAATTCATCAGGTTTTTGCCATTTGGCTTGGGGGATAACACTATTGTTTGTTTATCTTTTTATTTTGGCAAAACATATATTAAGAAAAATATCTTGTAGACAAACAAAATACTAGAATACATCGAGTTAATATTCAACATTGTAATTTTGCTAATATTTAATTTACCAAGGAGGAGACAGCTGTCTGCTAGAAGACTTTGTGATAAAAGAATATGTATTAAACATTATATTGATTAATATTATATAGATTGTTTATTTCTGGGTCGCATTGTGGGGAAGTGTGAAACTCCAAGAGGCTCAATTGCTCAGCTTTCAGTTTGGGTGTGTGTGTGTGCGTGCGTGTGTCCTCGTGTGCTGTTCGGCTTCGTCTCACACACGTTCGCGTCATTTGAGCTGAAAATTCTTTCAGCGCTAACGTGCGTGATATGCTGTCTCTATGAGTTCAGCAGCAAATGAATCAAACGTATAAAAGAAGGAAACGTGTGGAAATAAATAAAAAAAAACAAGCTGAAGATTTGGGCTCGAGAAAGCAACTCAAGATGAATAAACATTAGTGTGTTTTTTTTTCTCTCTCTCTCTCTCTCTCAAATGAAAATAAATGATCAAGGTCTGGAGAGTGATGCTGAAGTTGCTTCTTTTCTCCTTCAGGGGTTATTCAGCCTAGAAATGAGTGGATAACGTTGCTTCTGCTTACACTGAGGGTTAAATATCGATTTATGTGAATAATTGTTCTGCTCCAACATAAGCTCGCAGAAATGAGCAACCGAATAGTTGCTAGCAATCAGATGCATGTGAGTTTATTGTCAAGACTTTTTTGTGCGCTTTTTTTTTCTGCTTTTTCCACAAAACGGCTTAAATCCATTGAAATCATCAGCAGGTGAAGCTGTGAAAGTCCAAATGAAATCGCTGTCAAGTCAATTAGCAGCCTGGTTGCTAATTCCTTGCATTTAGAAACGTCACAACCAGGATTGTTTTGTCCCTGTTGAGTTATTTAGGGTTACACATTTCTTATACGACAGTTTTTTTTTGTTGTTGTTTTTTTGTCACATTTTGTCACTTTACAACCCCAAACTTCATTGTACATGTAAGAGACCAACCAACACAAAGCAAAGCAGTCCCAAAAAGTTAAGTGGAAGGAAAATGTTGCAACATATTTGGATCTTTTAAAAGAAATAATTCCTCCTTATTTTGAAATTTGAGAACTGGTGAGAAGTATTTTGTATTCATTCCCAAGTGACTCTTTGGACTCTTACCAGCTTCGGCTGAAATGATAATGAACTTTTAAACATAGATATGATAACAAATGCAAGTCTTAGAAGCTTTTACAATTTTTATGACGTAGCTGAAAAGAATATCCAGAACAGAATATAACTAAAAGTACCACGACTATTTTTTAGGACTATTTATGCTCTTATTTTTGTATAATTTCCCACAAATATCTAATATATATATATATATATATATATATATATATATATATATATATATATATATATATATATATGCCTCCTCTTATTGCAAATGCTTTGTGTTTTCCTTTATTCTAAAACCCATAAATACCAACAAAATGGTGCTTCATCAGGAACGACAACAAAATCCCTATAGTAGAAATTTAAAATAAAACATAAATTGTCTTTTTTGTTGCTTTTTTGTTAGTTTTATTTAGCGGAGTTAAAGAAAAACAGCACTTTGAATTGTAAAGATTGCAGATTTCTGGCTCAGGTCTGTCTGTTTGTCCACCAATATTCTCCAAAAACAGCTGAACTGGTCCGAATCATTAATTAGGCGACTTGTGAATGGAGCTGATTGTTCCACATATTATTTCGGGGGTATTGGATCCGGGGCGCCCGAATCCAATTTTCTGAATTTAATTAGTAAAAAAATAAATAAATAAATAATAAAAAATTAGGAAAGCCACTTGCTCTTGGTCTGTCACATAAACTCCATTTGAAATTCTTTGAAATCCTTGGCTCCAAGAAGACAAAATTTTGAGGCCAGGCGCTGCAATGAGATCACTTCACTTGCAGGTGAAATTATAACTGCATAGTTTCAGGTGGAGTTAAATAAATCTAAAGAAACCACGAGTCAGGAGCCGCTTTGTGGATGAAATGTGCATTTTGCTAAACGTTCCTGGAATGCAGTTGCTCGTGTCGTTTGTACGAAAAGCTCAAGGCAAGCTCACTTGATCGGTTAAGTTTCTCTGCACACCCAAGACCAACAGGAATAACTGAATATTCACAACTTCCTGCCTAAATGTTACATGCAGGGCTGATAAGGGAGCAAGTAAAACCTCCAGACGGACGCCTTCGATCCTTCCTGGTTTGGTTGGAGGAGTTTTTGGGGTCAAGGTGTTAAGGGAGGACCAAAGGACCTGTTCCCCCCCACAATTCCTCCGCTTCAATAGCCCCCCAGCTGTTTAAGGGCTTCCATAACAACAGCTGCGCAGAGGTTTAGTGGCTCGTGTTGCTATGGCAACTGCAGGATCAATTGGCATGCACAGACTCTTCGTGCTAATAGGAAAAGTGACATTAAGCCACAACTTCATTCCAGCTAAACAATGGAAGTGAGTAATGGTGCTGATAAAGAGACGCAAGGAGAATGTAAACCGTGAGCCGCAAATCGCAATAATCCCGCGCTCATTCTGACACTCGCGCCACCAAACAACTCCAAACATGCGTCGAAAATGACCTCAGTGATGACAGAAATCCTTTCTGGGTTCAAACAATACATGCTAAATAGGTCTTAATGCCCGGCAGCTGCATGCGCTACAGATCACTGGCTGGCAGGATGTACAACAATCAGAAATATTTCTGTTCGCCTCGCAAACAGGATACCGGGTCACTTGGCCACCTGAGCGGTTCCAGAGCGGCTTCGCGGGAGGGAAAACGCGGGCCCCCGAAACCGAGCCGCTTTAGACGCACGGGTTCCGATCCACGCGCATTTGCATCCTAAAAATCATTAGTTTGTTGCTGTTTTTATCTGGCTGACCGGTTTACAGCTAATTCCTGGCAATTATTTGGGACCTGGGATGGGAATGCAGGTAACTCCCACAGGAGTAACCTGAGGCCGCCACAGTATCAGTGTGGGTGTAAGCTCAACATTTAATGAGCAGGCGGTTGATCCAGGCAGCTGTGGCAGACAAAACACCATGAAAACCTCCCCAATCCAAAGGAAGCATGCTGCAGCGCTGCCACACACAGCGACCAGCGGCACAGGAGGTTCCCGAACTCCGTGTCTCTGATCCTCGCCTGATACTTGACATTGATTATTTCTCCCGTTCTCACAGAACATGATATTCTCTGATGAACAATGAAGGGGGCTGTCTGTAGGATGGAAGGGGGGGGCAGACAGGAATCTACAGCTAAAAATACCCCCACCGTGATGACTCAATACAGACTGAGCAAACACAAAGAGACCTGTTAATTTCCTCCTGTCTGGGCTTTGGGTGACAGCTTCGGAAAGGAACTTGCAGTCCTGGTTGGCACAGATGGATTCCTTAATGAATCTGACTGCATTAGGGGAACAGAAACGAACAAAAACAACATACTGGGCACCGGGTTCCAAAACAAATTACCCAAACGGAGGGTAATGATGTAAAGAAGATTTATGGGCCACAAGAACTCTTCAGGGGCTTTGTGAGGACATGTTAGGTGGTGGTCGGCGGGGTTCGCTTTCTGGTGATCGTCACAATCATCCGCGGAGTGTAGACAACATCTAGAAGTTCGAGGCCACTTCAGTTTTCTGTCATTAGCCCTCTTCCCGGCAGTGTTGCTGAAGAACTGATTGTATTTTCAACTTTTGGTAAAACTGCTAGCCTGCCACAATAACAAATCCTACTGGATGATAAACTGCCTCAGTAATTACTGCGATACTCAATAATATTGCTGTTTAGAGACCATTTTTAAATAATATCTTGAAAATGACACAGTAATATAAGTCTGTCCTCTCAAAGACCAAGAAACTTTAATTTTTGCGACTTTTACACTGGAACTGGAAGATATTTTAAATATCCTGACATAGGATCAAAACAACAACAAAAAAAACCCACAACAACCAAAAACCATTAAATAAAATGGAAATGAAAAACACAAAACACAAAGAATGTGGGGCTAGAAGCCTTACGGTTGTGAGTTTGCCGATTTATACAGACTTTCTGAGAGTACAAACTGATGCAACCACCACGAGCTACTGGAAGACAAGGTCCTTGTATTTGTTCTATGGTTGTTATTTCGCCCACAGTACTATTTATTAGTTTATTTAGTCAGTTTGGACTGAAAGTTTGTCTGAAAAAAACACAAGCTTAAGGCTTTCCTTATACGACAGATATTAAGGTCAGTGTAATCCTGTTTGCTCACCCCAACATCCATTTCTTTCCGCGGCGCGCGCAAAAAAAAAAAAAAAAAACCTCAGCAGGGATTTTTCAGAATTACACATTTATCAATGTCTGCCGGTGTTATTGGATTTCAACCCAACTTCCCAAATGTAATAAAAGAAATGTAAGTCATAAGATTTTATGTGGAGAAATAATTGCGTGAACATGCACTTCAGCGCTATTGCTCGCTCATTCACTTAGAGAAATTCTCGCAAATTTAGTCGAGAGGTTCTCCAGTTGAATTTCAGTGAAATTTCAAGAGAGTAATTTGAGCATTTTTTTTTTTCACATTTTTGACGTGAAATAAATCAGTACAGTCGAAAACGTTTTAGCACATTCTCAGTCAGAAAGCAGGCAGTATGTTAGTGCTGCTAACCCGGGCTCTTATTTTATGTTCTTTCTGTTGATGTAATAATAATCTGTTAATAATTCTGAGCAACTATTTTCAGTGTGGAGATAAATAACCCTTTCTCTCTCTGAAAACATGAGAAAAGAAACAGCATGTAGGAGTCTAGCCAGCTTTCTTTGTGGGAAAGGCCTTTTGATAGAAATTCATAGAGTGGCTATTTGTTGTGATTGCGTTTCTTGAACAGCTGTCTCATTTCTTACAGAACATTTTAACTACCTAGCTCTGTGCCATGTGTCCACACCACAAAAATCTTTTTGTCACTTTTTGTTTTTACGTTGAGAAAAGTATCTTGGACATAGAGGTGTCAAGCACAATTAATTAACACTTATTTAGCAAAGGTTAAAAAATTGCAAACTTACAAAACCAATAGGGAAGTGCATTCTTTGTTATGTACGTTATTTTAAGGCAAAATGAAAACAAGGAAGATTTTGTTAGCAATTTTCCCAAAATTCATATTTTGGCACCTTCCTAAAATAATGGTCAAGTCATTTTCTGCCAAAAGCCATTTTTGTTTTGTGCCTAAATCAATGTTTGGCAAAAAAAAAATGATTTAGGCCATTATTTTTGGAAGGTTGCAGTTGTTCTGTTTAAACAAAGTCGACTCCTGTGATCCCAGCGCTGCTCGTGTTTCAGTTCGTGATTATGCTGTTCCGCTCTTTGCAGCTCTCTGATAGCAGCCAGCATATCTGCTGGTCCACTGCTGTTCTATATGAAAAATATTTGCAGTGACATCACTCAGGAGCCAATCAACAAAAGCCGTCTGCTGTCAATCATATCGCATCTGCGCAAGATGCAGCTTTGTGCAGCTGCTCTACTGCATTAGCCCCTTATGTTGCCATCAGTTTTTTGTTTTTTTTTAGGTTGTCTACATCAAATATAACTTTAAATAAATTTGAGTTTGTAATTTGATGCTTTGAAATTTGGGCCTCTGTTTCTTTAAGAAGCTTCTGCTCTTTCTGACACACTGCCTTCAGCACATCGTCACGGCAGTGCTTCTCATTATGCTGTTTGCAGCCATTCTCAGAAGCGTTCAGCAGAGTCACAGTTCCAGTTTGCTAATTGCCGCCTGGCTAGTCTGGAGGAGCTGAGTGGCAGAGGCACAGGGGAGGGAAGTCTGACTCGAGACTGCGGGTCAGAAGAAGAGCTTTCTAGAAACCATTCAGGGTGAACGTTTAGGCAACCCTGAGTGGTTACCACGGGAGATTTGAGGATTCCTCAAACATGCACTATCGCGCCCTTCACAATTCATCACTATTTGCAGAGCTTCTAAAAGTTTGTCAATTATTCATGAATATGTAACAAATGTTTTACAATAGAGGTTAGAAGAAGTCGGGCTGCACAGTTGCGCAGTGGGTAGCGCTGTTGCCTTGCAGCAAGAAGGTCCTGGGTTCGATTCCCGGCCCGGGGTCTTTCTGCACGGAGTTTGCATGTTCTCCCTGTGCGTGCGTGGGTTCTCTCCGGGTTCTCCGGCTTCCTCCCACAGTCCAAAAACATGACTGTCAGGTTAATTGGTCTTCCCAAATTCTCCCTAGGTGTGTGTGTGTGTGTGTGCATGGTTGTTTGTCCTGTTTGTCTCTCTGTGTTGCCCTGCGACAGACTGGCGACCTGTCCAGGGTGAACCCCGCCTCTCGCCCGGAACGCAGCTGGAGATAGGCACCAGCAACTCCCGACCCCGTTAGGGAGAAGGGTGACAGAAAATGGATGGATGGATGGATGGGTTAGAAGAAGTCTGTTCAGTGAAATGCAAGCCCTTCAGATAGAAACCTAATTGGTACCATGGTGTGACAAACCTTCACTGAAAATGCATATTTTCTTATTTACGTGCAAAAGAAGATCACACTGCCTGCAGCCATAAAGTCCTAAGTGGAAACGCGAGAGCTAGCTTGCTTCCTCTCTCTCTCTGCTTTGAGACGACTGATAATTTGGCTCATAACGGATTTTCTTGTGGTTCAGGTTAATTATTTGTGAACAAAAACTTAAAGAGTTGTTCTCCTGCTTCATAAAGATGAGACGCAAACACACTTGGAGCCCAAATTCTACAGGTGGCATTCACCAAATAACCGAATTTATAATTCAAGTTGAATTTGCATTCAACTTGAATTCCAATTTGTTTGTTTATTCGTGTCACTCTCTTGTTTTTCTTTTTTTTTTAATCAATAATGAAAATTCTGCAAAGGATTTTTGACAATCTGATATTGTCGGATTACCAAACTCTTATGTCAAAGTAACTGTGTAACGACGTCTTGAAGAAAAGGAGCAAACGTTAGAACCGTGTCTCTTTAAACAAATGGCAGAGAAAACCAACCACAGCTGGCGAACAACACGTGAGTACGACGATTGGAATCTGCAAAAGAAAAGCGGCGTCCAGATTCTCCGCTCCGTTCTCTAAAGAAACCGCCTTCGAATCCCCAGAGTCGTCTTGTTCTGATTCTCTGAAACATTCCAGGTCTAAATGAGGTTTATTTAAAAGAAGATATCTAAGCTTGTATTATCCACTCAGCTCTGTTATTTACATATAAAGTCCACTGGGCATTAATTATCCTGTCAACGAGGAGAATCTTCAATAAATGCACAACAAGAACCTTGAGTTTTGCTCAACTTCCCTTTTTGATGTTCTGTGAGAAACAGAGAGAGAGAAAAAAAAAACTAATCAGCTCTTTTAGCTCTGTTCTTTACCATGACAGAATAGGAATAGACAAATACGGCGGCAATTGGCGTCTTTCTGTTTTTCAGCACATGTTCTTCAGTTAAGGCTGACTAAAAGTTAGAGCAAGATCAAGTCGTCGTTGCTTTTACTGCGAGAAACAGATCAAACATGAAACCAGCATCGCTACACAAAACAGTTTGAAGAAACAACAGGATATCATCTCAGTTCTTACAGATATTTGTGTTGAACAGATGTTTCCCATAGCAATACTGTAAGATCGTCTTGTGCTGCTTGTGTGTAATATTTAGCTTTTATGCCTACTTTCGACATATTGTTTGACTTTCACACTCTGTTTATAAAGATGGGGGGGAGTGCAACGTGGAATACGTTTCCTGAATTTCGCCTTGAAACGGTTCAGTGACTCCATCAGAGCGTCGCTGTTGCTTCCTGATGCAGCAGAGCGCCAGCAGAGCTGAGACGCGACGACTTCTTCAGGAAACGTGAAGAACTCTTCACCTGACTTTGTTTGAAAAGACTTCGCAGTCTCTTCATCAGCCCCACCAGACCCCGTTACTTTTACGAAGCCAATGTTTTGTAAAGCGGATTCAGACCGGTTTTATAGTCAGAGCATGAAACGGTTAGGGCAGCAATGGAAAGCAGAAGCACCGCGGACTTGGCAGACGCGGCCGAGGCAGAAAACACAGCGAGGAATTCCCCGCAAGCGTCACAACTAAACTAACCTTGCTGGGTTTTTTTTTTTTTTTTTTTCCTTCCTGACTCGTCCCTCCTGGTGAGAGTCCAAGAAAAGAAAGTTAACTCTTTCCAAATCTTTCTGATTGTGCTAAATGCTCTTTTTTGTTTGTTTTGTTTTGTTTTTTCTTTTTTTGTGCAGCTCCTTCCAACAACAAAGCATCGCATCCACCAGGACTAAGCCTGCAGAATACCCTGACAGTCAGGTGTTCTTTATAATGCATTTCCTCACATTAGAGATGCTTCACTTATTTAACAGTCCCCTCAGCTCAATATCCAGGTAGTTAAAAGTAAAGTACCTTCTGTCCATTTCCCAAGTCAGAGAATAGTCGTCTTTAAACTTTTAGATGCCTCACCATCTGTATTAAATTTGTCGAGCAGCTAACAAAAGGGGATATAAAGAGAGTCAATGCTGGTTCGCCAGAAGTGTTTTTGTTTTTTGTTTGTTTGTTTTACAGAAAATGTTGCGGCGTATTTGTAGTTTATACAGTAAATATTACAATGGGCAATAAATCAATTGATCGCACAACATTTTGAAAGAAACTCCATTGCTTTCGTTTGCTCGATTTTTCATTTTTTCTCTTTTTTTTCTCTCTCTTTTGCACCAGAAACTGAATGATAAAAGTCTTAAGTCTGGTGTTTTGGTCTCAACTGCCCGTTTTTTTGTTTTTTTTTGCAGAGACTTTGTAGTTCATTTTGTTTGTTGTTTTCTGTCTTTATTTTAGATACACCAACCGCCTTCCGGTTCCAGCATTTACACGTTCATTAGAATTTCAATTTTATTGCTCTTTGAGGATCAGGGTTCTTGCATTTTGATCCCACTATTGCTATTATACTATTACTACTGGAAACGCTCTCAAAACAACAATATTATCGTTTATCGCAATAAGTTCTGGCACAATTAATCGTCCAGCAATATTTGTTATCGTGAGAGGCCGACAAATATCCTTTTGAAAACTAGGAACTATACTGTTAGCTTGGTAGCGAATTCGTCTGTCTTTCTTTGGACAAAACTCAACAACAAATTGACTACCGACTGAATGCCGTGCTGTAGTTTACAGTGCACACTGCAAGGTTAACTCAAGAATGCAGACTCTCCTTTTAGTAACATGAGAATGTCCATATTATTAAAGGCAACGTATATCATACCCTTAGCTGTATGCTAAATCACTCATGACTAGCCAAATTCAGCTTGTACAAGCTGAACTTTTTGGGACGAAGACACGTAAAATATGTGCGTTCAGAATATCTGAAAATAAACTACTGAGAGAAACTATATATCTATATTTGTTTTATTGAAGTTGTGACCGAAGAAACAGGAAATGTGTTCAAGCGATTTGAAAACTATCAGCGGGCTATCGATCTCTCTGTCACCGGAGTTTTGGGAGAGCACCTGGCCTTCTCAGCGCAGGCCACTGCGCGGGAAGGGTCAGAGGTCACATCTGGGGATCTAATCACGAGGAGGGAGCTGATGATTTTACATAAAGTCTGGCCAACTAAGTACCCGACCCAAACCCCCAGCCTCCGCCACACACACACACACACACAAACACACACACACGAACACACACAAACTTCCTTTTCTTTTTTGCCCAAACAAACAAATCTGATCAGCACTATCGCATTTCCAACCCCGTGTATTTGCCATGCTGACACCAGAGATGTACTGAAGTTGTGCCAGCAGGGAGACGGGCACAAATACACCAAACGGACCTGGACTGGTGGGTCTTTAAAAGCCTCATCACTTAGCAGCGAAGACGTGCTTGTATCACTGGTCGACTGCTGTATTTACTTCCCTGCCAACTCAACAGCTGTCTAGAACACACACACACACACACGCACAGTCACTTATATGCAGAACCGCTATCAAAGGTGTGATTTCCTGATAATAACAGGAATCACATTTAATTGTATAAGCTCTGACACCCCTCCCTTTGTCTTTTTTTAATTTTTTTTTTATATACTTATTATTTTCATTAACGGCTATCTGGATCTGGAAATAGTTCCGCGCTGAAGAAGCTCATTATATTTGTGTTTTGCAGACTTTTGGCTCAGGTTAGTGAAAGGTGCGACTTGCCAGAACTGCTCCACGGCCAAATAGGGAGAAAAAGAAAAAAAGGAAGTGAAACATTTGGTGTGAAAGACGTTCCTGTTGCGGCTTCAGACTCTCCGAATCGAGGAGAGATTCCTCTCGAATGAGCAAGGCTGTATTTTTTTTTTTTTAACACACTTTCTGTGCCTCTAAACGGGTAATGTGTATACCAGACCGAATGGCAGAATGTTTGCTGAAATAACATTGCGTTCACTCCGCATGCTGAGAGCGGTAAATCCTTTTTAAAGCCCTCTGCGACTTATCTACACGCTGTTTAAATAAAATGCTCTAAAATGGCTGATAAAATTATCAGATATTCTTGTTTCATATTATGCTAGGAGGTTACTCTGGGCAAGCCAACGCGACGGGTGATGGCGATCATTGGTTTCTGTCAATAAAACCCACTCAAGATGACTTGTGTTGTACAGCTTCTATTTATTTAGATTTTGACCATCAGAGCCAGGCTACGATTTACTTATTTGCGTTAAACGTTTTCATCCCAATCCAGTAAGGGAAACATTTTAGAAATCACCCAATTGTTCGAATTCAAAGTTGAACTTTTTTTTTTTTTTTTTCCTTTTTTTTTTAAAAAAAATGAGAAACGCAGCAAATAATTCGAGCTGGTCGATTGATAAGAAACATGGCCGTCGGCATTGAACAGACGATGAGGATCGGCATCGATAAAAGAAACGTCGAGAACGACCACAAATGGCCTTTCGGGAAGCGAATCCACACTGAGTTTGGTGTCAGCTCGGTCTGGGTCTGGGTCAGCTCGGTCTGGGTCAGCTCGGTCTGGGTCAGCTCGGTCTGGGTCAGCTCGGTCTGGTCTGGGTCAGCTCGGTCTGGTCTGGGTCAGCTCGGTCTGGGTCAGCTCGGTCTGGGTCAGCTCTGCTGTGTCGGCCACGAATCCAACTCAAGCACCATCAAGGAGACAGACGACTCCGGGCAGGTAGAAAATGAAAGAGGACGACTTCCTGATGACGCGGTGACGCCGATGGATCCTGGCTGCATGTTTTTAGATCCATCTCTTCTCTGTTTTCTTTTCTTTTTTTTTCTTCTTCCAAGGAACGTCTTCAGCAGAATAATCTCCGAGAGACGTCTTATCGGGGCCTCATATCCGAACATGCTAATTACCCCACACACAGTTTGAGTTCATTTATTATGCATGAAATAATATAATATGATGACTGTGATAATTATGCGCACTTAGATAAGATAAAAGAGTGGTAACTAATTATGGTGAGGGAGTTGGGGAGGAAAAGTAATTATTCTTTGCAGTGCGGCGAAGTCGGGGTTCAGAAGGAAAAGGGGGCCCTCAGCCCCTTTTTCCTCTTCCCTTCCAGTTCGGCGTCGCAATTAGCGCCGGGGCCTCGCGCCTGCGCCTCCTGATAATATTTGAGCAATATTTCTCCTGATTGAGCACGCTCAGATTGTTGTTTTTCGCCGGTTGGAGTTAAAGAGGAAAGTCGGCGAGAAGCCTCTTTGCAGCCGCACGCGTCTGCTATGATAATTAAAGCGCTCTCGCTCCCCGAGTGTCTTCATGCGCTCCAGAAAACCTGACATGTTTACATTTCGGCTTGAAAGGCAACACGACTCGGAAGCCTCGGATCTCGACGGCGGCAGCAAATCGGAAAGGACACGGAGAGAGGAAGGAGTGGTGCTCAGAGTCGAGTTGTTAAATATCACACACACGCACACACACACACGCACACACACACACACACACACACACAAAATAAATAAATAAATCAGAGCTGGCGTGCGGTTAGCCTGCACCGCTGTACAAACTGATTTAATACGGAGCAGATTTCTTTGACAAATTGCGCGTCTGCCGCCACAAATCAAGGGAAGCAGAGCGCTGACAAGAGTTTCTCAGTCGGCGCTTTGGCTGGAATTTTTTTCTGCGCAGAATAAACTTTTGTCTGATGGAGTGCGGCATCCTGGAAACGGAGATTAACAAGGCTTAATACGCTGGCAAATATCTTTGCTCGCGTCTCGGGGAAGAAACGTCTTAAGAGGGATTCTGGGTACTGTGCAGGAACGACACGGTCAAATGCAGAGACAAAATAATAACACAGACCTAAGATGGAGGTTGAATGTCCACATTTAATGACATCTCATTTTAGAAATTTCTTTGAGAAATTGGCTTCTATAATTGAATGTAAAATCCAGTCTTTACGCTGTTTAGTGAATATCCCACACCAAAACTCGTAACAGGTGTTACAACAGAAGCAGCCGTTTCTACTGAAACGTTCAGGTTGCTATTAACCTCTAACAGAGACGGACACTTCTGCAGGAAGATGGTTGTTCAGTATCCATCACAGATCGATACACATTTGATGGAATTTTGATCAATTTTATTGAACCTCTCCCGGCCAAGAAAGGTCGGCGGCATCAACAAATTCACTCACTCGTCAACCCGTCATGTGACGGTACTTAACTCCTCTCAGGGTCCACGGATGCTCTAGGTGGACTCAAATGTGGAACAGAAGTTTGATAAGCTACAGCCACTTAACTAGCTTATCAAACTTTTGGGGCTCTTGATTTGGATTCCCCATTTGGATTGTGGAAAATGAAGTTTCTCAAACTCGCTAGTATCCGGTTGGATTGTGAAAAATTCAGGAATCGGTACGCTTGACTACGAAACCTCAACCGTACCCGGATGACGCGCGGTTCACACGTGCGTGAGTGTACGGGAGCAGTTTCTGGTTTTGGTACCATAACTTCTTAAAATGAAAAAAATAAAAAAATAAATAAATTATATGTACTGCTTAACATGTAGAGAATAAACCGACGCTAATGTGTGCCCACATCTATTGGGGAAAAGTGATCTTGAAATTTGAAAACGTTTGGTTTGACTCCAGCTTCCTCCTGCCACATATTTAACGTGCCCCTGGGCAAGGCACTAAAACAGCAGCGTATGTGTGCGCATCTGTGAATGTGCTTCCAATACGGTTTTGATCAGAATGACTAGAAAAGAGCTATATAAGTTCTCTCTTTTTGTACACGCAACCAGACATGGATGTGATCCGTCTCTTGAGTTGAACAGACACCACATTCAGGTGGCTCATGAGAACATGCGTCACACACTCATCCGAAAATATCCTTTTACTCGCTTCCACTCAAAAGTCTCCCTTGTTCGGCTTTTGTTAGCTCGACTATTTGCACCGTCCGAGCCTCGGGCCAGGTCTTTCACTCCGGCATGATAGCAGTTAACCCAGCACCACAAGGGTTCAGAAAAAAAACACGTCGCCACAAAACTGCAGCGCAGATCTCAACAGACTTTTCTGCCTCTCGGATCCTCAAAGACGTGGAAGTGACAATTTTCCAGACCGACGTGCTTCCACGCGAGTGCTGATCCTCTCTCACCGGAGAAGAGGAAATAAAAGACAAGAACACACGGGGGCTAACAAAGGGACTGACAATCAGCTCTCGCTGTTCTCTGCAGGTTAACGTCAGCGCGGCTCATGTTTCCTGACACTCCCAGCGAAGGCATAATGTTGTAAATCTAATGAAGTGAGGAGAGGAGAAAGCAAGGGCGACGGATACAGACAGCCGAGGCAGCGATGATGGCGCGCCATGCGTTTCATATGGACAGCTGATGCTGGGAATAATTGAGCTGCTGCAGAATTGCGCAGAAAACGTCACTTGTGGGAACTTCACATTGACTTCCATTCATTTCTACAACCTAAACGTTACCATGATCTTAACCATCACATACCTAACCCCTTACCTTAACCTTTACCCTAAACCCAGGGGCGCCGCCAGGAATCTTGGGGCCCCCTGACAAAACATTAGATCGGGCCCCCCGGTGCAGCTGCTGTCACAATATTTTGAGTCTTTCTGACCCATAAAAAGCGTCACAATTTTAAAAGCTCGCAGCTCGTTTTCTGTGGTTCAATACCGATGCCAGGACAATATTTGCTGCTTATGAATTTTACATCCAACAGTACGCAAATGTGTTGCTTAATTTTTTTCCCATTAGTTTTAGTTCACTGAAATGTCTGGGTTGGACGCAGAAGCACGGGCTGAACGTTCTGGAGAGACAATGTGCCGAGTCAGCAAAACACAACAGATGTCCTTAAAATGGTCATGTATGTAAAAGATAAACTCACATGGAACAAACTATGTAAATTAGTGAGGAAAGTGAGGCGGAAAGCAGGATTTCTGGCTACACGGTTAAGAACCACGTTAACTACAAGCTAACACTTTTATTGGAATCGAAAACCTGCGGCGCTGAGGCATCAAGGACACGCCAGAGGAATGCGATTCGGGAATGGGACAGCGTTTCTCTTTGAATATTTTAAGACTGACAAGGCAGGAGACAGTGGCACTCATAACCTCACCAAGGAAAAGGGTTCAACTTGAGGCCTTCGCGCTCATAAAATCGCCGCACACTAGTCATCTGTTCTTATTGTGAGTGGTTTCAGTAAAAATACACAAGAAAAAGAAAAACATTGGCGAACATGCTCTTGTCCTTGCCCCGTGCTCTGCACAAGGCTTTGATATAAACCGAGTGTTTGACCAGACGTCCTCAAAGAGCACTTGTAGATCGACAGCAAGGTACACAAATGGACCTGAATACAGAGTCACTTTGTGTTGCAGGCAGGGAGAAGGGCCGGCTGCAGACAGAGTGGGAGCGTTGTCCTTCACGTCAATGCTTTCCTGAAGCGAGGGCCGCTGTCGTTCTTCAAGGAGGCAAAAGTTGCGGGAAGAGCAAGATGAAAAACCTCTGCGACGCGGCTTTTTCTATTCGCAACGCAGCAGGTCGTTTCCTCCACTAGACTTTTTTGCAGGAGAGAAATCTTTGCTCCTTCCTGCTAGAAATTCCCTTTTCGGAGGAAGGAAGTTGCTGGAGCCATAGCAGCATTTCAGGACTTCTCGGACACAGATGAAGGGATGATGTGGTTACAGGTTTAAATGACAGCATTACTGTTTTAAAATCACTCACCATTTGAACTGTATTCATTTTTGGCACCAATAAATTAAAGGCTGTCTATCATACAGAGCATCCAGCACACAGTGGAGGTACAGCAGGGATTTGTTTTAGTCACCAGACGTATTAGTGTGATGTAGTACCGTTTTGTACGGGACATTCACAACGAATGCAACATATATTAAGGGTTAGAATAATCAGATTTTCTAGTTTTACTTGCTGAAAATCTGACATCTGTAGCAACTTCCAGAATAATTCAGTGTTTTATTACCACACAGCAGGTGGAATGAGACGCATCAACCTTGAAACTTTCAAAATAAGAGTCATTTATAGGAGTTCACCAACTGCAGTTCTCAAGCCGATCACCAATCTTTTCAAAAGCCTGACCCGCCGATTCTGATCGATGCCAATACCGGTACTATTATTGCTACTACTACCAATAATAACGATAATAGTAATGACTATAACCACTAATTAAATAATATTGACAGTAACATGCTTCAGGGAAATGGAGTAACGGTGTCGGCCTCTGAAAACCCTGCCGTTTTCAAAGCATTTAAACAAAGCTTCGACAAATAATCCTGATGTTCTAGATAAAGAAGAAAGAAAAAAAAAGAAAGAGAGAGAAAGAGAAAGACTTTCCTGCTGCGGTAAAAGCACTGCAGAGATGAAAAGTTGTACCTGAACGCCCCGGAAGTCTGAAGTGGTCGTGAAATGAAAAACAAAAACTGCTGCTGTCAGAGCTTCTTGTTGTTGGAACGTTTCGCCGTGCGGCGTAAAGTTGGAGCTATTAGCAAGAGAGAAAAGAAAAAAAAAAGCACCCCTGATGACACTTCAGCGATTTTTCAGAGCATAACTCTGTGGGAAGTTTTCAAGAGCAGCAACAACAACATTGCGGCCTGTGCATTTATTCCTTTTTGGATGAAAAGTGAAAACATAGAGCAGCACAAGTGCTTGGTGACGAGGGTTTTTTTTCTCTCCCCCACCACTCCCCCACTTCTTTCCTTCAATCATCTGCTGTTCTATTCAAATCAAATATATTGAGCCTCGCTCAGCTCAGCTGTTACCACGACTCCCATATATAATAAATTCAGGATTTAGTTACAGGCCTCATATTTCTCTGCATGAAGCTCTGCTCATTTATTGGGATTATCCACATTCCACCAGAGATCAGAACCGCGTCTACGTCGAGGGTTTCGCGGGCGCAATGTTTGAGAAGATCTTCATTTGATTGCGTGGCCCGTGTTTGAATAGAGATCAACGATATCTAACAATAATGTTTTTTTTTTCTTCTTTGTGTTCGCCGTAAAGAATATGGCGAAACCTTTCCACGGGCTCTGCGGATAGCTGATATAATTTAAAGATGCGAGCACGATGGATCTGCGTGTGTGTGTTCCTTTTCGCTTCGTAGGGAAACCTATGACTGGCTTTTTCCTCTCTGCTGCGTGACTTTTCTCAGTTTAGGCAACGCGTCCTGCTGGGTTTTATTTCCTCTGAAAAGACGAGTACAATTAGCGTACCGATCCTGAAATCATTACCTAATGACTCCGGGCTTTGTGGGACTCCTCTCATGCTGCGGCAGTCACTGTTCAAGCACACATTTGGAATTACTCTGATGATGGCAGCGTCTCTGAAACTTTGTCTGAGCTCCGTCTGCAGAGCGGTTGACTCAAATGTGCTAAGAGCTTTTCGGTCAATACGGGGCTCTTCTGACTCAGGGAAGTAAATCTGAAGCAGTCGGCTGGAAAGTTCACAAAAGTCGTTCCCAAACACTTAATAGTAATGGGGTGTGTTTGCCATTTCCGGGCTGGTTCCAGTGTCAAAGGACACACACACACACACATACACTCACACACACACAAAACTAGCATACACTTTGGTACTGACTTACAAACAGTCTTTGATTTCTTTTCTCTAAAGAATAGAAAAGTAATGTAATGCTAACAGTTCAGAAAGATGTAGTTATTATGTTTTCTGAATTTTTGTAGATTGTATTTTCTCTAAATCGGTGACATAGCCTACTTTACGTTCACACAGCGGCTCTTCATGCCCGAATCCCATTATTTATTTATTTTTCCTAAATTCTTGGGTTTGTTTTTTTTTTTTTGTGTCTTTTTGCGAAAAGGTTCATGCTACTGAATGATGCGATTCCAATCGCGCTTCTGAATGGTTTACAATATTAATAGCAATGCTGTGGAAACCAAAAGAGCACCACCCATCGCTCTTATTTTTTCGGGGTGTTGGGGTGTGTTGGGGGAGTTGCTGTTTTAAAACTACAGTTGGAAAGCCACAGGCAGCATGTTTGTTAGGCCACTGGCTCCCTAATCAACCAGCTAATATGAGCTCGTGGTTGTTTCAGCGGCAAGTTGGGACATTACTAATAAATTTTGCAGCGTTTTGGCGCTGTAGAATTTTGCTGTACGTTTCAAAATAAAAGCGGTCGAGCCGTGTCTTTGTTCGAAAGCAAACTATAAAATTGGGGAATGTGGTATTTTCGCTAAATGCAGAACGAGAATCTCGCAGCAGCTGAAAAACACAGTCATTTCTCGCAGTCTTTAATGACTGGAGGTATAGGCGGCCGTATCAACCAGGGGGGAATGCGTGTTTCCCCCCTTACTGGTGTATCGACCAGCAGCCCTGCAGAAGCACGCCTCACTGAGCAGACGCGTCTTGCAAAGCTGGACAGTGTTGCTGTGATTAGAGAGAGCTGAAGTACCACACACACCTCTGGCCGTTAAACAGCTGCCCGCGCCGCCGCGGTCACCAGAAAGCTCTGGCCTGCAGAAGCACACGCCAAACAAACAGGGCCACAAATACGGTCAGAGAAACACAAAGCGAGGCGTTTAGCACACAATAACCACAGAAAGAAAGAAACGCCACCTCAGCAGACAGCAGTGTTTCTCTACATGAGCAGAATGACAAAGTGCTTAAAAGAACACTCAGCTGATTACATATTCATTCTGTTTTTAGTCCTTGCATTAAAATAAAATTATATATATATATATATATATATATATATATATATATATAATATATATTGGTTTTGAAGTTTGCGTAGGTGGAGTAATACTGTAAAATTGTTAAGCTGTGCCTACTTACTAGGCACAGATTTGTCTTTTCGATGCTTTTTTTTTCTGTTTTGCTTTTATGATATTAAAATATTCAACATTTGCTGTGTTTTTGTTGTTTTTAATCTTTTCAACTTTGTTGCAACTTTTTACACATGAGCCTGATGTAAAACTCCTCCTTTCACAGATGATGAGGATGTAAACGAAGCCAACCCAACAGATGAAGCACTTTTGCCGCGCAAGTTCAAAACCGGCTTCAGCCACGAGGAAATTCCCAACGACGACAGGAGACCCTGTGGCTGGGAGTCTTTGGTCGTAACCTCAGCTTGATACGACATGTATCCGGCGTCTCTGTGTTTCCACCTCACGTCCTTTCAGAAACAAGAGTATTGAAAATCGTTGACTCCCCCCCCCCCCCCCTGTTGTTCTCGAAGCATAAATCAAGCCGACCCGCCTTCTCTCTCCGACCCGCGCTCCCCGGTGGCTGAGTTAGAGCCGTGCCAACGCAGCGGCCGGCCAGGCGTGCACCGGCTGTCCGTAATCCAGAAACGGGGCCCGCAGTGCTCCTCCTCTGGAGAGCAATAAGGATCAAGCGGGCTTAGCGGGCATGACCTGCGAGGCCGCAGACAAGCGTGGAAAACATGCAACGCCACACAACTGCCTTGCTGCGCTATCGAATGGGGAAAAAAAAAAAAAAAAAAGCGAGCCGGCGTCACGCTGCTGACGGGCCGGAGCAGGACCTGGATGTAGTCCGCTGAGGATATGCCCCGGCCGGCGCGCTAAATCCTTATGAATAATTCTGAGCAGGCCGCTCTTGCTTTCTCCGACCGGGATTTAGGCCGGTTAAGAGTTGAACAGAAACACAATCTGATCGCTGGAGGGCAGGGGAGGAAACATGCAACGTGACGACGGCAAGTGTTACAACATCCAAAAAAACGACGTTCCTCCACCGGTTACTGCTGGATTGAGCACTGGCCATGATTTCAGTTTGCTGCTCTTTTATGATCATTAAAATATCAATTGACATGCCAGCTCCTAAAAATATACAAGTGTACATCAAAGGGACATTGGAGACCATCCAGCTGGGCAAGTCTATTATTGGCATGCAGGGCGTGGAAGTCGAAATATTAATTGACGTCACGTCCGAGAAGTCCTTGGCGATTGCAGTGAGCCTGTCAACGATAACGTTGCGATAAATAGTCCAATAAATGATTGCGATAAATGATAATATTGCCGTTTTGGGACCTATTTTCAAGTGATAAAATGATATCGGCATAATGATGCAAGCAGGTGTCATTTCCCCAAAAAAACAAACAAACAAACAAACAAAACAACCAGAGGCGTAAATAAAGCCGATCGCAAACAAAATTGCTGTTCAAAAAAACTACCGGTCATCAAAAGTCAGGCAAAACTCAAGACTTTTGGAAACAAAAAAGCGCAAGCTGGCAATAGAAGCGCTTGTCTAAAATAACTCAACTATAGCGTTTCTCTGGCGAGTTTCTGACTCCAGAGTTCGAAGCAGGAGAAGCGTCAAGACTGACGCGCCGGAGTGTAGCCTTTGGTCACCCTGTCTGCTTTTTTGTTTTTGTATTTATTTTTAAGACGGACTTGAGGGAAAATAATCAATCATGCGAATGGGAATGATCAAGCTCACTTAAGATCATCATGCGATTATTGCGACAGACTTCCAAACGCTGACCTCATGTCAACATATGGCGCCAGCCGAGATGCGGAAATTGTCTAACGTGGAGATCTACATCTCTACGTTCTATTCTGTTTATCCGGAGGAAGAGGAGCAGAAAGTGCCTGAGTGATCAGTTTTCTCAGGTTCCCTCCTTCCCCACGCGTTGCTGTGTACTGCTGGTCAGCTGGCAAACAAGGCTTGGGCACAACGACCAGTCCTGTTTAACCAGCCAAGATGAATTTTTCCAACTTACCCAGATTGGTTCAAATTAACCTTCAACCAACTTTTGTTCATGTTTGGATTTTTATTGAAATAACCAGAGTGATAGCATTGTTACAAATACGTTAATTAAGAAGCTGTGCGGTACATATAGTGGAAAAGTGTTGTTTTTTCAATGGTGGGAACCTTAAAGGGGCCCGTGTCTGTTATGCGACAGTAAAAAGGCTGAGAGAAATCAGAACTTTTCCCTCCATAGTTTAGTTTCCTCGACTGTTTTGGTCGTACAGAACCAGAACCGTTAAGTTTGGTCTGATCTCCTCACTGTTCATCATCTAGCGTGCCAGAATCACTTTATTAGTGATTACCCCTCTCCCCTCTGTCCCCGAACCGCCTTCCCCCGAAGAAGCTGCAGGAATGCACGGCGTCTCCGCCTCGTCGTGCCGTTTATCCTGTACAGCAGAGATGGGAAAATGCAAATGGGGATGGAGCTTTCTGCAGCCCCCCAGGCTGCTTGTCCAATGACACAAATCATCAATTAAGATCCCAGCAGGGTTTGCTAGATCCGCTAAATTGACATGATTCCTCTTCTGAAGACGCGTGCGTCTGCGTGGGGTACATGACAACAAAGAACAAACATCTCAGAGGGCAACTGTGTGTGTGTGTGTGTGTGTGTGTGTGTGTGTGTGTGTGTGTGTGTGTGAGAGAGAGAGGAAGAAGGTCTGCTACAAGAGTCTCAACAAAGCCTCGGTTAAAACTCAGGAGTTGGTTCCTTTGAGGGTTTCTACCAGGCAGTCTGAGTCTCAGGCAACCGGGTGTTTAGACACCAAAATACTTCAGGTTTACTTTAACTGAGCCAGTCTCTTCCTTCACACCCTGATACGTTCCTACCCGAACACGGTCGTGGTAGTGTTTTTATTCTGCTGTCGCCGCAGGCGAAGGTTAAATCTGCTCAGTAAAACGACCAGAGAGAAACGTGGAACCTGCAGGTGACGCCGGACCGGAGGGCCACAGATCAAAGCCGAGTCGACTCACAGGAACCCTGAGGCACTCCAAAAAAAAAAACAAAAAAAAAACGCCACTCTGCCCCGTTCCCTTTAAATCGAATCAAATCAGAAAGAGGCCCGTTCCCTGCCAGTCCGCTCCGTCACAAAAAACATTAGGAACAGCCAAACCCAAGAAGTTCGGGACCGAACGTACGGAGGGGAAGGAAATCTGCTGCTGGGTGGCGCACAAAGAAGGTCAGTGTTCAGTTTAGAGAGTTTTTTTTTTTTTTTCCCTCAGGCCTGAGAGCAAACATGAGAGCTCAATGAAGAATTCAGAAACATCAAACATAATTCTAGTCCCTAATGTTTAATATTGAGAAATAACACTCAAAAGAATCAATAATAAAAATAAAATCTATTTTAAAAACACTTGAAAGCAATTTCTACTTGAAGAGAAAAGTCTGATTCAGGTTATGCAATTACAGAAAATCACAAGCAAGTAGAACAATTTTTTTTTTGTTTTTTTGTTATAAACACATTCAGGCGGATGTATTTACTCTTTCAAAAAAAGAAGAAATATAAAGTCAGATAAAGACAAACATCTCAGCTCTGTTCAGTCTGAGGCTTGCGGCTCTTTACGCGCTAAACGGTGAAACGCGTCCCGGTCAGACAGTCAGACAAGACAAGAGAGCAGAAGAGAAGAGAAGAGCCGCTGCAGAACTAAACCGTCCTTCTTTCCCCCCTCAAAAAAAATAAAAAAAAAATAAAATAAAAATGTTTACAGCGCAGAGCCCGGAGAGAGAAGGGGCCACTTCCCGCGGAAAGACGCTCATTTTACTCTGGTTTTCTGGCTGAAGCTTCATCCAACCCATCCGCCTCACGGACACCAACCCCGATGATCACATCTACCTTCACATTCATAGCGATATTCGCTGTTATGATTAAAAATAACAAGAACAACAAAAACATCCGGACGCGGAAGCGCAGGGGGGGGAAAAAAAAAAAACGCTCATTCAGTCCAGCACAGCATCTCCTCTATTTCCTCCTCTCTCTCCTCTTCTCTTTCCTCCTCTTTTCTGTTTCTCTCCCCTCCTACCCCCATCTCTCTCTTTCTCTCGCTTTCTCTCTCTCTCTCTCCCCAACCCCCATGCCAGCCCCCCACTCTGGCCTGGCTGTCTGACTGGGTGAATAATGTCCTGGCTCCCGTGATGGAGTGGGGTGGGTTAGGGTGGAGGGCTGGTGGGTTGAAGGGGAAGGGGTGGGGGTAGGAGGAGGAGGAGGAGGGGGGTGGGGGGGGGGAGGAGGGGGAGGGATGAGGGGGGGGGGGGGAGGAAGGACGCTGAAGTGCAGCAGCTCTGCTCCCATACACTGACACTGAAAATGAATGACAGCTTACCTGCATGCCAATCTTCATCAGACTGACACTGGGCTGACAGCACAGCCTATACTCCTCCACACAGCCGCTGACGTCAGCCGCAGCAGGCCCCTCCCACCTTCCCCTCCGTCTGCAACTACGTCCCCCCCCCCCCCCCCCCCCCCCCCCCAACACCCCCCCCCCCTCACCACTCCCCACCCCCACCCCCTCCCGCTGCTGCTGCTGCCGCCTTCCAGGGTTCGTGGGAAAAAACGGCGATCACGGGAAAAGGTTTCCGAGGGGAAAAGGCTGCGCGTGCGTCACCGCTTACAGGACAGAACCGCAAGAGAAGAAGAGGAAGAAGAAGGAGAAAAAAAGGTTTCGTGAAATCTGACATGAATAATTTCTGATGGGAACAGCGTGTCTCCGCTGTTTGCCAACGTCAGTGCCGTCTGGAGATGAAGTTCTGAAGTGTTTATTGGGTTTTTCCAGTGGTAGAGGATTCACGAGATACTGCTAGCACACACAAAATGCTAACAGACCAATGAACGTAAAAACACTTCCACGTGCAAACGCTGCTAATGATTACCTTTTTATTGTAAAATATATATATATATTTATATTTAGTATGTGTTCAACTTACCTCAGAAGTTGTACTTGTTGTTTGACACCAGGCTGACAATTAGCAATAGTTAATTAATGATGTCATCTGCTACGTTTATTCAGACAGTTAATGCATGTCCACAAAAACACATCAGCGAGTGACTGATTGGAACAGAAACTGTTAGAAGCGTGATTGTGAATTTAATCTGTAGAAGTTTGAACATTGTGACGGCAAATTTTGATGGTTGATGCAAAACCTCAGGCTTCCGACTTGTTTCAGGAGGCATCGCAGGTCGTCAACCGTGAACTGGACACCAAGCGCTGCGGTTCGCTGGCTTTGAAGATGGAATTTCTGCATTTAAAGCCAGAACAGTCAACTCAATCTCTGTCTCAACCTCGTCCAGGACGAATCTTCCTCGGTGAACCCGACTTCTAAATCCAATATGGCTGCCGCACATGTAAAACAGAGCAATCCCAGCGGCAGTTTACTGTTTATGTGCACTTCAGGTCAGTCTACGAACACACTCCTCTAGTGTTGGACTGCATAAAATGTAGAAAATTGTGGATGCCAGCTTAAATTTCCAGTTGTGGCTATGGCTAACGGGGCGACAGAGCGTAGCAGCTAGGAAATCAAACAGCTTTTCCCCACTTGTGACTGGAACAACAGTCAGTTTGCCGTCATTCCTGGATCTGAGCTCCAGCTTCTGGGCAAAAGTAGTTGCAGTCTCTCTGTGGGGCGTGATGCTATTCTCAGATCAAAGCTTTGATTTCCAGGGCAAGTCAAACACAACATTCGGTACAACTGAAACTTGTATGTAGGACCCATGTTACAAGGTTCTCAACAGACTTTCAAAAACATACAGCCAACAAATTCAATGTCTCAAAGGGAAAGTATTAAAAACCAAGAAAATTTGCAATATAAATAGGGAGAAAGCATTTAAAATTTTATATATATATGTACTGAAGCATATTGTGTGCAGTGCAATTATTGCACACAATAATTTTACATGGTTTATCCATGCCTTTTTTATCATTTGTAGTTAAATGCTAAGATGACCCAAAAAATCAACTTTGATTTTAGGGGCCTTTAGCGCCTCCCAGAGGCCACAGGCCAAAATAGGTGATGATTTGAGAGGGAAAGATCTACAAGATGCCATGGATGGTCCTCCCCTATGTGTGTGTGTGTGTGTGTGTGTGTGTGTGTGTGTGTGTGTGTGTGTGTGTGTGTGTGAACCGAATTACAGAAATAAATGAACTTTTCAATAAAGCTCCAAATGATCAAATACAGTTGCAGAGAATGCGCATGTAAATTAGAAAGACTGTTTAATAAGATTTTTAATGTGACTGTGCTGGAATTAAATTGCACTGTATTATTTTGGTGGATGTTACGAGTGTCACCTAAAGGCAGCACGCTGTCTTCCCGGAAGCGCCGTTTACTGGCGCGTGTGCGCACACGCACGCGGTCACGGAAGTGACCAATCCGGTTTGCCGGCGCGTGGCTATAATGCTGAAAACAAATGTAATGAAATATTGCTTTGGATGTTTGCGCTTGTTAGTTGTCGCAAATATTATTATTTTTTCTCCTCTGAATGTGTTTTCTCATTTGCTACTTTTGCTTTAGTTATTTAAATTCATATGCATACTAAATAAATCCATTAGCGCGTTTGAAAGGGTTCATTCCTTCGCAGTCAGCCGTGAAGATCCCAGGCAGAAGTGACGACGAGGCGCTGCGGAGAAGTTGTCTTACACGGAGACCAAAGCGCTGAGTGGAGTAGCTCAGACACAATCTGTATCCGGATGATTTGAGTTTATTACGTTATTAACCACTGACGACGATGTAAATGCGAAATAATCAAATGTAAGCTACAAGATCGATACGCTGTTTGGAATTTAGCATGTTCGGATTAGTCAATTTAATGTAAAAATAAACTGATATGTTCATTTTAACATACAACACATACGTTTTTATTTATTCATTTTTTTTAAGACAAAAGGTCGAAGTGGGTGTCCGTCGCTCTCTGAGGTTGAGGGACAGATATGCAAACCCCGCCTCCCAGGCGCACCGTTTTGTCCCGGCGGGTGAAAAATGGGGCGTACCCACACTTTCCAACTTCGCCGTGTTGCAGGAACGACGCATTTAATTGGACAGCTCGCTCACACGTGACTGTCCAATTACACTCGAGCTTGTGGTAACTAGGAAGCGCGAGACGCCAGAAAGAGACTCTTCCCCATCAACGCTTTCTCACCTTACGTTGCAATTTTCTGTCGCAACTTTTACAGAAACGGGATTCTGTTATCGCGGCCGCACGAGTTGCTTCTGCTGCCAGCGATGACGGCGTCCTCGGCACAGTCCGCGACCCGCTCGTTTAAATGCGACGGCAGGATTTGCCCAGCTAGCTCGCGCTGCTAACGCGAGCTAGCAAGCAAGAACAGCGACGACGCCTTCTTCCAGCTGCAGTTGTTAACCTCGATGACCGATATGACGAGCACCGTGTTGCAAGTCGGTACCGGTGTTGTCGTCATTGTGATCGTTTGGATCGCAGCTCTTGTGGCAGGGGCCATTCTGCTGAGAGCCGATGGGTCGGCAAAGTGAGTCGAAGAACAACACGTATACACTTTAGTTTGGGACCAGATGGGTCACAAAGGTTTCTCAGCCACAATGGAGGAACCTATAACTTAACGATGTGTTAAAAGTTGAGTCTGGTATACTGACTAAATAGTCCTGGCATGAAATAAGAATAACATCCTCACATGTTGGCAGTTCATGATTGCAGTTTGTTGTAGTTGGAGGAAAGGTTCAGTGTGGAGAAGAAGTCCAAAGGAAGCCAGAGTCGTAGAATTTTAGAATTTTTCATCCATCAAATAAACTGAATGACAAAAGAAAGAACCCCAAGTGCAAAAGGAGGGACATCCTGGGCATGCTGTTCAACCGACATGCGATAGGATGGATGGAAGATTCAGCTTTTAATGAAAGTGGCATCTTGAGTTGGGCTTTGAGTATAGATAATGACCCAATACATTTATCCTGCCTAACCTTGTGCTGCAAGGTGACCAGGCTAAAATGCTACAGTGAAATGAAAGTGGCATCTTGAATTGGGCAAGTCAATAATAAAATACTGACCTGGCAAATTTGATTTGTTTCATTTCAGTGTAAAGCACACAATGACAGATTATGATGACCAAATCTAAGCTGGTAAGCAGCCCATAGGTGATACTAGTCAAATGAGTTTAATATGTGTTTTTCATCACTGTCTAAAGGGAGAAGGTTTGGTCATTTCTGGCTGATATCTAAACCTACGCAGCCATATTTATTGTATGGGATTCACAAAAACAGCACATCTGTTTTTGTGGCCTGATTGGAAGGTTACCAAGGAATGCGCCTATTCCGAGGCTTATTGTCATTTTGTTGAGAGTATTTTAACCTTTTGCATCACATGTTGGTTTGGAAATTCAGCAGAGGAGCAGAAGAAATCTTGAAGTCGCATGATGACCTGGAAAATACATGGATAGAGTAACGTGGGAGGCAAACAAGGTTATAGCAGACAACACGCACACCCTAAGATATTTATTTAAACTGTTTCCTTCAAGGCAAAAGTTCTCAGTTCCTTTATTGTGCAGAAACAGAACAAAAATTTCTTTCATATTGGAAGCAGACAGTTAAAAAGATCAAGTCAGTTACTGGGAAATTCAAACCTCTTTGCTGTTAACGTCATTGTGTGCTGCCTGCTGACAATCCTGGGAACCGATTTTCTACGGAGACGAACAAAACCGTCAGTCTGTCCGTCCTTCCAGCTACTACATCTACGGAAATTAATTTGCACTGACATAAACAGACTATTTTAGCTGGATTTTGTTAAATCAGTGGCGCCCAAAGTCAGTCCTTAAGGGTCAGCATCCTGTGTGTTTTCGTTCTCTCCCTGGTTTAACGCACCTGGATGGGTCATTAGAAGGCTTAAGAAGAAGAACATTGACATTCTGGAAAGGTTTTTGCTGCCACCAGGGAGCGATCCAGAACATGCAAGACGCCGGACCTCCAGGAATGACTTTGGGCACCACTGCTTTAAACAAACAGGGATTCAGTGGAATATCATTGTCTTTGAGGAATAAGTTTATTATGGCATAATGCTCAGGACACTGTCATTTAAAGTTTTAATAAGAAACACAAACTGTTTTTTTTTTTGTTTTTTTTTATGCTCGTGTCCCGCAGGTTAGGAGTCATCCCCACTACTCTCCTGGCTCTCACCATCACGCTGGTGCTGGTGTTTTCCCCTCGGAGCCCAGAGACGCCGCTTCCTTTCAAAGAGATAGAGGTAAACCACCAGCTGGTCACACACTTGTGGGAGAAATACTCACAAGAACTACTGGGTTCTCTCTTTATAAATGTCTCCTCTGCCAGCAAGGTAAACAGAGACTTCTCACATTAGGATTAGAGACCATTCAAATGCTTCCAGATTCGCAATAAGAAGCATTTGCAGAACGCAGCTCATTAGAAAGCTGAAGCAACTGTCTCCAGTGAGCTTTTGAAGTATTTGCAATGTGTTATTAATATGTATTTGAGATCTTCGCTGAAGACCATGAACAAAAGAACCAACAAAAAAAAATCAGATTCATGCAAACAAAATGGCAGTGAATTCAAGCACACAGTACATGCATGACACCATAGGAATGTGAACAGGTTAATATTAGTTATCCTGGTCGTGGGAAAGAAAGGCAATTGTTCACTTTTTAACAAGTTAAGTTTGAGGGAAACGCAGACTCAAAACAACTTGAGCAAAACTACAATGTCCAGAAAGTCACACCTGCTAATCCCCAAAGCCTGGGAGCATTAGCATTAAAAACTCAACCAGAAAGTTGAAAAACGTGAGCACATTTTGTTTTATGCTGTCAGGAAATGGCGTGTTTCAGCGTGGATGCATCTAAAAGTTGTAGGACAATGGCTCTTGAGGACTCGCAATCTAGTCACTTCAACGGGCTTCTTTCCTCCCTTGTTGCCTTGGTAGTGGCTATGAGGTTATTGTCATACATGCTGGATAACCCACCTGTGAACCTCAGTTGGTTTAGAAAAAGTCAAAAAGTTGTGCCTCAAGATATTATCATGCATATTGATTGGTAAGCCGTAACATCTCACTTTAGGAAGGAAAGTGAGAAACAGGAACCGAGGGCGTCGGTGAGACGTTCACCCACTGCATTGGACCAGAACCGAGCAGCGGGAGTTTGGCGTTTCGCTCCGACGGTACGAACTCCCTCGCGGCTTCGGACAATTTCTCCTCAAAACTTACCGTGCTGTTCTCTGGCTGAAAAACACGAGGCGCGGTCTTGGCTGGAGCTGCATCTCTAGAGCATTTGACGGTCATTTCATATTTACCCCATTATCTGAGTAAAAACAATGTGATGATCTCGTAGCCAATTCACGAGGGACAAAACAGATATACTATTTTGTCCCTGCTGTCCTCTGAAAGCTCCTGGGTATTTCCCATGATGGTGAAGAGTTTAATTAAAAAGAACAAGTTAAGATGAGGAGTATTTCTCTACAACTGATTGATGGATTGAGACTCCTGTTCCCTTTTTGTTGTTGTTGTTGTTTCCACTGACTGAGGGTGTGAGCTCTGGTTAAGAGTAAGGCTGCTCAAGATAAACACCTACCCCAAAAGAAACCTTAATTCTGCTCTCCTGTAAGCCTGCTTCCACAGAACTGCAGGCCTGTAACTAAAGCCAGCGTGTGCGTCTCTGTGCATGTGCTCGTTGCGAAGGCCTGTTCTGCTTTATCTGAATCCAACAGCAACACAGAACAAACACTCCCCATGTTGCCTTCGGGTCGTGCCAGTAAGCTGTCCGGATTTGCCAAGCAAGCTGCCACCCCATCAAAATAGCAAAGCGGAGCCCTGTCCCGGCCAGCTCGCGCTTTGTATTCTCTGTGCAGTGCAGATAGGAGAGCGGCGATGCCGAGAGAACGGCTTGCAAAATGGGGGAATTTCCGCTGAGTATTCCAAGTAGATTCAGACCAAACTCGCCGTAGGACCGGGTTGGAATCGAGTTCCCAAGATTCTTCGGCACGAATGTTGCATCTCGCAGAAACGCGAGCGATCGACTAGAACGGGTCTAAATGTTTCAGCGTAGCCTGCGCTCAGTTAACTCGTCCCCCTTTTTTGCCAGAGTCGGCACCTGAACTCATCGTTTCCTGTTTGTGCCTTTGCGTTTCGGTGCGGCTTAATATTCAGCAACCACGGGCTGAACGGGACCAGCCAGCAGAGAGAGACATGTTTAACCTCTTGCTGTTAAACAACAGTGAAATATCACAGTACCAATTAGGCCAGTGTTAGACTGGAGGTGGGGGTGGCTCATACAACACCCCACCCCCCACCTGCTCCTACCCAGTGGCACATTAATAAAACATGGCCCACACACTTTGGGCTCCTGCTTGCTGCGTAATTGGCAAATTAAAAAGTGAGATGTGTTAAATGCATTCATAAGAGACGGAATACATCATCAGCAGCTCTCCCAGACGCACGCACACACACGCACACACACACTGCTCCCATTCCACAGCAGTCCTTATGAAATTTCTCTTTCAGCAGCAGTTGGGCTCCTGCTCGTCTTCAATCATACTGGCTTAAGGGTGTTTTCTCAGTTTGCATTCTCATCATCATGGGTGGCTTCATCACTGAAATATTAACACAGACCCAGAGCTATCAGCGAAGCATAGAACCAGTCACTCCATGGCAACCTTTCCATCCCGGGGAGCTGCGACGTCAGACCTGAAGATCGTTAGTTTTCACGAAGTGCCACCGATTTGCTTTGCGTCTCTTCATTGATTTCATTTAGGAGCGGCGCTGCAAACAGCAGGATATAAACACGAAGAGGCACTTTGCTCTTTAAGATGCCAGATTTTTACCTTCTCCCTCGTTGTACAGCTCACTTTCACAATGCCTCGACTACTACTGAACTAGGGTGTTCTGCTAAACATCAAAAATACGGAGATAAGCTGGATTCACGGATCTGTCATCTCGCAGCATTTTATCAATGGGTCTAATTCATGTGAGAGTTGCATTAAATTTAGTCCAAATTCAGTGTTCAGTCCACAACACGGTGGTGCAGTCACGTACTCACATTCACGTCCAGTTACAGTGAATGGAGTGCAGTTTGATTCTAACTATGGTAAAATGAAATCAGAATCAGTTGGCCATTCAGCACTGTTACTCTAACAGTATGTGTTATCTGACTGCAGTGTATTAGAAATGAGTATCCTGTTCGCAAGTAACCTCAGAGTATTAAATGCAGAACACATTTGGTCTCTTCCGTGACCCTTCACCTGCTCAAAAGAGAACTGGTACAAACAGAACTAGTCAAATTGTCACATAAAATGGAGTTACTGCATGAAGCCTTCAGTCTAACTTTACAGCTCACCGAGGAGAAAAGGCTTGTTGACCATTTGTTTTGGGTAATATTAAAAAGGAAAGAAAGTCAAACCTGGATTTTTTGCTTTTTAATTGCACAAGGAAACAGGAAAAGTAGGATATGTTCTGCTCTGGAATGATGCCTTTCCTTCCCTGGATACTTTAAAGACACTCTGACATTTAGGGCATCAAACACCAGATGGTTTCATGAGGGGTTTGGTCCCGTTCTTCCCGCGCGCACACATCACGGGGACTTATTGGTTCAGTATTCTCAGCACATTCTCCAGATCCAGAGTGCAGTCGTGCCTGTCCCGGTAAATGTCCCCTGTTCTTCCTTTGCAGTAGCTGCTGCACGGACCCACGTTGCCCTCGGACAGAGGGCAACGTGGGTCAAGTTTTAAGAGAACTGTGAATTTCTCACACTGAAGAAATTCATAATTTTTCTAACACATCGAATACTGCACATCGAAGTAGATCATTTCTATCGGATTTAATGTTAGTCAGTCTCAGAGAAATGACTGCAGCCACCGTGTCTCTTTCATTTCAAACGTGGCTAAATACTGACTCGCACTGTATCTCTAATAGCAGCAGACCTCACTACAGGGAGCCACGGTGCTGCTGGAGGTAGGCACGTACGGAGCCCCGCCCCCTTCAGCAGTGAACGCTTTAATCGCTGCAGGTTCCCCACAACAAAGAGACAGTAAGGAAAAACGTTCAGACACAAAGCCTCAGCATCCATCTGTCCGAAGTCCTTTCCTGACACCTAGTGGTTAATTGAGGAAATACTGGAGGGGGGGAAAAAGAAAAAAAAAGGAGCAGTCATGTTCCTGGTTCAAGAATGTCTTGCAAAATGTGTAGCAATCCCGTTTGACTCCAAATCCATTCATTCTTTCTTTTCACTACAGATAGTCGACACCTTCTTCATTGGCCGCTACGTTCTCCTGGCTGTGGTGGGGACAGTTTTCCTGGTGGCGTTCTTCATGCTGCTGCCCTTGCACTTCCTGGCACCGGTGCACGCCAAGGCTTTAAGGACGTACTAGGAGGCCGGCGTCATCGGCGGCCGCAGGGTCACATCCCCCGAGATACAGAAAACAGGGCTGAGGAGGAAGAAGAAGACTCTCTCCCTGTCGTGAAGAGCAAAACCGAAGGCTGAGACTGCTCTGAAAACGAACGAGGAGAGCCAGGAGTCTCTCAATGAACTTCTGAAACTCCTTGCATCTCTTTTTTTTTTTTACTTGTAAGTAGCAGTGTTTGTCACAAATGTAAATTTTGAATTGTTTTTTTCTCTTAACTTCTGGAGTCAGTTTTCATCTCCTCTGAATGAACTAAGAGGTGCTGAGTGTTTATGTCATATGGGTGAAGTCCTTCTCTGTCACACTGGTTTCCTTTTTGCCATGTCTGGTGTTTCATCAAACATAAACAAAATGGTAACAGAAAGATGTGAGTCGCATTTTGTGGAACGTTAGGTCTCGAAGTACAGCGCCTGTTTAGCGTATTCACCCTCTTTAATGTTTTAGCCTTTTATTTCTTTTACAATGATAAATAAAAAGTCACCTTTCTGACAAGAAAGTTGACAAAAACATCTCTGATGTCAAACCTGATTTCCACAAATTAATGACAGCTAAGCGAAAATATGTCATAAAATTTCACAACCTTTCAAAGCATTCTGGCCATTGCGTTCTCGATTCTCATCTCCCCTCTGTGCTCTGTCTGGGATTTCTCTCATTGAGCTGGATTTCTCATTGAGCTAGATTTCTCTCATTGAGCTGGATTTCTCTCATTGAGCTGGATTTCTCCGGTTGAATTTCTGTTGGACCCATCGGGGAACAGGAAGGAGTTGTGAAAGATGAGGTAAATTTTCTGGTTTAGATTTGCAGTCTGCCTGTAGAAGGTTGTAGTTTGGCAACAGCAGTGGAGGAAGTGAAAGAAGCCACTTAGTCATGTGTTGGCCATGCTTCAATAGAGCCCACACCCTTAGCAATCGATCGTACAGAGGGTCCAGACTCTGTACGAAGCAAAGTGTAGAACAAGGGGCTGTTTTTTTTTTTTTTGTTTGTTTTTGTTTTACCAGGCTAGTTTCAGAGAATAGGACAAGTGGTTTTCGTTTTCTTGCTGTGCATGCTAACAGCTAGCTGAGCTTGCCAACTAGCTTTCAGCGGTGCGGCCTGAAGGCTCAGGGCTTCTGTGCTTTGATGAAACGGATGAGTTGTCAAAGCCGGGCCCAAACTTAACGTCTGCCTGGCACGTTACGGTAATTACATCTCCAAGATCACGTCAGTTTGATCCGAAAGCTATTTCATGAGCGTTTCAGTTTGACACATTGAAATCTTTACTGACATTTTAGAGTGCGGTACGTCATGCTCCATGACAGTGATCAGCAATCTGAAACAGCTGCTAAGCAGAAAACCGAGTAAAAGTATTAAACATTTCCACAGTTACTATGTAATTTATTAGGATTTTTTATTTATTTTTTTATTACCTGTCTACCTCTGAATAAAATCCAGTGCAGGCAGTGCATTACGTGTTTCAAATTGAAAAACGGTACATTTCAATTCAGTGTTAATGATACAACATGTTATGATAAAAATGAACTCATTTATCATGGATAAAAAAAATAAAAAATAAAACTTTTGCTTTGAGTTTTACTGAGTTATTTAAAAGTTTTTCATGCAAAACGTTGAACCGAACAGATAAATCGCATCGGCCTCAGTTTTCTTAGCACCCGGAGTGACTTTCAGACATTTTCAACACTTTCTTCAGTGTTAATGTACTTGTTGCTGACACACATCTGGAAGCTTTCGGGCAAAACGGCGCACGCCATTTTGCTGCGCATAAGCAGCGGCGCGTGTTCAGACCAGAAAGATCACTTCGGTTCCGTCGACGTTAGGACCGAGCGGGTTTGCGTCAAAACGCTCACCCTTCACAAAATGAGGCAACTCGAGCAAAAATGGATCCAAGACCCTCCGGGCGTCACCGTGTCCTGCTGATTTGCGCGGCTGTTCTGCATGCCGGTGACCTGCTGACGAACTCCGTGTCAGCCTGGCGGTTCGACTAACAGGTGACTCCAGTGAGTAACAAGGTTTCGCAGTAAAAAAAAAAAAAAAAAAAAAAAAAAAGGCCCCAATTACATGAGTCCCTTCTTTGCCTCCCCAAATTCAATTTTGTAGCGCGAAGCCGGAGGAGACGTGGAACAGAATTCCAACCACGACGATGAAAGAGAATCTGATGAATCAAAACCAATCCTGTTAGTTCCAGCTCACATCTCCATACTGGGTTCCTCTTCTTTTCTTTCTGTAGAAGAATCCCGACTGACTGATTTCACACAAGCTTGGGAACTTGGAAGGGGGTCGGCGGGGGCAAAGGGGTTTCGGCCTCCACCGGGGGTGGGATAGTGGATCCGGAAACTATTCAGCGACGGAGGGATTTCTTACCTCTAATTGACCGCATGAGTACCACTAGAACACGATCTTAAGCAGTCACAGCGAGAGACACCGGAAGAGGCTCAGCGCAGGCAGCCCATCTTCTTGCTCCGACTCCGAAGGAAGCCGATTGGCTTTTGACTCGTCCCGTCGCTGCTTTTCGCTTTTGTCTTCAACATCCATGAACAGTGACACTGACGCGAAATGAGAAATTGACGAGTTCCACCTGCAGCTGGTGCTGGACGGTTAAATCCCTCGTGCAACTTGGAGTTAAAATTCTTAACATAAAAACTTGTCTCTAATTGAAAACTATCCAAATAAAACAACAACAACAACAAAAAACATGACTCGGAATATTTCTCCACTTCCTCCCTTCCTCTCAAACACTTCCTCATTTTCCCCATCCTTTCCTCTCTCCCTCTGTCATTCCTTTATTTTAATCCCAGCGAGAATAAGTGTTTCCCAGGAGTGGGAAAATGAGCAGAACAAAGCATGTGGGGGTTCGAGAATCGTTTGGAACTGGAAGATGCGGTCTTTGTGGCACAGCCAGCTGGACATATAAAGAGACGGGGTGGGCAGGGAGGGTGGTGGTGGTGGCTGTTGGGGGTGACGGTGAAAGAGAAAGCAATGCAAAGCCAAAAGAGGTGTGAGCAACAAGCTCCGGGCGCTTAATGTTGGGACCACAGAGGGGACGGGGTTGCATTCCCACCGGGCCAGAGCCGCCATTCAGACGCGCTCAAGCAGAACGTCTGGCTCGGGCGGTTCACGTCTTCAGGCCTCTTGCCCTCTGTTTGGGATACGGTTACTGTCGCCGCCCCACGAGAAAATCCATTAGCAAACTTCAGACAAAATGTTCGCTCTCATCCCTCGAAGGACGTCATTCCGCTGGTGCTAAATCGAGCAGATGGCAATGTTTGCAATCCGTTCGCAGGAGTTTGGTAAATAAAATCTGATTGGTGCGCCGTGTGGTGGCTGTAAAAAAATAGGAACGTAGCATGAAATCTGATTTCACTAAGAGTTTAGCTGCTGAGGAGTGAGAAAAGAGAACGCCACGATGGACCGAAGCTTTATGCCGTGGCAACGGATTTGTTTGGGGGGTTTTTTCTCAGGGTTTTTATGTGCAATGAAGGAAGCTATTTTTAGAGCACTCGAGCTCTTGGTGTTTTCTCTCAGGAGAAAAAAAATGTTTAACTCTAACGGTTCTCTGTGGGGCAAGATGAAGGCTCAGAGGGGGGTGAGTTTGCCCTCTAATGGCCCCATGGCTGTTCAGACACATCTCCCATTGAGGGCCAGAGAATGACCCCCCTGAGGGTTTTTATATGACAGTGCTGAGGCAGTGTACGGCTCAATATACACCGGGATTAAAAAGCCAATAGATACACACCTCAAAGGCCACAGCATTAGAGATTAACATTCTAATTAAGGATTACAATAGAAAATGTTGTCTTGGTTCGCTGTGTGTTTGGATGTATGAGATGTGATGGTAAAATAATGGTTTCCTGTTAATCGGAAATTAGTTTAATTGTCCGTGATTAAAATAAATTGCTTTAACTTCCATTAAATTTGAAAAATAATTTGTGTTTTAAATGAACATCACACTGTGGTGACCCCAACCCTAACTTACTGAATTTTTTTTCCACAATGAATTTAGCAATGACTTAAAAATAAAAGCTGTCCTTACAGGATTGAAGTTGAAATGTAAGGACATTCTTAAATAACGTGTTGCCGAAAACCAATTCCAAGCAGACTAGGCAGCCACACCTAAAGCAACACCAGCGCATTGATAATAAACGTAAACCTGAGCCGCCTCTGATCTCTGCCTGCAAGTGATACGGGACTGCATCGGTCGTCTCGGATTATTTTCTGCCATTGAATTATGTAATTTTTTTTTTTTTTTTGACTGAAACGATAAAAGACCTGAATTTCACAACCTTGCAGATGGAACATTCAGCATGCTACGTTGTCACTGGGTATTGTGCTCAGACTTGTAATCTTAACCTTTATTTTCTTCATATGACGATTAATTTGTTTTTAACGTGCGTCTTTGCTCCTTCATTTCCACATGAAGTACTTTGGCGTCACGTGTTGCTCAGATTGGCAATTCATGATCCTCTTGACTATCCAAGCGGTAAAAGGTCAACTTCATCCATTACTCTGGTCCGGCTTTACTCATTGTTGGTCATGAGGTCAATGGATAAAGGTCAGCATGAGAACCCCGACTGGTCTGGTGCCAAGCAGCTTCATACTAGGCAAAATGTGATGACTTTTCTACATCCATCTAGTACCGTTTGCGGGTAATCGCAATGTACAACCAGTCGGAAGTGGAATCTGCTTCCTCCCAGGCGACCACTCAAGCCACACAAACTGATTGCATTCGAATTGAGGGAAGCCCATCCAGACATGGCTGACTTGGTACTTTTGTTTGGTTGTTGCGGGCGAGTCAAGATGATGCATGAGCCTCATACTGTGCAGACAGGCAGCTACAAATTTTCCTGGCTAGTTGACTGGTGGGAGGCTGGGTTGGCGGAGGGCGCAGGGGGGCTAGCTGTCAAAAGACAGCAAAGGAACCGTTGTACGCGTTTTGTCGTCTTCGAGGCTCATTTCTCAACGATGCTAATGTTCAAAAATGTCCGATTTGTCTTACCTTTGATCGGATCAAATGCTGATTAAATCCAAGCGGGATATTCTGCGTTTTTGTTGGGCTTTCGTGAATTTATTCATTTTATTATTTTTAAAACGAGCTAATCTAAACATTTATTTTGCGTCAAAGCATTTCTCCCGCTGTATCCTCCTCTCTCTTTCCCTTCAATCAATCAAACCTGACATCCCATCCAACCAGATGAATGGTGCTCCCCCTCGCCTCTCCCAGCATGAGGTCTGAAACTTGTGTTTGATCCCTATTTGGCCCTCCTCCCTTTAACTTTGCTCTTCCCTGGAGAAAAAAAAAAAAAGAAACCCACAGAGGAGGGAGACTGGGATGAATGGAACATCTAGGCTAACGTGAGGAGGAAGAGGAGCTGAAGGAAATGAGGAGCGGGATCTGAACGTTCAGCTTCCAGGGACAGGTTGAGGGTTAAACGCTCGGCGCGAGTTCGACTTTTCCGGCGAAGATGCTCGTCCGTGAGTGGCTTCTTTGCGTATTCTGCCTTCACACCTGTGCCCGGTGCTCACAACAGTGCAAGTTCCACAGCGCGTGTCTAATGGAAGCAGAACTGCTGGACGGGAGCTTGAAGAACCCGTTCGTAGAGCATATCCGTCACAGTGTGGGACAACAGGACACGCCTCACAGAAACAGGGCCCACCGGAGAAAAGGTAAGGCTCAGGAAATACGCCCCCGGCGAACCAGCCAGGAGGAGATTGACGTTGATTCAACTTTGTTTTGATTTGTCCTCGGATTCATGACATTTTGAACCTTTCTATTAATCAAGAAGTGAAGGGATCAGAACAATTTCTTTCAGAGCAAACTTGTCACTATGCAAAAACTAACAGAATTCATTGGGGAATATTCCTGACATTGTTAGATTTGCCAAAAAAAAAAAAGTTTCTTCATCAGTTGCAGTACTCTGAAATCTCGATTTTTATGAAAAAGTACCTTTAGAAATCGTAATATGAGCAGAACTGTAAAACGCGTTAGTGTTTAGCGGTCTTCCTTTGCTTTCTTTTGTCTTTTTTTCCACATTGAAATTTATTTATTATTACATTTTATGTTACGTTAGTGAAAATGTAGGTTTTAACATATGAGTGTTCAGAAATATTTTAGATACATAAACACTGAATGCCACATCCTGCAGATGTCATTGTTTCAATGTGCCATGTGACCTTTGACCTTATTTGGGGATTTCACGAATGAGGCAAAGTCATGTGAAAATGTTAGTATGAGCAAACCGAATATATATTAGTGGAAGACACTTGAAAGAACATATATTCAAAAATATTTTATTTGTATTTGTTTATTAAAGTATTTTACTGACTTCCTCTTGTGCAGGTTTGTGACTGACGTTTACCTCTGGCATTACAGGCAGGAAGTAACGAGGCCTGGTCATGTGACCTTTCACACGAGATGCATGAAATTTATACTGCTTAGAGTAGACTCACTGTTATTTTATTCTAAAACATCAATCATCTGCCAAAAGTCAAAATAATTTTTTTAGAGCTTCTGGAAGTTAGAAAAAAACATGTCTGGCAACAATTGTTGCCGGTGGGATTAAACGTGTCGATTTAGCCCCATTGGAGGGTTTTTCATCATCAATGGCCTGTTTAACGTTGTGCCACAGCATCTCAATTGGACTCGGCTTACGGTGACAAAGTTATGGTCGGACGTTTTCCTTCAGGATTTCAGTGAGAGGCAAAATTCACGGATGTCATGGAGATCCTGAAGGGGCAGAGCAGCCCATGATTGAGGCAAGTGAGGCCTACGGTGCTTTATGTGTAGCTTTTGTTGCCTCCTGGATGAGTTGTCAATGCACTCTTGGTGTACTCTTTGGTGGCCAGCCACTGTAGGGGAAGGTTCGCCCAGTTCTGCGATTCCTCCTTTTGTGGATAATGGGTCTCACTGCGATTTGCTGGAGTCCAAAGGAAGTGTCTTTGTTACCCTTTCCAGGCTGATAAATGCCAACGACTTCCTTACATTTCTTTAGATCAGGTCACAGTGAATGTCCTTTCTTTTGCCATGATGTCAGGCAGATGCCATTAAAGCAATTTCTTCATTCTGGGTCGGGCTGGGTGGCCTTACAACAACATATTGCAGCATGTATTTTACAGTGAACGTTGCTGAAATAGCCGCTAGAACTTAATTGAAAGATATCCCAGAAAGACACTCAATGTCTTTGAAGAGACTCTTTTTTTTGTTTTGTTTTCACGCTCAGGTTTTATCTTCTTCAATTCACGAAAGTTAAACAAATCAACATGTTTATGTCGACTTGCTTAAAACGCCATTCGTTTTGCCGAAAGCCTCACAGATCTCAATGGACTTACGTTACGAACTCACTGTGAAGTCACTGTTCATCACGCTCTTCACCGCGGCTGACACGTTCTTTCTCTTCCGCAGCCCGACTCCCCGTCTTTCGCTCATTTGCCACACTGGCCCTGACCCCGTGGTCAGCAGCTCAGAAAAGAGCCCTTCCTTCAGCAAATCTCGGCCTCACAACATTCCCATGGGTTGTTGTTTGGGAAGGCGGGATTCATCCCTCATCCTTTCTAAAGCTTTTTGTTGCCGCCTGAAAGCTGGCCGATGCCGAGACCATCAAGCCCACGTCGTTGGATCAATATAAACATCCATCACTTAGCCTCGCTCCTTTCTGCGCTTCACAATGAACAGTTTGCTACACAATGCGTTGTTTGTGTGAGCCATTCGAGGGAATGAACTAGTGGTAGTTCACTTACTTCTGGGTCTTCCTAGAAGATGTTGTTCATCAGGAGGAGCGTTACTTTTGTGCCACATGCGCTGCGGTTGCATCCAGACTCGTCAAACTTTTTTTTTTTCTTTTTTTTTTTTTTTTGCGTTGTTAGCGTTAGGATTATTTTGTGTTTGTGATTTGAGTTTTATTAGAACGTCTGTGGCAACCAACGCAAAGTTGGATGTAATTGTGAAGTGAAAGGGAATTGAGACAGTTTGAAATGTGCATATATATATAGCCTGATACCATGACAAAAAAAAAAGATGAATAATTGGTTAATCAACTACAATTGTTGAAAGAAAGCAACAAGAATCCAATTTTTGGATTGGCTCAGATCAAAACTGACGTATTACATGGAAACATATCTCAGAATACCTGCAGCGCCGACAAACAGCGGTCCTACAAAGTTCTAAAGCTGAGGTCCATAAAATGCACGTCACATCTTTCAAGCTTTCATATGCTCGTCCTCTATTGTATTATTTTCCTTCTCCTCAATTCAATTCAGCTTAGTTATGAAGAGGCATTAGAGGCAGAGCCAGGGCTACTCCAAAGCAAGGCACTCCTGTGTTGCATGAAATCCAAATAAAATACACTTAGGTAAATGTAATAAAGTATGCAAGACACTGGATGTAAACCAAGTCATGTTGTCATTTCTATTGTTTTCATGTCCTGTCCTTACTCCACAGCTGTTGGAATTCAAACAGCACACAAAAAATCATTAAAACACACGCATTTGCACATAACAGTTTCAAGAAGAGCTTGTTTAAAACTCAAAAGCCTTAAAGCGCGTCGTGGTGTGTGGACGTAAAGTAACAGACTGTGGAAAAAATGTCCAGGGGCCAGGAGACGATGAAATGCAAACAAATCAGATGAACTCCGACGTGAAGTGCCTTGATAACGACTGACATACGGCTGACATACGGCGGGGCTGAGAGATGCACCGTTTCCCTCTATTGTTGGAGAACAAACGGGCCAAGAAACGTCCCGCCTCGTACAGTGATGGTGACAGAGCTGCTCCTACAGAAACAAACCAAACAACAGCAGAAAGTGCAACACATCAGCTGCTCAAGTTTTCATTGTGTGGCTGTGATTAAAAAAAAAAATGTAAAAAAAAATTATATATTAAATCAATAGTGAGACTGAATCTGTTGTGATTTTACAGTTCAAACTCAGACCAAAAATAATTAAAAAAAAAACAACCTTTGTGGACTTTGATTGGTTTATTATTGCTGCTGTGACCCAGCAAATATAACATCAGGCAAGAAAACAAAGTGTTAGAGCTCAAACTCAGCTTGTTTAACTTCATGCATGTCCCTTCACAATGAATTTGTCCTGGCTAGTTTCAACTAGTTTTACACTTTCATTTCAATCTCGGGACGTTCTAAAACCATATGCACGACCAAAGCTTGACATTAAACCCTACAGGAACCTGCACGCTATTTTTTTTTTTTTTTTTATGTTTTTTTTTTTCAAAATAAAGGCACAAGACTCGCTGGGACAATAAAAAAGACAAACGGGCTTGGTCATCTCATCTTGTCGACAGTTCAGTGACAACACGACCGCGCAAAGGTTGAAACGTTCAAAGCAATCGATTGTTTCTTGCTGTGAACCACGCCGGCCGGCGCCTTTTATTTTGAAACGGAAGCAAACCGGAAGTTGTTGACTAGGCGACGAAGAGGCTGTTTAGTTTTTGACGCTCATTTCTCTCAAGGAGCGCCAAGCCGGGGGCGGGGGTGAGAGAGAGAGTTTGTCCGTAAGTTTCAACGAAGACGAGTTAAAAGAGTCTCAGGTTTATATTATTACTGTTCAGTAATAATATAAACATGAGCCGGAGTGTTAGAACATGTCTGGTAGTCGCGCTGTTTGGGTCCCTGCTTTCTGGTAAGTTCACAACAATAAACCGCCGCAGTATCATTTCTCTCTAAAGTCAATTTTTATTTTATTTTTTAGCTTCGCGTGTCTGTGTGAAGGACTTCTATCTATCTATCTATCTATCTATCTATCTATCTATCTATCTATCTATCTATCTATCTATCTATCTATCTATCTATCTATCTATCTATCTATCTATATAATAATAAAATTATTATATATATATATATGACTCCACCAATTGGGTGAATTATTCAGATGCATTTTGATGCATCATACTTCATTGACAGCCCCAATTTACCTCCCTCAGAATCTCTCAGGTTTTCCAGGGCCGTTCGAAAATGAAACGGGGCCCCAATCAGCACTAGGTTTAGGGAACCATCAGATGGTTCCCTAAACCTAGTGGGGAAGTTTTATTTATTTATTTTCCAAGTTGAAAGTCGGTGATCGTTCCCCTGTGTGTAGTAGAGTTGTGAAATGATTCATCAAACTAAGATGTGCCCTGCTGGTTCCAATCTTCTCCCGCTGACCGATGATGAAAGCTTATATATTTTCATTTATTTTTGAGCCGACACTGTCGCTTCCTGTTTAAAGTGTTGTAAATCGTAAAGGAAGTGGAAATGCTTCCACTGTGTCGGGATGCGATGAGATGAAGAAAAAAAAGGAAAAAAAAACGTTCGGGCCTCGTGAAAACGGATCCAAAATATTCTTTGGTTTCTTCAGAGTTCTGCACTGCGTTTCGTTTGACTTGATGTTCCTGAGGCCCCGCTGGTTCCCCGGTTTCCTCTCATGTCAGGAAGCCTATCACAGTCTTCCTGTTTCCTCCAGCGTGGTCATCCGACTTCATGGGAAGTCCCGACAATGGCATTCCACCGGCGCTGGTCTGCAAATAGCCATTGTTTGGGAATAGCTGGAGATATTTTCTTATTGTGAACCATGAACTCAGAGATGTGCAGCGCCGATGGCTGCTTGGGCGTGGCAAACTGACCCTGGTCAGTATTATGATGCAGACCTGGTGGAGCTCAGTTCAATCAGCAGGTTAGGTGGCATGGATTCAGCTGTTATGTCCATGCTGTCCAAACTGTTTGTCAGGTGGGCAAAAATCATCAAGCAGAAAGTCAAATTATCATTATTGTTATTATTATTATTATTATTTTTAAATCCACCTTTTCCCCTGGTTTGCTTTTTACCTGCTTAACGCTAAATTAAACATGCATTATTTTTAATTATGCGAAACGTGTGCCTAAATTGAAACGGCGTCCAGTTTGCAAGTTCGAAAGACGAATGCTTTGTGATGCACCTAAGAAGATTTAATTAGTCATTAATAATTTAAATAGAATGTCTGTATTAAATATCAACAACTCAAAGAAAACATTTTTCCAGGTGAATGACTATTGATTAAAGCAACAAAGTGTGTCAGTTTCACAGATCGCTTTGTGCTCCAGTTGCTTCTCATGACAGGTTTCACATATAAATAAAACGTAGTTTTAGTTGTTGAAACGAACAAGACTTTCGCAGTCACCTGCATCAACCTCTGTGTCCCCTGCAGGCATCAGAGTCCGGGCCGAGGAGACAGAACCGCGTATAGTCCACCACCCCTCCGACGTGGTGGTGAGGCTGGGCAGCCCCGCCACGCTGTCCTGCCGCGTGGACGGCAGCCCCAAGCCGACCATCGAGTGGCTGCGGAACGGTCAGCCGCTCGGGACGGACCAGGGGGACGGCCGGGCGGTCCCCATGCTTCTGTCAGAGGGGAGCCTGTTCTTTCTGAACGTGGGAGGGGGCCGACGGGGCCAGACCCACGAGGGCGTCTACGCCTGCGTCGCCACAAACAGCGTCGGCAAGGCGACCAGCCGCAACGCCTCGCTGTACATCGCAGGTGAGATGGCGAGGCAGAACGCAGTGACTGTGAGTCCAAAGTTTCACAGAAGACGGTGTATTGACTGAAATGTTGGGGACCACTGCATTAGGCCCCGGACAGAGTTTCGGGGTCAGAGCGAAGCCCGTTGTTCTGATCCAGCTCAGTGTAAATGCGTCTCCGTGTTCCTGCAGCCCTGAAGGAGGAGTTTGGCGTCCAGCCCAGCGACGCCGAGGTGGCAGAGGGGGAGGTGGCTGTTTTAAACTGCGGCCCGCCGATGGGACATCCAGAACCTAACGTCATCTGGAAGAAGGACGGTGTTCCCATCAGCAACACGGACCATCACTACACTGTAAGCAGCTGCTTTGAATATGGAAACACGTGAACATGTTTTCATCCTGAGGTTCATGATTCCGGGGCGGAGTCGTAATCGACGATTCGACTGATCCCGTTTGCTTTTTCTGATACACACAGAAAAAGCAAACGGATTAGCAGTCCCTGCGTCCACGCACTCTATGCTTGACGGCGGAAATAAAATGTTCCACAGATCCTGTAGCTAGTTGATCTGTGCTGCTTGCTTTGCTCTGCAGAAGCTGAGTGGGAAGCTGATCATCGCGCCTGCAGAGAAGAGCCACTCTGGCTCCTATGTGTGTGTGGCCCGGAACATCATGGGAGAGCGGCAGAGCAGGGCGGCTCGGCTCTCTGTGCTGGGTGAGGCCGGATGACAACAACTGGACTGGAGGCCCCGACATGCTTCATTTACTTCATTTGGGTTCCTTTTGACTTGTGACATATTTACACTGACTGGGGATTTTGCTGCAGCACTTACAGCGATTCACAGTTTCTTTTTTTATATCTGCCGCAGGTAAGCCTGTGTTGGTGCTGAAGCCAGAAAACGTGTCGGTAAGGACGGGCGAGTCTGCCCATTTCTACTGCCAGGCTAGAGGGGACCCTCCTCCTACCGTGGCCTGGAGCCGAGAGCAGGGGCCGCTTCCCAACGGCAGGTAGACCGCCCGCCGTCTGCCTTGACACGGCCAGAACGCTGCGTGCTGGTCCAGTGTTGGACTCTGTCCAGTGTCTGTCCTTCGTCAGTGACTGTTGGGATACACCCAGATCCACATGTGACCTTCAACCCAGTTTGTATAAAATGAAGGAATGAAAGAAGAGAGCATCGACGGTCCATGTTGTTGCGGTCCAGTGTATTTCCCTTCCTTATAAGTTGGATGAATTTGAATAATTTACCTTTGTAATAGATGAATTACTATATTTGTGACGTTCGATGCTTTCAATTTGTCATTTGGGGAATATAAAATGTGCAGGTCCTTGCATGGAGTTTTATGATGTTCCAAGCTGTTTCAGTTTAGAGAGCAAGAATTCCTTAGGGCCTCAAATCAATTAGGGATGCTACAAGAGATAAACCAAAAAAACTAATCACAAAAGTATATTTATGATTAAAAAAAAAAAAAAATCTTAGGAGGGAAAAACAATTAAAACAGTTAAAAAATATATTTGGAGTCTAACATCTGCAAATAATGGAGATCCCTCTAAAAATGCTTGCCAGCTTCCCAAGGTGCAATTTCCTTCAAATATTTATTTTTTTATTTTTTCATAGAGCAAAGACATGTTTTCTCTGATTACTAAGCTCTGTACAGGCGGGGGTCCGCTGAATAACCTGCTAAAAGTTGGGATCACAAGACTCCTCAGGCTTGATGGTCTGAAGGTGAAAACATCTGGTTCAGAGTTCTTACACGAGACCGTGGATTCTTCCCGTTGCTCGGTTTGTTTCCAGGTATCTCATAAACCCGGACCAGACTCTGCAGCTCCATTATGTGACGGTGCAGGATGCTGGGAGCTACACCTGCACCGCTGCGAATCACGTCGGTGTCGTCACTGCGGTCGCGCATCTTCAAGTTGAAGGTGAGCTTTCGTTCTCTTTTTTTTTTTTACATTTATTTTGCAACTGCTTCATGTTGGAAAATACCTGCAGAAACAGACAAACTTCCCAGAAGCTTGTTTATTATTATGTTATTACTTCATAATAATAAATTCACAGGAGACGTGATACATGCTAACAGAGAGCTGGTGCTTTGAAAGCCAACTTGTACTCTGCAGCGCAGATGAACATGAATTACCCTCATGCTATTAGCTTGCAGGATGCAACAAAATAAACCAGATTATCATATAACAGTGACGGGAACGGTACACATAAAATTGATAGATTTCCAGTATTTACGAGCCTTTATATTTATTATTTACCGTTTCAATTATTTCTTGTTTTAATTTCAGTGCAATAAAATATATTTAACAACCTGTCATGTAGTCATGTACTAATCCATTTACTTGTTTATTTGACAGGCTGTAAATGCGCTGGCACAGTCAAAGTAAGCCCATTGCACCAAATGCAGCACTATCTGACACGGCACAGTTATATAAAAAAAATCAGTTCCTAGTACAATACAGCGATGTGGCATAAATGGCTTGAAATTTTTGTTTGTTTGTTTTTTTGTTGTTTTTTGTCCTGAAGTTGTGACTTGAAAATCTTCAGGAATTGTGTGGTTGCATCCATCCTTCCATCTGTCTGTCCGTCTGTCCCCAGCAGTCATTAGGCAGCAGTGCATTTTCTTTTGCTATAGTCAGCCTAATATTTTGACATTATTATTTCCACCTAGTGAGATTTATTTGATTTAGTCTACTTTCAAGCCAAGCCGCGACCCGGCTCGGTAGAAATGACCTTCACACGGTGGGCGAAGTTGCGACTTCTGCTTCGTCCTTTAAAGCTAACCTGTCGTGTTTCCACCGTAGACCACTTGATGCTTTCTAATAAATGTCAATATGAAACATTTGCTGTTGCAGAGGCTCCAAGCACTGAACAGAAAGACTTCCACAGAGAGCTGTCAGCCTTACGAGTGACCCTGGAGAATGTCACCATCGTCGCCTCGGAGTCCAACGTTTCCCTCGTCCAATGGAAGGTATGCGAATCCTGTTTTAGAGCTTTGTGGGTGGAGTCTACGAGTGTTTGATCCGTGTTTGGTGTTTCCTGTGAGCAGCTTCAGTCCCTTCCAGCTCGGCCGCACTACCTCGACGGCTTTGAGGTTCTTTATCGCCCCCTGCTGCCTGTCAGCTCGGACTGGGCGGCACTGAGGGTCTCGCCGCCGGGCTTCCAGGCTCAGGTCGGCCCCCTGAAGAGGGGCTATAAGTACGAGTTCAAGGTTCGTCCTTATGGGAGCGGCCTGTACGGGAGGGAGAGCAACACTCGGCATCTCCGAGTCCCTGAGAGAGGTGAGGGAAGGCTGGCTTCAGAACCCCTCACCTGCATCTTTTCCTCTGCTGTAAGCCACCAATCCAACTAACTCGGGGGGGGGAAATATATCGCCGCTTTTCGTGCAGCGCCCAGTGCGCCCCCTCTGGCCGTGTCCATAACGGTGAACCACGAGCAGAACAACACCGTCCATCTGAGTTGGGAGCCTCCTCCTCCCGACAGCCGCAACGGCGTCGTCCAGGGCTACCAGGTGACCGCTTCGTCTGATTCCTCTTCATCCGTCAACAAATGGGTTATCAGCTGAGGACTATTCTTCTTTTATACCATTACATGTCATTTATTTCTTCCTCGCTGCCCTACCTACTTCCTCTTAATATTCCTTTCTTCTTTTCTTCATTAGTTCCTTTGTTTTTTCCTTCCTTCTTTTCCAAGAGTGAGCTTTTTCCAGAGTTTGCTGCTGATCCCAATCCAGTTAGGAATCATTCTGCTCTGCTGTTTTACGTCAGAATCATTCTAAATCATGTTAGCAGTGTTTTTGAGACCACAAGCTTCCTCTCATAAATGTGTGAACTGCTCCTTTAGGTTTGGTGCGTGGAGTCCGACGAGCAGCAGTACCAGAACTGGACAGTGGACAGCGGCCAACACAGCCTGGATATCGCCACACTGGAACCAGGGAAGCAGTACTGGGTAACCATGGCAGCGGTGAACGGCGCCGGAGTGGGAACGCTCAGCGATCCTCATGGATTTGTCATCAGTGAGACCAGCAGCTTTTCCAACTAATTCCTACCGTCCTGTTCCTCTCAGTGTCTAACCACCCAGGATGTCTGTTTTTACTCAGAGCCACAGCTAGAGGGCGCCTCAGACCCAGACAGCCACAAACAGGGTGCGTTTCCCGTGCTGGCCCTCCTCCAGGACCCAGTGCTGATCGGCAGCGTTGGCGCCCTCTTGTGGTGTCTTCTGATGATTGCAGCTGTTTTCCTGTTCAGACGCCACAGCAGCGCGGCTCAACTGTCGCCTCACCACAGCAAGGCCAAAGGTGACTTCTGAAAAAACATTGACCGTGTGCTGGAGGACTGATCTTTCTAAAAGACAAGAAATTGTGTATGTATTTATTTGCCCTTTTTCTCCCCAGGTCTGCGCAGATTGGCCAGTGAAGATCTCATCATCAAACACAGGTGAAAGTTAAACAGCATCATGCAGATTGCACGTGTAATAAGAGATGAGCAAAAAAAATCAGCTTTCTACTTGGACTTTTAACAGAATATGTTTAAAATAAAGCATTTTATATAAACCAGTAGGGCTACATAATTATATCAATTCCATGATATGTATCTTTTTTTTTTCACACCCTCGGAATGTATCGATTTTTCATCCGGGAGTATCGATACGTTAAACCGGCGGTTTTCAAAGTGTGAGGCGCGCCTCCCCTGGGGGGCGCCAGCGCACTTTAGGGGAGGCGCGGTGCGAGGGAAAAAAATAAACCGAAGAAGAAGCTATCCGCTTGCTGTCTACTAATGTGAGAGAAAAAAATGGACAAATTTTTAGTAAACGTGCTCATCCCCTTCACTTCAACCTATCTCTGCGAATGTGGGTTTTCCGCATTCGCAATGATAAAAAGCAAATACCGATCAAGGCTGCTGGTTGAAGATGATCTGCGGTTATACCGCTCCACGGTGCAACCCCGCATTAACCGGATTTGCGCATCAAAAGCACAAGCACATTGTTCCCACTAAAACTAAGGTGAGCTGAACAGTAATGTTGCCAATGTGTTGCCATGTTGCCAATTTAGTTAAAATCATAAATAAAATCAGTTACACATGATTCAGGACCGTGATAGAAAAAGAAAGGGTGCGCATAGCGTGCTAAATGTTTTTTCCTTTGCCTCCGCTCTTTCATACAGCTCGCTCTTTTAGCTCGAGATAAATTGTTTAGATGAGCCACAAAAAGAGCTCCACAATTTTGCAACTGTTTAGGTTTTTGATTTATTTTTTAATTTCAAGGAAATGTGCAACATTTCCAGATGTTCCAAAGATCTGATCAAAATGTTTTTGTTAAGAAGTGAAAACACTGTTGGTATCAAACATTAAACTCAGAAGCTCAGATGTAACGTTTGTTTGAGAAAACGGTTGAAAAATGAGTTTGGGGTTGTTCTTATCATTAGAAAGAATAAAAAAGGGCGAATTTGCCATACAAAGGCCCTGATAAAATAATTAAAATGGGAGGAAATGTTTTAAAATGTTCATGTGTTAAATTTCATTGAGATAAAGTGTCATTTTAAAAGATGAGATGGTTCTAAAATAAAAGCAATTAGAAGGTGTTTTGTAGTGGCGTTTGTTTGTGTGTGGGTTCATTATTTTTGGGGGCGGAGGGGGACGCAGCAGGCATTGTGCTCCTTGGAGGGGGGCTCACCCTTTCATACTTTGAAAACCCCTGCGTTAAACCACCACCTTGAGTTTCACTTTCAACTTGTGCTTAAAGTGCATATTATGAACTACACACCAGGTTTTTGATTGTGTTAATAGGCATTCAATGTCTATGCAATGACAATAAAGTAAGTCGAACTCTTGCTAACATAGTTTCTATTTTTCTTCTTTTTTATGAAGTCCTGATTACTTCTTCTGATGTGATGTTATGAGAAAACGCTTCTAATTATTGTAACTATACATAAAAATCACATCAAAAACTTGTTTTAAAGTCCCTGTTGATGTTTTTTTTTTTTTTCTTCAACCAACTCTACCTTTCTGTCGTGCAGGATGGCAGCTCCAGACTCTCCGTGGATGTCTGGTGGCTGGAGGCCGCCCTTCAATCAGAAATACCAGGACTTGTGGGCCCAAGGTCACAGACATCCTGGGATCAGGAGCACCAGTAAGCGACTCACACACACACACGGCTGAGAGCGCGTGTGTGTGTTTCGTTCAAACTGTTTCGTTTCAACGAAACTGATATTTAGCTGATATTCAGAGGGGTCCGGTATTTTACATGGTAATCGTCATTGTGTGTGACGTCGCGTTCAGACAGAATGGCGACAGAAAAATTGAGAAGAGCGAGGAAAAACAAATGTAAGCACAACTAATGTTGTCATCATAATATTTAACTTTAATTTTCTTCCTGATGTTGTTATTGAAGTTTAAATGAAACGGCAGATGGGATTGTTTGTTGTTTAGCGTTTGGGTTGTTTTCTCTGCATGTATGGGAAACTTGAGTTTAGTCATTTAAACGTGCTGAGAAAAAAAAAAAAACAGAAAATAAATTGTAATAATGTAAATCAATATAATATAAAATCTTATAATAGAGTATAATATAATACAATTAAAAAATACAGTATAATATCATTTCTGTTCGTCTAGGTCTTCCAGTCTCGTCCAAGCAGGACGGCAGGATGGTGGACTCAGCCGTTCCCATGGTGACCGACAGCTGTGGAGTCTACGGAACGTTTTACGTGGACCTGAAGGGCAGCAGCCTGAAGACCTTCAGCAGCCCCGGACGCTGCCCGAAAGCGCCTCACGCCTTGCCTCTCCAGCAGGGGGCGGAGACGATCCAGATCTTCACCCAGCCTGACTCCAAGTCGTCGTCCCTCAGCAGCCAGGAGGCTCTGCCCTGGAAACAGGCCATACGTCCTCAACCAAAGATGGGCGTGCTGAGGGAGTCATGGGAGAAGAAACCCCACGGGAAGCCAGGTGGTGTACAGCTGGGAGTTTGATGCTAGCATTTTGTTTTTATAGTGTGATTTATTTATTTTTGGTTCCGGTTTATTCTGACCCGTCTCTCTGCAGAGCTGCACGCAGTGAACAGCGTACCGGTCCTGTCATCCAGAACCCAGGCCGGTCCCTCCAGAGCCTGCAAGCAGAGACTCAGCCACGTACCAGCAGGACGCCACGGTACGCAGACGCTGTGCTTCTGTCACACACAGGACGGTGCTGGAGCATCATCATCATCATGACTTCCTTCGCTGTGTTCAGGGGGAGCTGCGCAGGGCGGGGAAGGAGCCGCTGGTTCCCGCTTGCTGCATTACTCTGCCTCTCTGCACTTAGTGGACCTGCTGCCCCCTCCACCGCTGACGGCCGCTGACAGAAACACCCTGTCGTCAGACGAGGGGTAAGACACGTCAGCACGGTCCAGATAAAAATGACGCAACACTGTTTTTATGGATGAATAGTCCGAAAATTTCTCCAGAATACAACTTCCTGTTTTTTTGTTTTCTAAAAAGACCTGCTTTCATTTGCATTGCTTACAAAACGTTAGAATGAACACACACGTTATTTTGATAAAATGACAAGTCAGTTTCTTAGCACCATGTCAGCCATCTGACCTGCAGCTTGTGCTCAAAGCCGACCAGCTGTCTGGAAGCTAGTTATTACCGTTAATGTGATAATGAAAGCTGGAAGGAAAAATATATATATATTGCCGTTAAACCTGCAGCCAGGAGGAGGGTCTTAGTGCTCCTTGCTCCCTGCTGCACTACACCTGGTTTACCACAACACAGCCTGTGACAAATTCTGAGCATGGCCACTGATGATAAGTTGTTTCTCCACCGGTAGCGCATTTAGCAGCGCGTACACGTGTTTGACAGCGCCGACACCCTCCTCCTGAGTCTTGATTTCTTCTTTTTGAGTGGGAACAGCAGCACTGAGAGGAGATGAAGAAACTCCCATCTTTTCACAGATTATCTGTCTCATACATGTATGCCGTCACGTGGTGACAGTTGGAACAAACATGAAGAAAATATGTTGTTGAATAAGCTACCTACTGCAGCTTTAACAGAAATACAAGTAAAAAAAACCAAAAAACAAGGCTTTTCGAAAATATGGGGAACAAAACTACCTAAAATTACCTGATAGAACTTAATTAATAAAGTGCTTTTCTGCAAGACATGTAAACCGTTTTCACTCTTACAGATTTCTTGTTTGTTTTTTTCTAACTGTGTTCAGTTCCAGTCATTCCACAAAGCTGACAGAGGACCTGGGCTCCATCCCATCAATTAGTCCTCCATCAGGTTACCACGGACAAGCAGGACCCAACAAGCCCAGCGGCGCCCCCTACAGCCACCTGTCTGCTTCGTCTTACTCCACGTTAATGGAGGCTGATCAGAGTCCTTCCCTGACGGCGCAGGAAGCCACTGAGTACCTGGAGCTCAGTCCTAACCCTGAGAGATACAGGTAGGGATGTTTTACTCCTCGTTCTCTCCAGATGTGTGTCCTGACGGTCTGCCTCTGCTTCAGCAGCGTCCTGCCAGAGCAGCGTCCCTCCCTGCCCCACAGCTTCACCTCCACCCTGGGGAGCACGTGCGGGCCAGTCAGCTCGGCCGAGTCGGAGGACGGCGCGGCCGCCGGAGCCCGGCCGTTGCCAGCGGCGCTGCGTCATTTTGGCCTTCACAGCTCGCCGTCCTCCTGCTACAGTGACTGGGACAGCTCCCTGTGGAACACCTGGAGCTCGACCATGGACAGCAACATGGACAGCAACCGCACCAGCCTCATCAGCTCGGTGGACAGCTGCTACACCAACGACAGCGCCGCGTTCGCTCGCCTGCTGGCCGCGACCGCAGAGACCATGAGCGCAGCCTCGCTGACGGGTAGGAGGGAGAGGGGAGGGTTTTACATGGCAGCAGTTAGTGGAGCTCTATACACACACACACGGACACATGCATGTAATTATAACGGTACACAGAATAAATCACTTTTGTGAGCTTTAATCAGCCGCAAACAACAAATCTTTTGAAATCAGTTTGATTTTATGTGGTTCTCAAACCTTAAAAAAAAAAAAAAAAAAAGTAAAGCAGAAAGCAGACATTTCTACTTTATATTACACAACTACTAAAACCACTTAAAAAACCTCTCGACATTCCAACAACCGAATGTCCCAGCTGCACCCTAACGCAGCATGCGTGGCTGTTGCTCTGTGTGTGCTGGATTGTTCTTCTTCACCCGACTGAAGAAGATGAAACCAAAGATCTCACAGCTTGCAGTCCAAGATGTGATTTATATGTCTCTCCTCTAGATGGCGCCACTCAGCCGTGATGGCGCCATCTATGCAGCATAGAAGCAGACAGCAGCACTTCAGTCCACCTGCCTCCAGAGACTGCGTCTTAGATTTCACGTTTCTATGAAATTTCTGCTTTCCACTCGAAATTTCTGCTTTCCACCCCCAGAATCAGCATAAAAAAGAACAACAGTTGATGCAGCTGGTTATTTCAACGACAATAACTAGTTCGTATGTATATACGTTTGTGCACATGCCTGCTGCTTGAAGAGAGATGAATTCATTCTGATTCCTTCTCCCACTTCTTTAAAATCTTTCATCAAACTCAAGTCTCAGATTTCTGCCCCTCTTTGTCACCTCATCCATCACTCTGCCCGTTCGCCACAGGATTCATTCCATCCGTCAAACTCTCACTTTCGGCTCTCCTCCTCCGCCGTGACTAAAACCACCTTAACTTCTGCTGACACATGGCTGAACGGCCACCGCTTCTTTCATTTCGTTCTCATGAATCTTTTGAGTCGGGTCGTCGTCCTCAGCGCCGATTGTTGTCTCGTTCTGTGTTCAGACTTCTCGCCGCCGGCCTCCCCGCTCAGCGCCTTGTGCCCGTCGTTCTGCTCGGACGGCGACGCCTTCAGGGAGCTGGAGCCCATCCCCGCGTGGGCCTGGAGCATGGCCTGGGTGGAGGAGATGGACGCGCAGTACGGAGCCCACTATCCCAGCAGAAACACGAAGCCCTTCAACACCTAGAGGTTCCGCCGCGACCGTGTCAGTGAGGACGGAGGGAAACTCACTTTCCTCCAGAACAACGCCGAGCGGATTGACCCGACGCTGCAGGTGGCGCGTTTCACCAGCCGGGTTCTGAAGTTTCATTAGGAGACATTTTCACTGACACTTCCACAGGAGATGCAAGCCTCATGCAGTTTGTAATAGTTTTCTCCTTTTTTTTTACCTCAGGGCACTTCAGCTACTACTTTGAATCTTTGAAATGACTTTCATGGCGCTGTGGAAGTTTTTTTTGTTTTTTTCCTTCGAATTGTTTTCCCTGAAAAGGAGCATAATGAGACATTTCCCTGGGGAGGTTCTCAGCCCGATTGTTCTCAAACGTCCAGAGAGATGCAGCGGAAACGGTGGAGAGAGACAGTCCCAGAAAAATGCGCCTCTTGTTTTCATGCGGGTCTTTGCAGGATTTCATTAAGACTGCGGTTGGAATCCATTACGGTATTACGGTTTTGTTGTGGTTGAATGAAATGCAACGTATTCACGGAAAAGGTTATTTAAAGAATTTTGAACGTGTTCCTAACCGTTGTCTTGTCTATTGTCTTTGGCGCTTCTCTGTATGCTGATAACTTGGAATGTCCTGATTGCACAGCAGGCGTTGGCAGATACCCAGTCATTAAAGTTATCAAAATAAATGCTATGCATATGTTTGACAGTTTGATCAGAAAGAAAGAAAAAAAAAACACCATAAATGTTATCAGAATCCCTCATATTTAATAACTTGACAATCTGGACGCTGTCACTCACCTCTCGGTTTCTGGTCAATCATTCGCTCTCCGTTTGATCCCAACAGCATGCTGCTCCAACACAAGCTGACTGGTAATCAAGCTACTATTGTAATCACGCTGTGTAGCTTAAAACATTCAGTTCTGACATTGGTTACCGAACTACTTTTTGTTTCGACCCATCCAGCCGGGACCGCTTTGTCTGCAATGCTAGGCTAACGTCAGCTTACTCTTTGTTTTGATACGACTCGTCAGTAACTTGGATTGCCGGTCCGGCTCGTTGTGTGCGTAGACAGAAGAAGCTCCATAAAATCCAGTGGCACATATTCAAGATCCCTGTGCTGCAACCTGTGTCTGAGCACAGCGGGCAGAGTTAAATCGCATGACACACACACACACACACACACACACACACACACACACACACACACACACACAGGAAGCCCCCAACAGGCCACTTCAGCCTCTCTATTACACACTCTCTGAATGTCAGAGTAAAAAGTGGAAAGGGCTTAAACTCTAAGTAGAACATTCTGATTTATTCAACAAAACGGTTGGGTAGAAACTGATGAAGATAAGCTATGATTGTAAAACATGAATGGCCTCCAGGGTCTGTCTGGAGTTGAGTCTGACATGTTCACAGACTGCAGACCAACAGCAGGTATCAGGAGCTGCGATCTAGATGCAAGGAGTGAAATGTGGCGTCTCTTCTGGTAAATACAATTAAAAAAATTTTTTTCTTTTAATTATTTTATAAAGTTTACATTATTCTAAAATGCAAATTTGCCTTATTAGAGATATAAGCATTTAAAGTGTAATAAAGAGTTTAACTTTAAATAACTGCAGTTGGGAATATTTTTTTTGCACCCAGACAGATGTGTATTTACTAATTGTAGAAAACTTTAGCATTTAGGAAAAAAAATAAAAAATCTGCATTGTATTTTGTACATCTTGAATTAAAATGTGATTTTTATAATATGAAATAAAAAGAAAAAGCATCTTTTAATCTGAGAGGAAGTTTGTTCACTTGACTACAGTTAAGTTGTTCGGTAGCGAAACTGTTACTGAACAGAACTTTGAACTTCCAGAGCGCAAGACATGCGGCTTTTTGATTTACATACTAAAGAACTGAAGCTTCTCCAGGAGTCCAGTATGTCCTCATAAACAGCTTTTTGACATGATTAATGGGTGCCAATCCAGCAGGGGCCTCCTTACCGTTCTGATTTGCGAAACCTTTATGTAAACTCAAGGAAAAACGGGGCCCTCAGGGAGCCACTATTAATGCACGAAACATCAGGGAGCTTGTCTTAAAACTTTCAGCTCAGTTTTTTTTTTTTTTCCCCCCCTCAGGGAAGTGTTATAGTCTTCTGGCACATCTTCCCGGGCGTCTTGTTCAAATCCAGAGAGAGACGGAGAGAGAGAGAGGATCCCCACTGGTTCCCTGTGCTGTTTTCTCCTGCTGGGAGACGTAGGAGCCACAGGAGCAGATGACCTGCAAGGTCAGCCATGTAAACAGACGTATAATATCTTATCACTCCAGACGATCCCCCGTGAGACCTGCTTTAATTGACCCCCCTGGCGGCTCCGCAGAGCGGGAAGGTGACGGTCGGAGCTCGTCCGCCTGACTCGATTAACCGGGGTGAACGACGCTGCCGCACCCGATAAAAGGCTTCTAATTGCAAACGCGCTGAGGGAAGTAATTACACTTTCATCTGTTTGCATTCGGAGCTGAACCGGAAGAAGCGTGATTTTGTGACTTTCTCACGCTCTCACCTGATGCTTCCTGTTCCGAACAGATTGCGCGCTGATGAATCGGCGAGAGCTCTCGCGGAGTCGGGCCTGATGTCGTTCCGGTAGAGCAGCCGGGAGGTCAGCCACGACTCCTCCACTAAGCCTGATTAATGATTTCCTCGACAGCAGCTTGTCGTGCCCCAGCAAAGCACAACACGCTCTTTTTTTCCTCTTCTTCTGTTTTTTTTTCCCCCCACTCTAATCCGTGCCCGTTCGGGTTGCTTGAGTCAGACAAGACCAAGGATGTGGAGAGGAGGGAGAGGCTTTACCATCTGTTTCATTTAGGAACTGCAGGGCAGCTCCTGCTCAGGGCTCCTCGCGATTTATATGTAAAAAAAAAAAACAACAACAAAAAAACAAACCAAAAACCAGTTTGGAAATAGCAGAGCTGAAAAGCAGAGATAAACTTCTGCACGTCTTAACCAGGCCGCGCGGCTGCTGCTGCTGTGGTCAGATTAAGCGAAGCCGACCTGCTGGTCAAAACATCCCGAAGACACGAAAAAAGGACGCGCTAACGCACAAGGCTCTGCCCTGAACCCACATCTGACCGGATTTGTTTGTACGTTTTATTTGTGCAGCATCCTGCCACAGGGATCAGCCCTTCTTCAGTGAAGACCATATGTTTGCCCGAGCTCTTCTGCCCAGCACACACAACCCCGCAGTTTAAAACCGTGTGTCTGCTTGTCTTATTAGTGCTCACACACACACACGCACACACACGCACACACACACACACCGACAAGGAACATCGCCGTTGGGATTTTTGCATCACAGATTTCAGTCTATGCCAAAGTACCAGCTTTATATATATATATAGCATGTCCACAAAGCAGTGAGGCGTGTCAGACGCAGCCTGAAACCATCTGCACACTTTACACACACTGACGTGCAACTTTACAGCGCGGCTTTTCCAGCAGCCAGCTTGTCTAAGCAAATCAACGATTCCCGGACTGACGGCTACTTGATATTTGCAAAAAACCATTCGAAGTTCCTCACATTATTTTTTTGTCACATTAATTCTTGCCACAGTAATTTCATGTGGATGTAGCTCCGGACTTTGATTGGACATTTTTTTTTTTCTTTTAACATGTTCTGTCCTTCAGTGCGGCTCGCAGAATTGTCTTTACATGTTAACTACATCGCATTCTTGTGGCAGCCATCTTGGATTTTTAGGTTGAGGACACATCTCTAAACCTTTCAGCAGTAATTTAGAGTTCTGGTAAAATCTCCCCAACTATGAGTTTGGACGTTGCAACATCAGTTCCAGTGCTCTGGACTGTGTTTTTCCTCTCCCTCTGCTGCAGTCCTCCTCGGTTCACTCATTCATCTGTGCAGGATCCTTCCACTGCTGAACAGACCTGCCTGCTGGAGGCATCTGTATTTAGAAAACACGGCGGAGCTCTATTGATCCGTGAAGGAAATCAGGCTGGTTTCGCGCGCCGCCGTCGGTAAAGGATATTAGAGGCTGTGAGGGGGGGGAAAAACAGAACACCGGGAGCAGAAACCTAATGAGGAAAATAGCTGCAGCGGTGATATTGGTGAAGCGGTTTGCTTATGAATGCATCTTCCATGTCAGTCCAGAGACAAGCGAGAGCCACACAATCACAGCGTATTCTGAGGTAGAATGTGGAACACAAGCAACAAACCGCGTAGGACTGGATCTAAAGATGGAGCTGCTAATAGTGGGGACGTACTCCCTCTGTCAGGCAGAACGACACACACACACACACACACACACACACGCATACACGCCGTCATGCTGACTGACAGCGGCGCTCAGCTGAGCTGCTAACATTGTAATCATTCAATTAACTGCAAATCAATAACAGCCTTATGGATGAGGAGTTTCAGGATTGCTCTGTCGCTCACACACCTTTCTGACGACACGCCCTCTGCTGTCAGACTCCCGCCACGAGTTTTTAAGTTTTCCCAACTCGTTCACGTTGGACAGGATCGTGACCCAAATGCTAAACGTGTCGCGCCAGCCCACGCGGTAATCTTGCTTCCTACGTTCGGCGGCCTCGCCTCCACGCTGCTTCAGCTCCTCAATGGATGCGTGGCATCAGCCAAAAACAAAAACAAAAAAAAAAAAGAAACCTCCCAAACATCCATCTCTCCTGTCACCCTCCAAATTAACATGGAAATTGCCGCTTTGCATTCTGGGATGAGGGAAACAGAGATTTAAACACCTTCTTTTCACCCCTTGCCTCTGCTCGCTCTCGGGGGCCTTGGGGCCCCTTTTCCTGCCGACCCGGTGGGCGTTCCAGTCTTGACACCTGCCCAGTGAATGAGTGAGGTGATTAATGGCTTAAGGGAGGAATGAAGAGGGGACTGGAGGATAGAGGGACATGGGAAGGATAAAACGTGCTGGCTGCTGCAGGTCGGCAACGTAAATCTTGTCGTGGCCAAACTGTGTGAAAGACCTACAGTACATTTTCACATGTTCATAGTGATGCTACTGGTTGTGTGAACTGGTATGACTGTAACACATTTGCTCTTTGGTGTGAAGCATTTTTTGCAAACTGACTGCTGAACCCCATCGCCTTCGTGAAAGAGTTGAACGGAGCTGGGGGGGAAATGATTGCGACTTTGTGGGGCCCCTGCAGGTCTGGACAGCGTTGCCCGTGATAGGCTTTGGAAAGCACTGCATGAAAAGAAATTTGCGTAGAAAAGATCAAGTTGCTCTTCAGTCTCACTCGTCATTCACACGTTAAGTGAAGGAAGTGGAAGCGGTCGATTAGTGAGACTCGTTGAATGAAACCTGGACAAAAGGAAACAGCAGCTTCTTCATACCTCAGTTGGTTCCAGAGCCGAGGACCATAAGAACTCACTCAGCCCAATTCTTCGATGACCTGAGAGGATGTGTGGCTGATTGTCCAGCAACTCTGAAAAGTATTTCAGCCAATGACAATTTAGTGTTTCGTTGACCAACACCAGTTATGTTGGACTCCTGCCCAGCGGCAGACCAGTCCTGGATGTACCCTAACAACTGGAGATGGTCACCAGCTCACCCACAACCCTACAGAGATGAGTATAGACGTTGGATGCATGGATTCCTTGACAAACTAAAAACAAGTTCAGTGACTTAAGAATTGGTTTTGATATGGTCCATGCTGCTGATGTTGGTCAAGATCCTATCAAGACTTTGGATGCAGCAACCAGATCGATCTTTTAAAGAAACAGTAAAGACCCGACTACAGTGGTCTAACCTACTGGAAATAAAATCCCCTCTCTTGACAGGAAACCCTTTACCTTTAAGAGGTTGACAACAAGGTTTGTGTGGTTTTTAGTCCCTGTGAGTTTAGTCGAGGTCTGATCTCTATTTTTACATTTCGGAGACCAAAAGAAGTGACTTCTGTGTTTTCGACATCTCACCACATGACCACAGCCAGTAGAGTTGTAAATATAAATACGATAGGGGATGATGTGGTACTCTGCAATCTGAGCTACGAGGATCTTATAGAAACTGAACATCCGTGGCTCAAGAATGGACCCTTGAGGAACCCCACAGTTCATTTATTTGGTTTTGTTTGTTATAGTCTCAGTACTAGACAATACAGCCATGATCAGTTGTGTGAAACGCAGCTCTGACATTTTGGTAAAGCCAGGACAGAAGCTCTGGACCCATCAGAAATAAAAAGTATGCTGTTCAAAACTTTTACTAATATTGTCCCAATGCTGTTATAAAATGTACCTATAAAACAAAACATATATATCAGAAAATGCTTTTTTTATTGACATTTGAGCCTTGAAATGGTAGAAACGGTAGACCGGACTTGGTTCTGCAGCGGATTATCACTGATACATCTGGCGGACGCGAATGTCATGCTGTTTGTCTTATTCTCTGAATTTCGTCTGTGAGAAATTCTGTGGGTTTCCCATTCCGGACTCGGCTTCCAGCAGAAAACCCACAGCAGCCCGAGTGAGGGATCCACAATGAGTGTTTGCTGAGTGGAATTTATCCCGTTGAGGTCAGGCAGCTGCTTTTCACCACCCAGTGATCCTTCTTTGCGGTTCGCCACATCCACGGCGTCCGCCGTCGACACGCTAACGCTGCATAACGTTTCAGCTGAGAAACGGTTATAAATAATGCATTTTTCCGGTGCAGTAGTGTAAAGGGGTGCACATATGCAATGAGACCATGATAAAAACCATAGAGATGATTTTTAGAATGATTACGATAATAGCAGCTGAGGTTAAGGATTCTGTATTTTCGTCTGTGGTTGTAATGTGACATGATATGGGAAAGTTCAAGAAGCATGAACGCGAGTCACGTACAGAGAGAAAATACGCAGAAATAAGTATTTGACAAGTTGTTTTGAGCGTGCTGCCATGACAACGATTAGCCATAGACGTCACAGGTCTGGTCTTTAAACGGACTTCAAGAAGAAAACCAGCAATAAAAGAAAACCGTAAGAAATCCCAGTTACAGCGTGCAGGAAATGCAACTTTATATTTTAAGTACAAAAATAAACTTGAGGGGTTTGGTGCACTTCACTTTGGGCAAAATTGAACTTAAAACACACTGCAGTTGGTTAGATCAAAGCATGTACTTGGTTAGAAAGAAAGAGTCAAAGTTCAGACCTTAATCCAACTGAGAATCTGTGAAAAACAATTTCAACTTATTTTTGCATCCAATGTGACTTGAGTTTTATTGTTTTGGGCAGGAATGTAAGTCTCTAGAAGACGCCAGTAAAAGGTGTTTGAATGAAGCACTGACTCAGGTGGGCTGAATGCAAATGCATGCCGCACTTTTTAGATTTTCTTTACGATTATTTGCTAATCTATATTGGTCTATCAGATAAAATTACAAGAACATGCTTGTAATGCGCTGTTAAAGTTCTTAATTTTGTCAAATTACAGCAGCGCTCTGTGATGACTATACACACTGGCTGCTGTATCCACAAAACCTGCGCGCCGCACTTTTCAGACATTTGCCCCTCGTCGGCTCAGCTTCAGCCTGACGGCGACGCCGTGAAAGGAGGCTTTACAAGAAACTGCCTGTTGATCACTCGATCACAGAGCTCCAACCAAACAACCGGACCCGTGGTTGTTTGCGTGTGCAGCCGAGTGCGTGCGCTCGCTATTGAGTGTGAGCGTGTCGAGGGCGCAGCGAGCATCACAGACCCCCCACGGGGGGTACTCCACGCCTCGTTGGAGGTGAAGGGAGCGCGCGGTATGCTCTCAGAGCAGAACGTTCCACCAATTTCATGCTCCTCAGTGTGCGCAGCTCTCAATCCACATGCAATGCAGCGTAGAGTCAGATTGAGGCAGCGTGTGTGTGTGTGTGTGTGCAATGAGCAAGCAGAACATCAGCAGTAACACGGTTTTGTTGTCTTTCTTAGATCCGTCCCATAGATCTTGCTGCTGCTGGAAACTGTAAAGCGCTTAGTTTGTAAATGGAGCTGATGAAGCAGCGTTAAGCTGCTGCTTAGTGAGCAGCAGAACAGACAGCAGCATTCGGCCTTCCTCCCTCACTGAGCAGGTTAATCTGTAGTTCAGCTGGATTTAGATCACCTAAATGGGCAGAATCATGTCAAATTTACTGTTTTTGAGCTTGAGATCATGTTATAATGCTTTTGCCTTGTCAAAAGCGTTGCCTTGAGTCTTTCAATCACGTTTGAGAAATCCCTTAATCTCTCGTCCTGTGCGTTTGTGGATTACTTGAACAGAACAACGGTCTTTTCCAGCGTCCCACCACACGATTCTGTTTGGAGCGAAATTTAGCAACCTGGGTTTGGTTGGTAGCTAAAGGATCAAGACTTTCCACCAACTTTCAATTCAACAAACTGAATGCTGCCCAGTTTCAGCAGCCGAATGGCACGAGTCAAATTGTGAGTTCGACTGGTCGGTTGTCCAAAGGACACAACGAGACACAATGAAGTTAGGAACATTAATCTCAGAGGACTAAATTACCACAAACAAGATTGACAATCTGGCAGCACTCAGGGGTCCAGCTGGTCGTTTTAACTGTGACTTGATGAGGAAGTCGAGCGAGCGGCGTCCCTGCTGTCGCGGAGAATGAGCAGCTCAGGAAGTGAAGGGGAGAAGAGCAAAAAAAACAAAACAAAACACTGAATCATCCCAAAGCCATGAACAATATCTGTTTATTTATAAAATATCTTCGGTTTCCCACGTGACTACTCCCATGGATAAGTAGCAAGCGAGGATGCTTCATTGTTAGCACATATGGTAGTTTTTGCTTTTTCTGCTGTATTACAATGTTTTTCTAACAACCTCTAATAGCTAGCCTCGTAAAAACCGCCCTGTCGAGAACTGACTGACTGCCTACTGGTGGCGTGGACTCTGTTGAAGTCTTAAATGAGTCTTAAATTTGGTGGCAGACTGAATGGCTTCGTTCACTTCCGAACTCTACGACTGCACTCGTAAGACGGCACGGAAAATCGACGCTGTCGCTCACAACTCCTCCGCCTGTTCACTGATTGGTCTGGAGGAAATTCAACCAGAGAAATTGAGCTCATGGGAGAAATCCTAAATGGGGCACTGATGGGAAATAAGAATTGAGGAAAATTGGGCAGGAAAGCAATCAGACAGCTGGACGGAGGACGCGTCTGAGAGAATAGCATCGCTTGTACTGTCCATCCATGCTTCCTGCTGACTTTCATTCCTTCTTTGATGACGTTCTTAGACAGAGGTGACCCCGTTTGGTTCTCCGAGTGTTATCCTGATATCCTCACACCCACCCAGCGGTCTGTCCTTAGTAGGGGACAGTCCTGGGACTTTCTGGACCCTCTAGACCTCCGAAGTCTTTTCCGTTGCTGCTGCACGTCTCTTCTCTTCTTGACGATATTGTGGTTTTCGCTGAACTCTTTCCCAGATTAAAAGAAGAACGTGGCCTCAAAATCTTGATCAGCAAATGTATTTTTATTGTACATTTACAAAACAACGAGAGTACAAAAAGTCAGCCCACAGACACTTTTTTTTGTTTGTTTGTTTCAGAAGGAGAATAAGAAAATGTATTTTCAGAACTGCAGCAGCCAAGTCTCTCGGATGTAAAAAGGGGAAGGGGTTGAGTTGGCGGTCGTACAAGACGGGGTACAATCAAACTTTCATAAAGCCTGTCAGTCAGCCAGCACAGTGCTGCAGAGAAACCAAAGGAATCATAGAGAAGTATGACATTCGTAACGGACACCCAGGACGCGGGGATCCCGACAGGGAGGCGCTCGGGGCAGCAGGCGTCCCTCCGGGTTGTTTTTTTGGCTTTTCCAACTCCTCTCCTCAACCAGCAAACACACTTTGTGCTTCTTATTTTCTGTTGTTTTGCCATGACAACAAGAGTGCAACAGTAGTTAATGCTTTACCCTAAAAGTTTACATATTGACAAAAAGAAAAAAAAAAAAGTTGGCACATTCAAGAAGACGTTTTCCATGATAACAGACTTTTTTTTTTTTTTTTTTTTTCGATTTTTTTTGTTTTGTTTTGTTTGATCATCATAAATACAATATACGTCTCTCTCCTTGTATCCAGAGCTCACAAAAGAACATTACAGACAGGTATTTACAAAGTAAGGAAAATGAATGAACTCAAAATCATAAATAATTATAGTAATACCAAAAGTCCATTTTTTTTTTGTTTTTTTTTTCAACTCATTTCACAGCAGTAAGTGTAGCTTGATGAGAACTGGTAGCTTCTCCTCGTCTTCAGTCCGGTGTGTCGGTGGTGAAAAGATGGGGAGGGCCGATGGAGGCATCGCAGGTATCCTGACAGCTTCATTGAGCTCCTTATCTCATTTCCTAGAAGTGATCAAAAATACAATGTTTTTTTTTATTATTATTATTATTATTTTTACGGGCAATGCAAAGCTTTTCACAACTTTGACTGGACTTTTTGTTCCTGGTCCAGGAGGCTCACAAGCTGGAAAAACCCCGAAGCTTCATTTGGACTGCAGACTCGTTCAATTCAGCCCATGAAGTGTTGAATTGTCACTAAATTACTCATAATCCAGTATATAAATTCTCTTTTTTTTCTTTTTCTTTTTTTTTAGAGTGCATTAGCATTGACAGGGTTTCTAGCCAGGGTAGGCTCTCTCAGCAGGTGAACCAATCTGACTCGGACTCTGAAAGGCGGCAGTTACCAGGGACGCTGCTGAGTGCTCCACTTACGAGCCGGGGGACGGGCTCATCATTTCTCTTTCCTTTCCTTTCCTTTCACTTCATGCAAAGATTTTAAAAATGCTCCCTAACATTTAAATTAAGCAAAAAATAAAAAATAAAAATAAATAAATAACAGTGTTTTAAGTAAATTTCCAGGTCTTAGTGGTTTCTTCCTGTCTATCTTAAATGGTCATTCGCTTTAAGTAAATATACATTAAGGTGTATTGCTAAGGATTTATTCTTTGTGGTTTTATTTTTATTTAAAAAAAAAACATCTTAAAATTGCGTTTTAGTACTTCACAAAATTAACATAAAGAGTTATCAGGAAGGCATCTGACATTTAAATTTAAAATTTAAATGTCAGAATAGATGATTAGTGCCAGATTTCAGACTTGTGACTCTTTAGAAAAGACATTTGCTCCTTTGTCTGTTTTTATTTGGAAATTTGTACTGTGAGAAAGAGGTCAGGAAAAATGTGTGTGAGGCAACAACGTGGAGACCTAACAGACCGGCACCATCCCGGTCTGAACCCACCGGACGTCTAAATGCTGATACGGTGTCCTAAAAACGTCCTTTTCTTAAGATTGTCTGACTCTTTCCCTGAATTTTCTTCGTAACATGTGCTTTGAAATAATTATCAGCATTTATGATGTTAAAAAAAATGGGTTCTGTGAAAACGGGGAAGAAATGCAAGTTCTCCATCTGAAAGACAGGAACTGGAGAAAATGCCACATTATTCCTTTAACATTTTAATCGAAAATGTTCCATCTATCCCATCTAGAACCATCTATGTTGGTCCTAGACTGACCTTAAAGGTTAAAGGGCATAAGAAAGCAGTCAGACACCCCCCCTCACGAGGAAGAAGGAGCCTAATCCAGGCTTTCTGCACAAACAACTCAAACTTTGCGGCGGGGGCAGGGACATGCTTTCATGTCCATGGGAAGGTGTAAAAAGCCCAGAGAGGGTCATCCGGGAGCATCTGGGGGGTCGGGTGGGGGTGGTCCCTGCTGCTTTGTAGATGGGCAGAAAAAGATACAGGATAGCTCTGTATGTGTGGTCATGGTTGCCACTTTTACAGGTCAGTTTAGTCTGTTCGCCTGACCCCTGACAGTGTAGTCTGTCAGGGGTCAGGGGTTTTTGACCCACACAAAACCGTACTGTGACACCTCAGGTTACAGCTTCAAAAAGCACAAATAAAGCACAACGATGCAGCGAGGAAAAGGGACTGCTAGAAAAATGAAACCACAGATATGTTCCAAATTCTAGGATACGCTTTTTTTATTTTTAAAATGGCAACAAAAAAAATGAATAAAATAGTAAATGTTCATGTCTTTTATTTGCTTTGCCGCTTAATACATTGCGTAAAAAAATAATAAATGACAAAGGAGGTTTTTTTTCCCCTTTCTTTTTCTCTTTGTTCCTATTCTCGACTGAAGACGTAGAAATTGAATTTCAGAGACGATTCAGCCTTGTAATATCGTGGATTAAGCTGTCGTCAGACCAGCTTTCAGCGTCTATCTACTGTCACGTCAGACACTTTAAGTGTTGTGTGTGGAGCTCAGAGTCCCTGCGGAGCTTTCCATTCCACTGGCGCAGCTTCCTCCGCCATAAAAGACACCGTCTCGTCACCGGAGCGCCCGCAGGGGGTGCATTTGAAGGAGCGCTCCCACGGAGAAGTGTGCCCTCTGAAGAGCCCTCCAAATGGAGTGGTGGGCGTGTGCACTTAATCGTTTCCTACTGTAAAGCTTAGTGAGTAGAAAGTAATGCTAGATTTGCAAACCCGAGAGTGTGTGCGTGTGTGTGTGGCGGGAACAGTTTTTATTTCTGATTTATGTTTGTGTTGTTTACAAGTGGAGCAGAGATTTGATGCGGCGAGGCTCAAAGGCCGAACTGTTTTCTACCTCGTTGTGTTTCCTGGCTGAGCTGAGGCCCCGAGAGCCGGTGGAGCCTCTGGAAGAGGAGCTCCCCGTGGTCGAGCAGTTACCCGACATCTGACTCCTGGAGAGGTAGCCGCTCTTGCTGCTGTACACCACCACTTCCTCGTCTGGTGGGGCAAAACAAAAGAGAAGACACAGAAACACAATGAAGGCTTCTGGTGAAAGATGCTTCTAAAAAAAAAAAAAAAAAAAAAAAAAAGCAGAAAATCTAATTTATCTTGACGTGGTTTAACTGTGTCAGCAGTGGTGAGCACAGTTTCGCTAAAGCGCTAACAGCAGAGCTAGATTTTAATCTAGCGCCTTTTGCTAACGCTTTAGCCTGCTTAGCTTCCGCCGGGTTCATTTTTCCGGAAACATTCGTGGCTTTCGGACTGAGTAAAGTTTGACATTTGTGTTGAAGTTTGGTTTATTGACTGATATGAATTTGTCAAGTAGTTTGACATTTATATTCACTTCACGCACTTATTTTGAAACGGGTGAAAACGGTTTATGCAGCAGTTCCTTTGCGTTCTTCACGTGAAAGGTGTGTTCAAAAGAACACAACCATACAACAACTCAGTATGTTTGTGTCATTGACACATTCGGAGTATCAATATGGTGGAAGTTGGTGCTTTAGCGCTTTATCGTCCTCTAAATACTTTATTGGTGTAGCTCATTAGAGCTAGCATAGCTAAGGCTTATGATTAGAGTTTAATGATTAGCACAGCTAAGTTTTTAGCTAGCAGTGCCCACCTTTGTGTTTTACTGACACATTTTAAGCATAACAATATCTGACTAGCTGCTACGTTACCAGCTAGCTGGTAGCTACTTTACCAGCTAGCTACTTTACCAGCTAGCTGGAGCTAGCTGATAACATACTTTACAAGCTAGCTGAAGCTACTTTACCAGTTAGTAAAGTAGCCAATGACTGAACGCCTGCATATTTCAGGTACTCAGCAGCAATTTATGGATCACTGAACATGTGAACTTGCAACATAACTGCCGAAGAGTCATTCAGAAAGAATGACACAGCAAAGTTGGTCTCACTTTACTCCCATGTGGAGGAGAAACACTGCAGTGCAGTAGCCGAGCGTGACGCAGCACTCTCTGCTATGGACCCGGTTTACCAACTGGACCCACTGGAGACCGGTTCTGTTCGGAAGCGGGTCCCTCTAACCGTACACGACGTGACGAGTTGCAAACGCTTCTTCTCACTGTCTGCGTGTTTTTGTCCCGAGCCTTTCCGCTGGTGGCTGTTGCTGCTGTATTCGCTCCTCTCCAGGGAGGACAGGGCGCTGTTTGCCAAGCTGCTGGTCTCCACACACCCCTGAGGGCCCTGAAGCCTGTCCTCCTCTGGGGGGGGCTCCGGAGGTGGCGGGAGGTCTGGACAACACAAAATGAGGAATATAAAAGAAGGAACACAAACAAACAAAAAATAAATAAATCACAACGCTTAAGCCGTAATAAATAAATTCCTTCTAGTTTGCAAAGGCTGCCAGGCTAATTATAGTGTCTGTTATATAACAGCTGTATTTGCTTTCAAAAGAATACTTGGCTACAGTTCATTTAATTGCCTCGCATTTAGAGAGCAAGAACATGGCAGAGCGCTTACGGCTCGGTTCTCATTTAGAAAATGAGTGAATTTCAAGGAGCAAAAACATTCTGCTTGTTAAAACATAGAGCTCTGATTGTGACTCACAGGGAGCCGGCCCACATGTTTACTGTTCAGGATATGGCCACTCGGGCCTCTGCCGGTTCTCACATCATTTCTGGGCTTTGAAATACGCAAACGAGAGAAATGTTTGCGTATTTCACAGAGATCAACACATAGTCTCTGCATGTGTGAAATGTATAAGTAGGATCTCTGATCTCCCGCCCTGCAGGCTGCTGCGGTTTTCAATAATACAGCATTTCCTTTGCAAACACTTCAAATGTGAGAACATGCGAATAAAGAACAGCGGGTTTCTGAAGGTTTTTCACCTCCTTGAATGTCTCTTCTGTACGCTGAGGTCTTGGACGCCTTTTTCTTCACTCTGGACTTTTGGTTGGGAGGAGTGCAGGTTTCTGCTGGCGAGGAGCGGCTGTGCACTGTGGCAGAAAGACGCGTTTTATGGAAGTTGCAGGCAGAAGCTGCTGAATGTCTGTGCGTACTTGAATGCAGCGGCGGCGGCTTTACCAGGCGTAGTTGCGCCATCCTCATTCACTGTCGGCACCTGGCCGTGAAGGCAGCAATGGGCGGGACTTTGGAAGTGCAGCGTGCCAGCCTCTGTTGAGCCGAGAAGCTGTTGGCCGCAGAGGCTGGGGTTGGACTGGGTGAGTGGCGGGCTTGGTGCCTGGGGAACTGGAACTGGACCGCAGGGTAACCTTCTGCTATGGGAGGGAAGGGAAACATGTCACTGACTGAGGCTGAGCTTTTAGGCACTTGCAAAGCAGCTCAGCAATATTCACTTTCTTTAAATAAGGAAAGATAATGGATGTTAGCTTTTGTGTCAGCACTAAAGTGGCTGTCGCTGCGTATCAGTGCATATGAAGGTACATTTGATATTAAAACTACTGAGGTTCTCAAGGTCTCAAGATTTCACCTTCTGGAAGAAATGTCACAAATTTGGCATATCGATTTATCAATTTTCTTGTATCGATTGCATTGAGATATTGGATTATTTTGACAACCCTGATATATATATCAAACTTGAAATAACGTCACTGCCTTTACGCCGTCTACCATTAAATATTAAACACACGTAATGTTTTGTTTACAATTTCTCACACTGTTCCAAACTTTCTGCTTCTGTTTTTCTTCTTTACGCAGTTTATATTTTACTTCAAAAACATGAGATAATGTGAAAACACCGAAGCTGAAGACTCAGCGTTTTGTTTCCATTTTCTTCCCCCCCTACATAAATCCACTTCTTTATCAGCGCTTCCGCTGTTTTGTTATGAATTTGGCAACTTTCCCCTGAGCAGAATAGTCAACACTACATCAAATCCTCCCGGTATAAACTGATCAAGATTTTGTTCAGAAACATTTCTCACAGAAATCCAAGTAGACACAAGCAAACAACATAATCTTGTAGTGCATCTATAGCGACGGCGTGCCCAGGAGAAATAAAACTGTTCTTTCCTTTTAGTTTGTCCAAAGTTGTTCCCATTCAAGGCAGAAAAAGCGTCAAAACATCAGTCGCAACAAGTACCAAAATATGGAAAGCAGTTTCTGTGACCCCCTGAAATATTTCAATCAAAAATGTTATTATAGAATATTCAGACAAAACTTTCTATGCACCGTATGCAATAAAATACCTCTCTTACAAAATTGGTTCTTTTCGCACAGCGGTGTTTGCGGTTTTCAATTATATATCTCTCGCTGTGAAGTAAAAAATGTTCCTTTTCTGTCCTCTTGGCGCCCATTCGGCTTGTGGCAGAAAGACGTGGTTTAAATTTTGAGGTGAGGAAAACAGACAAACTTCAAGCAAAAAAAAAAAATCCAACTGCTCACAACTGCATGTTTGCTCTGGCTTAGAATTATTGATATTTGCCTTGTGAATCAGACGTTGAGAAAAGTTTCATCTCAGTCATGCGCATAATACATTGGTGCAAATTGATCTAACGTCAAGTTAGCGTGCAGCTCAACATTGTGGAACACCAGTGCTTGTGCAATTTTGATTCTCTCTACTAATGTTAAGTTTTAACACCGAACTTTAAGACAACAATGATCAGCATGATGGGAAATAAACCTCCTAGATTTAGACCACTCAGGAACTTTGAGACGAGTGGGCATCGAAATGCAATTAATGTGTCGCTATGATGCGTTGGTGTACTTTATTAAATGAGATATATTGTGTATCTTCCAGGCACATGGTGACATTTTATAGCACAGTTATTACCTTCAGTTGTTATGAAAATGCTGTAGCTATTGAAAATCTGGAGACTTCAGCTCCAAGGTGGCGTTTAAGGTAAATGCTGCCTGGGTCAGCGCTTAGGCACCTCTGAGTGGTTGCCATGGGAGATTCAAATATTCTTCAAACATGCGTGAGTCGAAGCAACTCTCCATTTTATGTCTTTGATGATGGAATAGCCTCATAACTTGATATGAAGGTAAAAACCAAAGAGAAATAAATGAGCTACGTGTGTAGGCGTTTCCATTTAAAAACACATTATGACTTTTCTCTGAAACATTAAGTCTGGTTCGCGCACCGTGCCAGCTGCTGGTCGGCGGGGGCTCTGGCCTCCTCGTGGGGTGAAGGAGTCAGGGTCGCGGTGGACTGGTGGCTGTAGGAGGTGGCCGGCGAGGACATGATGTTCCTCTGAGGGGGGGCGGGGCCGTCCTCACAGCCTTCCATCAGGTACGTCCTCTCAGGAAGCGGAGGACACCACTCCTCGTCTGACCTGCGGGCGACACAAACGCTTCGTACATCATGTCGCAGCTCCGGCCAGCGCCTCGGTTCAGGAACACATTAATACAGAGCCGCTTGTTTGCTCTTTGGTTCCTTCAAATTCAGCAAGCCATGAGGCGCCTTAAAGATTAATGATGTTCTTTCAGGCTCGACTCGAGTTAGCCATTGGCAGAACTGCGGGGGGCTAAGCTTCGTCTAGGGTGGCACTGCTGCTCAGCGAGTGATAAGAAAGATGCTTTGCTTTGAGGTTAAAGAGAGCCAGTGCTAAGGAGAAAAACAGCTAAATGACTTAGGCAATTGGCCGAGGCTGAGATAATCGGGTTGTTAAGGCCAGAGGCAAAAAAAACAATGCTGGGTTCAATACTCCATGTGCCTGGCAGAGGCTGAGGCTGAATCTGAGGGATGGTCCAGCTGGGTAATTGGTAACCTGTTTGTCTGAGTGAATCAGAAGTCCGCCTCACCCCACGTCCATGTCGTCATGCTGGAGCTGGCCGTCCAGCTCGCACTGGTCCAGCTCTCCAACTGGCGGAGGCGGGGGCAAAGCCTCCATCCACGTCAGAGACGGGGTCTTCACCGCCTTTCCCATCGCCTTCTGCTTGGGCTTACCTTCTCATCCAGAACAGAAAAGAAAACCCTCTTTCAAACAAAGCGCTGAGAAAATGAGTCAGCCCACCATGGGCAGATATTCCTATAGCAACCCACCTCCAGGATATAAATAGAGGTAGTTATTTTAGTTTGCATCAGGGCTGCAACTAATGACCGCTTTAGTAATCGATTATTCAAACGATTATTCTGGGTGACATAAAATTTGCCACATTCTGTTTCATTTCACCACTGAAGACTTTTTAAATAAAATATGGATAGACAAAGATATACAAATTATCAAGTAATTTAATTCCCTTTTTTCAATAAGGAAGTAACATATTTTATATTTTATGTATTTACAAAATGTAATATAATTAAAAATGTTAGAACATACAACAACATATTTCCAGTAGTACATCGGAAATTATATTTTTCTTTCGTAGCGGAAATGCATTTTGTTTGGGTTTTTCCTTTACATTTACATTAAGACAAAGTCAAACTCAGGCCTCATCTTACCAGCGCAGCGGTCCGGCTGTGCGTACTGAGCAGGCTGGGACGGGCCGGGCTGGGTGATCCAGTGCCCTTCGTCCTGCTGCTCCCCGCTAAACGCTGCCCCCTGTGGCTGACCGGAGAAGGGCATGATGGAGGTGGTGGCGTAGGGGGTGGTGGAGACGTTCTGGCCGTAGGTGAAGCTGTGCAGGTCCTCGCTGGTGGCGTCAATGGTGCTGTAGATGGGACCCTCCGTGGAGCCCCCCATGCTGCACTTCTCCGTCTGATTCAGATAGTTGGAGATCCCAGCTTCTGTATGAGAGCAGAGTTTGTTCTCAGCAAAGGTCGGTTGCTTCCCTTCAAGCGCGAAGCGACGGCTCCCCTACCGTTGTAGTATCTCTCGGCCGGGTTGTGATTGGCCGTGCAGCAGTTGACGGCCTCCTTGCTGCTGTGGACCAGGTTGGTGGTGGGCCAGGAGTCTGCCAGCCACGGGTAGTTGCCCCCCAACACACCAGGCCTGCAGAGACATTATGGGTTCACCAGCAGTAGGATGCACAGGTTAACAGAGAGCAAACTATTCTGGAAGAACGTTTTCATTCATGAGGTGAACTGATCACACGAGATTCTTTAAAAAGAAGCAATTTGAGTTACCGTCCAGTGAGTCCAGATGCCTCAGCATGAGGGAACCCCACTGCAACAAGACAGAGAGGAAATAAGGTTTAGGGGGAGCAGGGTGACCGATGCACCACACGAAGAACACAACACAGAATATTCCACACATTCTCCTCTATGTTGACTAGGAAGGAAGAAATGAATGAAGGAAGGAAAGAATGAAGGACAGAACTATACCGCTTCTACGAAATAGAAATAACATCTAGAAATAGAAGTATTATTGAGCCATTGTTTTCTTTTAATCCAAACAGATTATCACAAAGTCCATTTTTTTTTCTCTTTTACCTCAGATAAATATCACTCTAACCTAATTCCATTTCCTGTGCCTCTGGCAGCAATAAGAAATCCTCTCACAGGTAATTCCTGCGGCTTCTTTCATAAAGCGCCCACTCAGACATCAGACAGACAGGCGGCAGACTCCCACGCGTCCCCGACTATCCTGACCTGCCGGCGTGTAGGCGAAGGACGCCGTGTAGTGGCTCAGCTCCTTCCTCTTCTTGCGGCGGCAGTAGATCCACAGGCTGAAGCCCATGAGGATGACCCAGCAGGCGCCGCCGATGCCCGCGATGAACGCCGGCTGCTTGACCACGTCGGTGATCTGCTCGGCCAGGCTCACGCTGCCCTCTTCGCCGCTCCCACCGCCGCCGCCGCCGCCGCCTGAGGCAGTCGGCTCTTCAGCTGGCAGCTCTGCGGGAACAGAACAGTCTTGCTGTGTGAACTGGGCCCAGGCCGCGAAACACAACATTGTTTTCCATTAAGCTAAATTTCCCCCGGCAGGAAGAGTCGCAGAAACTCACTGATGAGAACAGACACCGGATGACTGCGAGCGCCGACGCCAGCGCCCGTCACCGCCGCCACCTCCACCTGGTAGAGCACGCCGGGAACGAGGCCCTTCAGCACCGTGGACTGCGTGGACCCGTCCACCGTCCGGTTGACGTAGTGGCGCGTCTGGTTATCACCGCCGCTGCCCACGCACCAAACCTGTTGGGACGCACTGCTTTTTAACGCTCATACTGAAACAGCTGCTGACTGATTTAAAGAAGCCTTTTTTTTTTTTTATTTTTTTTTTTTTTGCTGTTTTTCTTTTTTTTTCCAAAATGGAGGAAATTTTACTCTGGAACTTGTTCAGACTGGACCCGGGCGGGACGTGTTTACCCGGTACTCCTGGATGATGCCGTTCTGCATGTCGCTGGGTGGAGGCTCCCAGGTGACGCTGATGCTGGAACTGTTGCTGAGCTTCGCTGTTGCCACTGTGACTCCCCTGGGCGGCGCACTGGGGACTGTGAGAGTAGGCTGATGTTTTTATCGTTTAATCAGAAAGAATGGACTACTGGTGAAGTCATGTAGAGAACTACATCAAGCTCCAAGTTTTGTTTTGGCAGACTTGGGACTCAGGCAGGTCGATCCAGAGTCTGCTGAATTTTGCACCAACCAATAAAAAGCCCCGGGCTGCATAAGTCAGTGAATGGGGGAAGAATTTAATGAAACTACGGATCAATATAAACAAACTTAAACCGCAGAATAAAATAACGTGGAGGTCTGAAAAACACAGAGACCCTTAAAGCCCTGCAGCCTCACAGAGTCCACTGCACTGATTGGCGAGAGCAATAGATTACCTTCTTCTCGAGTTCGGATCAGCAGCGTTCGGCTGTCCTTGCCCTGGAATTCGTCGAAGTACGGGCGGATTTTTATGTCGTACTCAGTTCCTTTGAGCATGCCGGTGAGGACGGTGCTGCGCTCTGAGGGTGAGTTGATGTCCTGGAGGAGCCAGGTTCCCCCGCTGGGGCGGTAGAACAGTCGGTAGCCCTGGACGTACGGAGACTGGCGGTCCACCTAAACGCCGGCCACAGCTGGGTCAGCCGAGGGAAACAGAAGAGCGGAAGCGAAGAAGAAGGGAAACTGCGAGAGTCACTCACCGTCCAGGACACTCGGACGGAGGTCGTAGTGAGCATGACGGGGTCCTGCAGCTGGACGGCCACCTCTCCCAGCTCTCTCTGCACCTGCCGGTGGTCCACCCCTTGACCTGTGGGACTGACGTCCTGCGTCCTGACCGGCTCAGAGATGGGGCTGGGGTCGCTCAGGCCGTAGGCGTTGACCGCTCGGACGATGAACAGGTAGACGGTGTTGGGGAGAAGGCCTGTGATGGTGTGCGTTTCCATCTTCACCATGTCTGCTACAGTCTGCCAGGTGCTGCCTGCTGATTGACTGTGTGGGGATTAAAGAAAAGTTATAAGTGCTTACTTTATGAAGGAAGCGTCACTTGATTCCCTGGGGCAATAAAATCCATGAATTAGAGTTACGCCCCACTGGCATTTAAGTACTAAATGTAATATACATAAAAACCAGACAGTTTTATTTTATTTTCAGTTCAGGATGGAGGGAGTATGTGAACAGGAGTTCTCAAGTCTTGCCACACATCCTTAATGGAGTTTAGGTCTGGACTTTGACTGGGCCATTGTCATTCATCAATATGCTTTGATCAGAACCATTCTATTGTCGTTCATGCACCATCAGGTGTTCTTCCGGATCTGTATCTCGCTCCATCTTTTCCCATCATCTCCAACCATCTCAGCTCTAATCTGATCACATCTTAAGCCTCTTCCGCGTGTTTGCTGAGTCCTCAACATTTCATGGCTTCCCTTCAGCAATGAATCTTTTCTTGCCAACAGATTAAACCACCTGAGCTGTGAATTTCTGCTGCTCCCCAGAATTACCACGGTCCTTTAGGTTGCTTCTCTGATTAATGCTCTCCTTGTCCTGCCAATCGAAGGAGGTGGCGTTCCATGTTTTGGTAGGGTAGAGGCTGGTCCATCCTTGGAAAGCTAACCCTGCTTTAAATGTCTTCAAATTTCCCCCTGCTTGTCTGCTGTGTCCCTTGGTCTTCACATGATGCTACTTGTTCTTTCGTGTTCTCCATCAAACCTCTGAGGACCAAAGCAAACTGAATACCAATACAGTTTGTATTCAGGGGCCTTTTCGGGATCCTTCTTCTCAGATAAACAATACGTGTGACCCAGATTTGACCTGATGCAACTTCCTGTGTCAGTGAGTCCTGGACCGCTGCTTGTAGTAATGTAAGGATGTCAACGGGAAATGAGGGCTCGTTTTGGATTATGTGGCCCTCCCCCAATGGATTACACACCATGCTTCCTTTCTCCTGGACCCTGTGAAATTATTCCAACTACATAACAACTATTGAACACCAAGCAGGAAAATGACTCATGAGAACATGTTGCACCTGCAGGAGGCCCTTTCAACTACATTTTGTAAAACTCATACAAGGTCGGAGTAGAAATACAGTCTCAATAGGAAAAAAAAAAAAAAAAGCTTAAAATATAATCTCGAAGATCAAAATTTGAGCGGCTCGCCTCAGCACCTGAGCGAATGAAATTTCACCGCGAAAAAAGCCCCGCATTGGTTCCTTCAATAGGTTTTTTCTGAAGAATCGGTTTGCATCATTCCCTGCCACGGAGGACATCTGCATCTGATTAATCTCAGCCAGAGCTCCCTCTGCATCGAGCTGGAAGGATTTATTTTCCCTTGAAGCATCTCCCTGTGCGGTGGTCGCCCCCCCACCTCGCCGAGTTTAATACAGTTGTAATTTATCCCGGGTGGACGACATCTCAGGTGATCCTGAGCACTCAGCACTTCAAAAAACCAAATTAACCCATTGACTGGTGAAACAGGATCAACATTTTTAATTGTCTGACTGGCTTAGTCACTGCTTTGTGGCAGAAGATTGTCAATGTACATATTCTCGTGTGAGTGAGCTAAAGTTTTTAATACAGCCTTTCTTTAAATAAAAGAATCACTCGTCTGGTATCGAGACGACATCCTCTTATTCCTTCACCATTAGCTATTGATGTAAAGGAGTTTAAGCATCCGTCAGAATCAATTCCGACTTGATTAATGTCTCAGATCAGAAACAGCTTCCTGAATTGAACAGGAAATGCACATTCCTCCCTCCCACCCCCAACAACAACAAAAAAAAACTCACCTGAAGGCCTCGATGATGTAGGAGGTGACTGCAGCTCCGCCCTCGTGAGCGTTGGGTTGCCAGGTCAGAGAGACGCTGTTCTTGGACACGTCTGTAACGATGGGCTTGTGGGGCGGGCCCGGCAGCTGGAAGGGCTCGGTGGCCTGAGCGGCCGACGTGTCGGCGCTCTCTGCGCGGCGAAGGGAAAGAGCCGTCAGAGCAGCCGAACTCCGGGGACGTTTACACGATGAGGCTCCGAGGAAGAAGAGGAGCTTCTCTCTTACAGCTTTTACAATTAGTCTAGCATTGGACTGCAATTCGACTCACAAGAAACGTCAGCTTGACCTGACGTGTTACAGAATATTATTACGTCGGTTTCTCTCTCTTCCTGTGCCAGTTGTGAAGTTTCCTCAACCAGAAATATTCCATGTCCTGAAGGTTTACACAGAAAGCCAGCTGACTCTGTTCTCTGAGCTGAAACCATAGCTGCTCACTGCCTCAGCGGCGTCGCCATTAGCATGTTTCCAGCCTGCTTACAGAATCCTATCAACGTTATTCGTCACACTGCTGCACATTTACACATAGACTGCCGGAAAATGTCCCCAAGGCTGCATGGGTTAATGATATACTTTCACATTTGCTCAATTCAACATTTTTTTTTTCTTCCTTAAACCAACAGCACACGCGACCAAATCACTGAACACGGTGCAAGTAGTGACGTTTGCCTCTTCATTAGGGGTTTTCATTTTGGAGAATTTTTTTTTTTTTTCTTACTTTTAAATTCAGACAATCCAGAACCAGAGAGAGTGGACGATTCAGTGGGATATACTGTTTATTTTTACGTATGAAAATCCATCCAATAAATTAGAATATTGCTTAACAGCTCATTTATTTTAGAAACTTTACCACCAAGAATAACTTGACTCAGATGAGTGTACGGCGCAGAAAATCTGCATGATTCACAACTTCTCCTTCTATTCGCTGATCTAATATTTTGGACAGGAAGTTTACAATCACAGAAGAAATTGTCTTGATTTTATCCTGGTTTCATTAAACCAGAATTCAAAGTACATATGGAAAAAAAAAAAAAAAAAGACTCATTTTGTGTGCATTTTTATTATCATCCCAACTTTTTTTTTTTTTCCATTTACGGTCGAACAATATTTCTGTGTTTGCATACTGCCTCAGGGAGGTGCAGCCATTTGCATGTAATTAAATCACACAGAGACAATTTACCTTTGACTGTGAGCACGCCACTCCAACTCGTCTCTCCACTGGAGCTGGAAGCCAGGCAGGTGTAAACTCCAGAATCCGTTTCCTGGCAACCACCAAATTGTGCATCATTAGTTTAGCGCGCTTGCGTGTGCAAGAGAGAGAGAGAGAGAGTGCGATGGTGTGTTAATGCATCCATTACAAGTGATTGGGACTAAATGTCATATCTCTCGAACCAGAATGTTTGTGCTCAGAATACTGAGCAGCAGGACGTTGGCTGGGATGAAAAGCCAAACACAACAAAGAGCTGATAACAACTTCACCTCTGGATCCCTTTCACAAAAAAAAAAAAGCCTTTTCGATATTGTTTTCCAAAAGCCGTCTGGCTCCCATTGATCCCAACACGTTTAATAAGTACACCTGAAATGGGACTTCGAGAGTCATCACCATGTTTCAGTTCTGGTTTCATTTCATAGAATTAGCTCAGTTGTTGCAGGTGTGAAACATGAAGGTCGGATCATCTGTTTTGAATCAAAAACACGTAGCGATGATACGTATGAGGCTTCATAAAACAAAAAAACCCCAAAAACAACGGGGTTTATTTCAAATGTAACGAACATGGAGATGGAACAGAAAGGAGAACATAACAGAGAGGGAAATGTTTAAAGGGAAAGAATAATAAGAATGGAGAGGAGAAAGAAAAATAAAAAGAATACAAGAGAAACATAGAGGAAATCTGCTTCTGCACCTGCAGAAAGAGAAAAAAACAAAACAAAACTGAGGAACCATAGCCGCATATAAAACAGTAACGAATACAACATCACTGAAACACCAAAACGCCATTCTTTTCTTAATCTGAAAAGAGAGAAGTGGATTTAGTGAGGAGTAGATTTGTAATTGGACTCTTTCACCTAAAATCCCAATAAACTTCACCTAAAACAAAAACCAAAACAGGTATTATTACTGTAGACAGTAGATGATTAAAGTGAAGACATCTTACAAGTAAAACTTACCAACTCTTATATTATCTCTGTAGGGGAAAAAAAATCTGAAAGCCGTATTAAACGTTTTTTTTTTTATATATGTATATATTTTATCTGTATATTTGGAAAGACTTAAAAGTTGTTTTTTTTTATTTTTTTTTAAACAAACAGAAAAAAAACCCCACTTCTCCTTATAATCAATTACTTCTAACCATATTTGAATATTTCCCACTGGGCATACCTCAATAAACAGGCTGTTTCAATTAACCGGCTCAACTTTGGAGATTTTGTCAATCGTAGTTATTTCAATGTTGCCCGTAATTGAAATATTCTCAGCGGCCCCATTTGAAGTCAAAGCTGAAGTCAAGCTTGTGGCTTTTATGTTCCTCATCTGATTCCTTCACACCAGAGGCAGAGAGCTGCAGGGGGGATCAAAGAACTGAATTTTAATGACCAGGGAGAGGTCTTGAGATTTCTGAGGCTCCAGTTTTTTTCTGCTCAACGGCTACTTAGTATTCTGCACAGGGTTGTCGTAATTAAGAGGTGTGTGATAAATGTGCTGGGTCTGAGTGAGTGTGTGTGTGTGTGCGTGTGTGTGAATGGTGGCTATTAAATTTTTGGGGGGAAAGCCAAGAGCTAGACGGTCTGTGAAATTGCTTGCAACGCGGGGAATGTTGGGGAAAACTCTTAGTGGGACAGAGAGGTAAGCAGTGACTCACGATGTGCGGTGCCTCTGACCGGCTTTCTGAAGCTTCATCGTGTTGCTTCAGGGGTCTGGTTCATTTATAACCCCCCCCCCCCATATTAACTATTTACCGGCAGCTTGGAATTTAAAATCCAGCAAAATAACGGCAAACTGGCGAATGTCCTGAAGAAACAACAGAGAAAGGAGAAACCTCAACTCCACACAATCCAATCCAATGCAGCGTCACCGAAGAGATTTTTGCATGAGTGTCACTGTCATTTGCATGAAAAAGCACATGGGAAATAAGGTAAACTAAATTTACTGGAGTGTCAACAGGACAGGCGAATAAAGAAGCGAGTCATATCCAAATAAATTCCTATTCATGTGTCACCGTAAAGAATTTGTCGACCAACTAAGCCGGGACACTAAAGACATGTCACAACTCTAAAACGCCAGTATATTGGGTTATATGTGTGACGATCCCACAAAACGTGCAGACTGGTTTTGTAGTATAGTATGCAGACTCTTTGTCTGTACTGATGAAGATTCAACCACCTCAGCATGCTCAATGATTGGAGTATTTCCAGCCTGTCAGTTTCCAGCTCAAACTACTTCCTGGTGTAGATTAAATATTATGAACGTGGCTTTAGTGTAAAAACAAAACATTGAGTAGTCAGTGTGATGGACAGACAGATGGCTCAACAAACAGGTGCATAGACAGATGCAATACTTTTTTTGGTACTGTAACATATAGGGCAAGACAGGAAGAAGTGTTACAGGTCGAATTTAACAAATTGAGCAAATGAATGAATGGAAAACATTGCATACAACAGACTACTTTAAAAAGGCAATGTTGTTGATTTAGAAAGAAAATCCATCGTTTTCCTGCAGTTCAGAGCTGCAGGGGTCAGGGCCGAACCAAGTGGTAAACAGGTGGAGGTGCACCAGGTCAGGATGTCCATAAAAGATGCACCAACAGTTTAGGGGTAATAGACTTAATGTGAACGCTTTTGGGCTGACGGCGGACGCTGCAGGGGAAAACCACACATGCACAAGGAGAGCACAAACACTCGACTCAGAGAGAGACTGGCCTGGGTTTTCAAGCAGGACGTTCGAGTCGATAAACAAGCAACGAGCAATTAGAGTGTTTTCTGGTTCCGGACCACGTTTCTGACGCGGTTCAGTGAGACGTCGGAGTTGAAGCATGTCCTTGATATTGAGATCTCTCACCGAAACACACCGGCTCATGTTGAGGGAGGAGGTGTTTTGAATGTGTTATTAACAGCAGTGGCTCGTTGGCCCTGCAGATGCTTCCCAGCTGTCCGGAGCGCTTTGTGTTTAAGTGGGAAAGGCAGCCCTCGTCGGGGTTTTGCCATCAGCTGTTACGGTCCTGTTTGTTCGTCATTCTACAAAGCAGACCCACAAACACCATCGGCTTTCACTTACGAACTCACAGGCAGTTTTCCTCCCACTGCAAACCTTATACATTGTGCAGAATATGTGCACAGCACAGCCCATCATGACTAATGAGTCAGTGATCACAGCCCTCTCTTCTCCTGGATCTGTGGGCCAGCTCATCAGTAACAGTGACAGAGGAATTACTCAGGTCTAAGTGGCTTGTCAGGCTGTCCTGCAGAACGGGGGACAGGTTATTCCCACTCCCACTCCCCCCTCTACATGGCAGATCCCTCGCTCTCCCTCCTCCTCCCTCCTGATGTTGAGTTGACCTGGGAGGCAGCCGATGGTGCTCTGTTCCCCCGAAATGGGGAAAAAGCAGATCCCCAGATGGTTGTGTTTGATCGGTGGTGGGCTGGTGGGGTGAGCTGCCAAGACACCTGACTGTGAATGAAGGCTGGCAGCCACGGGAGCTGAATGAAACAGATTGTAGGAAAATGGGAAGAAGCAACAGGAAGAGGAGAACCGAGGATACAAAAATACTTCTATTTAAGATTGTGTTCACACTTTTAGGTCTTCTACCCTCACCGTCCGGCTGCTAGCCCTCTGTTCTGCAGCTCATAGAGGCCTGCTCATGATGTCAGCTCATCTTTTGTTGAGCGCAGAAGGAAAACCTGATTACGGTCAGTAACATACGCGAAACTGGGTTTAGAGACAACTTGTGAACACGATTTCCTTCTGTAACCCAATCACTCCCCATCTTAATCTGTTTACTTGTCCCCCATGTAGAGCTTCTGGTTCTCCCCAGGCTTTGTTTGTCTTCCGCACCTTGCATTACCTATCCCCATCCTGTACCCCATGCCAGCATTAACCGTTTAACAACAACACACACACACACACACACACGCGTGCGCGCTTACGCTCAAACACACACAAACAATCCCAGTCTACCTTGGCACCAGTGTGAGGGAGAGCAGAAGTGTGTGTCTGGCAGAAGTCCCAGGGTAATGGCATCTAGTCTTTGCCAGGGTACAAGGAGCAAATGCACCATCTGTCCCACTGCAGGGGCCATGAGCCAATCAACTTATTTATACCCACTATTTAAGGGGTAAATGTTCGGTTGATTTCATGGTTGTCTTTAGGTTTGTATCACATGCTGCTGTTGCTTTCTTTTGACTGTTCCTACAGGCATCATAGGCGTATTTGGTCCAAATGCTTATATTGAATTCCAGCTAATGCTCAGATGTCTAATATGTACAAAAAACAAGCACGCTTAAATTTGTTTGTTGTTATCGGCCATCAGACTTGGAGGCTTGGAGTCCTTCCGGATATTATGATATCATGTAGCGTAATATCAGTAAATGTTGCCTCGTAAAAGCAACAGTAATATCAGACAATAATTTCAGCCCAAATTTTCATATTGGTGCACCTGTAGTGTTTTTAAATAAGCTAATATTTAATATTTGCCTACAAAGTGCCAACCAGAAATACATAGAACACGTTTTAGTGTTTTATAATTATTATTATTTCCAGCTGTTGCAAGACTTTTGTAATTTTCCACATCATAATTATGCGTTGTGTGTGTATCATACAAAATCTCAATAAAACACATTGGTGCATGTTGTTAACTCTCTGATAAGTGGGTCCTTTTTGACGATTTCTGGTAAGGTAATCGTTTTGCAACTGAATGATAATATTTTACCCAGCAAGAACTCTCACAAATAATTCCATCCATCCATCTTCTAACGCCCTTGTCCCCAGTGGGGTCGGGAGGTGATGGTGCCTATCTATCTCCAGCTAACGTTCCGGGCGAGAGGCGGGGTCACCCCGGACAGGTCGCCAGTCTGTCGCAGGGCAACCCAGAAACAAACAGGACAAACAACCATGCACACACACACACACGCGCGCGGACGCACACACACACACACACACACACACACACACACACACACACACACACACACACACGCACACACACGCACACGCACACGCACACTTGCACCTATGGAGAATTTAGAGACACCACTTGACCCGACAGTCATGTTTTAGGACTGTGGGAGGAAGCCGGAGAACCCGGAGAGAACCCACGCATGCACAGGGAGAACATGCAAACTCCATGCAGAAAGACCCCGGGCCGGGAATCGAACACAGGACCTTCTTGCCGCAAGGCAGCCCTTTACAAATAATTATTATTTTAACTTTTTTCCTCACAAATGTGTATGTGTGTGTCAATCATGGGAACTGTGACAGCGTTATTGTCGCAAATCAACATATTAGCCTTCTTCAAAGTTAGCCAACGCCAGTTATCCAACCCACTAGCTAGAGTTAAAATGTGAGGAAAACAGAAACAGTTCAGGAGGAATGAATAGGACTCTGCAACATAGTGAATGGCAATAGTTGAGCATCAAAATATGAACTTCACTGGGGCGAATAATATAAAAGAATGAATGCTGTCTGCTTGTTTAACAGGTTTGCCGCCCTCTAGAGTAAATATTTGTTTCTAGGCAAACTTTGCTCCATCGTTCCTCCTTTGACATATTTCATGTTTGCTCGTGGAGGTTGTACATCCTCTAGGTCAACACGATTAATGAGAAATCCAGCTGACCTGCACCGGACACAGTCAGAATGTCTGCTGAACTCGACTTTCTGTCAAATAACAGGATCAGTGTCTGTAGTGGACTCAAAGGTAAACATTTTGTTCTTTTGTCTGAAACTAAAGCTTTTCTTCTTTTTCTTTTTTTTTTTCTTCCTCATCACATTGAATCAAATTCTTGCAGCTGAGCTGTCAATCCGAAAGGATTTTGGAAACGGAGCACTTCCAGTACCTCTTCCCTCTGCATGCCGAGTGAGGCTAAAAACAAAGCTGTGCTCAGACTCCCACCTACTTCTGCCCCGGTTCTGTCCTTTCAGTCGGCCTCCCGCCTGCTCCTCCTGCTCCTGCACCTCCTCTCTCTCCCCGACTCACTCAGTCACTCCTCACTCGCGCTGATGCATTGAGGATTTAATTACAAGTCTCAGAGATCGTTACTCATTGAGAACCCACAATCAATTAATGCACGAGCCTCTTCCGAGCTCGTCAAGGCTGCAGTGACCTCAGGTGCTGCGTTGCGCGCTGGAGGGATTTCTGGGCAGAATGGATTTAATTAGCAGAGAGTCAGATGGTGTTAACGACCGTTAATGGCCTTCCACGCTCATTATCATGGTGATCGCACGCCGCCGTTCTCCACCTCCTCTCTGCTTTTAAACACACACCGTAACGCTGTATAGGTCACCAGACTCCGGTTCCACCAGATAAAATATGTTCATGTTGTGTACATTACGCAGACCGTGGACACGGGTTGTTAGGTTCGGGGCGTGACAGGATGAGATGAAAGTTTGAACGGGGCGGCGAAGCAGGACTGTCTCACCTGGAGGCGGGTGATCTGAAAGGTGCCGTTTTCCATCAGGCTGACTCGTCCGTCGTTTCCCAGAATCCTCTGGCCATCCTTCTCCCATTGAATGCTGGGGATGGGGTTGCCCAAGACGTGGCAGTGCAGCTGAGCGGTCGAACCGGGAGCCAGAGTGTGATTGCCTGGCCCCTGTCGGATGATGGGAGGGACCCTGTCTGAGGGAGCTGAAGGGACAGGAAGCAGCAAAGCAATTCAAGAGTTGAGAGACAAAATGCTAATGTCTAGTTTTTCTTTTTTGGATTATCAGCATCTATTTAAATTGTGGATTGGCATCGCATTCCCCCCTCGCTGACATCTTTTCCAGTTTGGTTATCACATGTTTTACAGTTTGAATAAACAATGTCTCACCGGAAAATCTGCTGGTGAGCAGAATCGATCGATTTTAAGCTTGACCTGCCCTGATTGGCAACTGGTTGGTCAAAAACAAAAAAAACACAGTCAACCTTTTTCTACTGAGCGAATGCAAAGCCAAGAGAAGCAGCTTTGTCGTCCATCCAGGTTGTTTGTCAATCTCACTTGTGCGTCGGATTTACTAGCGTACAAGAAACGGACAAATACAAAGGTTCCAGACGGAACTTTTGCATTAATATATAACTTTGCATTAAGATTTTTTAATGCCTGCATAGAGCGGTAAGGAGCTATTCATAAGGAGGGTGCACCTTTTGTTCCTCAATTGTGCTGCAGGAGAGTGAGAGAAAGCAAAACCTTGAACAGAAAGAAGAAAGATGGCTGAATAGGAAACAGTCAAGTTTCCTTTTTTTCTATCCTTTTAGATTCTTTTAGTCTGTGTCCATCAAACAACATGTTGAATTTGGAAATTGTTGTCAGCCTTTCTTGAATATTCTTGTAAGAATATAAGAAAATTATTAACACAAACTGCTACTTTTGTAATGTGACAGTACAAAGTGAGCTTGGTAAAACCTATTTTAAAATAGCAAATCCTGTTTTACAGACGGGATTGTCTTCTACTATAGATAAGTTATGGCCACTCACAGCTTGAAGGCTGGCAAAACAAATGTTTAGATACAGCTGAAATCCGCATCTGGCTTTGCTGAAAACCTCACAGACAAAGAGATCTGAGAATCATCTCCACTCATTACTGTCCAAAGACTAAAATCGAACCTTTCCTCTTTGGCTTCCACTGGTGCCTGCGTGTTCTGCCAAGTGACACGTAAAACGTTCGAACTGAAGAACTTCTACTCCCGAAGGCTCTCGGGTCCAACCTCTCTGGTGTTTTGCTCCATTTTTAAAATGCAAATCGATGACATAGATTTTTTCTTTTCTTTTTTTTTCTTTTTTTTTTTGTTTAATCAGGCAGGACGATGTCACTTTACCTATGAGAGCAACAGAACAATTGCTGCGCAATACAGAACAATGAATATGTTACGAGTACAACTGTGGAACTTTGAAATTCTGAAAAAGTCTCTGCTGAATGCATGTAAAAATCAGTTTTTTAAATCTATAAATTATGATCAATCTTTAAAAAAAATATATATATATATGCCTCCTACTGTTTGGTACTCTATGTTTAGTTTGTCATCGGTGAACAGATCTGCTTGACGTCAAAGAATACTAGATTGTGTTTTCAATCAGAACAAAACAGAGAAAAACATTTTGCAGTTATTTTGCTTTTCGGACGGATGCCAGTGGATTTAAAATAAAACTGCACCTGCAAAATAAACAAAAACAGTTCACAGTTGTTTATATATATATATATATATATATATATATATATATATATTTGTCTTGCAGAGTCCCACCTATAGCTCCAGAACCTTTTTTTGGACCGTCGTACTGCAGGCGATACGGTTTCTAATATAAAACTGCAGCTACTATCCATGAAGATAGTAAACAGATTTCCTAAACAGGAAGCCGGCTGGATGCTTCAATAAGTTCTGGGATGAAAAAAGCCAGACTCGTTCACCCGACTGACAAAAAAGGCTTTTGGGTGGAAGCTGCAGTCAAACATAAAAACTGAAGCAGAAGTGGAATGAAAAAGCAGAGCCACACCAGACCAGACCGGCTCAGCGGCATAAACTTGCAGGGCGAGTTAAAGAGTGTGTCTAATGTGTTTTGCATGGAGGTAAGTCAGGCTTTCATGGCCGCTGACGCGCAGTCACTGTGCAAAATTAGAGCACCTCCTTCACACTGCGTTTAACATTTGCTTAAAGGCGTGGACCGCAACATCATTAGCATTCTGTGCCGATTCGAGATCCGATATCATCAGCTAACTGGAGTCAAACTGGAAATGTGAAAAGTCAACAGAGGGGGTGGCGGGGGATGGGGGGCAGAGGGGGGTTACTGCAGATGGAGCTGAACAAAATCCCAGCTGATTGGGAGCGATGCAGAGAGGGAAGCATATGTTGCAGTCGAGTTATTTGCATAAAACTATCAGCAGTTGTCCCCTTTGATTACATCAGATTAGAGAAGAGATTGGAGAAGGAGGATATTTTCGGTTGAGATGGATATGAGAGTGTTTTTCATAATTCAGGAAGCTAATTTTAACGTCGTGGCAGCGTGTGTAAACTGTGAATTAAAAAAAAAAAAAAAAATTGCCGAACACAAGCCTGCTGTGAAAGTGCAGAAACATGCTTTTGAGGAATCAAAGCATAAGACGTGAATTTCATTCAAAACGCAGCAAACGTCCCACTCTTAATACGAGTCGCTCTGCGCTTGGACCCACCACTTTCCACCTCCAGCAGGGCTTTGGTCAGGATGCTGCCGGCCACGCTGATGGCCTGGCAGATGTAGTAGCCAGAGTCTTCCACTTGCACGTCGGCGATGGTGAGCTCGCCGCTCAGAGACACGGAGAAACGACTCGACTGAGAAGGCTCCTGGATGGGGAACAGCAGGATCTGGAGCAGAAGGACAAGCGGCGGCATTTACAAATAGGATCTCTGGTTGGTGCCTGTCGACTAACAGAATGGTGTAACGTCACACCAGGAATTCAAATAACAACAGTGTTTCTGTTAGAAGGGCTATAAAAAGGCTAAAAAGCCTCATCTTAAAATCATACTTGCACAGGAAAATGTCAATCTGTCTCTAATTTCATCCGTCTGTCTGTATTAAAATTAGTGTAATTTGCAAAACTACAGCAGAAACATTGTGGGTCATGCGATCGACAACAGGATGTTACTACTGACAAAAAAGACAAAGAAAACAACAGGAAGTGGTAGGAGGATGATGCGGCAGGATGTTTTTTTTTTTTTTTAATGACTTATCACATGGACAAACATGTCCACGTGTGATTTCAAGTGTGTTTCTTGATGAATGGAGACATCATAACAGTCAAATTGTGCTTTTTCAACGCCATTGGATTATGAAATCTGTTATGGAAAACCATGTCATGTATCTGAACCACTTATTCCTGAGTATCTTTACTGCGCCGTGATAAAACAGTGAGGAGGTTTTCGGTGCTCTCCCCCCCTGACAGACACATTCTCAAAATTTCTGGAAAATATGAAGTAAGCTAAAGGCTGGAAAGTGAAAAAAAAAAAAAAAAAAAAAAAAAGACTGAAGAGAACAACCGAACTTTTATTGAATTAAATTCAGTTTAATCGACTGCAAGTGGAAGTTCACGAAGACTAAAACGAGACTGAAAATTGCTTTAACAATGCACATTATGCACGTGGTTAAGTATAATTTTCTATACAACCAGATGTTTTTCAGACGCTCTGCGCTCAGCGTGGATCACGGTGAAACCCGGTCGGTAGCGTCCGAGGTGAGCAGGCCGCTTTCAACGTGACGCGTAAAACGCCGTTCCAGACTCCAGAACCCTCTCCAACCTCATTCCCAGCATGCTTCCCACATACTCTCTCTCTCCCCTCCTTGTTCTTTTCTCCTTATGCTTTCTCCTCTTTATCTCTGTCCTCCACACCTTCTCTCCCACACACATTTTTCAGGCCTCCTCCAATCTCGTCCGCCCTGCCCTATAATCTATACCGGGAAGCCGCGCTGCGGGCGCCCACGCACTCTCGCTCTCATCGTCTCTGAGCATTCCAACAGGCTGTAACACTTATCACACTCTCACCCATTCAAACACACACACGCACACACGCACACACACACACACACACACACACATGCTTCTGAAGACATGCAGGCCTGTGCAGACTCACGCTTTGGTGAATAATGCACCGGGCGGATGATGAGAAGGCGAAGTTGTGTGTGTGTGCCGTGCGTGAGTTAGAGTGGCTCTAATCTATGGCAGGTAGCTACAGACGACGAGAGGCAGAGAGGAACCGGAGTGTGTCGAGAGGTGTGGGTTTCGGGAAAACCGTCCTGCAACAGGAGTTTAACGAAACGCGCGTCCGCCTCACGGATTTTTTTAATTGTTTTTTTATCCGTTTCTCTTTGTTTTAGTCAGACTTGAATGTTTGAAATCAGCAAATAATTTTAATATATCACACAAATGTGAGTTCAGGTTAAGAAAATTGCAACGTTCAAACGATGGTAATATTTTACTAAGGAAAAACAAAAGGTGCCCAAAACACTCTGGTTCTATGTGGAAAAAGTCAACACTGCCAGACCGTCAGAACCAAGAACTCACCTTTCTGGCAGCATGAAGAACGCTAAAAGATGTATATCAACGAAATAACATTAATGCACTGAAAAAAGTAGACATATGAGCTCAATAACAGTTTTTAATTTGTTAAAACTACATACATATAATATTAACATCCATCTAAAACATCTACATAGTTGACTGGGATTTGAAAACAGGACATTGCTGCTGCAGGATAACCAGCTCTGCCAGCATGCAGCCCTGGATGGATTAAAAATTCAGTTTTTTTCCTAGCTTTATTCTTCCGCTGAGGATTGTCACGCCCCGAATAAAAACCGTTCCGAAAACAGCGTAAATAAAAGCCGTCTCCAGAGTTGTTCCACGATTCACGGCTGGTTCTTTGTTGGGTTTTTCATAGAACCTGCATCGGCCCAGATCCGGCAGTGAGGCCGCTTTGGTGTGAAAGCACCGTGGATACGAGTTTTTCCTGACGCCAGAATGTTGACGACACAGGGCGACATCACAGACCAGTTGGTTTTACAATTACGACACAGTTCTGAAATACAGTCGATATGTCTGGAGAACATCAGGAAGTAAAACCAAAGCTAACGAGACGAAACACGTCTCAGTATTCCTCCAACGAAAGAAGGAAAACGACGCGGCAGAATTGATGGGACGCGGCTCCATCATGGGACACGTTTCACGCTCCAGACCATCTGCATTCATAACGGTTCCATTTTCATCCCGAACGTCTCTGGATGCCCGATGCTTGTCTTCCGAAGGTTGACTAACTGCGTTTACCTCGCAAGGACGACCGTCACCGGTTAATCCATTTAACGTCAAAGCTACTTTCCTGTAACGTGGCCCCGCGTCTACGATCACCGATGTGAGCTCCGTTAACGGCCGCCCGCCTCTCTGCTGCTCAGACTCAGTCTCCATGCAGCTCCAGTCAGACTCATTGTGCCGGAGAGAGATCCTGCTAAATGCCTCGGAGGGCAGATTTATTCAGAACAGAAGGTGTTTTAGTGTCCTGACAGGCACGTTCTCACCTGGCTGCCTTCTTTCTGCCAGAAGACTGCAGGCGGAGGGTTCCCCTTGGTGCCGCAGAGGAAGGTCACGGTCCGACCCGGAGCTGTGATCTGGTCCCGCGGCCGGACGACGATCTGAGGAGGAACTGCGCGGAAAGACACACAGACAGAAGGTGCAAATTTAAGAGTGGAAATCTTTCCCTGGTGTCGTATCAACAATCTGCATGTCATATTTATATCCCAGCAGTGAGGCTGAGCGGATGAGATGATGACTATTAACTGACAACTCTGTCAGACTCCTTAGACACAGGAGGAGCACAGACTGACAGGGTCGACACAAGAGGAACAAAACTGCCTCCCCGAACCCAGCACCATGCTCGCTGGACTGCCAGGGACACGAACCAATTCAAAATGGAAAAGAAAAATTTATTTTATTTTTCCTGTGCAGGAACCGAAATGCTTGAAATGACCGACTGGATATTTTCTGCCAACAGGGAACGACGCCGTTCGTATTCACGGCGCCGCCTGCGAGCCGCGATTTTAGCCTCTGCTGCGGAAGAGTGAAAAGACGAGCTCAGGCGTCCCGGCGCCTGAATCCGGGTTTGTGGGTCACCTCTGCGACGAGGCTAATCAGATGTCTTTGAACTGGTGTCAGGCAGGAGGACAAAACGGGGCTGCAGACAAATGGCAGGCGTTCTCACTTTTTTTTTTTCTGCCGCTTGCATGTAAAGGTGTGTGCGCTCGTATGCACAGAGACACACACACACACACACACACTTCTTTGATTTGTATTGATTCTGTAGCAAAGTGACAGGCCTTCCTCCACAGAGGGGGTGTGAATGCATAATGATGCCCTCCAACAGTCCTAATTGATTTCTCATCTTCCCACCTGATCTCCTGCTTCTCTTTCATTCTCACCCTGGATTAGCATAGAAGAGCACAGAAAGCTCGGACGACGGGAAGCAGGGGAGCCATTCAGCAGTCCAATGCGCAGTCACAAACACGTTCCCGCTGCTGGCTTCTTATTTGGATGGCTAATTTGGAAAAAGAGAACCACTCTTAATTGCGGAAGCGAAAACTCGAGTCCCAAACGTTTGCAGACGAAGCAAACATGAAACGGCGTTCTCTTCAAACGCCCCAGTCCAACGATTGATGTTCAAAGAGAAGAAAACCAAAAACATGAGCGGGGCACGTCACTGACCCACAACAGTTGGGCTTTTTGCCTTTGATTGTTCCTTCGGTGTGTTCAAACTATGTGCAGAATCGGACTGACGTGAGGTAAGCCCGACATGGCCGCTCTTCCACTTCCCGTCTGCACGTTTCAGAGAGATGGAGGCGGTGGAGGGGTGGGCTCACAGTTTGGAAAACCAAAATAGTCAAAAGTTAGCCTTTCATAAGAACAATAAATGGGGGGAAAAAAAAGTGCTCAAGGCAGATTGATGTGAAGAATTAAGATTTTCTATCACCAAATTGCTTATTCTCCTTGATTACTCTCAGGCACAGCACAGACACACATTTTAGGACCCAACCTGGAGGCTACAGGCGGGGACCCATGTGTCAACAGGGGCATAAATCCCAGCTCAGCAGGGGAGTTGGGGGGGCGTTGCCTGGCTGAGCTGGTGAGGGTCATGTCCTGGGGTCAAAAAGGCAGCTCCCTGTTGACCCTAAAGGTCAACATCCAAACATTCACACACACCCCCGGTTTGCTTAATGTGGACATGAGAAAGTGATCTCGCCTTCGCTCCCTCACTAACTCAGCGACCAGCTTCCTGTACAGCCTGATGCAAAGCTCTGAAATATTAAAGAAATGCAGAGTAATACCCATTCCTTATGTAAATCATCTCCAGGCTACTTCACACACACACACGTCTATAGACGTACATGTGTATGAAGAAGCAACAGAAGAACATTAAAGCTTTGAAGGCTGTTTTAGGAAAACGTCCACAAAAAAAAAAATATATATATATATATATATATATATATATATATAAAAAAAAATAAAAGTAAGCATTTCCTTCTCCTTCTTACAAAAATACACTTTGTCGAACATTTAAAAGACGGTGCAGAATTAACCCGCTGCTCTGGTTGCAGCGCACAGTGCCTGTCTGCAGAATGACAATGTTTGATTGGAGGAGGCAGGCTGGCGCGTCGCCGGAGGCTCCAATAAATAATTAGCAATAATGGGTGCACTCGGCACGACACTGCGCCTCAGATTTAGGGCAGCGAGGAACATTAGCATCCGCACTTGGGACCGGAAAGGGGGGGGGGGAGGATATAGATCGCAAACAGAGGCGCTGAAATATACATGACAGGAATCAGCAAACAATGTCTGCGTGTCACTTGTGGAGTTATTTAAGAGTCAGCCCTGCAGGCTCTTTCGGTGCACCGGGTGGCTCCTCTTTAGCAGGCTCCTATCGAGGACGGCGACGCAAAAATAACACACGAAATATCAGCTCCGTGTCAGCCAAGAGGCGGCAGGTCGTGGGATGTCAATCGCCGAGTGTTAAATGCGAAAGGAGAGACAAAAGGAAAAGCGTTTTGATGGAGTTGGGAGGCGTGTTTTTTTTTAGTTTTTTTTTTTTAGAAAAGCCCCCAGTTGCCAGAATCGTCGGAACATATGGAGGGGCTGACGCGCCAAGAGTGAGGCAAAAAATAGACATGGGCTGCATGTCGGATTTCCACAGCATTCCAGACGAGAAGTGTCAGTTCAAAAGAGGGAAATCTGGTTGGAGAGGGAATCTCTCGGTTACTTTGAAACGACGTCTGTGTTTCAGGCAGATAGGCACCAAATCCCGGTCTGACTCGAGAACAGTTCCGAAAATAGCCGGTGGTCTGCTGCTGTCATTATGTTTTTGTTTTTTTGTTTTTCCTGGGAAAAAAAAAAAAAAGACGAAATAAATTGTTATCAAATGTTCACGTTTAAATACTTGGTTTGGACTGGATTTAAAGAACAGCTTCGTGTTGAACTTTTTCGATGCCAAACAGCGACATGGTGATCTGACTGATCATGATGTTGGAGCGGCTCCCTGCTGTTTCTGAAAAAAAAAAAAACCCAGAAAGTCTACATCCAAAGGTAACCTATTCCTCAGAGCAGAGGCAGACTTACGGTGTGGGCTATCGGTGACCAAAACTGGAACCTTTATTATATTTTCAGCTCGCTTTCACGCTGCAGGATGTCAAATGAGTCAAACCTTTTTCATAAACCTGTTTCACCTGTTGGTCTGTACCAAGAACCGCTGAAGGAAACGACATGAAAACCTATTTTGTTCTTCACAAAATATTAACAAAAATGAAATGGTTTATTTTAGTTATGCAGAAATGCACAACCGGTTTTAGCTGTGTCAGTGGAAGACCAAAGTGTGTCTATTAAGACACCAGTCCTCACATTGCTGTGATCAAGCTCGCGTATGCGCTGCTTAATGTGCTAATGGCAAAGAAACATTAGTGACCACGGTAACTGGCCTTGGCATTTATGGCAGTCTTTGTTGTGGGGAACCACATAGAACAAGAGAGAGGGTCTGAGCAGCACATACACAAGTATGATTGCAGCACTGACTCTGGCTGGTTGTTTCTGACCTAATGGTTTATTTCTGCAGATGCCTCTGGAGAAGGCAGAGGAGATGTTTACAGATCGTATGTCTGATATTACACTGTCACAACAACTTTTCATAGAAGTTACCGTAGCTTTAAGGGATTGACTGTCTTCATAGAATCCTATGTAAACAGAAAACATTATAAGCAACATTCTAAAAATCTCTGGAAATCAAAAGGTTCTTGTATCATTCTGACTTTTTGACTCAGTTACCAGAGAACAGAATTACTGTCCTGTTCTGTCTGGAAACCCAGAGCGAAGCAAGAATAAAGACCGACCAGATGGTCCCGTCTGCAGACTGGTCACTGCAAGTTGTTAACTCGTAAGATGTCATTAATCCTAAACTCAACAATCATTGGGAATCTAATCTCCCCTGATCCAGGCCACGCAACAGATTCTGAAATATCGCAATGATTTTGCCGAGCTTTTGCAGAACGAAGTCGAAGTCGGGACCAGCTGAGCCTTCCAGCTCAGCTGCCGGTTTGATCAACACAAAACCCGCCGTAAACAAACCGAGGCAGGGAAGCGCTCGGGCTCAGCTGTTCGCCACCTACCGAGCGCCGCTCACAGATCAGAGTGGGAGTTTGTTCCACCGCTGCTGCATGAAACTCGCCGTGTTGTTCAATCACTCAGCAAAAGACAAGACAAAGTGATCACAAGCCAAGGATGTTACCCCCATCTCTCCCAGCTCCCCCCTTTCTCCTTCGCATGCATGTCTCGCATATCACTTGCAGACACATGGCTAAACACACACATATATACACATATACACACACACACACGCTTCCAGCAGCAGCTCCTTCGGGGGCTTAGATGTGACAGGCAGCTGTCAGAGTCCCAGTGTTTCACACATGTTGCCTCCAACAAACACTACGACGACCGCTGCTTCCTCACAACACACCCCTGCTCTTACATTTAAACATTATTTCTTCCCTCAGACTGTTTTCCCTCCCAAATGAAGAAAGACGGAGTGCTTGGTTATTTCCGTGGAGTTATGCAGTCAGGCTATAATTCATCGGAGCTTGCGCTTAATTGGAAGGCAGCCTTTTTTTTTGTTTGTTTTTTGGGCCCCGAGCCGCAACTTCTTCATCCAGCATCAATAAAGTAACTTAAAGAATGATGATGCTTTAAATAGCTACAGAAGCAGGACTTTGATTATTTTCTAAAGTCGCAGCACCTTGGGGGGGAAAACAGAAGAACAACACTCAGAGAAAGAACATTTCAAAGCCTCGCTGGTCGTCTTCAACTTTAGTGAGACGTAGCTTGTTCGCTTTGTGGTCTTGCTTGAAAATAAAACGTCATTTTCAGATTTGAAAAGACAAAGCGATCGAATACAAACGCCTGCAAGTTCAGACCTGAAGGTTCCAATGGAATCGTTTTCTTTCTCGCTCTGTGAGCATTAATATCTCTCTTCAATCAAGAGTCGGATTCACTTGGATCATGGATTGAACCGACGCTTCAATCCGGACACGCAGCCGGCGCCGTTTACGATTCTGAAGGTTCACCGTCTGCGCGCGACGCCGAGAAGGTTTTTTTTCCACCTTCATCGCAACGTTTATGTTGTAAAGTTCAACTCGGAATCGAGCGGATCCGTCAGACAGAAGGTGAAAGGTGGCGAAACTAAATCCCAAAATTTTAGCACTCGGCTGTTACTCTGGCATTCTCCTGCCGTCTGCTCCTTGAAGCCGGATTGGCAGAGAAGTTGAAGAGAATCTTCTCAGTCAGATATCAGACAGCATGCAATAATTCATATTAGTCACGGTGCATTACAAATCAACAAGTGGAAAACAGTGACTTTGCATAAGCTGAGAGAAGATGTAACGGTAAAACATGGCGGCTGTGGTTGTTGCAACATTCTCCATATATTCGTCCAGCCTAAAATCTCCCAAAACCTTTCAAGCATTAACCTCCGCTTGTTACCATGGCAAAATGTGTCACAAAAATAAAACAGACAAACACGAAAAGAAACAGTAATATAAGCAGCAGGCGTACGGGAGAACGCGTCACGCTCTGATCAAACCAAACTCGGAACTTTTTGGCCACAATTTGAGAAGATTTGTTTGACGCGTGACGACGAGAATCGACGTCCTGCCCACAGTCTGTCACTTCCAACCTTCCACAGTGACTTCCAGTTCGCTGAGATTTTCTGCACAAGGTTCACACTTAATTGCGTCACTCCAGCATCGCTCACCCAAGAATTGAAATGTGTTAATAGCTGGAAATCTTTCATTTCACCTCATCTCTTCTGACAGGCTAAACGGGTTTCAGATGAAACCTTTTTTTTTTTTTTTTAACTCCCTTTAAAAGAAATACTAACGTTAAGGACATTTCCTGAAAAACACCACTGTTTATATTATAGTCTGGACAGCAGCCGACCGAAAGCCTCTGCCTCAGTTTAAGCTCCTGACCTCAATTGCATGTTTGTCTTCAAGGAATGCAAACAGGAAGCTCCACACACCAGAACACGCGAGAGTTAAAACCAGATCTGCTTTTTCCCCTCGCCGGCCGGCTGAGATCTGCCTCATGACACGAAGACTTAAAATTGTAAATGAAACTCCACCGACTTATTTTATATGCGAATATGCATCTGTTGTAGCAGAAATAATAACGTGGTAGAAAACCCGACGCAGGATTCTTTACCACAGAAGTTCCGGTAAAGAATCTCGGACGTCCCGTTTACAGACACAACCGGCACATTCATCTACTTCCATGTAGATGCATTTCAATCCAGAGAGCAAATTGAATTCTCCGGGTACGTCGGATTAATCGGAATTAAACCGCAGCCGCGTCGCCTCCTTGTAATTCATCTGGCGAAAGGCTGAAGGTTTGAATTCTAAATGAAAGATCCCGGGTATTAATGAAGGCCCCCGCTTCTTCCTTCCCAAGGTGCAATCGTTCGATGACGCGGCACCAGAGTGGTGGAGATAAAAAAAAAAAAAAAAAAGCCTTCCTTCCTGATCACAGAAGTGCTTCACTGCTAATTGATTCTCCTTTTATGCTTTTAGGCAGACGAGCGTCTGTCGTCTGAAACGCGGCAACCTGAGAGGATCGCTCACACACAAACACAAACACACGCGCAAACACAAGCGACGGAATGAAATGGAATACTTACATGAGTGTCCAGCTGCGATGGAGTGATGTTAGAGGAGGCGATGGAGGTGGAGGAGGGGAGGGAGAGAAGAAAAGTGAGACAAATGAGATGATGAGCTGGTAATGACTCGGAACATTGAATGAAATGAGAGACGCGTCGACGACTTTCGCACCGATCGCTCCTGACTCGCGCCCGGCTCTTTAGAAACTCAGAAACTCAAGAATTCGATGTATTTTCATCTAACCGCAACCCTCTTCGGTGAGGAAGAGGCCGCCGGGGGGAAGAAGATTAAAAGTGAGTTTATTTTTAGCATAAGTAAGTGGAGACATAACTATGTTCCTATGACAGATTTGATCTCTTTTTGCAAGAGAGAGAGAGAATTACAGCAGATAACAGGAAGGCTAAACATAGCACAACCAAGTTTTTTTTTGTTTGTTTGTTTGTTTGTTTTGTCAGACTATTGCAGATCAGATAAGTGGACAGTATTGATTATTTTTCATGTAGGTATAAACCAATTGATGATCTTCAATCTCCCAAACTTAAGGAAATTGATGCAAATTTATCCATCCATCCATCCACGGACGCTGCATGATGGTAACAAGCAAATTTATTGAGTTAAAGTTGAAAAGACCTAACTTAAAACAACGACTCTAATAAAGTTAAACAGCTAATCCTAAAAGAAAGAAACAGAGGAACAGGTAGCAGGATGAGTGATGATCCAAATGAAGACACAGGTGGAGATAAGAGGAGACGTTCCGATCGGTAGTTTCACTCCGCGTGCGTTCGTTTGCGTTCTGTGTGTATAAGTGAGCGAGTTCCCTATTGCACCAAATGCTCCCAGCTATAACAATCAACCCACAATCAATTTCCATTTGCCTAAAAGCAGCTGCCGGGAAACGTCTGCCAGTTAAACGTTCACTTCTGCACCAGTGTGTGTTTCGGCACTGCTCTGACTGTCAAAGCATTCTTGAAGTTATCATAATGGAGTGTATTGACATGTCTATCAGTCCGTTCTGTGCGTAGACGCTGGTGTCTGTACCGAGTAAAAAAAAAAAAAAAAAAAAACACTAAATATTCCCTTTTATCATAGCAAATGACAGATTCCTCATCCGCTCGCTTCTCTTCAAGAGACCGCCTTTATTCTCAGGCAATTTCACTGCTTTTTGATCTTAGTTGTTTCTCCACAGGGATGTCGAGTCGAGGCTTGAAAGAACCTTAAAATCCTTTTTTTTTTTTCCTCCTCTTTATCTCTCTTTCAGCCGAACTTAACAATGTGTAACCAGTGAAACAACGTCGGGTGTTTTCATCGGCGACTTGCTATTAACTTAACTTTGAACATGTTTGTAACTTGACAGACCGAAACGCTGCTTTGCGAGGCTTTTGAGAATTCATAGTAAAACGATCAAAACAATCAGTTTAATTGCGATATCCGATCGGCCAGCTGCTTGAGAAGATTTTCCAACCAACGACTGCGGCGATGTTTTTGTGAAAGAGAGGCGCCGTGAATTGGAAACTGGTGGAACGCCCATCCATCTCGCTTTCAAAAAGCAAAGCTGGTTTCTGTTATTGCCGTGAAGTCCGTTCAGGCTGAATGGACTCATCACGCAAAGTCAGTACGGATCGAGCGGTTTGGTCACAATTACAAAAAGCAGGTGTGAAGGTGAGACCTTCGCATGAACGAAAGTCGTCTGCCAAGCATGGCGATATAGAGCAACCATTTACACACATGCACACATTTAATAACAACTTTGAGAGACCAGTTGACCTAAAAATTATGTTTTTCATCTTTTCAAATTCTGCCAAGAAGAACACTCCAGTATTCAGTGTTTTTTTTTTTTTTTGTTTTTGTTTTTTTGCCGATGCCTGCAAAAAACATACGTTTGTGGTGCAAGTTGCTGAGGGACATTTCCGAAAGTTTAGTGCAAGTGTAGCGTATCTATATTTTGGAGCCTGAAAGTAGAATTTTGACCCATTTTGAAGTAGATCATATCGTCTAAAATCCACATTCACATTCAAACTTGTGCTTTCAGCTCTACATTCTAGAAACCACCGACGCTGTATGATGGTAAACTTCTGTCCCGGGAAAAAGAGCCATGCATGCAGGTTTTTAAAAGCCCCACGTTACGCGGACATTCAACCCCATAATGACTGAGTGTAAACTTTCATTTAGAACATTACAGGTTGGTATGTTCTTTTTTTGTGCGTGTCAAAGAAATCCAGCAGTAGGAGCGCGTGTCTTTACCGTGTACGTGGAGGGTCCCGGAGGCCTCCGCTTTGCCCACGCTGTTCTCTGACACGCAGGTGTAGGTGCCCTCGTCCTCAGCTCGCACCTGACTCAGACGCAGGCTGTTGTCGCCGCGGATCTCAAACCTGCAGACACATCGACACCGGCATGACTCTGCCCAGGAAAGCCGAGTGAAAAGCTCCCTGCAAGCGTGAGCTCCCCTTCATGCATTCATACATTATATCTGAATGCCAGATGAATTTTTGAAGCGCTGGTGTTGTGTCTTTTTTCTCTGTACCTGCCCCGGGGCAACTCTCCCTCTTCCCTCCGCCAGCGGACAGTCGGAGTGGGATCTCCATGTACCTCGCAGAAGAACTCCACCGTATCGTCGGCCAACACCACCTGGTTCACCGGCTGTTTGGTGAAGACGGGCCTCTCTGAAACCAGACAGCTACTTAGATCTGCTGCACCCGGAATGAAAACGTATTCTGCAGGAATATAGTCTCTGCTGACTAACATAGTAAGTTAGTATGATTTTTTTTTATTTTGTTTTTTTTTTTATTGAGTCTCAAATACTCAATGCTTCTCGAGGAAACAAAACATCTAAAATGGTTCCTGCGATTAGTCGCTGGCGCCAGAGCAAAACTTGTGAATGTCGTTATCAATTAAAGGTCGTCGTTCTCAGCAGATTGTTTCGTATCCGGGGCGTGCGCCGTTTGTGGCCCATATCGACCGGTGGGGAGAAGCAACAGCTCCCCTGTGATCCTGTAACGGCTACACATGTAAAGAAAACAGATCCATGCAATTTACCAACGATTTAAAACGAAAAATAAAGTTTATTATCTCAACAGAGAACCTGACATTGGAGTGTTTGTGGAGAACAGAAGTGGAGCCGGCAGGCATTTAAACCCCTGCATGCCTGGCTGGACTCAGACGTGGGAGATGTAAGAGAATTTCAGGGGGATGAGAACTAAAGTGGGAACTGTGGTTGGGAAACAGGCAGGTTCATGCAAACAGTTCCCCGCTGACATTTTGTGCACAGATGGAATTATTTATCACAATCCACTGCGCAGCCCATGATAACCAATGCTGTGTGAGCTGTGAGTAGATGAAGTCAATATGCAACCTGATTAGGTTTTAATCGGTTTTATTCTTCCGAGTTTGTGCAGACCGAGAATTAATTTGACCTGAGTTCAGCTTCACTGTCACTGATGACATTTAAAATAAACATATATTTATTTAAAAAAAATAAAATAGATTCTTTTTTTTCTATCTCGTAAACATCCAGTGTTTTTTTTTCTTACATTACAGGAAGATAAGGTTGAATTTATGGCTGCCGGTTCATGCAAAAGCGCTCGGTAGCACCGACACGGAGGGAGTAGTTTGAAAAGTTTGTGTCCTGGATGTGTGGGGTCTGCAGACGTGTTAGCTCTCCCCATTCCTGACGCTGGCGAATTCTGGAGTTCAAGAGTTTCTGTGTTGCTCTAAATATAACAGCTAACCAAACGATGCGTGTTTTTTCGCCATTATGACATCAGTGAACGCACGGATTATCATGACGTGTTTTCAATGTATTGCGCAGCAACATACATAAACGTAAACAACGACTTTACATGTATGGCCTATATTCCATACAGTATGTCCCAGATCAAATGGATTTCTTAAATATGAATCTCTTGAATCCATTGGGTTTATATTAAATACACCTAATGAGACATGTACGCCCTGCAAGCTCTCATAACGATCACGATTGCTGTGAGAAAAAATTGGGACAGCCTGGAAAACACTAAAGTGTTACTGTTGCAATAAAGTGTATGAGGAGAACAGTGGCTGGTTATGTGTTCTCCACAATCGATACGCAGTGTGAGAAAGCTGCAGTCCCACTGAGCCGAAAGTCAAACAGGAGGAAAAGAAGAGGGGTCAAAAGGGCAACTGGGAGGGAAAGATCGATGTTCCACTCCAACAGCTGGCGAAGAAAAGGAAGTGGGTATAAAACAAAAAAAACCTCCACAGGGACTCCAAGAGAAGATCCTCAACAAACTAATGTGAAATTAAAAAAAAAAAAAAAAGGAAGTGAATTCAGTGTGCTGTGATACGATCCGTTCGAAAATAACTCACCAAATACGACCAGCTCAGCTGGATCGCTGTCTTTCTCGCCGACCATGTTTGTTCCCACGCACACGTACATGCCAGCGTCGCTCTTTCTGGTGTTGGAAATCATCAGCTTCCCTCCTCGGATCTGAAAGCCGACACAAGCGAAGGGAGGCGGTGGGAGAGGAGAGCGGGAGAAGTTTTGGGAGGAAAAGGGGGGGAAGAGAAGACGAACGGAGAAAAAGGTGGAAAACATTGAGACGTGTCGGTCCAGAGCGAAGCCACTCGATCACTTTCAGTGTGTGATGTGACAGATGGCTCCCCTTGCTAAGGCTTCCATGATTCCAGCTCGAAGCTGATCACCATGGAAATACTTTGTTTGGACGGTGGGCTGTGTTGATGGACAAGATTCCAAATCAATAGTTTCAGTCCTGAAACCTAAGTGCTTGTTCCTAGAGACAACACCGCTAGCTTTTCATGGAGACAACAAATATGGGCCAAATAACAACTTTCAACCGTGGTGGTAGAAGACTTATGATTCGACTGGTCACCTATGAACTTCTCTGTATAATAAAACATTCTACAGTGAAAGACGTCGTCAAAGAGATGGTCCATGCCGCCCGAGGATTAACTTGAGCCCAGGTCTGCATTGGTAAAAACATCTCCAAGTGTTGCCAATTGAATCTGGACTTTGAGTGGAGATCAAAAGGTCTTTCCTGAGGATCACTCTGAACACATCACAACAGGATTATCTCAAGATCATCTTAGGCCCATAAGATTGTCGGAAGAGGAAAAATCAGCATAAAACTCTTTCCGAATAAATTAGGTATTAGTTTGTATTCACTCAATTATTGGACCCGGGTTAAGACTTGATCAATTTTGAATTATGTCCTGATATGTAAGAAGTGTTGATCATCCCGGATGCTGTCGTCAGCCTCATCAAAATCGCATCATCGAGCGTTTTTTTGGTCTCGTCAGAGTAGAGCTTCAGTCTGCTTACAGTGATCCTTTCGTCGCGATCGTTGACTCGGATGTTGTTTCTCTTCCAGGAGATGGTGGGTTCAGGATGGCCTCTGGGTGGGATGCACTCCATGACAGCGGGCTCGCCTGCAGCCACCACCACGTCGCTGGGTGTCTGACGGAAGTCGTCTCTCAGGACTGGGGGCAGAAAAAGAGGATCAGACGCACGGTTAGAACGAGCCTCTATGTCGACGACGCCCGGCTTTTGCATATTTGTGTCGATCAGGCTTTTCGACATGCACGATGTATGCAGGAGTCTGTTACGTCTTCGCTCGCTAGCACTCCTGCCAAGAAGCTGAAAAGCACAAATCATGACGAGCCGTCGCTGTTCAGACAGTACTTGACAGGACTGAATTGAAACATGGTGTGCATGCATCCCTGAGGTCTTCATTGCCTTCATATCATGAGAGTGTGGCGTCCCGGCACATCAATAATGAAGGCTCCAGTTGCAGAGGCACACAATGCCCTGAATTATTCAGTCTGACCCAAACACACTCGCACAGATACACACACACACGCACACACACACAGTCATCATCTAAACAAGCAAATGGAGTAAATCAATTTCATCAGCCTCTGTAATTTACTTAGAAAACAGAATTCCAGCCTGCGTGCTTTCAGGGTACACGCTTACGAGACGTGAACATTATTTTTAGACCGCAGAGTTGCTTTTTTTAAATACCTCTTTTAGTCAACATTGTGGGTCGTGCACTTCATATTTTAAGGGATTTCAGCTTCAAAACAAGAGTCACAAACGCAGATCCAGCCGCTATTAAGGAAGCACGCCGAAACTGCGTGGCTGACTCTCCGTGAGACTTTTAAAGCATTTTTGTTTGTAAGATGTTACTGCACCACCAGGTTTTACGCAATAATTGATTAATTGGCGCCTGTGAGTTCAGTTCTAGACTAAACATAGTTGAGAATGTTTGGACACAGTCAACCTCTTTATTTTGACCTTACTGACGTTGCAGAAGGCCTCCGTCATCTCATCTCAATTAATATGCGCAGCGTCGAAGTTCTGCACTTGTATTTCAACCAACATCCAATGTATATTTACTCGTCATAACCAGCTTTTCGGTGACATATCCAGTCATCTTCAGTGTCAGAGCCTCTCCTTTAAAAAACATCACCCGCTACGTCAGCTGTGTCCCGATGATCATTGCGAAACTCTTTTAATTTTTTAAATAACAGTGACAAATGATGAATTTCACCCATGGATCTCCTCATTGTTGATGCATCTTGAGGCTGACCTAGATATTACTGGCTTGTTTACCTTAAAAGCTTTAAGCCCGCATCATAAATTAGCGGCTTCATTTGTACCGACAGCTGCTCGCAGTCTTCTCCGTATTCCGGCTAAATAAGCTGTCAAGTGCATCAGATCTCTGGGAGAGTACTCTTTAATGCACCGCGTGGCCGTCTGACAGCTAAAAGTAACAGAATTAGAGCAATTTATTCATGTTGCATAAAAGGTCTGCCTGTAAAACCTGGTAGATTTGCTCGGGCAGAAGAAGAATTTCATAAGCCGAAGTTTCCGGGAACGGCTCGTATCGTAGTTGAATTATTTCTTATCTTTCGGGCTCAGACAGCATGTTCTTTGCACATTTAGAGATTAGCACGAAGCCCGCCTGATGCCTCGTGCCTTATTGTCCTACCTCACCACGTTTAAAGTGGCGGAGCTGAAATTCCCCCAAATCAATATAGAAAAAACAAATTCAGCCGTGAGAACAACATGGTCCCATTGTTAATAAAAGTGTCCAAAAAGCGCATGCCAACTGGAGTACTTCTTGCTTTCGCCCTAGGATATCATTACAGAACTTTAATTTGAACAATGCAAAATACATATTTTTTTGAAAATCTTGGTGCCAGAAAGTGGTTACATGAGTGAAATCTTTATTGTCTAATCTGTACGAATTATGTTTCATATCTACTGCCATCGACGATAGAAAGAGTTCTAATTAGGCTATTAATGACTGACAAAGGGAAAGATTTCCTTAATTAATGAATCAATTAATTAAGTAGATTCCAGAGGAAAAAAAAAAAAAAAATCTCATGTTTTGTTCCAGGCAATAATTTTGGTTCTATTTCCTGAAATCTGCTGGATAAGGAACAAGGGTCCAGATCAGCCGCGAGGCTCCCTGACTTCATGTGGAAAAGCTCCTGTTGTCTGTCTGGCAGAAGTCTGCAGAAAGTTTCATGAAAGGAAATTCGCGAGTGTGCATGTCAGAGGAAAAAAACTCCCTTTATCTCGTATATCTCGTATAAATGTGGCCAGCAGTTCTTGCGTACTTTTTCTCTTTCCAAACTGACTCTAGGACAAAAAAAAAAAACAGATTCCTTAACTCCTGAAAAAGAAATGCATGGCTCATGTGCAACATTTCATTTGCAGCTTGGAATTACGCTGCAGAAGAAGCAGCTGGAAAGGTTATTTTCCGAGTTTCTCTTCCTGCTTAAGTTGAAGTTCAGGAATTTTATTTCCTGACAAATGTACAAAGAAAGACCACGCACTCTCTGTATGAGCAGAGATGAGTGTTTTGCTTAATATGGCAGGTAAACAGAGAAATCGTTGGAACATTTTCAGCTCTGACGGGTGTTGGGTCTGTCAGAAACTCTAAATCTGATATTTTTCAGATCAGTGAGCACACATTTGTACACAGAAATAACCGATAGCAGGCCTCGCCACTGACATTCTTCAGTGTGGATGTTGGAGTGAGAAAGCAGGATTTTTTTTTTTTCAGAGATAATAGAGAGGCTCGACAGAACACAACTAATGTAAATGTTATTGTTTCGGATTTTATGGTTGGCGGCTTTTTTGGAAATTTCAAAGTTAAGTTGAGAACGTCCTCCGTGGAGAAACTGTGCTTGATGCCAACCGTGCACTGAAAATGTCACCTTCCCAATAATTTTGTCTTCATTTGGCGCAGCCTTCTGTTACAGCAACCGCTCTCTCAGAAAGTGGTGCAAATATACCTAAAAGCAGCCATTAATCACTTGAGAAAGGAAGAAAATGCCTTGTCCTTCCGAGTCTTTTTTTGGCCCCTGAGCCACTTTGCCGTTGTGCGTTTTGTACCTGTGCGTCTGCGAGGGCTAAACTGGCTGATTGTGTGTTTAGTCAGACCCATACAGTGACGGCCAATTACTTTTGCGCGGCGCATCGGGGGCACGCTGAATCCCACTGGCCCCCCTGCAATCTCAGAATGATATGCAGAACCACACCCCTGACCTTTTTCATTCCTACCACTGACATTTTGCTCAGTCACAATTCACATAGATTAAGCAGAATCGAAGTAAATTGTCCAGCATCGTGTCCCATCACGCGGCGTGAGGGTGGAAATGGGACAGCTGAGGGGAAACTCCCCCCTGCCACCAGGTTTAAATTAGCATGCGTTGAGGTTAAAGGACTGCTGTCACGACCTGTCACACAAAATTCTGAATTCGTGGCTCCGGGGGAGTCTGATCGTTTTTCCTCCCTGGCCCCCGGCGTTCCCCGGATCTGAGCAAGAAAAAGGACTCGAAAAGTTTATTAGATACTCACAATTACCCATGAGGCCCTTTGGGGCCCATATTAAGTGGGTGCACTTTGACCTTTTCTTTAAACCCCTTCAACAAAGCCAGAGTAATCTGCACCACTGGGGCTGAACTGTGTTCTTTAATCAAAGCGCAGGCTCCAAGTGGAGCCCACGAGGTAGAAGATAAGGACGACCAGCAGAGAGCTGCTGGCTTCTGGTTTCTCCTTAAGAAAAATAAAGAGCAACAGAAAATACTTTTGCCATCCAATAAAAATGTAACAAATCTATTCGAAGGAAAACTATGATGTTCTTAAGCACAATCCAGAGTTTAAAAAAAAGGTGTCATCCTGGTTATGAGACAGAGGCGCCTGTGAACGAAACCCAATTAACAAGAATTAGACTCAAGCTACACGTCTCCTCTGCCACGCAGATATTAACTTGGTATCTTTTTTCATATTCTTTTTGTGCGTGTCTCAGAGTGAGAATGAACAAGCTGACAGCCTCCGTGGCGATCGCTGTATTCTTTTCGCAGGCTCTGCGCTTCCTCTGACCACAGCTTTAAACGCCTCTGCGATACTCAAAAACAACAGAGTCCGTTTCACTCAGTGACGGCTTCCGCACCGATCACTGTTAGCCATGTCCGATCCGAAGTCTTGAGATCAGGTCAGGTGGCGCGTGCGGTGAGTTAGGACGCGTTCGAGTCGGCGGGGAATTCTCGGTTCCACACGACTGGATGTCCGACCGAGATCGACGCGGCGTTTATTTTGCTTGGAGCCACAAAATGATTTGACAGGAACATCACACGTTATTCAGGAAGTGAGCCATAGTGCCAAAGTAAAGCAAGATAGAAAACGATCAGGATTTCAGCTGCTCCTCAGCAGGAAATACCATCGAAATTTGCAGAGGCCCTATTAAGTGAAGCTCTCCAAAGACATCTTGATCAGTGAACGCTTTCATAAATGAAATGAACCAAAGCACTGCGAGTGTGTGCGGATAAAAAGTGACTGCAGAGGAGGGAGCGACGGTCCCTCGGCCTGCGCGGCTTATGGAGGCGAGAGGAGGGGGAGACGGATGTAAAGCGGTTCAGGCGTCGCTGAGGGGGATCGAGCTGGGCATCTGTCATTCTGTCATCAGACATCTTGTCCTGACATGAAGCAATCTGCTTTGGTGTGAACACACACACCCAGAAGCACTCTGATGTTTTTCGGTTTGTTTGTTGTTGTTTTTTTTGTTTTTGTTTTTTTTTTTTTGCTCTTTTTGCCCAAGTCCAAACATCTTTCTCAGCCTCTTTTCAAGCCTGCGGAGACGCGACCGGCCCCATCGACTGCGTTCCCTCTGAAAGTGGAGAGGGCTCCCCCACAGCAACATCTTGCCCGGCTCCACCGGCCCTACAGGGGCCGTCATTAGAAGCCACCTTCCATCAGCCACTCTCATTATCCAGAGAGGACCCCCTTCTGATCCCTATCAGCCCTTACACCCCAACAACAGCCCACACAGGATATTGGCGTGTGCGGCTGGAGTGTGTGTGTGTGTGTGTGTGTGTGTTCTCGGCGGTGATGGGAGGCTCTGTGGAAGTGTGGAGGGGGAGTCGAGGGAGAGGGGGAGCCTCACAGTTGGAGACAGATGTCCGTGCCGCCGCTAAGCACCAGCCCCCCACCCCAACGCAAACACAGACACTCTGGTGGATGTGCTGTGTGGCAGCTGTGGTGGCAAATACAGCAAAACAGAGTATGCATTCAATATGAGTCTGTCTGTGCAACATACAGGCCGACTGTAATCCCCCCGCAGTGCATCAGCACACACACACACACACACACACTCAGGAGAAAGCCTTTCTTCCGTATTTATTTTAGCCTATTGATTCCCCCACAAAGTATTTTACAGCCACGCTAAATGTCAGGAGATGGTCTGGCTCTCTGGAAATGATTATATGACCAATCATAAAAGTGAATCAAAGATAACAGTAAATGAAAGTAAATCACAGTGAGAGGACATTTTAATTACCCCATTCACAAGCCCAGTAGGGTGACCTTCTCTGTCCAAGCACTGCTCACTTCCCTACACGCACACGCACACGCACGCATACACACACGCGCACACACACTCGCAACCTGTTCATCAACGTCCGGAGCTCCCTCACCCCCCCAAACCAAATCTGTCCCCTCCATCTTCTTTTGTCCCTTAGCTAGTCCCCTGGCAGGGCCATTTAGGCCACCGCTGCTGCTGTGCTTAGTCTTGTCAACTGAGTCCATTTAGCAGCCCGTATCGCCCCGTTTCCCGCCCGGCAAGCCCTCGGACCCCCCACCTTCCCGCCGCCACCAAACCTGGCTCACAATCTGAAAGCAGCTGGTCCCGTTAACGATGTAGACGACGACGTAAGAAATGATTTCCATACAACCCAGGAAAAAAAATAAAAAAGAAAGAAAAAGAAAAGAGTCCCAGGAGTTTGGGAAGAACAAGCCGTTTTCCTTCTCCCTGTCTGTGTTTACTGGCTATAAAAGAAGAAGAATCAGTAAAGGATGCAGCAGCTAGCTGACTTTTACTTCATTCTGTGCTCTGCAGTATCTTTATTGAGTTTCATGTCGGCAAGTCGTAAACATGGGGCAAAAACTGATTTCCCTGAGAAGGTGAAAGATGGGGAACTGGGTGAGGGAACGTCAGATGATTTGAATTGCATAAACGACGAGTCGGTAATTTACTAAAAAGGTTCTGCAAACACCACCAGACATGACGGACGGGCTGTTCGGGTGATCGGCGTCACCCTGTGCGTTGAAGCTTCTAACCTGGCAACTTTACGTTCAAATAAGAACACTGACGACCTCCAAAATCTGAAAGCATCGTTCAAGCTGCATTCTGAGAATCTGAGACGGTGCGTCTGTGCCATCGTCTGTGGGATGTCGGTTCACCGCCGGAGCCGCCTGCAGCTGTGGAAGGGGCTGCGACGGACTTAGCTGTAATCAGAGGTGATGAGTTGAGTTTGTGCATGTTCCAGCATGCACAAAAAGTGGTCAACGTAATAATTTGACTCCTCGGTCCAACTGTGCAAGGTGAGAACCGTTCATCAGCACCAGCCGGTGTTCTGCAAAAAGACAAGACGCAACCGTCTTTTTGCAGAACACAGACTGCAGCTCAACTCTGCTGCTGCTGAAGACGTCCAGGGTAATGTTCTTTTTTTTGGTGTTGTTCTTTTCACCATGCATAACAGACTGAAAGCAGCCTGAAACCGTCATTTGTCAGTGTTTGCTGAAAATATAGCCAATGTTCGTCTTTCCTGCATTTCTATGACAAGTCGACTCGACTTTCATCGTGTCGACCTTGATTTTTTTGTTCAAGCTCATGTGCACAGCAGGTGTGACAGAGACGATGTGATATGCAGCGTACGAAATGCGAAACAAAGCAAAACGCGTAAAAATAAACATAGAAATAAATGATTCTAAGAAATGAAAACATCAAAACATATTGAAGTTTGAGATCATCTTAACATCGATCTATAACTCAGACCAGATCCATGAGCCCTGACCTCGTCCTGTGGGCGTGTTTGTAGGTGAAGAATGGCTCTCGAGTTCAGTAACATAAAAAGGGCTTTTCAAAAAGCTGCAGAGAAAGCCTCAAATGGAACGAGACCCAGCCACAGTCTGCTTTTACTTGGCTGGGGGTGGGAGCTTCATCAGAGACCCAATATGGCCAGGATGCATTTCTGAGCACAGGGAAGTGGATTATGTAAAAGGCTGCTGCTCTGAAGGTCGACAGGAAGCTCCTCAGTCTGGCCCAAACGAGCGAGTCCGGGCTCTCAGACGCAGATCACATTAAACCGACGAGCCGTTTCACCCCGGAGTTGTTGAGCAAAACCACAAACACGACAAATACAATCTTAACAGGACAAAGACGTCATATAAATGAATATGCATATCTGACTCCAGTTCGAATCTCTTCAAATCAGTCTAACTCATAGCTGTGTTATCAAATCATGTTCGACAAGCACCAGGTCCAATTATTGTTGAGTCAAATTTAACGGAATCAGGCCTTTCTATCCCCTACTCAGCTCCTTCAGACTAGCCAGTAGGAATTAGCAAACACCAGCCTCTGCTGAGCTTGTTATATGAACTACTTCTCAATGCAGCGCTGGTAAAAAAAAAAAACGTTGCTGTTGTGATGACTTCCTGAGGGCGGAGTTCCAGGAAACAGCAGCCCAATTGCAAGGTGTTAAATTACAAAGTCAAAATTCTCTAAGTCATATTTGACATATGTGACATTTTTCTAATAACTAAAATGAACATGGTTACTTGACTGTGCTGTAAAATGGACATTATGTGCCTGGGAGACACATAACACCCTCCCCTTTAAAAGAAAGAGAAACTACCAAGCTGAAAGAAATCATGTCTGTGAAGGTGAAGGTTTCCAAGCGTTCCTAAACACTCATTAATAAGGTCTGACCCCTGCGCACCGTCCTGTCACACAGCGAGGTAGAGCGAGCGGCATGGTTAGGATTAATGAGGTGCAGTGAGCTCATGGTGGAGGCGGGTGGAGGCGGGCGGGGGCAACACTTGGTAGAGATGAAAACTGGAGTCTGACTGTGGGTTTGCTCCGCATGGACATGGCATGAGGCTCACAAACAGCAGAGAGGTTCCTGAGGAGGCGTCCTCCGTGCTTCACGCGTGCCCGCGCATTCGTTCCGGTTATAATGAAGCCCGCAGACAACAAGCACGCCAGAGCATAAACGCTGAGGATGATCGGGACTACCTGGGTGCTAAGCTACTGTCTCCATGAGACAAATGGCCGGTGTTCTGCAGTCCTCCAAACACGATCCTGTCGGCAACCGCGCTGTTCGTCAAGGTTATACAGTCGTTTGTAGCCACTTTACAAAACTGCTCAGATTAAAGTTTTTTTTTTACTCGTCTCCATGTCCTGTCATTGTCTTCCTACGCGAGTCTGCTCTTCTCATCTCCCTTCGGTGCTTTATTTCATTGAGCATGGTGTTGATTTTTCTGCACACTGTCAAAACGTGAGGCATCTGACCCCCACAGACATCAACAGGAGGCCAAGACAGTCAGCTAAATGTCGTTAAAAACAAACGCGGCAGCATGTAAGCGAAACTTCCCTCATTTTTCAGAATCAGGTAAGATTTATGAGGGAGCTTCTCCAGTTCCTATGGCGTTTGCATCATGAAATCACTGAAGTGCAGTCACCCCACAGCAGGGGTCTCAAACTGCATTCCTGGAGGGCCAGAGTCATGCAACTTTTAGACTGTGTCCCTTGTCCTACGTACTTGAATTAAATTGTGAAACAGCCTCTCTGGTGCTGCATTTCCATTTAGAATTGTCTAAAAAATGTCAGTATTCTGTGAGAAAACACAATTTTGCAAATTTGCTTTTCATTGACACGGAAATGCAACAAGAGAAATCACACATGTGAATGAGTTTGTTCATGCAGCAAGTCATTTAAAAAGATGCTGCGCCAGGAGCAACATCTGGTTGTTGATCATGTGACTCGTGTGACAAGAAACAGGTGTTTCCATTGCAGATCTGCAAAATAAACCAATTTCGATAATGGCTAAAAAAATAAAAATGAATAAATAAATAAATAAATAAATAATCTACCTCATTGTTTTTAGCGAAAAAACAAACAAACAAACAGTTGCTTTGAAATTATTGTGTCTCCATTCAGAAAATAAGCTAATACTTTAGCCAGGTGCGCTGAAGTAGCGAAACAACTGGAAGTCGTGGAACAAGAGCTTAACCTCGCTGACCTGCAGTGATAAAGAAAAAGGAAATTTAATAAATCCAGCTCTCTCGCTTTGTGACTCAGTCCTGAGTCCTAACTCCCGGTCTGGGGGCCAATTGCTGCAAATCGTTTACGAATATGTTTTAATACTGTAATTCCTAGTGGGGCAAGCATAAATCCCCCCAACTCCCAACAACTTGCAAATCGAACTCCTCAGAGGGCTTTGCTGTTCGCCGTTCTGCGAGAGAGACAACAGCGCGACTCTGAGCTTGAAGGAAGTTTTCAGAAGACAGACAGACCGGAGTCAAAGGGAGATACGTTCTCCGAAACAGCAGCAGGATTAGCGCCACAAAACGTCCAGACTGTTGAGACGTCCTTGAGAGAAATGATGATGCAAGTGTACCGCTGCGTGGCCGACCCTGACGTCTAAACCCCTGGAACCGGTGAAGAGAAACAAACGGGAAAAAAAAACAGAGAGAAACATTTTCCGAGCGAGAATCAATAAAATCGCATTATCAAAAAAGCGCTGGATGTGATTTATTGCTTTGCCCTCGGTTTCTTAATCTGAATAGATGATACAGAGTGCAGGCCTGTGACCTCCGAGGAAGAATGATACGTTGGAAAGCGCGCCAGCCAAGGTGAATTCTGTCAGATCTATCAGCTTAATGATGGTGCTTCTATTTCTTCATGGATTCGGTCCAAACGTGTTTCTTTGATGATGAAAGAGGAGGGAAGAGACGACTCTGCATCGCCTGTTCCGCCTCCTGCCGTGTATTTTTATTTTCGCCCTCCTTCTGAAACGTAAACAAGCATCCATCTCCCCGAGAACTGCGGCGCCGCGTCTCCGGAAGCGCTTCCCAAAAAAAACGCACGGCTCTCTTTCGCGCGGGGACAGCACGTCGCGAACGGCAAACGCGAACGTGCCTCGTGGTCTCGTATCACCCGAGCCTCCTCATGAAAGTTTAAACGTATTTGACAGAGTTTTATTCCGCTCGAGTGGGTTCCCATTTCTCAGAAAGATGAATAAGTGATAAGCTTTCGCTCTTTTGGCTTGATCGACAAGGCGGCGAAGGAAAACGGCTCGTGTCCTTTTGAACAATGGAGACATGTCGGCGAAAAGGCGCCAGCAAGCAACGCAGGGTGAATTTCAGAGGTACGTAAGTGATGCCTTCAAACATAAAGAGCAGGGGAAACCGTGTCAAAGTGAGAGATATTTGTGAAAAACAAGCCGGAAACGAACAAAAGCTCCAACAAAACGTCATTTTACACGTAATCCGACGGAAAAGGAAGCAGTGTGTCAACTCGCATGCGACGAGGAACTCCGGGTGGGCGAGGTGAACTCAAGAGTTTCATCGCGATATTCTGTGGTCCTGTTGTGATAACACTAAAAGTGACTTTAGAAATCCCTCAAATACAGATACTGCTCGGGAAAAAACACACGTCTTTGGGAATTAGCAAACTTTTAGGGCCACCGGTCACATAAAGAATGTAATTTGCAACACTAAACTGCACATATTAACTGCATTTGATCATATTTTCAAATATATTGGTATTGCTATTGGAAAAATATGTAAAAAACAGTAAAAAAACAAAAACAAAAGCAATTCTGACAATATGCTCAGTTTTGGGGCATTTTAAAACATCATTAATTGGAATTTATTGTGAAAACAAATCCAAATTCTTCCCATGATAAGAATTTCATCACGACAAATAATAAGCAATATAATAAATGCCGACCCCTGTCATGGTGAGGAAGTAAAGGTAATTCATGCAACGGCCTTTCACCGTCCTCTGCACCACCGTGAGACCCCGAGGGGTCACCTCACAACAATACCATGACAGAGATGGCCGAAGCTTCTGTGTGTGGTCAGCTAATAAAGCAATTGTCTGGCCCCCGAAAAGAGGATTACTTTAATCTAGTAATGGCTGATGTCGTGCGGCCTTTAGCGGCATGGTAACGGGGTCATTTAGCATTGCTGAGAAGCCCATTGTAAGACAAATAAAGCCCTCACCCCCCAACACCCTGGCCTATCGCCCCCTACTCGCCGGCCCCTTGTTGCCCTCAGTCGACCCTCCACCCCCAATCAGGCCTACTGTAGTTCACCCATCTGGAAAAGCAGGAAGACTTTTTAAACTCGACCTCAGGGGGAACGGACAGCGGTGTCTCTTATCAATGGCCCTCCCCCTCCACACCCAGTGGGCTTTAATGATTGACCGCTACACCAGGACGGCGGCAGCGACCACCTCCAAGAATTCCACTTTAACAATAAGGCAATTCAAGTGAAATACTACCAGGGGGATTTCTGTCGGCTTGGGAACAACAACATCACTGAGGCCAAAAGGAAAGCGAGCTAAATTGCTCTCACAGCTCAAAACGTGGACGAGAAACGCAAGAGTTCAATAGAAATCAACTATGAACAAAAGACCTATTGCTTTTGTTGCGACCTGGTTTTCAGTCCCGTACTGCAAGATATGTCTGGTTTACAGAAAGGTTTACGTTTCTATAGGTTGTGGTCTTTGCGCTGTCCACCTCCTGTGATACTTTGTCAAGTTTATTTGGACGGCAAATTTCGTCATAAAAACGTCACACAGTCATCACTTATGAAGCAGTGAATAATATATTTTGTCAATTAGCATCAATCAAATATGTTGATCGATGTTTCACTTGCGAATCAGGAGCATCTCTAAATCAAGGGCTTAAAACCTTGATTAAAGCCTTGATCAAGGTTTCAGGCCTTGATTTAAGGGAACTCAAGTGTTTCTGCTGTTTTGCATTTCGCTTTACAAAGTAACTCGGTCAGAAGGAGAAGAAAGGTTTCCAAACTAGAAAAAAAAAACAATGAGTCGCGAGACTCGCAGGTGTAATAAATGCAACATTCTCTGAAACAGAAACTGAGTTCTATTTTTCAGCTCTTAAGAGTTTCGAAAGATACAAGCTGATAGTTTGGTAAGCCAGGAGGACGACTGGCAGAGAAGTCCAGCGATGCAGAATTGCAAGGAGACTAGAGGGCATGTTTTTTTGTTTTTTTTTAAAGAAATGCTCACTTTGAGGTCTGAGGCTTGACTTGTAAAAACAGACTTGAGAACGTCTCTGGTATGGGCAACTAAAGGAGGTGGGAAAACCCACAATACTGCAGCATGTTGCTGAAAATGTGTATGACTTTGTAAGTTAAAAACTGTACATATATTTACATGCACAGACATCTTAGGAAACTGGATCATTTGTTGTCGGTTCTATTGGAAGTCATGCAGTCCAGATCTGATTCTGCTGTATCTATAGAAGCGAAATGGTCAGAAGAGTGTCGCTTCTTCTCCTTTCCCAAAACTCAGAACAGCTGTGGGTTCGACTTGTGACTGAACAAGACTGAAACCAGCGACACCCCCCTCCACCTCCATTCCAGACCATTCTCTCTGAACCGCACCGCCCGACGCCAGAGAATCGCCTCCGCCGGCTCCGTAAAGTTCCCCCCTCGCGTGGAGTCCTGTCGTTTTTATGCATTAGCAGCACTTTTGCTGCTCACTTTCTGACCTTGTCCACTTTCCCTGCGGCGCTGCGCTGCCGGGGGGAGGTGAAGAAGGTGAGGCGTCCCTCCGACATCAGCCTCTTTTGTGTGGAGACGGGCCAGTTTCTCTGCGTCAGCTGACCTCCTGTCAGCTGTCTCTGTCCACTACAACAAGTCATGACCCTCAAGGCAGGTGGTCATGCGTAAAAAAAAAAAAAAAAAAAAACCCAAAAAACTCCAAATTTGTTATCACATTGGAGGCAGACGGTGAAGCGAGGAGCCAAAACACTTTCTGTCTTATTTTGGTCGACATGGAAGTCCTTCAGCTTAGGGAGTGGAGGGTGAGGGGAAAAAAAAAATAAAATCAATGACTGTGTTAAATAGTGAAATTTAAGAATCACCTTAAAGGGTGAAACAGCTGCATTCGGTGAAGGAGAGAAACAGTGAAGCTATTGAGAGAAAAAGAGAGAAAGAGGAAGAGAGAGAGAGAGAGAGAGAGAGAGAGAGAGAGAGAGAGAGAGAAGAGCAACATTTCCAATTTTCCACCCCGATCAACAAACTTCAAAAAACAGATGGATCCTGGAGCAGAAATCCATTTAGCTCCACTCGAATGACTTAAGCCCCCGTTGCGGACGTTTTTTCTTTTTTAATTCAAAAAGCGGGAGCGCGTCTTTACAAGAAATGGATCTTGTGCAAATACATGGAAGCAGGAATCAATAATGATTTCACACAGTTGTTCACCCTGCTACCTGCAATTTGGAGGCAGGTCAAATGTGCCAAAATCCACCTGAAATGCCTCTTTTAACACATCAAACAAAAAAAACAAAACAAAAAAAGCTGGATAATACAACAGGTGAATGCTTTGCTCTATAAAAAGAAAAAAAAAAAAGTTGCAAAGGTCAACTTTGAGTCAGAAACTGCCTTTGGAAAAGTCTTGCAGCTGTCACCAGGCAGAGAGCTGACAAAATAAATGTACCTGAACTCGTATGTCTATTAAACCAATATTCTAAATGACAAAAGCGTTTTTGAATTCAACATGTTGCTCATTTTGCGATTAATTAATTGAATTAACGAGGCGAAACATCTCAATCGAGTCCCACCACCAGCTTTAACGTTTGTCCATAATGAACCATTCTGGATGTAAAAATGTTGGTCATTCAGACTTTTCATGTAAGAATCTAAGTTCTCTAAAGAAGGCTCATATTTCAGCAACACTAACTATAATAATGTGCTAATCACTAACATGAGCTGCTGAAAACTCTAATAATTTTGCGTTTGTTTCGTTGTTTTGCTCCTTCACACAGGCACGATTTCATAACGTAACGCAGTGATGAGCGCTCTCGGCAGGAAGACTTAAAAAAAGTCATATTCCAAGAGCCTTTCTCATATTTTGCAGAACACGGAATGGGTCATAAATCAGTATTTGCATCCAAAGCTCCACAAAGACGAAATTCTAGCTGGTGTGTTCCTAATGCACGCGCAGATAAAGAAAATCACTTAAACGATCGCGGAACAAGAACTCCAAACACAACGCCGGGTATTTTAGACAGCATGTCAATAGTGGTAGTCGATTGCTGAGCAAAGACTCGCTAAAAAAAGAACTGCTGCTGGCTGTATGATGGGGTGTTTCTCTGTCAGAAGTAATTAGTTCCTCCTAACAATGCTCCGAGGAGGGAGGATCCATGCAAGATCCTCGTCTGTGTGGGTTTTCGAGACGCGGCTGACGCCGGGCTCGCTCAGTGAATCTCGCTGTTTGGAAAGACGCCGCTCACAAGCCAACAGCAAACACCTCTTGGTACAGAAAGGATGAGCATAAGCTCCTTATTGATATGCGGGGACACACGGTGTCCGTCAAGTCGATGCTAATTTGCAGCCTCGGCCGCCGGGACGTCAACGAAACAAACATTTTACGATTTAATAAAAGACAAGAAACAATAGATTGAGCCCCTCTCTTTTTAAACTCCGTCATGCAAGAGCTGAAAAAGGAACTAAAATGCAAATTTAGTTTCATTTTTATTATTCTTTGTTGAAATTTTCCCCATATGCGAGGTTCATAAGCTGTTAAAAAAATAAATAAATACATTTTAAGAAAACCCAGACGGTTGCGTCCAGAGTCCCACCACTTCATGACTCATCCAAACAGGAAGAGGAAACTGCCCAGCGATATAAATAAGATCTAAAATGGATTTAGTAAAGCCGGGAATATGCGTTTTCGATAACCTGGTGAAGGATTTGAAATGAGACCTGAAGCTTGGAGCACGAACGCCCTGCATGTAGCCAGCAGTGGAACAAACAAGCCGTCCGGTTTGCAGAAATAAAAACCTGCAGCTATTCCACACACAGCCGACATTCAAATAATAATCTGCTTATTGGGAAGCATAATTTGCTCCAATTGCAATTCAATATGCAGCCCAAACAGCTTGACACACTGGTTCTGATTGTCAAGACTTGACATTCATTTGTACACTGACCTTCCTGCATTTTAACAACATACTGGAACCAGTTGCCGGTGATGCTCTCACCCCCCTGGAAGCCCCCTGCCTTCGCTTTTCCCCCGTGTTGTAATAATACTCAGATTGCCTCCAATTGATTTCCATGAGCCGGTTATTGATTGCGTTGGCCTCTTAGGCTTGCTGTCTGTCACGGATGACATGAAACTCCCCAGATGGATTCTGGTTCGTGTTGTAGGTGATGAACTAATGGATTGGTTTATTACTGTAGCCTCCGTAGCGAAGTGGCGCCTCTTCATCTCAGTACAGCCATATTTCTTCCAATCTACTCTCATTTTTCTCGGGGTGGAAAACGTATCATGGCATTAGCATTGCATATCAGTCAACAAAGCCAATTATTGATTAGTTGTTTCGTTTTAAATATCTAGAATACTGTCAAACTACTGACTCCTGAGCTGTTGTACTCATTTGATCCTTTTTATTGTTAATTTCACCCCAATTTTTTTTTTTTCCTCAGCAGTTATGGAGCACGGTGGCAAAATGTGAAACAACTCAAGCTCACCGTGTGTATTCAGCTCACTGAATTGAGATGTCATAGTCAAATTGCTTACATTTCTTCTGATGAATTCCTTCAGCTCCCACAATCCGAAAGGACGCCAGCAAGCTTGATGTTGGACGCTTAGCCACATTTCTTTTCCAAGAGGGTGGAAAAGTAACGCGGCTAAAGGCCCCACCTGCCTCTCAGGGTTGCACCGAGAGCAGCAGGCAAGTCATGCATCCTGGTGACCAATTTCACTCAACTCTCAACTCTCAACTTCTACCTCGAGTTCACGCAGATCTCTGAGGAGTGGCGTGTGTCCAAGTACGTTGGGGGCAACGTGCTGCTCCCAAAGATAGAACGAGTTTGTTCCTTGACTGAGCCGCGACAGGTTGAGCAGCTAATGCCTTTCCTGTGCCTACATCTCCCAGAATGCTACGCAGTTCTGAATTGAGTAAAATTGTCAATTCAGACAATTCTACAGATTTTCTACTGACATTTCTATCACGATACATACATATACGATACATATTGTTATTGTTTTTATTGGCCATATTGTTATTGTTTTGTCGGCCAGTCCTAGTCACAGCCAAAACTAAATGAAACCGATTACAGTAATTAAAATAGGAAGATATACGAATAGCTTTCAGAATGCTACTTTTTCACCTTCCTGCTGTGAGTGTTCAATAATTTGTCACGTTATGATCAGAGGACTGACTGTGACATCTGCCGCGCTCCTCCTGAGCATCGAGCTGAGACTATAGAAGGGTCCAAATGCATACTACAGCAAAAGCAAACATCCACAGTCTTTGTTATCTCGGCTATTTGGGAGTCAATCAGGATCAAAGAACAAGACTTTGCGCCAATAGCATGTCACGTAGCATCGTAGCATCGTGCCTTGGCATGTCAGCCTCCCAAGCTGCATGTTGCTTCAAATAAATTTAAGGAAAAAAAAATAACTCAGTGAATGAGTGAATTTTCTATGAATAATTGAAGTGAATTACTTATGCTCCACATCAAAATCCGTGATGACTCGCAGATGAGCTGCGAGTCATCTGGTGTTCCACCACTCTCTGATCAGTTCAAAATAGTCTTATAGCTCCTATTTCCTGTTAAACGTAACTCATAGATTTCATGTCTTCCACGCTAAGACTTCCTCTAAAAATGCTTGCAATAGGCCGTCTGTGTGGGAAGAGGCTCTGTGAACCATTAACAGAACGGGACAAAGCATTGCTGCTGCTGCTGCTGCTGCTGCTGCTGCTGCTGCTGCTGCTGCTGCTGCTGCTGCTGCTGCTGCTGCTGCTGCTCTGTGTGTGCTCCGTGTTTCCCTTGGACACGTCCGTCTAGATCCAATATCAAAATTTCTGTTTTTTTTTTTACTTTATCCATCTGTACCTGAAAATTGAAGTTTTGGATCAACTACAATATACTTCATAGTAGCAATACCTTTAAGTAGCCACTGGTAGCTACGGCTATGTTCAGTAAATTTGAATCTGCAATATTTGTTTCGCTGCACATTTAAAATACTTTTGAAAATAATAACCTTTAAGCGTACTTTTCATTAAACCCACATTCCTGTCATTGTTTTTACTGGTCTAATGTAATTTTCTAATCTAAATATTTAAGTTAACTATAGACAGAAAAGCATCTTTAAAAAAAAAAAACTGAAATAAAGGGGTGAAAACATCCGTCTGTGTGAGACTGAATCTCATGTGCTTAATTTAGTGAACCGAGTTGCTTGAAAAAATGAACTTTTCAATAATATTATTCTTTATTTAACATGAATCTAATGTAGATTGGACATTCACTGTGTGAACATAAGTCTAAGCAAATCCCAGGAAACAGCTCTGAGTTAAATATTAGAGGGTGCTGTGTGCATGGCGGTGCTGCGATCAACCACACAGGGCGATAATGGGGCATGATTGGACACGACAGTTGGACCAAGGGCCCTTTATTGTTCTCTCGATGGCCCCGTGGCCCCTGTTCCACACTGTCATTAAAGAGGGGGAGAACATTTATGCTCTTCCTTACACCACCTGTTGTTAACTTCTCTTCCTCCAAAACTGTAATCCCTTCCCCCGACCATCCCACGGCTTTTGTCTCAGAAACCTCTTTATGAGATCAACACGCACACACACGCACACACACACACACACACACACACACACACACACACACACACACACACACTCATGGTGGTCACTAGTAACACTTGCCTTTTGTATGGTCTAATTAATTCATGGATATCCCTCTGGAGGACGGTTGGCCAGTGTGTCTGGCTTGATGACCAGCAGACGGCCGGATCCTACAGGGGGGGATAAGCCAGAAGCCCACAGCCTCACTCCCCCCATCTGACCCCCCCTCTTTCGAAATGACCACCAGTTCGCTCTTTGACAAGGCCTGGACCTTCGGTCCCATTAGTGAAGCATGAACACGCATCGAATCCTTTCTAAGTTGTTTTAAAGTATTTGCTACAACAGTCCCGACACTGTATTCAACAGAGGAGAAAAATATTGTCTAAAGAGCTGATGCTCTGTTTCTCTCATTGAGCTGCACTGAGTGATGGACCGACACATCGTGTCGTCACGTTCTTCAGAAAGTAGCCCACCCCTGCATGACAAACGTCAAAACAACTCATTCACGCGTTAGCTTCAATAAATCTTGATTATAAACAGTCGGTCACCTGGCCTCGCTTTTATTTAGCTGATTTCACTGTAAGAACGGCCATGGGGCGTATTTGTGGATTTTCACTTTCTACAAGGTAAGATAAACTTAGTAACATTCAATCAAATATTGCATTATGGGAAATCGAATCATCTAATTATTAGCAACCATGAAGAAAATGCCCAACCAATCACGTAGCCTAACGTACAAAAAAACTGGCAAGCATTTAGATTTTCTTTAAGCATTGAAATCTGCTCCGATTTAAGGGGAAAGCCGATTACAACGCAGTGGTATGAATAATGTGACGTGAATTCAAACAAAGTCAGCGATTTGATCAAATCAACAAACACGTCATGAGGGAGAATGTATAGGTTGTTTTCTACGTTGGCTATCTCCAACTTTTGTAAATACTGCTGTCTGTGAACCCCAACCAGGCCTTCTCTCGCAGCAATTGTGAAGTGGAAGAATAATAAAGTGTGACATTCTGACTTTCAGCTGTCCGAGAGTTGATAAAGGACTTAAAGACCAAACAGCGTTTGGAAGATAAAGGAACACAGCAGAGGTCGGTCGTGGAGAAATTTAGAGCAGGTTTAGGTTCAAACCGAGACGATCCATCGTCCCAAAATGGAAAGAGTGCGACCTCCTACACCACTGCAATGCAGACCTACAAACGTGTGGAGATCCACCTGAACCGACGGGCCAGAAAGGAATATCACGAATGAGAAAAGCAAGACAAAATCTGTTGAAAGGACAGACATTTCCATGAATCTGGCTTTTGTAGGAGAGTGCTAAAAAACAAAGTCCTAAAATTATCTGTCTAGTTGGCCACAAGCCATGAAGGTGACATTGTAAAGGTAGAAGATGATTCTCTGCTCACTCAAACATTGAATTTAGTGGGTCTCCTGTAACATGCGACATGTGGAGAAAAATTAACACTGCACAGGAAACATGGCAGTGGAGGCGTTATGCTTTGGGGAGTCCTATGAGGAACGGTTTGTGGATCACCCCATCCCCTTTTCTACACGACTGCACACCAGCACACAAGCTAATGGGCAGTTAAATGGGAAGAAGCGAGTTTAATATGGAAGAACCAGAGAACCACAATGCAACAGAACCCAGTAGGGATAAATTAGAGCATAAACTCAAAAGCCTAACATGGCGTCAAGCTGCAACAAAAGTAAACCACTGGTATGTCTCAGTGATGCTTTTCTGTCCCCCCAGTTATTGGACTATGTTGTGCGACACCAGGAGCTCCACCCCAACTGTACAGTCCTATGGACCTACATTGAAGGGGGACCAGGGACGGTGCGGTACGGGTTGGTTATATGGGATGTTTTTACAACGGTAACAGACAAAACTGTCACAAACTGCACTGACTGCACTACAGCTCAGTGGAAATGAGGCTTTATCTAATCAAACTTTAATAAAACATCTCCAGTGGGTTATAGAGCAAAGCGATACCGACTGGATGTCCGACAATAGCCCGACTGATGAAAAGTCTCGTGACGTTTTTAACGGAGTTAAGGGCCCAACATGGTCAGAACAAAGTTTGCTTTCGCACACGACCTCCGAGGTCCAAGCAGAGCTCCAGTGGAATCCCTCCCGCTGCAGCAAACGTCATTGTGTTTTGTCATGTGTGTGGTTTAGGACAGCTTAGTGAACCCAGAAAATCATGGCAGAGGGCAAGGACTATTTCTAGATTTTGAGAACAAGGTGACGCAATTTTTGTCACACGACTACGACACTGACAACAGATTTCAGCAATTCAGCCCAACCATGAGGAGCCTTTTAGACTCTGACTTAGGAACTGATTAGTTTATGCAAATGTTTCCTCTCAGTTTACGGCCCTCCTCTCACAAGCAGGGCTCCTCCTGCCCCTCACTGTAAATGTTTATTCCTCGGCAGGGCATTAAGACTCCCCATTCAGTGTGACAACTCGAAGTCGTTTTCTCTCTTGCTGGTTATACAGCCGCGCTGACCTTACTTGCACTGCAGCGATGTCGGTGTAAAAAGAGACTGATTGCAGGTGAGTAGATATTTAGCTGGAAGGGCACAGAGCGGTGCAGCTGCATCTGGCTGTGTAGGACAGCATGCCCCGCAGAGCTCCCATCACAGCCCATATGTCTACACAGCGCTACGCTTAATAACAGGGACAGAGGGCAGCTCCAGGACGGAGGGGGGAAGACAGTGTACGAGTGTGTCTGTGGTCACCTTATCCATTTGATCAGATGCAGCCAACCTGCTCTCCTTCCACCACAAATTCTTTCTAACTCCCTAAGTCCTTCACTCAAATTCGAATCCATCAACCCTGAAATCAGTTTTTACCGCGAGGGTTTCAGTCATCGTGCGGCGTGTGTGCGTGTGGGTGTACATTAAGTATTTGAGAGAGAGAGAGAGAGAGAGAGAGAGAGAGAGACAGAGAGAGAGGGCAGCGGAATGAGACAGGAGGATCTGGCTGTGGCTGGTGACAGTGATGTTCAGCTGCTTCCTTCACTCTGCTCTCCAGGATTACTGCGGGTCAGAAAGCCGGACTGGGCTCGGCACGCACCCACCTTCACCTGTTAATGTCTGAAATTCTTGAAAACAGCTGCGATTCTGACCCTCAGGGCCTGATTGTTCCCGTTTCTCACCTCCTCCCCCGCACCCTCGAAAACCCTGGAAAGAACCCTGGAGGTGTGCCGGATTTCTGGGCGAACCGGCCCTAAAAGGTTATTCCACTCAGTTAAATTGAAAATGCTCCAGCGGCCGCTGGGCCCCCATACAGTGAAATCTCCTTTTCTCCTCACATATCCGCATGAATATTTATGAGCCATAAAGTCTGGCGCTGGAGTAGCCCATGAAATGAAAGCGTCAGCGAAGAAGACGCTAAAAAACAAGCCGGCAGGAAGTGAGGCATGTCACTCTGAATGTCACATCCTGGTGCGGCCGGGGCACTGCAGGCTTTTACATCTACTGTACTCCCTTTGCAAGTGTGAAACAAGTTCGCCGCGACTATGGACACAATCTTTATGGAAAACATATTCAAGCTCAAAAATTATGACAAAGAAAAGACGCAGCATCTGATTGCACCGTCATGACTGCAGCATATTGGAGTAGCTCTGTTCCGTTAGCTCTGTTTTGTTCACCTTTCTTTTGTATCAATTTTTTTGGTGGAGACGTTGCATGTTTGCATAATTATTTCCTCTAGTTTTGAATGCTGTGCCGCTAGAGGGAATTGTCCTCTTCTTAACAACAGGGAGCAGCTGATTAGCATCTCAAAGGCTCAGATAATACCTGAACTTCAACCCCAAATCCCAGGGGAGCTGAAAATGAGGCTCCGTGGATGCAGATCGAGACGGCAGAACAAAAGAGAAAATAGGCTCGAACCATCTTTTCCATTGATTATAACGGGCAAAGGATCATTACCTCAACTCCTGCGTCTCTCTGACCATATGGCCAGAGGGAAATTTACTTCAAGAGGTGTGGCAAAAGCAAACGAGGTGGAGTATTTTCATGCCACTTCTTACTAGTGTGTTTGATTTGTTCCTACCAGTACGATTACACGATTCCTCAAACTATTCCAGTTGATTTTTGTTGACCAAATTATTGACGTTCCAACTTCTCAGTTGAAATGAAAGATGGCATAAATTTTCTGTTCACTTTTTAGGAGGCGAAAGCGAATCCGTCAGTACAAACCAAGGTTTCCGAAGCTGGTGAATTGAGACTTAAAAGCATTATTAATGACTTTATTATAATGAATAGATTTGCTGACTTTATTCATTACTTTTAGTCATTCAAACAACCCTGAGAGATTTCATCAGTCACCTGGCTGAGCAGAGCAGCATGTCAGGCGTATCGCCGCCCGACAACCAGTTTAGGTGTCGTGCAGACACACACACACACACACACACACACACCTGTGGGAGAAACAGTTTTGTGTGTCAAGCTGTGTAACCGAATGCCACAGCTGGATCATTAAGAACAAAAGTTTGACACTCAGAGATTCTGTGAATGTCGGCGCGAGGCTGAGAGGCAGCAACCAACAACGCGCAATGTTTGCCACTGCAGGAAAAGCAGAAAGTGTACTCGGAGAAATCAATGTGTATGGCACATTGTCAAACGTCTGGAACCAAAACGATTTTCTTTTTGATCCTTTCAGGACTGAAAGATGTCTGCCACTCATTACGGAAAGTGACTCTCTCAACACGTCCACCTACTCCACCACAGGGGACGTTCCCACAGAAACAGAGGGAGAGCGAAGTGAAAAGCACGTCTTCGTGCAGTTGGAGGGGGAGGTGTAGGTGACGGACACGCTTCACACATCCGCGATATTTTTGGAAGGTGAAGCGTGATTCATCGACTGTTTGTCTTCGCAGGTAGGCAGAGTTGGGTTCGGGTACGACGGCAGGGTTTGAATCCTTTCAGGAAAACGGACGCCTCGTCATAAAATCATTGGCAAGCGGTCTGAGGTTTCTGAGGTTAAGCGGCGAACCGGAGCGGGACTGGTTTAAAAAGGGCTTATTGATTATTGATCTGTGTTTGCAATGTGCATTTGGTGCCAGATTTTTAAAAATCAGCTGAAGATGTAGATTGAGCTTCCCCACTCAAACACCCCCGAAAAAATCTTACAAACAACTGCTGAAAATCCTAATTATGGACTTATGAAAACATCGAAAAAGAAGTGTGCCTCATAACATATTACATAACATGTTAGTGCAATTGAGATTTTACTGCTTTCGTTTCTCAACCACAGTTTGAGTTGGAAGTGTAACTTGTCTTGTTTTAGGTGTTGCTTAACATCCTCCATCTCTTGTTTTGTCGCTTGTCGCAACTGCGGGATTAGTCAGGTGCAAATCGCTGGGTTGTGTGATTGATTGGAACAGGGAGCCACATTTGCACATTTGTTGCGCAATGCACTGTACTTGTTAGAGTCTAATTAATCTCTGCATCTTACTTTCTTTCCTTCTTCCACAAGGTCGACTTGCTCCTTCTATATGTCGACTGCGATAAGTCGAGTGACACAACTGTATATTGTGCATTCTGGTTTGATTTTCTCTCTGCTGTTTGCACCGTAGGGTGATTAAACACGCCCATCGAGCCCATCGGTCACTTTGAGGACATAAACCCCCCACATAGTATTTGTTCAGTCGTACGATCATCCACACACACGCACACAGACAAAAAAAAAATAAATCTGATTCCAGCAAAAAAAAGCTATAGTAACTTGATTATAACTGGAAAATAAACTGCTCAAAAAAAATAAAGGGAACACTCAAACAACACAATATAACTCCAAGTACATCAAACGTCTGTGAAATCAAACTGTCCACTCAGAAAGCAAAACTGATTGACAATCAACAATGATTTTGTTGTCAGCACATTCAAGTTTGTACAGGACAAAGTATTCAATGAGAATATTTCATTCATTCAGATCTAGGATGTGTTATTTGAGTGTTCCCTTTATTTTTTTGAGCAGTGTACATAATACCCCCTTTTAATTAGAAATGTTCACGAGCAGCCTGGCTCCGGAGAAAGACAAACCCGAGGCGTCACGCAGAGTCCAATCTGACAGGAGTTTGTTGTATTTCAAGAAAATGGGATCTGGTGGTGGGAAGCTGCCGACTGCCCCTCCTCCCCTCCCCGCAAGACAGTTTCCCAGGCTTCCTGTCCAGCGGCGACAACCGCTATCTGTCTCTTGAACCGGCTGTCATCCGTCCACATTGACAGGACCGGGCGCGGAGGCCCGGCCGCGGCGCGTGACAGCAGGCCGGGCTCTGTGGAGCGGGTAAAGATAGGACGAGGTGTCAGAGGGGGTTCAGGGTGGAAGCTGCCAGGAGATCTGACATCAAGGTCGAGGTCTGTGTTTCAAGTTAACTGAGCCGAGTGAGGCTCGTGATAAGAAAGCATGGAGTCCTTTGAAGCGATGTCTGCTCTTCCTGACTCTCCCAGCGTGGCTAACGTTATTACCAGTGAACTCTATCTGGGATTTAAATCCCGTCTCATAACAGGAGCCCGCGGATATTTGACACCTGTTATACAAACAGGCACTTTAAGGCCTCCAACACCTTATCTCACCTACACACACGCCTCCTTTCACACGTCACTCTTCATCCTTACTCTGACTGATTGTCCCCACAGTTCTGCGTGTCAGGAAAGCCGTTAAGGCGTGACACGCCTCCATATGTTTGATTTTTAGTTGCAGCGCTAAATAATCATCCTTCACACCGGTTTTGTGACTTTCTTTCCTTCCCTGACGCCGCAGCGGAGCTCTGACATCACTCACTCGCCACCTCCAGCGACGCGTTGCGGCTGACGGCCTCGCCCAGGTAGTTGCGCGCCACGCAGACGTAGACGCCTTCGTCCGGTTTGCTCCGCCGCCCGTGCACGATCCGCAGGAAGAAGAGCGAGCCGGTGGGCAGCAGCATGCGGTGGGAGCGAGGGTCCTCTCGGTCCGTCTCCACCCGCTCGCCGTCCTTGTACCACTCCACGGTGGGCGTGGGACGTCCCTCGGCCTTGCAGTTGAGGGTCGCCGGTTCTCCCTTGGACACGATCAAGTCGGACGGATGCTCGACGATCCGCGGAGCCGCATCCTCCAGCCTGGGGCGAGATCCTGAAGGAACAGGAAGGAACACAGAGTTAAAGTCGGCCTTATTCTTCCTATGGACAATCATGTATTGAAAAAAGCGACTGATATAGCACAGACATCTCGAGTACCTGGTGGAAAAATGACTCAGAAATGAAGGTTTATGCATTTTCATAAGTAATGAGGAACCTTGTAGATCATTAAAAGGTCAATGCATAATGTGGCAGGGCACCAATGGGCAAAAATAATGTCTTGCTTCAAAAACATCTAAATTTACACACACAACTAGTTCAGACAGATCAGTTTATGCTCCCACATCGGGGCAAAAAAAAACAAAAAAAAAACACGCAGATTAAAATTTCGTACAGCTTTGTGAGGCTGAAATCTCGCTAGCTGCAAATCACCAGCCATGAATCTTATTTTCTCAACAGATTGGAGGGTAGATGGAGGAGGAGCTGGTGTAATTTAGGATAATTGCCCCACATTGCCTTTTTAACTCTGAGAAAAGCACAGTTATGTGAAAAGCAATAACAGCAACTTAAGCATCCTGTGAAATTCTGGGTAAATGAAGGAACACCGACAGAAAACCATGTGACTTTCATCTGTGTGTTTTCGATACTGGATGCTTGAGCGTAAATTGGATGTTTCCTCTTTTTTCTAACACATTGAACTATTTCTTTGTCATCATATCAGTGTCTTGCGCTGCTGTAAATTGCTGCAAATCTTCATGTTTTCGGAGTGTTTATTACAGAGCTGCTAACCTCAGACTTCAAAAGAAGATTCCGCAGAAGAAGGTGGTGACCTTTCGCCGTTCGTTAACCTTTAGGCTGAGCATTGCTCCTATGGTCATACTGATGGCAGCTAAAGCGATAATCAGCTTTTGATTTGTTTTTTGAATCCGGTTCTGGCCAATAAAAGTGTTATGAGCCACGCACACACAGATGTGGCGTGGTGTGTGACATTAGTGGGGGAAAAAAAGTACACCAATACATTTTGCTTTGCTTATTTTGACCAGCACTTGGTTCCAAAGCTTCACTGCTCCCTGAAGTGATTTTGGTGTTTGCTGATCTCTATTTTCTTTAGGGTTCTAGTGTTTCCTGGAACGTTCCCGTAATGGAAACCATTTCTGACCATGACTGGACCATGAGTGAGGCCTGTAGACCCTTAGATGATACTCTGGCTTCTTTTATAACTTCCTAGATGAGAAATGATTTGAACACTGTCTTCCTCCCTTTATAAATTAAATCATCATTTGATAACTCTTTATTCTGTTTGCTCAGATATTTGATATTTAAGCGTGACATATCTGTAGGAAGGAAAACACGCAACTACAAACTGTGTACATCTATGCCTTCGTCAACATATAAAACTATAAATAGTAAGCGAATTACTTTTTCTTTTGAGTTCGGATGAATCTCTTGCCCGTTGGCGACGCGTTCAAGGACCAGAGCCTTTATTTTGAGCTGAACCGGTACAGCCTGCAGGTCCAGTCAAAGGAACTAGCTGAAAGGCTCAAACTTTGCTGACACTATCTGATAAGAAAGACAGTCAGGACTCCTCCAACCAGCAAATCCTTTCTAAGGTTTAGGAGGATTAAGAACTCCTCTAAAGAGCTTCTTGGAGATGGGGATATAGAGAACAGTGTGATGGTGCGTTTTTTCAATGCAATTACCCTCACAAAGATGGGGAAATGGGATGTTGTAACAAACGGAAATGGTCCAGAGGAAGTGCACTTGCTTAGAGATCAAATGAAGAGAAGAGCTGGGCTCCAGTCTGGAATGGACTGACATGCACTGTATTTGCACATTTACATTATGCAATACAAAGCATCTTTTTCTTTTTTCTTTTTTTTTTTTCCACCTTACAATTTCACAGTATAATTTGTTGAGCTAGAAAACAGAAGCCAGTTGAAATTATTTTTACTTTTCTGCCACACACCTATGAAAACTATTTCAACAGATCGGATTACCAATAGGCTTTGATTGTGATCAGTTTCTTGCAAACCAAACGGACGGAGAGGATGGTGTTCAGACTCTACAAACGGGTTGTAGTATTAGCAAGCGTTTTAGCTCAATGAAAACATCAGAAACAACTGAACAGAAATGAACAAGATCTCATTTCTGGCTTATTAAAAGGTTTATATAACGGGGGGAAAAAAAATGTCATTCAGTAAGCTGTTCACACCCACACACACACGCACGCACACACACACACACACACCATATTTAAGCTTGTGTGTATCCCATCGTTCCAGCTTCACTTCCATACATGTTTATTTTGAAAAAATCCTGCTTCTTTCACTGTGACTAGATCTCAGTCCATCAGATATCACCATATTAAAATGGCACAGTATTTCTCACCCAAGTAAAAGTCTGACTCAGCACTATTCAGAACGGCGCTTTGTCTCATAAACTAAATTCAAGTCACAGCTATGAGTCCCACATGTTTCACAGAGACTGTTTCTCAGCGCTTTAAGCTCAACATGCAACATGCTTACTGCTTTTATTTTGTAGTTTTTTTTTTCCATTGAGCAAAAGCCCGTACACCACACGACACAACGTCACGCTACCTACGTTCACGTGCGCAAAACGCCCTGATGGGATTTAAATGTATTCAGATGAAATAATCAGAACGTGTTCTTTATATTAGCATAAAATGAATCAGCCTGATCATGACATACACCAGGCTTTATTCAGAGTGAAAGTAGTGACATGTAAATTGTCCTTGAGCAAAACATAGAAGTTGTACTTTGTCCATGGCGAACATAAGATCAAACACGTGGCGCTACTGATGATGATACACATCAAACGCTTATAGATTAGATAACAACACATATAGACACTGACCGTAAGTATTGCTTTCTGTGTATAAATAATGATTTTTTTTTTTTAACTGGGCTGTTCACCAAGCTGTAGTGTATTGTTTATTTATCAGGGTAGAAATAAACCACAGTGGTTAAGAGCTCAGCAGAAGAGCCCATTTAAGAGCTAACTCATAAATTTTACAGCGTGAGCAGCGGTGAGGCATACTGCGTGGAAATCGAAAGAAACAGGGTTTTTTTTTTTTGGTTTTTTTTTTTTATCTTAAAGAGGACCAGACGACCGTGGGAGGCAGAGCTAAGTATCAACAAAGAAGATCCAAGACGAAAACCACTGAACGCCATCTCTTATGGATGACACGCATGGCAGCGGAGGAGACGTGGGCTGTCACCCGCATGTCCCCATCAGTCGGGGGAAGTGGAGGAAATTGTCGTCGCTTCCATTACGACTCCAAAATACGTTGTTTGACCCCGGACCCCTCCATAGGATCCCTTTGTGCTGCTGCAGGCTGCACATTAAGCTGACAGTGGAACGCTACTGATCTGCATGATAGAGACTGACTGCGCTGACACACATCTCAAGGATATTTGAATTTCTAAGACGAGCAGTATTCCCCAGCTCCCCGGCTCAAAGTGAGTGAAAACATACACGACGGATAGGGACAGGGCTGGAAAAGAGGAACTCAGATCTGGTTAAGGAGACAGCTGGAGTCTGCCTGCTGATGTTGAGAAGAGTTTCTGGTATGAACACCGTGATCCCTCTAAGGACCTATTAGCTGCTGAGCCCGGTGCTCTACAGCAGGATGGCAGCAACTTTTAGAAATACACGCAAGCTAATGAAGCCACAGGGATGCAGCAGGAACCCATGCTGAAAGCCTGTGAGTCTGATGAGAGAGCTGCGTGAAGGATGGATGAATTACTGCCAAAATAGCCAAAAAGGAGAAAACGACTGACTTCAGAGAGATCTGGCTGCAGATCAGGAACCAGCTGTCCAATATCAGCCTCCGTCATGTCGCAACTTTCTGCTCAATCTCTGTCCAGACAAATATGTGTCCAACGCAAAAAGTTTTAATGGGTGGGCATTCATTGTATCAATTATAATTTATCGTGACACATTCCTAATCGTGATAAGAACTTTGATTTATTTTTATCGCGATCAATTCCAATTAATGATGTTCAAAATCCCCCCCAAAGCTGTCTGTCCTGTTGGGATTTTTAGTTCTCCACAGTCTCTTCAATGAAAGCGCCAACAAGCTTGAAAATGTGAAAATATGTGCAGTTTAGTGATACAAATCAAGCTTCTTTAGGTCACTGGCGTCCTACAGAAGCGTATTACAAATCGGTGTGTTTATAAAGAGCAGTATTTGTCTGTGTCGTGCAATCAGACATAAAGTTAGTAGAAAATAAAAATGAATGAATAAATTGGTCTTATTGCCACTTTTATCATTATCACATTAACACCACAAAATATCAGGATAAACCTTTATAGCCCTCCTCTACTGCGTTTTGCTTATGAAAGTAATTAGCATTTGCTCACTGAGAACAAATGTGACGTGTGTGAAGCTTTAGAAACTTACGCTGATATAAACCTCGGTGAATTTATAAAATATTGAATATTTTAACAGATGTATCATCTACTGATATTGTTCAGGAGTCATGTTTGTCCAGCCCTACTTCACTGTGATCAAATTCACACAAACGTGACACAGCCGCAGTTTGACGACTTCAACCATCCTCAAACTCCAGATTTGTTTTGTTTTCAATCAACCAAATATAGAAAAGTTTAAACGCTCAAGCCCGACGCTGTTGGCTTAGTCACTTTAAAAGCCTTAAAAGGTGCAAAGAATGAAAGCCGGCACTCACAAAGCCACGTTTCCATCAAAGTAAAGAAGCGTTCAGTTTATTTCAGTTAATTCCACTTCAGCAGCTCCGCGGCCTCGACTTGCCCCTCCTACCTGCTGAGGCCGAACTGACAGACCGAACATCAAAAAGACTTCATCACAAAGAGCAGCACTCTGTATTTATCCTATATTGAACCATCAGGAGGAATGCATATGCAGAATAAATTACTGTCAAGCAGCTTCAAAGTCTTTTGCAGCCGCTTTGAGATGAGGTGAAGGAGAGAAAGAAACCTAAAAAGGTGACAGGGAACTTTTACGCAGCTCAGAAACGAACGGGAGGAATTCAAAACAAAAGCAGCCGAGAGCAGGACAGACTCCCGCCGCAGTGTCCTTTTCAGTGGCAGGAGTTGGCATGAATTTTTCTCTTTCAGCGGATTCACAAATGTTTCGGCATGAGGACCAGTCCTGGTGTGTCCTCATCCAGCCAACTTATTTCACCATTTGCAACAGCGGCCTTTCATCTTTGAACGGATTTAGTCCACAAGCTCACGAAGTCACAGCGCTGACGACCAAATGATGCTTAAAATATTTATGCGTTGCTGTTCCGTCAGCTGGATCCAGCCGACTCCACCTCAATACGGACCTTAAAATGTCCCAAAATAGCCAAACATCACACTGACAAAACGCGTGGCACATATAAAAAAATACTTTATTCAGAAATAATCCTCTGTTATCAAGTGACAGGTCAGATGAGTGACCTGTCACTTCGCTGCCAGATGATACAGACCTTGACAGGAACGCTCAAAACCAGACGCGGACAAAAAGAAAGCCGCATAAATCCGGGCTGTTAGGTAAAGGAAGGAGGAAATCAAATGGCACAGACACAAAGCGGAGAAAGGAGCTCTGCGGAAAGTTCACTTCAACATAATTTCACTTGACAAGCTATTTGTTTGGGGTGACAGGCTGTTAAATGCTTTTTCTGCACATCTGCAGCTCTGAAATGCTTCCAACACCGTATCTTTCCATTACAGTCGCTTACCGACTGAGACGCTGTCCTGACTCCAAATTACACCAGGAAGGATCGTCTGTCACCATCCATCCATCCAACAATCCATCCATCCAACGATCCATCCATCCATCCATCCATCCAATGATCCATCCATCCATCCATCCAACGATCCATCCATCCATTCATCCTTAAAGTAGTTTAATAAATATAATCCAAGTTAGGTATCAGAATATTAGCACTTAGCTCCAGAACAAATCCAAAATGGAGGCTCTTCAAGCTTCAAGCCTTCCATTTTATTTGCTCTCTAAGCAAATAAAACCAAGACTAAGCTGAGCTCACGCACACGGTGTACCTGACATACACAGTCTTTCACTCCACAGACAGCTGTAAAGTATTCACTTTAAACTGAATTCCAGCAAGAGGGTAAAAGGAAGAGCCGCTCTTGGTGAAGAGGAACGGAGGAGGAGGATGAGGAAAGGGGGGAGGATTATCAAAGGCATTGCAACAATCTTCCTATTCCATGCTCTTTTCTTTTCACCATGGCTTCCCTTTTTACACAGCATGTTGTTTTACTGCTCTCTCGCCTCCTCCTACTCCTCCTATTGATTTTCACAGAATCCACAGGAATGCGTTTGCAAAATCTGCATTTACAGTTGAATGTGCAACAGTCGTGCGAGGCGGGCTGCAGAGCTTTCTTCTACTCTCACTCCCACTCTGCGACCAACCGCGCACAACCGTAACTTGCATGACAATACGTTGGATTCCCATCGAGGCCCCCAGCGCTGCTGCTTTAATTGAGTTGATACGAAGCCTCTAAATGAGTTGAGTCTTGCAGTGGGAAGGAAAGCTAAGGGTATTTACCACCTCTCTCTGGGAGCCTGTTATTTATTTCGTTTCTTAAAGAAGTGGGAATCCAAACGCGAGTTCAAGCAGCTCCGCTTCCTGCACCTTCCAAAATGGCCGCCAGAGGAAGTGAAGCAAAGTTTAGCTGAACTTTGTGTCGAGCTGACCAGGCTAAAGCAGACTGCTTTGCTTCTCTAAGAAGGAACAGACATGATTACGTGAACTATTTTCATACTTGAACAATCAAAAACTCTTTAGTGTTGCAAAGGGATGTCGGATCATTAGAGGTCCTGGTAAGAGTCTGGTTATCCTCCGTCCGGAACCAATCAGAAGCTTTACTACGTCGTGGTATGCCACTCTGATGGACTGACAGGATGATTCAACACGCCAAGGCCTCAAGGAACGGCGGTGCCTAAACAAAGACTTAAAGTGATCCAAGAGTTGAACACCATACCCTAAATGTTAGTAATCACCTGTTAAACCAAAAGTTAATGTATGTGAGACATAAAAACTCTGAAATACTTCAAGAACTTTATTGAAGTTGTCAATTTTTCACCTACAGAAGTTGCCATATTTCAAGTTAGAAACCGGAGCTCTTAGGACTCCTTTCTGTTTGGCATTTCTAAGCAACGGCCGCACAAACACCAGCTTTTTCAGCTGTCTCTGTCCTTCGTATCCTCAATTTTATTTCCTCTTGTCATTTCTACATCTACTTCAACGTGCCCTATATTGAACCGAGAAGGCGGAACATTTCTTATCGCACAAAAATGACTGTTCCTGTTCGAGAGAGCTGGGAAGTTAGAACCTCGCGCACGTCATCCACCCTCAATGAACCACAGCATTGCAATTTTATTTTGATTTAGAAAACTAAACAGCCAGCAGAACACAAAGTCATAAAAGACACCATGCAGTCAATTAAGAACTAAAACAACTATCCCTCTTTCATAAAACTCAGTAAATTGGTGACGTTTCACCATCAGTGAGTTTTCTGACAGGACAGAGAGACAGGATGTGTGTTTGAAGTCAACAAGTATTGTGTTCTGGCGTTTATTCCCAGCTAAAGCCCGGAAACAGATCGATCCATGTCAACTTCATTTTTGACTGAAAACATTTCATCCGTCTGACAAAGTGGCGTAAAAAGATAATAATCATATCATTTCATGTAGAACTTCCTTGGAAGATGCCAGTGAGCTTGAATCAAGTGTGAAGAAATAATTAAAAATGCTAACTTGCCACTTAGATTGTAAATTGCATGTATTGAATTACCAAGAATTGTTCAAGACGACTCCAGGAGCTGCAATTCAAACATGTAAGCTATTGATGAAGTGGATGAGCTGATGTGAAAAGGACGTCTTTTTTTTTTTTTTTTTTTTTACACCAGCAAGCACAATTAACGCAATATGAATGAGTAGGGCTGCTGTAATTATCTAATCAACAATCAATCATCAAGCTGAGACGCCACAAAGAGCGGCGCAGGAAAGCGCGGGATCTCAAGCGCCTGCTAACCCTCCAGTCACTGCGTGTATGTCAACAGGATAACACAATAACAGCTGTACCAGTAACAATCCCTTTTCACATGAGGAGCTGTCCCTGTCAGCTCTGCAGTCAGTCATAGACAGCCGCTGTCAAAACCCGTCAGCGACAGAATCACCCTGATGCACCGGGCCCGAGAGCGCTCCATTATCAGCTGGCTTGATCTCACGCCGAGCTTCTGAGTGTCAGACTAACACAAATATTCCCCACCTACTGACACAGTCAGTCGCAGCAGCGGCGGCGGCAGCAGCTCCACCCACGAGTTTGCAGTTTGCTCACAGCTTCACAGTGGGCTCCTCTGGGGCTGGCGGCGCAGGAAACCTGGGAAGCTTGAAGAATTTGCCTGACTGGAAGGAGCTTTTGGTTAACATTGCTGTGTGAGAGGAGTCTGGGCCTTTAAATGTTACGTACTTATCTTTAGAGTACACACATACTCCCCAAAAATCAGTGGGAAAGATCTACCTTGCTTGTAGGCGTCGGCGAATCAGCAATCTCCCAAAATTAAGGACGTCAGGGCTGACTTATCAATGCACCCCTACTAACAATATTGCTAATGACTTATGCAGAAACAAAACTACGTAGAGTACCATGTGATAAACCCCAAAAGGTCTTGAAAGTCTTGGAATTGTGACAAGTTCCAAATGTGAACACGACTGTTGAGTAAAAAGGAATATAAAGCAGAATGTTTCTTCTGTGACGTATCAAGGCATCTTGATCCGATTTGCACGAAGCGCCAGCATTTAGAAAACATGCGACACATAAGTAGCCGCAGAAGCCGTGAAGCCTTTTTCTCATTATTTGAAGGATGGTAATGACTTTTAATTGTGTTTGTACCGTACAAATCACAGCTGTGTGGGAACCCAGGTGGTAAAACGTCTGGCACCTGCCACATCGAGGTACATTACCCCTCCACTGTCATGAATTATATAGTCCTATAGAGATGTTTCCCACGTTGCCTCATTCATTGCCTCACACTGTAGAGTGAGTTTGACAAAAAGTTCTTCTAAAACTTTGGAAATGCATATTAAAACCCCCTTAGCTGTCACGATGTCACCGGCGTCCTCATGGACCCGCCGACTTACTTGGAAGCATTTTCAGGGTGACATTTAGAGAGTTTTTACAAAGAGCAGCATGTTTTGGGTCTCAGTTAGATAAAAGAGGCATGTCCAGGGAGGAGCTGCCTTTGTTCAGTCATAGTTCAGACGATCCCATTTTAACCTCGGCAGGACAGAAAAGGTCTTGACAAACAAATCAATACCTGGGCAAACTCTGTGCTAAAGACGCAATGAGAACTGAGCTGGTTATTCGAAAAACAGAAATAAAATAAAATAAAATCCTGATTAGTGAACCCTCCTAACGAAGCACAACCACACGACACTGACAACAACGGCGTTTGGCATGGACGTTGTTACCGGGGTGAAGAAGGCTCTAAACCTGGTCATTTTTAAAATGTCAGGAGGAAGAGCAGAAGCTGTACGACGTCTCTGCAAAGGAAGAGTTGGCTTTTTATTCAGAAGGGTTAGAAAACAAAAGTTGAAGTAATACAGTGAAATTGTTCTGTTTTATCCTTTGGGAGAGTCCAATGCTTTCTGCCATTAAACATGCTGGATCAGGAAGCAGTCGATTTTAAATCTCTGTTAAGTTAAGCGAGTACAAACTCTACAGGCTACACATAAAAGACTGCTGTTATTATCGCCAGTTTCACCTACAGACATTATAAAAATGTAAAATGCCAACTCGGCACTAATTATGTTGTTGTTCGAAAAGGCTAAGTAAGAATCCAGTTTAACTGCGGAGCTGTGTACTATTGACTGCTCTCCCACACGACACAGCATCACCTCTGACATTTGAAAAAAGTGATACAGCTGTAAAACATCCAAAGGTCCACAGTAGTGTTGGACCTTGCTAATTAGAAACATTATTTATGTTTCCACTGAATTGACTGCAGATCGGAAATAAAGCCAACTTGGTTTAGGCAGAAACTTTCTAATAAGACTGATTTGGGCTATAAATCACGTTTTTTTTTAATGTGCTGTCAAGAAGCAGAACTAGTAGAAAGTAATGAACTCCAGAGCTGCGCCGTTCACAGCGGCGGCATGTTGGAATAACTCTGCTACGTTAATTCAAACTCGTTCCATTTGAAAACTTCTCTTCATATTTTCTTTGGTCACCGCGTCGCTTTCCCTGACAACTATCCCCTCTGGTTTTTGGATGCTGAGAAGCTGGGATGATTTTTCTCTTGCTCTTTTACTTTCAAACAGCTTCGTGAAATGTAACTGCAGCCAAGGTGGGGATGTTTTTTACTAGTGGGAGTTGCTGATCAGCATATCTAATGCTCGCTACCTGAACTTTGGACCCAGATCCAAATCATAAGTGAGACTTTATGCAGAGCAGGACAGAGAGAGCGGAGAGAGAGAGAAGGAGGAAGTTCAAACCGTCTCCTGCATCCGTCATTATTGGCAAGGATCAAATCCCGTACTCCAACATCTCGGCCTAGTTTAGAAGAGCGTCAACATCAAATCAGATGGATTAGGAAGGCTAGCCAACTTGCCTGGATATGAAGTTGTTAACATGTCATGAATTAATTGAATAGAAAGTGATCAGAGGTATATTTAGTGTAATAAGAGCAAGTCGGATAATGCACTACAGTGTGTGTTCAAACACAGAATCTCGTCATCTCCACTATCACTAATTATTATGCCAACATATTTATAATTATTATGTTTGGTTAATTAGCACAAAACTAATAGGGAAAATAAAAAAATCTGTTAAAACGGAGGCTTTATTTTGAAACGAGAATGGCACAAATGAATTAAACAGTACACTGTAAGTGTTGTTTGAATGTCAGAGTTTTTTTTGTTTTTTTTTTATTATTGTACTGCAGGCGCAGGTGACACATATTAGAGGAGGTGTGAAAAAACACTCCACCAAATGACAGATTAAAAAAGCAAACGCGTCGTATCGATGCAGTAAATACTGAAAATGTGAAAATAAATCTGATTTTACGAGAAGACAACATTTGCCACGCACTAGATAATAGTTACTCTCTTTACGATATGAGACTAAAGAGGGCAAGTCTTTGACGATGTGACTTTTCAGAATGTTCATTTCTTGCTACAACGGAGGACAGTTTGCTGTACTCCACGTCTATTTCATAAAATGAGCCACAATAGAAAGATAATGGCGGGGGCCATCCATCTGTCTGTAGCCTGAGGACGGAGGCTCAGGAGGGACTGTGTCAGCCTCCATCACCCCCCCTCAGGCATTTGCCCTTTAGACCTTCGAGGAGAAGGGAGAGCTGACTTGTGCCGTCGGCAGCGGCTGTTAAAAGGAGTTCCAAGCTCATTACGGTGACTTTTGATCAGTGCCCAGCCGTGCAGACTCTAGCACCCCATCGTGTGTTTAATGTGCTCCTCTGCGTCGCAGAGAGCGTTAGTATCATTGGAGACAAGCGCCTATAGGTTTACAGAAAGCGACAGATTGCGTTTCTTGCTTTTATTCTTTGAAAACCGAAAACTCCCAAAAAGTGTGCCCTGGTTGCATCATGAAGATTGTCAGACCGTTGAGTAATGGATATTTGGAGCGTTGGGACCTGGAAATGCTATTTTTAGAGGTCTACCTAACCAGCGGGCTGTTCAGTGACAGGCATCTCAGCGGCATGCCTCAGCATATCTAACCCCAGTGTTTTTACCTTATTTCAGATTTCTAAATTTAGCACACTTTCTGCGACTGGAAACATATAGTGCTACGCATCAAAAGTCGACGCCGCGATGACAGGAAACGGATGTTTTACGTCTCAGCTCGGGACTTGTCAGAAAGCGCTAATTAAAATTTTTCCCTTTAACACTCTGCAGTCACTCCTGTGGATGGAGCGCAGCTATTGACAGACTAATTGATCTGTGAAGAACAGATGGGCTGGCAGGTGGGGGAGGCGGGCGTCGCGCTCGGCGTTTGTTCCCCAGGACCACTACAGCGGTTTCTCCTACGTCTCTATTTCCTCTCCTACAAACAGAAACCACCAACGTGCCAATCCAAAGGCAGCGGTCGCTACATCGCCGTGTTACGAACAGAATCAGACGGGAGAGTATTCAAATGTAGCCATTTTGGAACGTCTTCTACTATCACTATCACTAGTGTTTTTGCTAGCTTTAGCTTTTTAGTTAATTTGAACTTTTGCATGGGGTTTCGCATCATTAAACTGTGTATAAATGATAGCCTGCATAGCCAGCATTACCTTTATAGTTCTTTTTAGCTTATGGCTGAACTAATTGCATTTTCTGCTTCATTTAAATCAGATCAAGATATATTGACTTTTACATACACACTGTGTGCATCCCTTTCATTCGACTTTCAACTGATTTCTGCCAGGTAGACGGCAGCCGCAATATAATGAGCCTTATGGAGCATCGGGATACTTGCATCTTCTGTTTAGTAGATGTTTATTCTGAGGTGACTATAATTTTCCCTTGCTTATCAGAAAGACATGCACCTCTTTCGAAGATAGTCCGGCCCCAAAATAAAGTGGGAAATAAGTGTTGCTCTTTTAACGTTACATTGAGCAAACTCCAAGCAGCACGTGTGTTAAACAGCTAACTGCAGGCTGGACACCTGATTATCTCATCTGCTTTTTTTTTTTTAAGAAAAAGAAAAACAGGAATAAATGTGTCGTGTTTCGCAAAACAAGCATCTCAAAACTGCTGGTGAAGCTACAGTATGTAACTTTTATAAAGAATATGTTTGGGTTTTTTTTTTTACATATTTGTTAAAACTGTCACTATGTAGAGACAGTAAAATGTGAGTCAGACAATCAAGTGATGAGATGGAGCCGGCATCATGGTTTTCACTTTCTGACTGAACCGATTCATGTCCAAATTCCTGACCGCCAACAATGAAGGAAGAAGTCTGTAAGTGGACTCGGTAACTGTGCGGTTTCGGCCACATTCCGCCCAACGGCACTTCCGTCCCTAAAGGAACAGGGGGGGGTTGCAGAATCAGAACCGTAATTACAGCGCGGGTGCCGCGGTTTGGTGCAGCCCGTTTGATCTGGCTGCTGCTGTGTTTGCACACGAGACGACGAGGGGGTCGTCGCGAAACCCCACAGCCGGGAAGTCCCTTCGCTGATGTGCCTGGCATACACATGGTCCCTTGATGGTCAGCGGGGACGGAGAGCGCTGTGTTGACTGATGGAGACAGAGATGACAGGCAGACAGCAGTGTCACCTTACTGACCAAACAGTCTAATGAGCAGAAGACTGAAACGTGACTCTGCCCCCCACAGGAACAGCTCCATCAGATATCAACAGGAAGCAGAAGATGAGCAGGAAGGCCAGCTCTTTAGGTTCTGTCCCAGGGAAATTCTGTCCATTCCAGAAGCCTGTTTAAGCACACGTGAATAAGACGTTAGCATCGTCGGCTCTGAAGGTGAACCTGATGAGCTTCATTCCAGCCTTTTGTAGTCTCTGAGGAGCGTGTGAAGTCACTGGAGGAGCTTTTTCCACAGATGCTGAGTTCATCTGCTCTGGTTTCACTGCCTATGTTTACAGCCTTGTAAAGGGAAGCCTCGGCAGCGGAGCGCCGCCAGACGAGAATGCATCGTCACTCGCTCTGTCGCGTCTCTTTTTAACGCAGCATCACAAGTCGACCGCGCTCTGATGAACACGTTCAGTCCTGTCCGAAGTCCATATTCACGGTTCGTAGGCACAAATTAGGGCTGGGTAATAAAAACGACAATGGTATCTGTCACAACAGACTCGTGGTCAATGAGGGACAATGTCGGCGACGGCGGTAGGAGCACGTCACTAAATCGGTGGGTGGCCAATTCGATTCTGGCAATTTCTCACCTCTTGTATGGCAGAACTCAGGGGATTTACCTATAATCACAATGTCTTTTAAAGCCCATCCATCTATCCATTCATCCATCCATCCATCTATGCCCCTATATGACCCACTTATCCATCCAGGGTGCTGGGGGTGGGGCGCACACAGGACAAACAATGATCCACACACACACACACTCACTCACTCATACCTGAGGGAAATTTAGGGATCAGCCCAAACAGCTGCACATAAGCACAAGCCAATCAGAAGTGTCCCCTCACGCGATCAGCATCAGATTAAAGGACCCTGGTAAAAAAAACGCTCAGGAACCTCCCAGGAACCACCGAGGCTCAGGGCAATTAGAAACTGGAAGCTGCTGGAGCAGCAAAGGGAGTTTTACATTCCTGCCGACCAATAAACGATGCTCCGGCTCCAAAACGCACCTCTCAGCTCGACGGACGTTTGCAGCTGCCCACATGGACAAGCCACTTACCTTCTGCAGAGATCATTCAGCATAAATCAGAAGAAACATCAAACTGTTCGCTAGAAATCGTGTGCGTGGAAGATTTGAACCACTCTACATTATGAACTGGGGAAGAAACTTTCATCCAACGTTGTGCACTGGATGAAAAATCTTTCCCTAAATATTTTCACATTCAGATCTAATCCATGTTAGATACACTGAACATGTCAGATTAGCCAAACAAAACTAATCTAATTGGGGGGTTTTTTTGTGGGGTTTTTTTTCATAACAAAGTAAGAACAATAGCAGGGACAGTTGGTTTAGTGCCATGAAACCCATCATGTAGGCTGGTGAGGGATTAAAGCATCATCATCATCATCCCCATCATAAGACTTTCACACTCTAGTAAACAGACAATAGAAGCTTGTACTCCTAAAAGCTGAAATTAAAATTAATGTATGCCTGTTTTTAATGATCTCCAAATCTCCAAACTCGTCTCCACAATCAAACCAAACCTTTAAACCATCAACTGACAGCCCCAATGTTGCCCCGCCGGCCAGCAGGACTGGATTTAACGTTTTTTTTGTCTCAATGCTGCATTGTGGCCATGATGGGCCAATCTCTTCACCTAATGGGCCTGATAATAGTGATAAATGTGCATTTCTGTGGGGAGCAGATGTCGGTGTGAGGCCGGCATCCCCCTGGGCAGGACGCCGGGGTAAAGCTGCATTTGGGCGGCTGTGATGTCTGCCGGTTTAAGTGGTCTTCCAGATGACATCACCAAGACGGATTACAGCTGCTGACATAAGCGCCAAGTGGTCACTAACTAACCCCACTGACTGACGTTTTCAACTTTTTACAGAGATCTGAAAAGTGTGGCACGTATTTATATCCCACTCCCTTTCATCCAATACCTGGAAAGAATAAATAAAAAATGAAGTGCAGCTGCACCCAAAGCTGCAGGACCTCTGAGCAGGAAGACACATCTGACAGTCAATGCACTTTGTGATGTCATAAAATTCCAACCAAATCTAGTCAAAGTTTGTATTTTTCAACGTGACGATGCCATCCATCCATCCATTTTCCGTCACCCTTCTCCCTAACGGGGTCGGGAGTTGCTGGTTCCTCTCCAGCTGCGTTCCGGGCGAGAGGCGGGGTTCACCCTGGACAGGTCGCCAGTCTGTCGCAGGGCAACACAGAGACAAACAGGACAAACAACCACGCACACACACACTCACACCTAGGGAGAATTTGGGAAGGCCAATTAACCTGACAGTCATGTTTTAGGACTGTGGGAGGAAGCCGGAGAACCCGGAGAGAACCCACGCATGCACAGGGAGAACATGCAAACTCCGTGCAGAAAGACCCCGGGCCGGGAATCGAACCCAGGACCTTCTTGCTGCAAGGCAACAGCGCTACCCACTGCGCCACTGTGCAGCCCCAGTGACGATGCCATAAAATGAAATAATTTTTTTTTTTTTAAAGTTTGACGGGTATGAATTATGGTTCTGCACAGAGCAGAGGCGCGGCTCCAGCTTACCAGACGCCAAAGTTTCCAGAGCGAAAAAAAACAGTACAGGAACCAAACGCAGGCTGCTCTCCATCATGTGCTGAGATGCTTCATAGGTAGACCAGGCTGCTGACAGTCCTCAGAGCATCCGCACCGTGGGAGGGACAGCGTGGCTGTTCAGCGGCAGCAGCAGCGACCCTGTATCCAAAAAGGGAGTCCGCGGCTATGGGGAGAAATCTGCGCAACCAGCAGCATCAAACTCCCCAGGCAGCATCCTGGACGAGAGCCGGAGTTCAAACATCCCACACGGGTAACTTTTCCCCCGGACCGAAGCCTCCCGTCTCGGGTCCGCGCTTCGGGATGGTCCACGCAAAAAAATAAAAAAAAAAAAAAGAAGAAGAAGAAGAAGAAGAAGAAGCAACGCGCAGGTGATGAGAGGAGAAGCGGCAACTGGCCTCCGCGACCCGTTATTGAGGGGGTAATTCCTCCGCTGTGAGACAAGCAGCTCGGAGGGGAGACAAAGTCATGGCGGAGAGAAGAAGCAGAGTCCCGGTCAGACGCGCCGCTCCATCCCGCTCCTCTGCGCTCAGCTCCGCGGCAGGGACTGACTGAGCCACAGCCTCACCACAAAGCGTCGCGCGGTCCCGGAGCAGAGCAGAGCACGGAACGCCAAGCTGCCCGCCCGATACGAGAACAACTTCCGGCGAGACCTTCAAAATAAAACCAAACAGCAAGAAAAGGGTCGTTTCTGCAGAGAGACTCACAGAGCTGCCATCAGTCGCTGCATACATTGCACACATAAAGTGCGTGTTTTTATTGTTTTTTTGTTTTTTTTTTGGTGTCGCACAGAGCAGCAGCTACAACCGAAGACATAATAATGTTCTTAGTTTGGACAACATGGCCTATTTATTAATTAGTTTGCTCTTGTTTACTGACGAAAATAAATATTAGATATTTATGATACTGCAATAATATCATAAAGTTTATGTTTAAGTCGTGTTATATATATATATATAAACTTTATATTATTATTTTTATTATTATTATTGTTTTTTACCTCCTGCTGCTCTTTCCGCTGTTTACCTCATAATGTTCAGCTTCACAACCCAGAGCCTCGTTAAAGGGCCAGCGCACTCAAAATTAGACTTGAGCGGGATTAAAGTTTACTTCTCAGGCCTTGCATGAAGACGTGAGGGTCTGGCGGTTCACCTGCAGCGCTGTGAATCCCTCTCCCCTGCACCAGACTGCATCTCATCGTCTGGGATCATCCCTTCCTTCACGGTGCTCATCCTCCTGAGAAACAAGGACCATCCTCAGAAAGCGGACGCATTGATCATTGTCACTGACTCCTCGCGTGCAAAATATGTGACCTGATATGCCTGCACGTGTCCTGCAGCAAAATCATCAGATTATTATTAGTTTTTTTATTTTTTATTTTTTATTTTATTTTTTATGTTTGCTTGCTGTGGCAGAAAAGAATGTGATGTCAAAACGCAGCCCAGTGAAAACATTGCATACTTTGCCCCTTTTAACATGGTGCGTAAAAGGGCAGCTGTATTGCTAATGTGCTTAATAAAATCCCAGAAACCTTCACAATACTTGAAGTACAGTTTCTTTAATTTCTTTTGGCATAAGAAATGATAAATGATAGCAAAATCTACATGGGTACGCATCAAATCCTCCCCCATGTTCTAGCATTGCTGTGAAGGTAAAATAGATTTAAAAGAAATGAAACTGAAAAGTAGCGCTATGCTACGGTTCAGTCTGGTTAACGATGTCTGTGGTCTATTCCAATCATCCCCCACAGGAATGCTTGGTACACCCAGCCTGGTAGAAACATTGCTGTGGTCTCAGAATTAGAAGCAAAGGTGTGAAATGAAATTCACTCCAAATAAAACACCAGCAAGCAACTATGAGATCTGACTGACCAAGGTCACAGTGATACAAAGGAATGAAACCATGGAGGTACCATTAGGTCAGTTCTAAAACCTGAAACATCAGTCCAACAATGAAACCTAAACTGAACTGAAAGCAAGACAGGGAGCTATTTTTGTGACTTCCTGTGGGGTTCAGGACCAACTGCAGCCATTAGAGGGCAACCTGGCCAGCTTTGCATCTATCCAACAGACATATGGTCAAAGTGTGTGTTCATCCTTCAAAGGGATAGAAGGGATAAAAGCCATCTTGGACAGCAGCCTTTCAACAGAGGCACCTCTGCGTTTGTCTGTCTGTGAAGTTTGGGGCTCCGCCACTTTAAACTCCATTAAAACTGAGGAGTTTAAAGTTGTCCAATGTTTTTATTTTTGCACACTGGTTTGATAAAAGGCAGGGAAACATCAGTTGCATTCGATGGAAAGTGTTAATGAGTGTCAATTTTAAAACACCTACCACAGTTTCTAGATGTTTATTGGTAGCTTTTTTTTTTCTTTTTTTTTTTTTGTAGTCGCTGCTTGTGAAACGTCCCCCAAGAAAGCAAGAGCTCGTCCTGCAGGGACACGTCAATGATTTGGTCCCGTCAAGATTAAACTCCCGCCGCAACAACATCCACGGATGTCGGCCAGGTTTCGGCGCAGGACGTGCACGGGTCAAAGTAAAGCAAGCTTAACTCGCTTTCATGTTCATCTTTTTCCACGCCACCTGTGGCTGATTGATTCTTCAAAGGCTCTTGCTCCACTCCGTACGTTTTTCCTTCATGAATATTGATAACGGTGCAAGTTCAGACTCCGCCTCAATGCATCCGGCGCTAGCCTTTTCTTTTTGAAGTCACGACATCGAGCGCGTGGCCGATGACAGGCAGGCTCTCAAAGCCGGTACCCGACTGGAAACGCAGACGAGATGCTGACAAAAGTCTGAATCCGAATGCAAATTTGCCTCACGTGTAAAACACGTTCAGTCCCTCCGACTGGGCCGCGTTTTTACAAATCAGGCATGAACATAAACAGGCACGAACGCGTCCAAACAAACCCGAGCTTCACTTCCGAATGTCACTATTTATCTGCACACCGGCTCCCCTCGATGTTGATGGAAAGCGAAAAGTAATATCACATGCGCTTGAAGATAGGGCCAGCCAATGAAAGTTGACATCGCGAGAGCCTGGGCTCTGCAACGGAGCAATAAGCAATGATTGGTTGGAGGGCTGTTGAGCTGAATAAATATTAGGGGTCAGGCAGACGTAGTAAACACACGGCTCTTGACATTTACAGAAATGCTTTGGATGGTGGTATGCATGCAGCGCTGCATACTAAGCTGCGCTTCGGCGCATTCTGCCCGGGACTGGCGTGTGCAACAGAAGCAGCTCCCCTTCACCGAGGTCAGGGGGAACTGAGAATAGATTCTCTCCTCGTGGGTTAACAGCATTTTAAACGCCCCTGATATTCCTTTCATGTTTTATGCATGTACATGTTTAATTTAATTGCAGAAACTGATTAATTGAGCATCGCTCCGTGATTGAATAAAACATGACGAGGCCCTCCGCTAAACGCGTTTCCGCTCGTCTGTGACTGATGCTCCCACTTTGCCGCCTTCGTCAAACATTTGGCGTGGCTGTCAGCGGAATCAAGTACTCCATGAATTTAGACTAATTATCCACATTAGGTGCTGAATTACAATGACAGCCCATCAGCATGAATTGGTGCTATGCAGCATACTTACAGCTGAGCCATACATCATACAATCACTCCCACTTTGCAAACACAAAGAGGCCGTTTTAGAATATTGCCGTTCAGTTAAAGGGCCAGGGTCCTGTTTTTTTTTGTTGTTGTTGTTGTTGTTGTTGTTTTTTCCAGGCACATCGTACTATTTTACAGCAAGTGGCTATTTTAATCTCAGCTGTTAAACGATGTTATATGACTCAAAAGAAATTCGACTTTGTAATTTGATTCCTTGAAATTCGGCCTCTGTCTCTTTAAAAACTCCTGCTCTTTCTTGAAACTCCGCCTTCAAGAAGTCATCACAAGCTTTTAGCAAAGTTTTTACCCGCGTTGCGCTGAGAGTCTTTACCCGCATTTGCTAATTGCTGCTGGCTAGTCTGAAGGAGCTGATTGGGGGAGTTGCAGGGACGTTGCTGCTCTGTGGGGGCGGACGCTCGGAAGATCGGAAACTGCAGGTCTGAGGAGGAGCTGTGCCTCGAAGGCGGAGCTAGGTCCAACCAGGCGTTTTGCACAGCTTGAATGGTTGCCACGGGAGATTCGGGGATCTCTCAAACATGCATGAAAGAATCAAAGCAACACACCAAGTATGTTTTTGATAATGGAGTAACATCATACCAAAATGTGCAGCTCCAAAAGGTCAAATCTACATAGATACCGCCTCTTTGAATCTATAGTAAAGGTTTTCACAGAAAGGACCAACAGGTCCATCCAGAAAACTTCAAGATCAGAACCATAAAAAGCCCATTACCACTGTATTGTTTAATGTTTTTGTTTTATACTTAATTTTGACCCAGGTTTTAGTTCTGTGGAGTTTATTTTTCTTTCTCCAGAAAAAAAAAAAAAAAGCTGCTTTAAATTTCAATCCCTGTGTCTGATTGCTTATTCTTCCTCCCATGGCTGAGCAGCTACTATTGACAGTGTGATTATTCAGGACTGTAGGCCTGATTGAATGAGTCATTAATAAGCACAAATATCAAGCACCCACTTTTTATTTCCTGGGAAAATCCAACGTTGGCGGTGAATGACGTCTAATGAGGAAATCAAAACGCCACTCGGATACATTACACATGTCGTTTTGAGCTCCAAGGTAATCAAGCAGCAAGTGATAGTCCTCTTCACATGCACCTGGGGGGTGTTCGGGTTCTGTTGCACATTTTTTCATGAGCACAACAAGTCACCTCTAGATGGATGGATGGATGGATGGATGATTGAGTCAAGCACTTCCCAGCAGAACTCCCTTTATATTTTCATATCTATAGTTACATGTGATTGCGTCGACCGTTTGCTGTCGTAGAAAATCCCGCAGCCCGGGTGAAGCTCCGGACGAAGGCAGGGAGCAGCGCAGAGTCCCGGCGAAAGGCGGCGAGGATTTCTCGTCGCGTTCAAAATGAGACTTGCTGCAGGTCACGAAGGGATCGACTGGCCATGATTCAGTCAGTGACCTGCTGTCTCTCAGTAGCTGAAAATCTCTCAGGCTGTGTCTAATGATGATTCCAGCTTTGTGATTGACTTTATTGATCCTGTTGCCGAGGCGATAATACCCCCTCAGAAAACCCCGACACAGCACACGATATTCTCCGATACAGACAAAGAAAAACAATTCTGCATGGATTTTGTGGAACTGAAGTGCAGCTAACTGAAGGGAAACTCAGGCTTGTTCTTGTTTGTTTTTCTTTGCGTGGTTGTTCAATTTAGAATATTACCTACCTCCGACTCCAGTGTGAGCGGTTTCAAAGCTGACCCGAGTGTACAAAAGAACAATAACAATGACATCACACACACACAGGATGCTTTGTTCCAGGAAACATGACATAAATAGGTTCATTTAGTTTTGTAAAGAGTCTAATGGAAGCTGCTGGATGTGTCTGCAAACGCTGAGGAGGAAATGCAGAAATGACAAAAGAAAAATCCTGCATTCTGGTGTTTTGTGACGTTTCGGAGGCAGGGATGGTGGAACATGGATGTGAGCAACAATCAGTACTTTTAGGGTGCCAGGAACTCTGCTCTCGACGCCTGAAACGGGACTCATCTCCGCGACGAAGCCGTGTGAGTGGTGGGTCGTGTCGGATTGCAGAGGGGGCAGATTACCGCTGCAGCTGTCATCCATCTTCCTAAATACTAATACTTGCTGCCGGTACACAGTCATGAGTCATGAGGAATGGCTTCGAAAAGTGATGTCAAAGTCACAACATTGATTTTTTTCCGCCCTGGATTCAGTAGGATTGGACACGAGTCGCATTCAGGATCATATGTGATCAAATGTCCCTCCATTTTTTTTTTTTTTTTTGCAATTTTGGAAATTCACACAAAATCAACACATCCCCGCATTGTTTTTGTACTAAAAACAATGAAATTGTGAGATTATTGCAAATTTTCCTCAGACGTTGTCAAAACCATTGGGTTTACGTGGCCACCAACGCCCGCCTGCAGGTGGCAGTATTTTCTACTCTTACTACACCGCCTGACCTGATGTCAAGTTGTTGTCGATTTGTCGAGTGACAAAAGTCAAATTCCTCATCGCAAGTGGAAATATTGTAAAAAGAAAAAAAAAAAAACTAAATTTACGAATATTTCTGGATTAGCTCAACAAAAACAATGATCTGGATTGGCAAAAAAAACCCCCAAAAAAACCATCACAACAGTCATGATTGTACGGCTTAATTGATCGTGGGACAGATTCAACAAGGTGCTGTGGATTTGTCAGCTGCTCATCCATGATGTGAATCTCTCTTCCCACCACATCTGGAAGGATGGATTTGAGGGCCACCAAATCCTTTAAGGGACTTGGTGGTGATTTTTTTTAGTCTTTATTTTGGTAGTATTGGATTGCGATCCAGTGACTGTGGAAAACTACTCAAGTACAGTGAACTCGTTATCAGAGTCAAGAAGCCGTTTTCTGGTCATTTGAGCTTTGTGACATGACGCGTTGTCCTGCTGTCTCTGTGACAGAGGATCGGACTCGGCAAGCAGCAGTTTGTGGGTCGGCTGTGGCTGTCGAACAAAGCTCACTTGGTACTGAGCGCCGTTACGACACTATCCCGCCACCATCTTCATACTTTTGTGTTGTTCAAGCCAAATTGTTGCCCTGTAATCTGAATATTGCGTCTGGATTTAAGAGCAGTGAAATATTTCTTTGTATTATTTTTCTTCTAATTTATCAGATTGGTAAGTGCTGTGTGACTTAAACAAGGCCTGAAATGTGTTTGTTTGATTTTTGTCTTAATTTTACGAGTTTGTCCACAGATTTGGCATTTCTTGGTGTTTTAGAAAAACACACAAGAGGAATTCTGCTGTTTGGATTTTGACGAATGTAGAAAAAAATGATGGCGTCGGAAACTCGTGCTTCTACACCTGCACTTTTATGGTGCCATCGACAGACATTTAAATGTTTATATCTTTAAGAGTTTTGTCTTGTTTTTTCTCTCTTTTTTTCCGTTTTGTCTTTTTTATTTCAGCATTGTGTTTTTTTGGGGGGAGGGGTTTTATACATTTCGTTTTTTTAATTGTGTATGAAAAGATCGAAAATGACCTAACTAAATCTCCTTAGCATTATAAATATAATAATAAACATCAAATCTTAGCTGACAGGATGGGTACCTGCTGCTGCCAAACGCTGATTTTTCACCTGCGAGCGCTCCCGCGACAGCCAAACGCTCCCTAACCACGGAGGAATATCTAATAGGAATGCGAGGCTGGAGCGCAGCTGCACCGCTGCCAGCGCTCGACGCAGAAAGCAACAGTGTGTCGAGGCAGACGCAGTCGTACTCTCCCTCACATGTGGGCGAAAGCAGGTGCCGGGGTGATCTGATGGCACATCACGCCGTGGATGATGATTCCCTCGGTGTTGATTGTTGGGAGTCAGTGAGGCGGAGGAGCAGATTTCCATATATTCCTATTAAATTCATATCACCTGTATCTACAGCCATTCATATGAAATCGTCCCGTCTCTCTCCTCTGTTGCTCTCAATGGGAGCCCCATATGTCTCCACCTTTTGTGACCCGTCACCGCTAATGGGAGCACGGACCCTCTGAGAAGCTCCAGCAAATACATTCTATTATAGATTAATTGATTAAGAGGGTGGAGCTGCGAGATGACAATATATCTCTTTATTGATCTGCCTTTCAATGAGATTGGCTGTTACCCAACCTCCCTGTGGGAGAAGGAGAGAAAAAAAAAAGAGAGAGAGATTGAAAGCAAGAAGAGGAGGAGCGTCGCCTCCATTAAAGGAGCAACTAATTTCCTGTTTCTTTTGTTGCCTGGATTCAGTTCCTCAGTGCGAGTAAAAAAAAAAACAAAAAACATATGAGCAGCAGACTCAGTAATGCACGCACGCCGACTGGAGTGATTTTTCACATTTATTATCTCACTCCTCGCCGTTTTCCCTCTCTGGGCTTTCTCCCGTCTCATTATACACAGATCCACCTTTCCAGCCTCTCTTTTATGTCTCAAGACCTCTTTGTCTTTCCCATTTCCACATAATGAGAGGCCCCCTATTAATTTTGGGGCTGCGAAGCGAAACGTGCCCTCTGCCGACCGGCTTCCCCCAACGCCCCCCCACACTACTCCCCGTGCGCTATGGGTGGATGAAGACAGAGTGGGCAGGGGTGTCCCCGTCTGTTTGCCACCACACATCATAATGAGCAGGGCAGATTGGAGTGTCAAAGGCGACATCAGGTTTATCTGGTGGGGCTCAGCCATTCAACTGGTTTCATAAAATGATTGGATTTGGTTATGAATGGAATCTGTAGAGTGTGTAATAAGAAAAAAAAAAAGCATTCATGACTTCTGTTTATGAAGTTAATTTATGACCACAAGGGTTTCCAACAATACTCACCCATTCCTTACTAAGTGATTTTATGTTTTTGTTTTGTTTGGTTTAATTTCACCAATGCGTTTCTTTTGACTGAAATTCATTTTCATGTTTTAGAGCGACCCAACCAGAGTCCTGGCTTGAATTTGAGAGACAACAAATAGTCGGATCTGAAGATTAGGGTGATAACACGGAGGACTAGAAGTCCGTCACCAACAATGGTCCATCAAAAAATACCAACAGGGATCAACAGAAAGCTGAGCAGCACTTAGAACAAGGGTCTGACTGGTCATTGAGAAAGGCAGAAATCCATTTTCAGAAACCTTTGCATGTTGTTTAGACGTTTTCGCTCAGAGGGAGGAATCGTTGACACTCTGAGGTCAAACATTTTCTTCAAACCTCCAGCGGCGAAGCTCCCAGTTCAGCGAATGAGGTTGCGTGCAACGCTGGCCCCGTTTTGGTTGAACACTTGACACTCTTTGTCTCGTTCCATTAAGTCCATTTTCATAAAGTCCAACTGCAGATCATGTTCCTTTAATGTATGTGAAAATATTGCATCATGCAGCGGTATCAGCTTGCACATATTGCCGATCGGAGCTGGCTTGTTGGGTGTGAAAATCCTGATGGGTTTCTGATTTGCAGAGGAAGCAGGTTCAGCCAAGTGAGTCATTGCCCAGACTGGACCGCACAGTCACATTATTTACCCTGGAAGTAGAACATCAAAACCGCCGTAGCGCCAGTTTTAGGACTTATGATTACTCACGGTTCCATAAGCTGTCCTTCCTGTATAAGAGCAAGTGCTCACACGTTTTACTGCTCTGGAAGAGGTGCAGAAATTACAATAATATGTAAATAACCCCATCGCAAGGGTCGTTAGTTAATCAGTGCAGCTTTTCAACCATTGGTGCAAACATCACAGGAGCAGAGAAGAGAGAGCAGAGAGATTACGAACAACCGAGCAAGTCAGTATTTTGAGCTTTTTGCACGTTGCTGTCAAATCACTGCAATTAACAGGCAGTAAATGAACGTCATCTCACAGCGTGAACACCGAGCGAGTGGGTGAACGCTTAATATCTTATTCACTTTGTATGACATGGATCAGGAGAAGTCAATCGGCGGACCAGCGATGTGTCCGGAGGGTTCGCTGGCCTGATGGCCGATGCAGACAAGCGTCATCGACATATTGGACAAGTCAAAAGTTAACATGCCGAATCCACAAAACCAAGGAACGTGCCACACCGCTCTACAGACGTACCCAGTCCGCCCCTAACATACAACTGAGAGCAGCATGTGAGAAAACTGGATTTGAACTCCGAGCTCCATTATGAATCATAAACAAGTGAAAACTGTAGAAAATGTGTGATTTAAGCAAGCTGATGAATGCAGAATGGAAACTATAAGCAACACGTACAAAAAAGAAAAAAAAAACTCATAGAAGTCTATTTTTAAGCAAGAGAAGAAAAAAGCCTACATTTTTATGAGATGTTTTAATTCTCTCACATAAGCCAAGACCTATCAGTATGGGTCTATAATGAAGGAGAAAGAAGAAGAAGAAGAAGAAGAAGGAAAAAGTAAATGCTTGAGAAAGCCGCAGTAATGTGTCTGTGCTCTTGATATCAGTGAAATGAGGAAAGTCTGGTCACATTGTGATGCGCATTCAGCGTCAGAATGAAGGCAGACGTGTGAGGAGCCCAGGTGCGAGTTTAATCTCGGAAGAAGCCACTTCAAAGTCTCTATACAATTTCCATAATTTGAAGCTTCTGCATCTCTTATTTTTTGGGACCGTAATTGCGTGAAAAATCGCAAGATCACCAGAAGGTACGACGCGTCACGTAAAAAATTGACTTCAATCTAGTTTTTCCCTCAAGATTGTACTTTTAACTTGTCTTTTTTTCTTTTCCTTTTGAGAAAAAAAAAAAAAAGCTTTACCCCGAGTCTGAACCGACTGAGAGAAAGATACTGTTAGCCATGTTTTACAGGAACTGACAACTGATACGAAAGGGTGAAGCCATATGAGAAATCTTCTGAGTGTAATTCAAGAAGGTTCTGTCAGAAGAGGTTTTATTCCTGGCTATTTGCTACCGTGAGAATCAATGGCGGGGCCACGGGTTTCTTTTTCGCTTCACAAAGGCAGCAGATTGCGCACGAGCTGATAAAAGTTCGAACGCCGGTTTCCGTTTGTTGCGACCCACTCTCGCCAGAGACTATGAGATTGCTTCCGCAAATGCTCTAAATGTTGACTCGCAGCAGAAAGTGCAGAAACTGTGAAATCCCTGTTGTAGAAGGAGTTACAGTCATGCAATTCAGTATTTTCAGAACAGCAAAGTTGTAACCCAAACTTATGTTTTCAGATCAGAGCTTCGTGACGGCCTCTCCAAATCGCTGATGTCCTTTGCAGCCGTGATGATCGTACATCAGTGCAGGACACGTTTCACTTTGGATAATGTCTCTTGCCTTCGCAGCCTCGGTGTTCATCTCCGTAGGGTCTTTGGTTTTTGTTCTGGGGTCATCCTGCACATTTCGCACCAAAACACATCCGTCTTCAGGACACACAGAACCCATTCCTTCCTAAGTGGTGTGATGGCTGGACATTTCCATCATGTCCACACGTCCGCATAATTGGTTGAAAGATGAATGCAGGACCTTGGAGAGCCAGTAAATTGTTCCCAAGGATGAACCAGACTCTAGTGCGTCACCTTGGCCAATTTCTTTTAACTCTCCCTTTGTGTGGCCTTCAGGTACTGTACGAAATGTGCCTCCGATTCACTCAAATGTGCCAGTTCACCTAGAGTTTCCGTCACAATCTGGACTTTTAAAGAAACGGTGTTCGTCCTACGTGTAAACTCGTGATTTTGAAGATATTGCTAAATACATTTCTGACACGGTCTGTCCGTCGTTACAGCCGTATTTGGCGAACAGAAAAAAACTTTGGTGATTCTAACGTCCCTAAAACGAGATGAAAAACGCAGAACGGAGTGAACAGATCTGCAAAACAGTCAGAAAATGTTTTTGTTGCCATGAAGACAACTAAAGTCGACGGAATTTGCCGCCAAGAAATGCGTCGATCTGAAACCTCTTACACGCGCCGTTCGTTCTGCTTTCGCCCGATTTGGATCGTCTCATTTACTTCCTGTGCGGACAGGAAGTAACGTCGAGAGACGTGATATCGAGGCGGTTGGAGCGTCGCTGGCCTTGTTTCATCGGGTCGTCTCCTTTCCATCTGATAAGGAAATATATTTTTATGTAAAATTACAAAAAGGAACCTTATTTTCCGACTAAAATGTAAGTTACTTAAATGACACATTTGGATTACGGGGGAGGAGGAGGGAGATCGCTTCCAGGACAAAATGCTTTCACAAATTCACCATTGTAGTTCTGCTGTGTTAGACGGAGCGGCATGTCATGTCATTTTCTTTCTCTCTCTCTCTCTCCCAGCAGTTTTTGGCAGAAGAAGTGCTGCTTGCTCAAAATAATCTTCCTGGCAGGCTCCAAGTGGTGTCAGGACGGAGGGTCAGAGCGTGCAGCCGGCTGCCACACTGCGCTGCCCTGTAATTTAGCCTCCTCTGCTTCCCCACCCCACAGAGCTCCCATCCGTTCGTTTCCTGCGAGATGAAATGACTCTTCCAATTCCCCCTGTCTGCAGCAGAGCAGCAGAGGAGGTGGGTGGAGGGGAGTGGAGGGGGAGATGAAGTAGCAGCAGCAATTATGGAGAAGCCCTCCCCTCCTTCACCCCCTCTCTTTTCTCCTCTTTCCAACACACACTCTTACAAAGCTACGAGAGAGTCTGAACAGTTTTTTATTTATTTATTTTTTTCCACAGAAAAGCTCCTTTGGCTCCATTCTGCTCGCTCCTCACCTGGTGTTAACATGCAGCCTTTGCCTTTTCTGCATGTCATTATGCTGTGTGACGGGAGCCGTTCAAGCCCGGCAGCGAGCGGCCCTCACTGGAGGAGCCTTGTTTTTAAGGTGGGGGGGGGGGGGGGAGAAGTGGAATGTGGTGGCGAAATGGGGTGAAATTGCACCGATTTGCCAATTTGCACCGGACTTTAATTTTCACCATGAAGAAACTATAAATGTTTGATTTTTTAGTGTCATGAAAAGAATGGTTCTGGTTTGTTCTGGTTTACCCTTTTTTTATTTATTTATTTTTTTTGTCATACCTGAACATCCAAACCTGAAAATGTCAACAGTTCTTTTAGCTGAATTAGAAAGCAGCGGTAAGAAAACACATTTCGACTCTGATTACTGCCAGGACTTTGACTCAAGACATGACTTTACCTCTCTGACCACAGAGAGAAATCGGCAAATCTCATCCAATTTCTTATGAATCGCTCTGATTTAGACAATCAGAACGGCACACGTTCACGTCTCAGACAATGTTGTTTGGCAAACGCTGGAAAATCCGAGGAGCTTTGTCTCCTGCATCGAGTTTGACCCCCATCTCACCGGCCTCCAGCTGAGAGGTAAGCCAATATTCTGTTATTACTTTAGCTGTGTTTGATGCAAAATAGCCCATTATACTTCCAGGACAGAGCTATTGGCTTCGGCAAATTGGAGGAGGAAAGTAATTACACAATGAACGTATGCGGCCGGCTCGTTTGTCTGGATTGAAAATTGATCTAATAAAGCAGGAATAACGCAGCAGAGACGTTCTGATTTTAATGGGAGAGGCGGCGGAAAATGGTCCGACGCTGACCACATGCGATGCAGCAGCTGCTTGGCAAAAAACGCTCCGGTGGCAGAAACAATAAAGGTTTGGAGCAGAGATTAAATGCGACAGTAGGAGTGAAGGGTAACGAGAGCAAAGTCGCAGTCGGGAGGGAAGGTCACGGCGTCCAGGATACGCCGGAATCAGATACTTTTGGGAGATTTGCGACGGCTTGCGTTGGGTGAACAAAAGGTTTTGGACCTTAATCTGCTTTCGAAAGAGAGTTAATTGGCCACGCCTGTCCTCGATCCCAAATCCCAATCCCTCAATCTGACAAAACAGACCATGTGCAGGCAGACGATCATTGTGTGCAGAGACGCGTCGCTCCGACCTTTAGTAAAACACGACACCTGGAACAATAGCCTTCCTCAACAGGAATGTTCTTTTTTCTCCTAACTGAATTCCTTTATGGGGCAAAAGCCAAACAGTCGGGAATCTCAACGGGAAATGAAGCAGTGAAAAGAATGTCATGTTAAAAAGAAACAACAAAACAAAACAAGTTTTACAGCCATCAGTACCACCTCAGAACTTGATTTCAATTTTATGTGGATGAACTACCAGGCAAATTCATGGAGGAAATTGCAGTGAAGAAGCTATGAAGGTGTTAGTTTCTGATGTTGCAGTGTGTGTGTGTGTGTGTGTGTGTCTATACTGCACTTCCTAATTTTGGAGCGGTTTCCCTTCATATTCACAAATGCACTGAAACGGCACTAGAGCTCACTTCAACCAAACAGAGATCTGAGTATTCGGGACAGGCGTGAACACACCCTGCAATATCCATCCCCCGACCCGTAGAGGGCGCTCTGTGGTTTACAGTACATTCTTAAGTTAGTACTTAAAACGTGACATGTACAGATTATTGTTCAGAAAAGTCCTCGGGAGAAACATTTTCATCGGACCTACTTCTTGTTCTGTCACAACTCTTTGAAGGAAAATCTCGTAGCATTCAGTCATGCGTTTTAGTCGGGTCGGTGATTGTTCGCGGTTCCCTTCTGGCAAATTACAATGTGCAATTTCTTCAGGTAGAAAAATTAACTGCTACCTAAAAAAAACAATTTATTAGTTGTCAAACAAATGATAAATTATGTTCCTTAAGCTATCAGATGTAGAATCTCTGCAGGAAAAAAACAAACAAAACAAAAACAGGCAAGAACAAAAACGCCTACAAGATCGTAAAGTTTTCTTTTCTTTTGTTAATGAAATTAGTTATCTTTCTTAAATGCATTTCATTCTGCTTCACCTAAATCAAGCACACAGTTGGAAGCTGCATGACAAAACATTACTGGATCGTTTCAAACCTGTGAAACCTTCAGTGCCTGCGATACAGTAACTGCATCGATTTCAAAATAAACCTCCAGAGCTGAAATTCTCGCTCTGCTCAGTGTGTTCCACAGAGCCGCGGAGAAGCTCCTCTGGCTCCAGTTTGAATAAGCCCAAAGGCCCCTTCAGGAGCTTTTCTCTTTTCACACATCTCGGGATTCCAGTCCTCTTCTGCTCTTTCCTTCGTGACGTCCTCAGCAAAGACGTCAGCGAAAAGCGGCTCTGCTCCTCCCTCGCGGCTCCCTTCAGCGACTGACAGGGTTAAGCCTCGCTGCCTCAGGGGGCAAAATGTGAGATGCTGAGGTTTGGGGAACGGGCCATGAAATATTCCACTTAGTTTGGTTACCTCTGAGGGACTCGGAGAGATACCTGTGCCCTCAGGGACAGTGATCAATGTCAGGACGAGGGAAGGAGGACGGAGCAAACCTGCCGTGACGGCACAGAATAGAGGCGACACGAGAAGCCGTCTGTGTCAGACAGATGCGTAACTGTGACTTTCAATGGGATAGTTGGTTTTCTGGCCTTTTTAAAAAAATAAATAAATATCAAAATAAAGGTCAGCGTAATAGAATTTGAGAAATCTCTTCTTCAATCTTTGCAGAATGATGATTGCAGCCTGTGCTGACAAAGACCACAAAGGCGCAACTATTTAGGCACCTTTGAACGCACACACACTCATAATCACAGTCTCATGCCTCATTTCAGCCTCCTGTCTGTCTCGTAAACAGCGTTTTTTTTTTTTTTTTTTTTCTTCAGTCATTGTGAGAGACGCCTTTATTCCTGCAAATGCAAGGACATTGCTTGACTGTAGGCTCAGGAGAGCTGCATCAAAAGAAAACCCTTTGGAGACGGTTTTGGCGTTTCTTCCTCCCTGACGGAGAAGGAACCAAAATCCCTTGTTCAGTTAAAATTATAGCTGGATTACTTTTGTCCCTGTACAACAGCACTGTCAGAAGAAAATCTCCCCGAGCCAGATTTATGACTTGCACAAGTAGGCACACAGCACATTTGCAGTAAGTCTCTGTGAGAGGGTGAAGGCTGCTGTCCCACGTCTTGTTTTTCATCATCATCTTTCCTTGCTTTTGTCTCCCGCGCTCCCTAATGATGACAGGAGTGTCCAGGTTGAACAAGCTTTTCGCCCGACTGTCTTTGCCTCACGGCTCCGGTTTCTCCCCCTTTCCCGTCTTCTGATTCACTACGTCCCTGCTGACCAATGGCGAGGCGAGATGTAGCTTGAGGCAGGCAACATCACGGGGGGGGGGGGGGGAATTCATTGTTCCCTTTCTCTCCCACTGTCTGTCTTTATTTATGACACCTCCAGCATGACCGGGAACACGCCATGACCCCGGGGGGCAAAGCTAACCCACAATACCCCGGTGACAACCTCTCCCAAAGCCAGACCGGTCGTGTTTTTGTGGGTCTCTGATGGATCACAAGACAATAGCCGCTCTGCTCATCGCTGTGAGGGAGTCAGATGGGGTGAAGCTTGGGTGAATGAGAGCTATCAGGGCACTGCGCTCAACCAGGGAGCACATGGGGGAGAGTGATGGTTTTGATGGAGAGTAAAGGGGAGAGTAGGAGGTCCGACGCTTTTAAGCGTGACAGTTGAGTGTCGCCGGCATCATCCGACAGCGTCCCCCGGGGAGCGATGTCACACTTTTGGTTTTGTTGTTGAAGCAGACAATCTGAAGGGCAGAGAAATGAAAACATCAACGCTTCCCTCTGCCAGCAGGTAATGCGTTACTGACAGCTGCTACTGACGACGCACTGTGAGTTTGCGGAAGTCCTGATTTGCCTCTGAATCGCCACAAACAGATGCAGTTTCACGGTAAATGTGTCTTGGTCAGCCGTAAGCTGACTCAGCATCATTCTTAGAACTTGAGACATCTATTTTGGTCGCTAGCGAAATTTAGCTGGATCCGCCTGCGTTAGCGGATCAGTAGCAGATTCAGACGGTCGCCAACAAACGTGGAAACACCTGACAGAATTAACTAAACCACTCAGTAAGTGTAAGTAACTTTAGCTTTGGTGATTAGCTTTACCCCCCAGAGTGGAAATAAGGAGAATACTCTCTCCTGGGTATTGCTAAGACAGTTTCTATTGTATGTATTAATGCATATTAAGGTATAGGTAAGTAAATTCAACTTTCTTTGTGGAGTTCTCATTGTGGCTGGGTTTTTTCTGGGTCCTCCAGTTTCTGTTGATTATCAAAAATATCCATTTTAGGTTTAAATGAGTCAATGGACCCACCATGTTCATTTCTGAGTCAACGTGTCAATGTGTCCAGGACCCCCTGCAGTCCTGGACACATTAAAGTCCTTGTGGAAAATCTTTACCAAATTGGAGCAGTTGATCAGTTTTCCAGTAAAATGTACATTTTCTCCACAGTTTCCCAGAATTATTTGCATCACTATGTGAATTCTTCCAAACGTAGCTGGCGACAGACTCACAGCACGATTCAAATATTAATGCGTTTCCATAGATTTTCTGGGCCCCGTGGCCCAGTAAGCAGCTAGTCAGTGACATCATCTATTTTCACACTGGGTATAGATTTTTAGTCTCTGGAGGATTCCTCTTACTCTGAGAAACTGTCCCGATATGGAAAGACTCATATTGAACACCAGCACCGGGGCAGAGACTGGTGCCAGAAAACAAAGGCAGTGACCGGTTCGTAGTGGTAAATGGCCTGCGTGAGCAGAGCCGATGAAGCAGAAAGCGGCGTGAACACCTGTCTGACCGAGCTTCAGAGCAGGTGGACGGGCCAAAGAGCGAAGGTCACCCAGAGCCCGCAGGAAGTGCTTCACCGGGTCTGTCGGCTGGAGGGTCGCAAGTTAAATACAGCAACTGATATCAATCACGCGTACAGCTGTTCAAACAACTGTTTTTGCATGTTATGTGCACTCCATTACCTCTTCCTCAGTCCTGTGGATATGAGGAACTACAGCGTACAACAGTGAATCCTCACCAGGCATGTGCAGCTTAGGCAGGATTTACTGCCACTGCACACTTCCAGTGAGGGTAAGATTTTCTATAAGAGAAAGGTATTCTGCACCAAACCACTTTTCACAAAGAAAAAGGCAACAGCAACATTTTGCATAGACCAGAGGTAAAGAGAAATGTTGCGAAAGAATGAAAAGAAAGATGGACGTGCGGTCAGATAAACGTTTCGCTGAAAACCGTCCAATTAAAACTTGCTTCATTCTGAAAACCGAGGCCTGACAGGGAAACGTTTGGTTTTATGGAAACGATTACGTCACTGGAGATATAAAGGCTTTCTGCAACTTCAGAACTCAACTTGGACTCTCACACAGCGATGAATGCATGGAGTGTTTTTACTTGTCGGGTTTCTGGGACCATTGATTTGAAATGTGTGATTTAAATGGCGTGTTTTCATAACTTTGTTCATGCTGATGTACATCATAGATTGTGTGTTCTGCCTTTCATGTCTTTTAAAGACACTTTGTGCCATTGACTAGCATTCACAAATGTGGTTTTGGCTAAACCATTACCATCAATTGACTGTTTTTTGCAAATGTTTATCATTACCCCATGTTGAAACCATTTTTGTAACCTTTGTCGCCTTCAACTTTTGATGATTGTTTGATGTAAAACTGCATTAAAATAAACAACAAAAAAGGAAAAGTTGATGAGGATGCTTGTGTTTTGTCTTTCCAATAAACATGCATGGGGTTGTTGGAAAAAAAATAGGGAATAAAACTTTCATTTGTGGAAAAAAAAAAAAAAAAGTTATTTATGTGTTTTTAAAACTTGGAACATTCATCATGATTTGACGTGGACTCAAGCTGAGAACGGCATTCGTATTTACAGCCATATTCAGAAAAAAATCGTCTCTTTCCGAGTCGATTTATTCTTTATTTCAGCAACTCGACTGACAAAGTAAAACACATTATATAGATTCTTAATCCACAGACTGACATGTTCAAACCTCGACTTCAGGTAATTATAATGACTTCGTATTTATAGCACATTTTTATTACAGGAATGTGCACATAATTAAAAAATACATTTAATACCTACTTTCAGGCTGTTAAGGTACTATTAGCTACCTTTCAGTACCATTTCAAAGAGTATTTTTAATGCTCATTGGAACCTATGCTATGTTATACATGCCATTTCAAGGTCACACAGATGCTTATAGTGATAACAGTTTTTATTTCATAAAGGGGCTTTGAATGTTATTTCTTTTCACAGTCAGTCAGTTTCACACACAAAACCCTCAAAGTAACATAACTGGACAAGTGAGCGCTATTTGTTGGACGTCAGTGGTAGGAAAAGAGGCCTCTGACGCGCCTCATGGTGAGGTCAGCGTAGGTCAGCGGAATGACCGACCGGGTGGGACGAGTGCAGAGAAGCACAGGGGGAGGCTTTTTTGGATGGGGAATGTATGTGTCAGCTGCGGCTCATGGGTTTAACATTCTCACTTCGCGCTGCAGCGAGAGGGAGAATAAACGGTAAGCTGAACAACAAACGAGTCATGAAAGCGTCAGCTGCACAGAGGCCAAGCTGTGTGGGTGCAGAGGAACACGGATATCTCTCCGGTGCGTTTTCGCTTCCTCTGATGGACTCCTTCCTTGAATGGGGCGAATGGTAATAGCTCCTGTTTTCTCTCGAGCGTTAAATACGAATCTGACAGGAGGAGGTTGCTATAAAAAAAAAAAAAACGGCCCTCGTACATAAAACAAGGACAGATGAGACACGGTTTTATGACTGTTGCTTCATGTATTTTTAGCAGGCAGAAGAGTGTAGTCAGTGTTGTTTATGCATTAAGAGCGACTGCATCACTGGTGGCTCAGTTGTAGATATCGTCTGCTAATGAGTTTTGTCTGCAGGTGTGTTTATCTGCGGACATGAACAAGATGTGAGATCTTTTTTTTTTTAAATGTATTCCTTCTGGCTGCTGAGACTATGCTGCATCATTTATCAGTTAAAAACCTGCGCAAAAATATCACATACTGACAGAATCTCACAGCCTGACACAAGAGAAGGTTCTGTTGTTGTGTTAGTCCTCCTGCCTGGTTTCGGTCCGAAAGAAAACTCACCCGTCCATCATCAGTGTGTGGTTGCCCTAACAACCCGCATCATAAAGCTCCTGGAGAGACTCCCGTCGGCTCACTTGAGGAAGCAAATACTTTGTTGTTTGCTTACTGTCATGGAATTAGAGCTGAAATCAAAACCCACGAGCCAGGCAGCACTCTGAGGACCATGTGCTTTGATTTCACGTTTCAGCTCAGTCAGAAACTCCAGAGGATGAAGGCGGAGGCCTCAGCAATCGCCTGGATCCGTGACTGTCTGACAAACAGACTGCAGTTCTGTTTGGACTGAAGGACTTGGGTGTGAGCAGCACAGGAGTACCACAGGGGGCTGTACTCTCACCATCACTTTTCACTCTGCACACCTCAGCCTTCCAGCACACGTCAGACTCCTGTCATCTACAGAAATGCTCGCACGACTCTGCAGTCATCAAGTCTTTCGATGACGGTTAAGAAGCGGAGTGCAGAGCGCTTATCTCATCTCTGAACGTGAACAAGGCAAAGGCAATAACTGCAGATGTAAAGGAAGACGAGGTTGTAGATTTGGTAAAACGCCGTCACGTTATGCCTTAAAAGATGAAATGGACTTGAAATGAACTCGTGACTCCATTGGTAGAGATCTTTCGATTTGAACAATTTTCTGAAGTTAAGCATCACAAACTTTGCATATCATGATCATACGCTTAGTTTTCATCTGTCGTCTCCGACCCCCATTTAGAACGACGACGATTCTTTGGTGTTTTGGCGTTTAGGATATAGAATTGACGGACGCCTGAATAAAGAAAAATATAGTTTTAAAGTTTGCTTGGTCAGTCAGAAGATTAGAAAGAAGCCAGTTCATGGTTATTGTGGTTCCTGATCTGTTTCAGTAGCTGCCTGCCTATTAAATATTTTGGATTTGTTTTGATGAATATTTTCAACCAAAACAATCTCATAAAAACTATTACAGTTGCTGATTGCGAGCTCAGACTGAGTGGAAACGACTGCCAAGAATATATATATATATATATATATATATATATATATATATATATATTTTTTTTTTTTTTTTTTTTTGGTTTTCCTTGTATGTTTTCACATCTTCCATACCAGCCAAGAGAAAAAAAGTCTTTACACATGTGCCAAGAATAGCAAAGCTCTCATCTCAAATTCATTATATCTGCAATATGCGCCCTTTTCCCTTCCTGCCTTCTTTCGTGTTTGAAACAGATATAGAGCTTCAGTAGATCAGAAGGATTGAGTGCTCAAAATACAGCCACAGGGATCAGTGGTAGCACACAGAAACACAGATTTATTCGGCTAAATGCTGCGGCAATAGTTGCAATTTAAACGGAAAGTGGATTTCTGAAAGACCTCGGAAGAGAAAAGCACGGAAAGGTCTTTCAGGCAAACACAAACAGAACCGATTGCAGGTTTCTTTGCAATTGTGTTCATGTCAGCAGAGGTGCTGCGCCCATTTTTCTTATTTATTTTTAGAAGTGATAGGACGTTCAAAGTCTAGACGACGCATTTGGGTCGAAGTGCAAATAAATGCATTACCAAAAGTCGACAGATTTCACAGCATTTATTTACATTCTCGCATGTGAAATATCATTAATTGCTCCTTCTTTTTGATGACATCAGAAAGATTATGAAAGCGGAGCCGATCTGCAGAGACGGAGCTGTGTTTCGAACCGAAGCATAATCAGGACGGTGAAAATCGAAAAGTTCTCTTTCAGAAAGAACTTTTCCTGAAAGAGGAAAGGCCTAATAATGTGTCAAAGTCTTAATGGACGGCAAAGCTGGATTTCAAGAGTGTAAGCTAGGCTAAAAGAAGGGTCTCTCTCCCTACCCTCAGCCTGCCAATCTAATCCCCTTTTCAGATGTGATTATTTCCTTGTTCGCCTCTCCCTGCTCCCTTCCCCAGCTGCCTCCACTCTTCCGGTAATTAGCTCTTCTGGTTCCTTTTGTCATTTCCACTGTACCCTCAGTGTTTTATCTTTTCTTTCCTTTTTGCGCTTGTTGGATTCTTCCACTTTCTCCATGGTTCCCTGTTTCAGTTTTGTTGTCCTGCTCCATTCATCATTGTAAATACAGTAAAGAGATATCGAGACTTTTTGCTAACAAAGTCCACTGTCTTCACCCTCTAATCAGCTCAGATCCTAAATATTGCATCCAGTCAGAATGAATATCCACTTAAATGTTTGTACAACTAGGAAACGTGGAGAAAACCCCGTCCTGTTGGCTCCTGATGATGCTGGTGTCAAAATCTGCCTTGGAGATTCCAACATATGGTTGGATGGAAGAACAGAAAATGCAATAAATGGACCAGTCAAAACTTTGGCTGTAATATCCTTCGCTGTTTTGCAGACGCTGCTAAAAACACATGCGATCTGTGATTCATCTAACATTTCTTTCAACAATGTAAGTTTGATTTGATTCGACTCTTACATTGTAGATACAATATCTGCTTGTCAAACGGGTTCAGTTCAGACATACGTTCTTTTAATATCAGGTCACTTAGGCGGCGAATAAAACGAGTTTCCAAGCTGTTGGTTTCAGGATTCTAAAACGAATGCGTTTGTACGTTATGAAGAGGCACACGCTGTATCTGAATAACAATACTAAGGCCATGTGTTGGTCCATCTGCCAAGGACCCTGAGCCCAACAGCACCGCGCTTTGACTTCTATAAATAAAATCATAGGCCTCGTCTCACAGGGGCCAATAGGGGATCCCCTCCAGACCCCTCCCCGCTCTGAAGCGCTCTTTTTGTCAGACATCTCTTTTCTTCATTGCTGTCTGGGCCCCAGTTATGGCTGGACAGAGGTCACTTCACTTTCATTGCTATTCATGTCAGGAGATGAATTGTAATTCCGCCGGGCCGCACTGCAACACATATCCATCTTAACAAGTCAATTCATGTCTGACCGGCTCTGTGTTTTCCGCAAATCAGCTGAAAAATTGGCCACGGGTGTGAAATCGCATTCATTTATGCTCGGCCCAAAATCATTTTGAGTTCAGAAACCGAGCGTGATTGGACGCAGACAAAACAAAAACGCCGCCGCTCCACTTCGACTCAACAAGCATGCAAATCGCCAGCGTGCGGATCACGCGCAAAGATGTTTCATCAGGTTGTTTCACAAAAACAACGCCGCAGAAGTGAGTCTGTATCGACAGCGTGATCTACACATGCGACTCGTGGCGTAAACCACCGAGCTAATAGAGGTACAGAGTGGGACATTTAGAGATCTCAGCCTCGAGTTAAGCCGATGTGAGAACAGAAAACAACAACAAAAACCGACGAAGCTACATTTGGAAAGCGCTTCCGGTCAGCAAGAAGCTGCAGCTTTTAACGCAGCTTCTTGCGGAAACGGTGAAACGTAAGAGAGAACGATCCAGCTGAGCTCTGTACAGTGTATAATGAATTATTTAGGATTTTTAAAGTTTGGCTCTTTTGGGATGCTGCGGATGCTGCTCATGGCGGATAACAACATCCAGTATTGATCCGGATTAGTTGGTTGAATGGCGAGTTTGTTGAGGCTCAATACCAATGCAGATTTATGCAATCTTAAAACAGACCATCTCGAAAACATGCAGTGTTTGCATGTACGCAACGACGCACACACACTATATCCTTGAACCATTCTCATGGTTGGCATTTGGCCATAATTTTCACAGAAACTACAGATTCTGATTTTTTTTATTCTGGAGAAAGTGTTGCTAAGGACCTTCTGACGGGCATATGCATGGAACAAAGAATATTAATACATCCTTTAACACTAACGACCAGCATAATATTTGCTAACTTATATTAAAAATGTGTTTAATATAAGTTTTGTTCACTTAATTATGTTCTCTCACAAACCTCCTGAGGACCCGCCGTGTACAGTTGGTGCTTCACCCTCTTCATTCAGAGGTAAGAGACGCATGCAGTGTAAATCGGGGCATACAGAGAGGCGGCTGCGTTACATAAAGTCATTCATATTCATCTCCTTGGCAACTAAGAGATGCTAGAACAGCCTCAGCAGCTGTTCTTGCAGTTTGGATAAACCTTTACCTGCCAGCACCCATCCCTATCAATAGTACATATTTGAAGAATCTAAGTTAATACGAATTACACCATGTCACCATGTCACGAGATAGCCACAGACATGGCTATATAGACATGCTACAGTAGGGAAATCTTACAAGGCAGCACAGACTGACAGAATTTCTTTATGTACCCGAGCGTGGGTACCAGCGGTGATGTTTCCTCCTGTTTCCTCCTTGGTTCCAGCGACAACATTTAACGCATCAGTCAAAAAAAAAAAATGTGTCATGAAGAGAAAACAAAATCCTGTATAAGTGACACAATCGGCCAAACTATGAAAGGAAGTGCGACTTGCACTCATGCATAGTTTATATTTAGTCGCTAAGATTAGCTCTGCAGACACAGCAGAGACAACAACTCAGTTAAAAACCCCAGGGCCCTTTTAGGGCCGGGCATTAACATGCAGCGTGTGTGTCGCAGATACAAGTGGTTCACACCCGCGACTGAAAGCAGGCCTCTGAGATCGCATCTCTGCGTTTTGCTTTTCATGCAGCCATGTGGGCGGACAATGACACCATCAGCAGAACCGCTGATATTTTTTTATTTTTTTATTTATTTTTTGGTGCTTTTTTTTATGAAAATCACCAAGCGATTCAATCGCCGGCCTGACGCCGCTGTGCCGTGGCCCTGAAGCGCAAACCACATCAATAAATCCCTGAACTTGAAAAACGCGACACGTTTAAAAGCGCGATCCCTTTATTTGTAGTTGTTTTAGTGATTTGTTGGGGCCTCCGTACTGTTCATGACTGAAGTGAAGGTGCACATAAATACGTCTCAGAACTGATTCCATTCAAATTGCGCCGTTAATGCAGATGAAAATGGCCCAAAGCTACGTTTCTGCTGGCACCATAATGTAAAAGAAATACTGCCGACTAGAAGCACGTGAAGCTGGAAAATATTCAAGCTCACTAGTTTATGAAAGACGCTCTCAAGATTTGTCTGACCAGTGGCATAAGTTTAATTCTTAGCATATACTGTAAGTAGCACATGAGGGTGCGTAAGTTTCTGCACTGAAATTTGTGTTAAATAATTTTCTAAGTCAAATCCCAAGACATTTGCTTCAGACTGAAGAAATAACTTTTTTTTTTTTTTTTTTATGTCATTTTTATTTCACCTTTATTTTACCGGGGAAAGAAAAAAAACAAACAAACAAAAACAGAACGATGGGATTAAAAACTTATTTTTCAAGAGTCTCCTGGCCAAGAATACAAATACAACACAGAAAATAAGCTTTAAAATAATAAAAAGGATTAAATATCAGGAAAAAAAAACCAACAACAAAAAAAACAAATGCTAGCTGAAGAACCAAAAGCAGGTTGGTTGGAAACGGCTGCAGTTCGGCCTGAACAGCCAAATAAATCTGTGGTTCAGATTTTTATTTTTTTTTTTTAAAGGACCTGAAACGTTTTATTCCATTTTTCAAAATTATTTTGTCCAAATCAGGCAATGGAATCAATGCAGCGAGACGTTTTAATCTACCTGTCTGAAAGGCGGTTTGGGAGAAAATTGGCGGCAAATGGCGGCTGTCGAGCAATCATGGGCAACTTTCCGGCGCCGCAATGAATCTAAAGCAACCACATCCCTGAGAAACACTGAAACACGGACCTGTGACTGTCTGCAGGCTCTGATTGTTGGCTTGTTAAGCTGGTTTGAGAGGGTTAATGCCTTTCACACGTGTTGCCCGAAAAAAAAACAAAAAAAAAACAAAGAGACAAGGAAAGGTGATTTGCTGTTGATAGCAACTCAGGCTCTTTGTACACACGCTTATTAAGAATTCAAAAAGCTCACTAAGTACAACCACCATGTGTTCATGCTGCTTCTCCTTTCAATTATGGACTATTAGGCTTTTCTCAGACTATTGTCAGTTTGTGGATGAACACTGGCTATTATATTCAGAGTCAAACGCTCATATCCCACAAGCTCTGCGCCTTGACCGTTGGCAAAAACAGGTCAAGCAAAGCGAAGACGTAAAAAATAAAAACGGATGCGACGGTGTGAGAAAACAAACGCTCGTCTTTCGTACTCTTGATGTCAGACACACAGTTCAATCTCCACCAGAATCAATTCCAGCGTTGACTCTGTGACTCCAACACGTTGAGTCGAACCGGTGGAAACGACTGCCTGGTTTTGCGCCTCCGTCTTGGGAGGTCGTCGACATGGCTGTCGGAAACTACCACGATCACGAAATACTTGGCGCCCAGCTGACAAAACCGCCACATGTTTTCAGGCGACGTCAAGCGGCCGAGCTCGCTTACGACCGAACGGGTTTCTGCCTCCACGAGTGTTCTGGGAGCCGGCGTTAGATGGACCCACTTGTTGGACCCGCAGTCACCAGGTAACGGCTAATTTGTTATTCATGAAAGCCACTTATATGAAGGCGCCCTCAGCGGCACATAAATTGGCCATTTACGCAAATGGAAGACCATCTCTTTGTTCGCAGCGACCATTTTGGCTGGAGTAGGTGATGGCGATGGCAACGCGTGGGAGGCATAAAACATAAAGCGGTGCGGACAGCAATTTCACGTGTACACACAGAAAGCGCTTTACAGTTTTATTGATGTGTGTGTCGGAGGGGTTGGAAGCCTCCATTAAAGCTTCGGACAGCGGTTAGATTGGACTAAATTACTGTTTGTGTGTTTGAAGTGTCCTGCCAGGGGCCGCGGGTTGGAAAGTAGCTGGAGGTATAGGCATGAAGCACAGATTGTCACCAAAGCAGCTGGAGAGGGCTAATGAGGCCAGCAGGGGTTGCTATCTGTATCAGCGCACGTCTGGCCGGAACGCGGCAAAACGTGGAGACAGTCACCTGGAGTTAAAAACGACCGGCACGTCCCCGCTTGAGCGCGATACGCCGTCTTCTCTTTCGTCTTCTTCTTCTCTCCATAAAGACATATTTTGCTATTCCGGGCATGAACAGAGAGCGGCTCCACAGGTAGCTGACCGTTGGTCTTTAGCTACCTGTCAGAGGGAAATAAATGGAAGGCCACCTGCTGTGCCTGGAAGTGAAGAGCGGCGCGTGTCTGACTCTGCGCTGAGCTCTTTGGCTCCAGCTGAAAGAACCGAGTCCCACCTCAGTGGGATAGTGCGCACAGCAGAACATTTAGTTTTACAAAAGAAGAAGAAGAAAAGCTTTTAAAACTGCAAAAAGGAATGCCAACTTTGTTGCTGTGTTATTCATTCAAGACTTCTCGGAGAAAAAAAAAGACGTTCTCGCTCCTCTGGCGTTCAACAAATAAAAGCGACGTATGTAAATACGTGGCTTGAGCTGTGCGTCTGCTCTAAGTTCAACATTTTTCTCGCATCCTTGGAGATGAGAGGCAGCTGTTTCTTTCTCGTGCGCCGTTCCGTCGCGCCTAGCGGCCTTTCTCAATCACACGCTCCCCGGGCGGCAGAGGTTAACTCACAGCGATGAGCAAGGAAGGATATGCATGTATTTTTCCATTTCATTTGTTTGCCTCCAATACCTGACAACCTGTAGAAACAAGAAGAAAAAAAAAATGTCCACAGGACGTGAGAAACGCAGAACTGAGAGAAAGAACAGAACAAAGCGAGTCGCAATCCAACCAGAGCGCTTCGGTGTCTAAATAAAGGAATTACGATTCCAGCGTCGGCGCTCTTGTCATGTTGCTTTATAATTGGCAGGCGGACAGATGGGCTTCGTGTGACACTGTCGTCTTCATTAGCGCACCTAACTCGTATTGGGTTTGGTACCAGCCAAGAGCTGGCGATGGCGATCCGCGCGCAGGACCTCCCCCCGGTTTTGTGGCCGCGCAGCAGATAAAATCCTATTAAAGTGGAGGAATCAAATTAATGTGGCTGCATCTGGATATGCTAATTCCTGACTGGTGTGCTGCTCAATCTAATTCCCTCCCAAGAGTAATTTTTTGACAAGCGTGCCGCGTGCGACGATGGACTTCGGCGGCGGCCCCTCGCGGGTGTGTAATTTGGTGGAGCGTTTCATTTTTATTGGCTAAATTTCAATTAAACACAAGTGTATCCTGGTTTTGATCGTGGAAGGGCAGAAAATGGCAGCTCGGTGTGAATCTGAGCACGACCTGACATGTGGCAGTTTATGTGCGTCTGGGAGGGAACATTTTCATAAGCTAATTTGCATGCGGGAGGCGACGCCGTAGCACAGTTGTTAGCATCACAGTGGAAGGATATAGATCGAAGGTTGAGTATGATGTATTTTACAAACATATAGTGGCATTTTATAACACAATCAAGCGACTGGATTACCTGAAAATGCTTTAAAGAAATTTCACCTCCTAATTTAACATTTTGAAACTGGGCCTCTGTCTCTTTAAAAACTTCAGCTCCACCTGCGGGATGTCGTCACAAAGCCACTCCTCCATCAACCCGTCAGCAACGTTTTCATCGCTGTTGCACTGTGAAGGAGGAGCTTTGCTCTCGGAGGCGGGGCTCGGCACCCCGGGGCTTTTCGTTTTGGTTGCTATGGGAGATGCGAGGAATTCTCAAACGTGCACGAAAGAGACTAAGCAACGATCCAGATATGTTATCGTTGAGGAAAAATCACGCTTTCATGATGCTGCGCCTTTAAAAGGAGACTGGATGCATTTGCAGGGTGCACTTTTCAGATTTTCACGTCTGTGAAATGTTCTGGGAATCGTGCGTAATTTTCTTTCCTCTTCACGGTTCGCTCTGTCGAAGTGCCGTTTGCAAAGAGACTGGCAGATTTCTCGCCTCTTACAGCACTTTGGAGGAAACAGCTTTCGATATTCGATATTTTTGCACATACCCAAAAATAAATAAAGAAATAAATAAACAATCACTTGAAACTCTGATGAAATACATCGAACTTCGTGGCTGTAAACTAAAAAATGTAAATACGTTCAAGGAATGTGAATACTTTTGGAAGCTGCTGCATGGCGGTGACCTAATTTTTCAAAACAGGAAACGAACGCACTCTTCTCCAGACGTAAACACGGCACGTTTTACGGCGCCGGCGACAGCCGCAGACACGCGCGCGTCCTTTTCTCTCCCGTCTGAAGCTATCAAAATGTAAAATTACTCTCCGTGGAAAAGGGCGGCTCGGCCCAGCCGGCGGTACGGCGTGGACCTGGGGGGAAACGCTCAGCCGAGACACGAGAGAACAACAGGCCGGAGCAGAGTGAAATATTAATGCTTTCTCTGCTGGTCACTGGCCTTACAAGGTCATCTGTTCCCGTTTCATTGTTGGAAAGCAGCCTGACAGCAGAGGCAATTGAAACTGAGGAGATTTCCAGCTTGTCCTCACTCAAATTAAACCCGGGAAGCCGTGACTCTTTGTTGCGTGACCTCGGCGCACATTGTTACCTGCGAGGATGGAGGATGGAGGAGGTGGGAGGGAGGCTGAGTAGAGCTTTTTCTTCATTTATTTAGCTCTTAACGCTTCCAGCACGGCCGTTCCACTGTGAGGAACGCGTGTCAGTCTTTGGGAGTGTTTGTGGCGATCTGAGTGTTTTATGTGAGCAGTCTCCCCTCTTGTTGAAGGACAGGCGCGATCAATAGAAGCAATCAATGTTGCATGAAGGCTGGATGGTAGACAGTTGCTGAGGTTGCCCCCCCCCCCACACACCCTCCCCTTCTCCCCATCCTCCCTTCTTTACCAGCTGCAGTAAACAAACCCAGAAACGCAGGTAAAATGCACTGCACATCCCAGGATTCACAGCAGCCGCAGCACATTTCCAGGAGGATGCGCCGAGATGGAAGTCTGGCGTCGTACACCGAACAGTTCCCCTTCGTTTTTCTCCCACGCGCCGACATGCGCCGCACCATGACAACAATCTAACGTGTGACACAAGCACAGAACGCTGGCCACTGATTCCCTGGTCCTCGCCCAAATAATTATCATCTTTTGCTCCAAAATCTGCAAATACAATCTTCCTTTTCTTATCACTCCACAATCTGAAGGATTCTGTTGTACAATATAAAGTTTCTTTTCTTTTCGACACTTGAAGCCCACGTTTTGGCGCCGTTGATGATTTTCCATCAGGTCTTTTGGAGGACGTTTTTGACCCAGTCAGTATCGTTCATCTAACGAACGCCTCCCGGGTGTCTGCTTGTGTCCCAGCTGTCTTCAAACACGCCGCCGTCCTCATCAAGCGTCCAACCCGGATCTCTGTCTGCTTTTCCTGTTTCCACGGCCATTTAAAGTCTCCCCCTTTGTATTAAAAGCGATTAATAAAAGTCATAACTGTGGAACGAAAATATTTTTTGTGTGATTTAACCAGAGGGATACCGCAAGGCTCCATTCTAAGGACAGGACGGCGTTTCAAAGCGTCCCGATCGGGACTGTCCTCCCCCTGCCTCCTGTACGCTCTCAACGCCGTCACGTGTCCTGACGAAATGACACCAGGACGCTCGCTTTGACTCCCACGTAATTAACACATTTTCACGGCACCAGCCTTCGAGAGCCGTTTCGGGCAACGTGCCCGAGCAATTCTGGGCCGACATTGAGCGGAGGCGGTGAGGGAGAGAGCTCTTTCAGACAAGGGCTCTGATGCCCAAGCGCAGCGTTTAGCAGGGCTATATTAGATCGCGCTGGCGTGTTCGGGCGACGTGAAAATGGGCCATTTGATGAGCTCTGAGCCGCCGCCGACTCCCTGAACAAGCGCCACATCCAGCATGTCCCGGAATGTCCAAAACCACCTCACTGCCGGTCGTTTATTATGTCACATCCTCCAAATCACGCGAATTCTGTCTCTGCCTGCGTTTCGACTGGTCTTGCTGGAAACCTGAGTACGTCTGGTTTGTGACACAAATTGACATTTATTAATTTTTTTGTGCTGCTTGTTCTTCGTGGCAGCAGAATCTAATTCACTGTAAACTGACTTGACTCTGTGCCTGAGGGCGTCTTGACTTTTCTGTATGCTTCTAAAATTTGAGTGTATGCACAGCGGGGACATATAGACCGCGGTTAGAAAAAAAAAAAAGTGGTGCTTCGCATTCGATTTGAAGCCTCCGGCGGGACGAGGGGGGGAGGGGGGGGGGGGGGTGGATAGTCACTGGACGAAGAGCAAAAAGACACCCCTGCCAATTTGAACAGGATTTCAATGATATGGTTCCAAGGCTCAGTCAAAGTGAGGAGAATCGCAACTGTTCCCCTGCCAAAAAGCTAATCCAACTAAATTAAAGCTTTGCGCAGCTGCAAAGTTGACCAGCTTGTCACATGTAGAGAGAGACCGGTTTTCAAAAAGCTAAGGAAGTGCTGTGGTGCAAAGCGTGACCAATAAATGGTATATTGAAAGAAGTTGGGACTTTCTCATTGCCGGTTTGTGTCTATAAACGCATCCTCGGCCATCTTTCCACGCGTTTACGTCGAGAACGTTCAGCCGTTAAGAGTCGGCGCTCTCAGGACGTCACCGTGACGCGGGTCCCAGAGGTCAGAACTGAACCTGAAGCTTTGCAGCGTCATACCTCTCCTCATCCATGCAGCACAGTCCACTTTGGGAACGCTGCTTATTTTAGTAGAACTGAACAATGCGTCAGGCGAAGGCCGTCATGCGTAGCATGTGGTGCGCCTGTGCGTCCGTCTACGGGGGGATGCGTCTGTCCTACTTTGTGAAACGACAAATTCAGTAATGCGGTAATCTGCATCTCATAGTTGTTTCTGGAAATAACCGGTGGAAACAGCCCGTCGAGAGGGAAGCAAAAGGTAAGTGGAGGTGCCGAGAAAACGATAATGGCACATTTTAATGAAATCCCCGGAGTGGCGAAACGCTCAAGGGATGATTGGAATCAAATCACCCTCAGTTTCCTCCCATATCAATCCCGACTCGAACAACTCCCATTAGCTCTCCCCCCCTGTTTCATTTCCACGAGTTCTCGGTTGTCTTTCTCGGGTTTTTCACGGCCGTCACCCTCCGTTCTCCTCACCCGTGTTGCTTTATCGTCTTGCCGGTCTTTTAAGAGAACGAGCCAAATTGCCACTTTCTCTTCTAATGTTCCCGTCTTACTTGTTCAAAGCCTCTTGAAGCTCCATACAAAAATCTCGACTGTTTTGAGTAAATTTTGTTTTGTAGGACAGAGAAATAAAAAAAAAAAGTAGCCTACTGCTGAAAATGCAATCAAAACGACACATTTTCTTCACGTGTTTTCACAGACAAAATTCTGAAACACTTTGAAGGGATTTGCATTCAGCCACTGTAAGTCAACAGTACTTTGCAGAAGTCCATTTCTCCGCATAGAACCGTTCTGTGAAACCGTTCCATCTTAGACTTGGCTCCCATGTTGTCGTTGTGAAGTTTGGTCTCTGTCTCACATCTTCCACACCTCTGTTCTTTGTTTTTTTTTTTTTTTTTTTTTTTTTAAGGATGACCGTGCGTAAGCTTCACAGGAATCAACTCCCTGCTGATAATCACAGGGTCACCATGGAGATGGCATGTTTACAGACTAATGCGAAACGTTGCTTCTCCTCCAGGCCCAAAAGGATCAAATTGGATGCTTGATGTTAAAATTATCCACTCTCTGTTTGTTTGTTTTTTTTTGCATAAAATCAATATTTAAAAAAAAAAGCATTGTGTTTTATTGGACATAGTTTCTTGTTAAATGCAAGAATGTCCAGCAGTCCTTTCTGGCCGCCTCTCTGCTCCGACAGGAAGCTGAATTACCTCCTTGGCATGTCAGCAGAGTTTTGCATGAGCCTGTTCATGAACCATCTGTTGGATTCAGAGCATTGTGAGCATTCGGAGTTGCAGGATGTCTGCAAACGGAGCCATCTTAAACAGTTCCCACACCTCTGGGTTTCACCTTGCTTTAAATAATCTCCTTGTTTCCATAAACAAAGCTCCCCACTCTCTCCGCATCCATAATCACCGATACACTTCTGCGAATTTCCCAGTTTACGGCTGATGAGGGACAGATTCTGGGCCCCCAGGTCGCAGCGGAGGCGCAGCATTAAAATTGAATCGTGGCCATGCACAAATTTTAAAGGCAGCAGCGCGAGGAATTAAACCGACATGGGGGAACAAAAGGAAAACCCATAAAATGGAACCTCCTTTTCTAAATGAGTGAGGAGAGAATGACGCGAACGCGTTTTTACGTGCCACTGATGTGAAAGCGGGGTGGGAGGTGGTGGGGGGGGGTTGAGGGGCCCGGGCTCCACCCGGGGGCCCGTCTGGGATCCCGCGTTTGCCGGTGACGGTCGGTGCCGTGGCAACAGGCCCCGTCCCTCTGCTGCTCCTCCTCAAAGAATGCGGCGTTTTCATAGAAACTCTTCATGATGCGGCGGAAATGAGGGGGGTGAAAAAAAACAAACAAAAAAACAAAAACAAAAAAACAACCAATTAAAGCAACAACAAGCCGCTAAACACAAGCAGACTCCCTAATTTATCCTGGAAGCCTGCTGAAGCTGCTCAGGATGAAGCCGGGTTTGGGTCGCGCGGCGCGGCGCGGCGCGGCGCGGCAGACAAACAAGGATGGCAGAGAAGACTGCAGCCACCGGAGTGCCGCAGTCCCAGACGACTCATTAGCTACTCCAGGGGTAGGAATAAATTTAGCCTCCTCAATTAGCGGAGGGGCTGGGACGTACGTTCAGTTTCCAAACACCCGGGTCTTCAGAGGAGAACCTGTGCGCGTCCTGCGCGGCTCCTCGGACCGCATGCGGCCCCGGCAATTAATAAAACATTACAACATGTTTCCTCATCGTGTAATCCAGCGATTATCTCAGCGCCTCGACACCCGTGGCAGCTAAAATAATGGCGAATATAATCAGTATTTACGCGGAGCCACTGGTGTACTCCGCCTACGTGTGTGTGTGTGTGCGCGCGCTGTTACCTCTGCGCCGCGGTGTCTTTAGGCTGATTACAGCAGCGCCAGAGGGGAATACACCATTGTTCATGTTATTTATGAGCCTCATTTAATTGGGCTGAGAGCAGCGAGGCACTGCAGACGGTGGAGGGCTGGAGAGGATGGGGTGAGGTGGGGGGTGAGCAGGTAGCAGAATCGATCTGGATGAGTCCAAGGCGGATTGGACGCACAGCGGTGACGGGTCGTGAAGCCTGTGACGGATCCCGTCCCGTCCCGTCAGTTGGGTTTTGCTGACTGTTCATTTGTCAACCGCGCGCCCGTCTCGTTGGCTCGACGATCGCGCGGCGCTGACGTCTCTGTTGGATCCACTGGCCGCGCGCCCTCAATCAATAGCAATGAACGAATGCGGTAACGCATTTCATTTAGACGTTTTATTAGATCCGATTCGCGTTCGAACCGGTGCTGGGAGCACTGGGGAAATTAGGCCTGCGAGGCTTCAACACTCACTGCGAACTGTCTGGTTATTTATAGTTAATTAGTTCAAGTTTCCATTTGTCTGAGGCGCTTGGAAGGGAAGTTTGGTCAGTGAGAGGACTGCTTGTTTTCTCTCTTTATTTTTGGATGAGTATTTTATTTTCTGTTTCTGTAAAGATGACTCACCCAGGATGCATCAAGAAGGAAAAAAAAAAAAAAACATACAAAATAACCAGATGGGGGTTTTTTTGTTGTTTTTTTTTTGGACAACTCATAGCATTTCAAGCTTTATGTAATTCATCAACAGATTTACTCATTATGCAAAATATTCACTCCAGAACATTGACTGTCTGTTTTCAGGGTCATTTTTCATATGGAGGACGCCGTTCACCCCAAACCTCGTCGTCCTGACAACACGCTTCCAACGTTTCGCATAATGCAGCCTCTGCCTTACCGGCTGCCTCTCCCGTTTGTTTACAGACGCCTCCGGCTCTGCTGACCAGGTGAGCGGATCTCTGGTCAAGGAGAGTCACCGAACTCTTTGACCAGAGATTTGCGTCGCCTTCCCTTTCCGCTTCTGATTTTTCACGTCTTTTCTTCATTTCTTGTCCTTTTTGACTTCTCTTCTTTTCTCTCTCTCTCTCTTTTTCTTATTTCACTTCACAACGCACGTCCTTTTAAATCAAATATTCTTCTCCTTGACCAAACAGAAGCAATTTCTGACTCTTTCACTCCATTTCTCCAGTGTGGAGTTAAGCAGGACGCACGGCGCGGTAAAAGCCAGACGTCAGGGTGGGATTTCTCAACCACTTGTGCGCCCTCACTTACTTTCAGACATTTTAACAAAGCTGTTGAAATGAAAGGCTGCTGGGTGAAAAACGGAACCAGTCGGAAGTTGATCACAATAGTTGAGGCGAGCGATAGTTATGAGCATAATTGCTTTGTGCTTTAATTAAATTTGCTTGGCAGTAACAAGTTCAGGCAGCGTGTTGACGACATGCGTCCCCTTGTGACCGTAACTTTCATAAAATGTATTTTTCTACACATTTGCTGAAAAAGTCAACTGTTGTGTTGCGATGCGTCTCATGACTTACCGTCACGACTTTTAACAAACATGGAAAGAAAACATGTATCTGTTTTAATAAAAGTTACATACCGCAACCTTGAAAACAGTCGCTTTGCTCGGCCTCTTTCCTCGCGCTGCTGTCAGCGAGTCAGACACTCCAGAACTACTTCTTTTTCTTTTTTAATTATGGATTGTGCTTCGGTTGTGCAGTGAAAGCACTCAACCACTGGAAAAAAAAAAAAAAAAAAAAAAAAAAGAGTAAAGTAGTAAAGTGAAAATGGTTTGAAAAGGAAATGACTAAATGATTTTTGAGATTCTTAAACAGCTTTGTGAGGGAGCATCAAAAAGCTGGAGACTAAAAAAGAAAGCAAACCACAGAAGAAGAGAAAGCCATTGGCAGAAATCATGAGAATAGAATAGAGCCGCCCGTCATGGAGGAGTGGAAAAGCCTTGGTGTTCACCTTCGCAACAGGTTGGAGAGGCAACAATAACGAACAGAGCAGACTTTACGTCTCAAGGACAATTAGGTCCCTGAATATCTGCAGCAAACTGTCTCACGTGTTCTCTGAGTGTAATCCCTTCTGCCGTCGTCTGTTGGGGCATCAGCAGCAGAGTCGGGTCAGGGACGTAAAAAACGAGCTGATAAAGGAGGCTGGTTCTGCTCTGGAAACTGGAAAAAAGACCAGAGTCTTCATAAAACCGCAGGGAATTATGAGCAATCCTGAATGTCGGAGGGCGTCAGGATGAAATGCACGAAAAGAAGCTTCCGAGTATTAATGACAACAACAAGGAGATCCATCACTGAGCCCCGCTGCTGCATCTCTTTAAACCCAACACTCATCTGCATGTCAGCATCGTTCTGTACCAGTCAGACCTCAGGCTGCTTAACCCGCTGTTACCATCGAGTCTGATTACAATTTAGACCCTGTTCTCACGCCGATCTGAACTTCCTCCCAAACATAAACACGTATTTCTACGACTTTCCATCTCTCCTTAATTCCCAATGAAACTCGATCAATGTAGTAGAACAGCTTCTATTTATTCCTCTGCAGCGCTATCACACACCCCAACTCCCTACACGCTCCCTCGGAGCTGCTAATTCCCCCCCTAAAGAGGCTAGAAATGTTTATCTCCATGCATCATCTCTGCTCTCAGAATTAGATCGAAGAAGGTTTCATGGCTGGCGGTCGAAGGTGTGAGGCGTCCTTGCAGGCGACGCGGCTTAAGCACCGGCAGAGGCTCCACTCCACTCAGCTCTGAGAGCCAATAAACACGGAGCCAGATAACGACGACACTCTGCTGCTCTGTTCGTGAAATAAACAGAGCAGTAATGATACTCCATTATGGGATGGAGTATCATCAATTGGCAAGCAAATATCTGCAAGTTGTTTTTTTTTTTTGTTTGTTTGTTTTTTTTTTCAATATTATCTACATTTGCACTAACGGTATTTGGAAAATCGAGTTGCTGTCAGCTATAAATCCAGTAACGGTAAAAAAACAAATAAAAATGTGTGTGAGCTTTAGTGTTTTCCTCCTCCCTGAAATCATTTTATGCTCTAGAATTTGGGGAGTCATCTTCTCCGCCTCTGGTATTGACAGTACTTGTTCCTCTCCTCGGTTCTAATTCCCGGCGCTTTTCATCAGTCGTCGCCGGACGGAGAAATTAAAACCTCTGCCGTCCGAGTCCGACCCGCGCGCCGCTTTCGAGTTTGCTGACGCAGCCTCGTTTTTTTTTTTTGGACATCAAAACAGAGGACGGCTCGAGAGGGTCAGCCAAGTCATTTCCTAATGAGCTGTTGGCGGGTCAGCGTCGCTTTATCTGTCCAGATAGGAACCGCTGGCGGATAATTGGCCCGTTTCATAGCTGGGATGTTTTCTCCGGTTTGAGATTCTGAGCATTAACGAGCTGACTGTCACGATGCTACGGGGGTCAGTTCAAATGATGACAAAAAAAAAAAAAAAAAAAAAAAAAGACAGGGACTGATGACGCTCTCGCCGAGCTAATGATGTCTGCCATTAGCAGGGGAGAGCTCATGCTGCCACTGTCCGCCGCAACACACTCCGACAGGAGCTGGGACAACAACCCAGGATGTGTAGAAATATGTAAAGAGCCTGAATTTGATGTCCGCGCGCTTCACTTCCATGACGACATGCAATTAAAACTTGACAAATTATTGTAAGACCTGTAGGATGCGGTGATGTTATTTCTACAGATTCCCGTCGCCATGGCAAAACGATAAATGCTCTCTTTCGCTTCCGTCATTCTTTGAATCGGGACGTAGCAGCAGATGATCCGGTCGTGACTCCATCGGGAATTTAGCTCCGCACTCTTCCGGTGCATTGAGGGTTTTGGACGTTCATTAACGCACGTCTTTCTTAAAGTCTTGCTGAGGCATTTCAATCAGGAGGTCCAGACCTTGGCTCGGCTGTTGCAACGTTTTCACTTTTTCATCCATTTTCTAATGGATTTGCTGATTGGGGTCATCGTCCTGTTTTGTCCCACCTTCAGCTTCTGGACAGATGCCCTCTCATTTGGCTCTAGAATACATGGCTGCAGTTCGCGGTCCACTCGGTCGTTCAATCGCTCACAGAAAATTACCCTGCTTCACATTATCACGTTATCCTTCGGTCTTGTCTGTCCAAAGGACAGTTCCTGAAGTTCTACGGTTTTGCAAACCGAATTTGTTCTACTATTTTCTTTTGATCCGGAAGCCGTGTGTGGCGTTCCGTAATCGGATCTGGTTCGGAGCAGAAGAATCCTGGATCAGAGCGTCTGATCCGGGTGAGTTCCACTGTGGCCACCTTTTGTGTTTCTGTGAAGCTGGTTTTATTAATAAAAGCTGACAAGGCCATGGTCAGTTTGATGGGTGATTTATGAATGCCCAGAGGCACTTGGTGGGTTCCTGTTTGAACTGTAGCGTGAAAGGGGATTTGTTCTTTTTGCTATTTTTTCTCGGAGCATTAAAAGGTCTGACCTTGGGGCGGGTGGAGTTTGATTCAAACGGGCGAACAACAAGAACGCCTGCTTTTATGTATATTTGTCGAACCTGGGAAAAGTGCGCCGCTTTTCTACTGTTCTGCCGCTTCAAAGTCCTGCAACTGAACCAGCAGGATCTTTCTTTTGACGACTTTTAATTCAGATCTGGCTTTGCTTTAGTCCGGAAGAACAGCGAGTGCTTCACTCAAGTGGCTCTGACATGAATCAATGCGAAGCTGCGGGGAGAAATAACCGTCTAATCTGCAGTCTGGACAGAGGGTCTCTGACTCTCGCTGTGTTTGTGATGTCTCCGTCTGCGGCGTCGGCTTTGTGATCCGTCCCAGGAGTTTGGAAGCCTGTGATTTGCGTTTTGATTTTCGCTCGTGTCATTTTGATTTTTACGTTTGAAGCCTAATGCGGAGGCGCCTGCTCGTGCGGACACTTCGTTTTTGTCTTTAATGGATCTGAATTTCCAACTTGGAATGAATCGGGGAGATTTTCTCGTTTGATAAACGTGCCATTTTGTAATATTACTGACGTTCTGTCAAGACACCAGAGCGATACTCCAGTCTGCCTCCAATCAGATGAAACAACTTGTTTACATGTCTGAAAAATTGGGATGTTTCATTTCACACAATATCGTGCTCGACAGTCGGCTTTAGTTTGCGGCTCGGCAGCTGATGGTGAACTGATGGAGATCTGGGAGACTGTCAACACACTTTAATGTTTGTTGGATGTGCTATCAAAATAAAGAGACTTCAAGTAGTATGGAGACTTTATTTTAGTGTATGAGGAATTATTGTGGTTTTCTTCTCCATCTTCCCTTGTTTATATTTTAAAAACTTACTTTTGACATGTCCAACAAGCTTCAGCAAACACACTCTCATTCGTTCAGTGACTGCTCTCGCCCGGCACCTGCCTACCTAATCAGGCCGTAAATAATGTAAACACCAGCTAAGCCAGGCTGCCGTCCTGAAACATTAATATGTGACCCTCGATCTGGAGCCGAGCTCTGGGTGCAAATTCCTGACTCGAAACTAACCTCACTGCGGGAACAAAACCAAGCTGAAGGATCAGCCAATCAAAACGGTCCGAGGGAGTCAGACGTTCGACCGATCGGCAGCCAAACTCGCGGGCGATCCGATCGGGTCGTTAGATTTGCGATTGGCATGACGTTGGCCAATCAGCTAAAAGGGAGGAACCGCTGGTCAAAATTCATACATGATTGAAACTCGCATGTAAGCAAGGGAATTGGTTGGTTTTGTGTGTAAAAGACCCTAAAAAAAAAACCAAATGTTTACTTTTGTTTCTTTTTTTATCTATGAATTTAACAAGGTAAAATTCTTAACTTGCTATTTATTGGTACAAAATACTCATAAAAATTCTGGCCATGCAACTGAAAGTGAAACTGTCTGCTTTTTTGATGAAATATTATCTAAACACTTACGAGAACTGATGGAGAATTGTGACTGAATTACCAAAATATTGGTGAATGTTCATGTGCACAAAAAGAAAAGCAGAAAAGCGTGTCACTCAGATCGAGAGCGCATCAAAAGCCACGCACATCTATCAGACGGGACAGGCCTGGCTCAAGTTCGCCTTCATTTCTGCATATTTAGACCCATCCAAAAATAGAGATTTTAATTATCCAGCCATGCATGGCAAGACGGGAAAAAGACGGGCGGCTTTCCGAACTTGATTTTAGCTGGACCAGTCGACTGGTTGTGCCGGTTTCCAGAGGTCAGCCTTTAAAAAAAAAACGCAGGGCTTAGTTATCAGCCAGCCTGTAAATGACGTTAGTAGGAAAAGTTATTAAGATTTAAAAGTAATCAATTACTCACTTGTAACTGAGTGATTCTTTTGGATGAAGGGTAATGAGAATTAGTTGGTCGGTTGCTATGAGGACGAAAGCCGCCAGTCGCTGCCTTTACAGCACTGACGGGTTTTGTGGGGAGGAGTTTTATAGATCCCGCTCTGCAGTGCGGGCAGCTGCCTTCTCATTTCATCTCTGACTCATTCTGCTTCCCCTCCATCTCTGCGTTCAATCTAACGTTACTAGACTATCTCCCGGCTCTCGGGAGGCCTGTGTCGGCACCACCGCTGGATGGGGATTTCCAAAGTTATTATCAAGGCAGGGTCTAAGTAGCTGAGGAGGAACGGAGTGGGAGGAGAGGGGGGACGGAGAGATACGACGATGGAAGTCGCACAGTGGGAGAAATGAGAACTGGTGGACCTGTAGGCAGAGCAGCGTGCATTAGTTATCTGACATGTATATTCAGGCATTAAAAGGAATATCTTAACGCGACGCGCGCTGCTCTGTTTATTCATGCGTCGTAAAAGATTTGCGAGTCTCAAAGTCTGTTTAGGCCGTTTAAATTGAAAACGTCGGAGGTTTACGTCGACTGGCTTTTGATGTGGAACGCACAACGTGGCGAGAAAATAAAAACCAACCCAGAAGCTGTGAGTAAAAGCAGCATGTTCTGCTAACCCAGCTTCAATCCCCCCCATCAGAAACTCTCTGGTTGAGGCGAGCTGACACCAAAGTGTCTCTGACTTCCACACCTGAGTGGAGGTTCCACTCTCCTGTTCGTTTTCTTCAGCTCTTTTGGGCTGACGTGAAACTGTAGAGCAAACCAGAAAGACGTTAAACAACTGCAGGCAAAAGTGGCACAAATCGGATTTTTTATTTTATTTTTTATTTTTTTTTCCCCCCGGGGGGTCAAGTTACCAGGTCAGACTTTTTAGAAGAAGTGTGAAACGCTCAGATCTGGACCAGGTCAGATTTTGAATCCGACTCCAATCCGGTTTTGAAAATGATTCCAGTGGGAACAACCGAAGCGACTTTGTTGTCGCTTTGCGTCGACGTCTGTCATAGCCGTGCGCTGGCGGGAGGAGTTAGCGGCTCAAATAGAGTGAAATTATTAGAAGGACATGTGGATTCTCATCCGACCTAATGAAGCGTACACACAGACGAGTTGAATAAAAGATGACTAATTCAACGAGCGGCTAGACAAGAGCAAACAGAAAAATAGTTACAAATGCAATGAAGGCGGCGAGGAGAAACATTTTCCACCCGGAACCTTAAAGGAGCTCAGAAAAATACTTTGAAGGCTTAGAGCCCCATTTGGAAGTCTGCAATCCTGATCAATACCAATGGCTTCTCAATTTTGCTGTGCAATGAGTTCTCAATAAAACCGGTGAAGGAGCATTACGCCCACACACACACACACACACACACACACACGCACGCACGCACACACACACATACACACACATCCACCTGCTTCTGAATCCAATTCCAGAGACAACCCCAGCCTTGTCCATAATGGATTCCCTATTTCATAGAGCTGGGCTTGTGTTCCTCTGGCGCTTGGTTAATATTTCAGCCTAGTGTCCGTCCTCCTCGCCACAGCCCACTTTGTTGTATTGATTTATTTGAGCATTCCCTCTACCCACCTCGGCGGTGGGAAGACGATCTATTATGGAGTTTAATACCTCTCTTCTAGCTCATTTTATCTTTTTTTTTTTTCTCCTTTGCGTTTCCAGAAAACATTGCTCGGGCGCTTGTCGTGCTCCCAATCTGAGCAGGAGTCAGAAACAGCTGTGTCAATTATCTGGGGTTAAACAGGAAGTGTCTCGTCAGCCAGGAGGCCCACGGTGAACGCCGCCTCGTTTCTGGCTATATATAGACGCGCTGCGGACACTCTGGAACGAGGGACTTCCTGGTTTGGTGGGAGAGGAGGACGGAGGCCGTATCCGGACGCGGGATGTGGGTTGCGCTGCTGGGCAGGAGGAAGCCTGCTGTCCTTCCTGCGTCCTGCATCCTGTCCTTCGCAGCTGCTCAGGTTCTGAGACGCAGTCCCATTTTTAAAAAATACTAAACCGGCTGAATTCTAAGCCTGGAGATTGTGTTAAAAAATAAATAAATAAATAAATAAAAAACTACAAAAATAAAAGATTTTTCTTAAGTTTGTTTTTAACCTGTCCTTGAAACTCTTTTTCTGGCAACCAGCGGAATATGGATGGCTAATAACCGAGATCTGGTATCAAAAGCACTTCTGCATTATCTCCAAAGCGTAGAGCTCTTATCGCTGTGCAGCGTGACTTTTCTCTCTGGTCTTTCTCAGCGTTTTGCAGTCGAATCCTGTACCTGCACCTCGGATGCGTTGTTTTGTGAGAGTTCGGAAAGCAGAGCATCGCGGTGACATATCCTGCAACCTATCCTCTACCTGAGATTCTATCGGTCTAAATACAAGGAAACCAGACAGTCAGGTTACACAGGCAACAGGGAGCCGCTGCAGAGCTTTTGGGGCCCAAGGTCTCGCCACCAGACACGGACGCAGTGAGTGCGTTTCAAATCAGCTGCCTAACTCCAAGACAGAAAAATAATCACACACCTCCTAGTGGGAGGAATTAGCTTCTCTCTCCGGGAAAGATGTACCCTGGTCAGGTCACCGATCCATCACAGAGACACACAGAACGAATAACCATGCATGCACACAGTCACACAAAGGTCAGGTGACCTAATGTTCACGTAATTTGCGTGCTGAGACCACGTAATCCTGTGCAGAACGGCTCTTGGCCAGGACTTAATCCCAGGACCTTCTTGCTCCAAGGTAACGGCACTAACGACTTGAGTTAGCACTACCTAGAGAATAAGGATTAAATCAGATTAGCGCCACAAATCTGATGGCGTAGTCATTAGAAACGTCTAGCTTTCATTGCGCAAACCGCAAGATTGTTTTTCTGTGAACAAACATGCTAGAGCACCCGCATGCTGTCGACAAACTACGGCGGCGGGTTTCTAGTGTGACTAACCTGGGTGTGAAAGCAAGTTTCGAAAAAAAAAAGAAAATCCACCCACGTTTTGGATGAACGGACGGGGGAGGCGGGGGTTGTGATCAGGACGGAGGAAACGCTGGTGTCAACTTATGACACCAGCGTGTCACAATCAATCAGAGCCACATATAAGAGTTTGGATGTGCATCCCTCCCACTCACAAACAATGGCACAATCAGCAGAATCCATGGCCAATTCTGCCCCTTGATTTAGTTAAATGCTTTGCGATGGAGCCTGAGGGGGACGCGAGCCGTGTCTGCACCCCCCCGGGTGCTAATCTGTATCCCCACGTTCACAGTAAATGCAGAGCTCTTCAATAGTGGAGACGGAGCTGCCGAGTGCCTCGCGACCCGACGCCCTTTGAGTATTTGCAATCTGCAAACTTAGTTGCACAGTTCTAAAGAGGGCCATATAAAAATATATATATAAAAAAAAACAACTTTCCATGCTTTTAATCCAGCAACATGTCGCTCAGTTGGAGTGGATTTATGATGCCAAAGAAAAGCACAATTATGACTAAAAACAATAATTAAACTTACAGGGACGTCAGGTCGCTTTGAACAGCAGTCTGAAGAGCACCTTGAACCGCTTTGCAATTAGGGTAATTCAGCTGTGAAAGTACTGTACATAGTTCTCTTCGGCTGCAAACACAGTGGCTGAGCATGATAATTACACAGTAAATTACAGTCCCTCTAAACTGGATTACAATAGATCCTGCAACCGAGTGGCGTAGTTAAATACCGCAGTCAACCAACTGCACCTTTGGCGAGCAAAATTCCAGCAAATAAGTAGTTCACAGCGAGAACGCAGGGCAATGTGAAAGCGACTGCTCACAGACGCTGATTGGAAGGACTCCAGCTCCATCTTGTTAATGGAATAAGAAATCATGGTGATTATTCCGCGGAAGGTTTTTTTTTTTTTTTTTTTTTCGGCACGCTCTCCGACCCGCTGCGCGGCGAGAGAAAAGCCTCAGACTCTGACTGCGTCGCTTTATTTAACTGGCAGCCGTTCCTGAGTCACTCCCAACTGCAGGTCAGTGCGAGAGTGTTTTATCACAAAGGCCTTTCAATGAGCAGACAGGCAATTACACACAGCGGCACACTTTTCATTTTTCTTTTCTTTTTCTTTTTTTTTTTCTCAAAGGTCAAGAGGCCAGAAAAAAAAAAAAAAAAAACATCGTCTATGGACCAGCACGCAAACGGCAGAAAGACCTGGACTTTACATGCCGTCAATTTAAAGTCTCAATGCATATATTTAACAGGCAGAAGTTAAAATACATATATTTATAGTTCATTTTACATGATCGCCTGAATAGGTAGAAAAGGCTTTAAAAAAGTTGTTGTTTTTTTTTTCTGGTTATTATCAGCCCTTTATAATGACTTTAATTTGTTTTTAACTCAACTTTTTGCTTTCACTTAGACTCAAGTTGGAACCTGAAAACATTTCAGACAGTCTTTAATTTAACAGCGCAGAAACACATAAGAAGGAAACACAAGGCATTTATTGGCCCAATTTAAACCCCACTGAATACAACACCAAAATGTCCACTTTCTTGTCCAAATCTAAGGTTTTTGTCATTATTATTTTCTTTAGTGGATTTTATTTGATAGTGAATTGATAGGAAAGTGGGTTGCGAGAGAAAGCCAAGTAATAACAAACTATTACTTATTAGAGCTGAGTCATTTCTCTGTAAGTTTGGGAGACATGGGTGCCGATGTGGTTAACATTCATGCATACAGGTGTCAGATGTTGATGGTAATTTAATCTAAATCACTCGAGCGGTTCCAGATGTCTATTTCTACGTTATTGTCCAAGCTCAATTTTACTGACGGACACAAAAATTATGAGCTTGACTCGAAAGGTGGGAACTCCTCCGTCAAGACGCCTCCTGAAATCCCGGCCCAGATGAGGAGCTGTGAGGATCGTCCGGGTGGAATCTGGACGTGACAGGCTGACCGGCTGACCGGCTCAAGGTTTTTCTTCGGAAGACATTTGGTGACGAGCCGCTTCGTTCCCAAACTTCTTCTCGTGGCTAAATAATGTCAGAGCAACTAGTCAGGAAAGTTTTCTGGCTTGACGTTTTGTAATATTTGGAGGGTGGATGGGGTTAAGCGGTCAACGATAAAGGGTCAGTACGTGTATATCAAGTGGTTGACCTTAGGTCATCCGATGCCGTCAAAAAGGGTTGGCGTACTCCGATGTCGGCTGCCTCAAGGACACATTACATGACTTGATCCAAAGGCCTTGAGCCTTCGATTAGAAAGCGATCGCCCCGTTATTGAGTCACGCGTAGAGAATGTATTTCCATCTATCATCCATTTTCAACGCCTACTTAATCTTTGAGTAAGCATTGAGGTTAAAGGGTGTTGCGGACCGGTCCAGTCCGTCACAGGGCAACACAGAGACGCGGGACAGGCAACCAGGCAGTCCGTCTAATTTCAGTGTTACTGAACTGCAGGATGAATTCACAACATGCATTGGGAGAACGTGCAGAGTCTTCAAAAAAAAAAAAGTTTGGGCTTCTTACTACGAGGCAAAAGTCCTGCGGAGCATCTCCGGATGTAAATCACATGTTCTATCCAAGAAGTAACGGTTTCATTTGAACTGGCCCGGGATCCACATAAATCAAGAAGCGGCGTCGCGAATATATTCTGCAGCTAAAAATGAAAAGTTGCTGGTTTCAGAGAAACATTTAAAAACAGATTCGAAAGCAGGGAGTTCAGCCATTGATCAACATCTGCAGTGTGTTTACTATGCACCGCTCTAGTGATCTACGACCCTGAAGCAAAGTTCTGACTCGAGTCTGGAATTTATTTTATTTATAATTTTTTTTTTAATTTTTTTTTTTTTAAAGCAACACCAGAGGAAACCCTGCATATTTCCACTGATTTCCCTAAACAGTCGTCCCCTTGTGAGGGAATTTGGCAGACGTGCGCGCAGCGTGTCCGTGTGCAGCGGACATAAATCAGGCCCTGTTGGCTGCAACATATATCAGAACTTTATTACCTGGACATCGATCGGGCCTCAGACAGGCCGGTGATGGGGGGCTGCGGTAAGGGGGAAAATGAAATTCTGCCTTTGGCGTTTTGTTTTGATATAACTAACTAGCCAAGCGGCGAGGAGAGAAATACCTTCGGTTCTCGACTTATGTCTTCCATAATCCATCAGAAGTCGACTGGCTGTAAACCCTCAAGGACGAGATGGCTTTTTTTTTTCTATTTTTTTTTTTCCTTTTTTCTTTTATCTTTTATTGCACTAAAGAACAATAATAATAAAGTTGTGGTTCAAGCGGCTGTGGTAACGAAAGGTGGTCTGAGACGCAAGCCGTCTTCCTTTTTCATTATTGAGGCCTTTCCGAGAGCCAGACCTGCTCCACATAACATCACCGTCCTGTGAAAATAACTTCAGTAATCAAACTGTTCACCTTCAAAAAGCAAATTAGAAAAGCTTGCTTATTTTGTCAATATGCGCTTTTTGATTAAAATGCAATTAGTTGCGATTCATACACAAACTCCAATTAACTCAACGGAAACTATTCATCGAGTTAATTAGAGTTCCGCCATGCAATTTATTATCGACGCCCGGAAATAATGACGGAAAATCCTATCCGAGAATATGAAGCGACAAAACCGCGAAGAGCGACATGTCACATCCGGGTCCAAAAAAGAACAAAAACAAAAATACTCGGACATATAAAAAGACGAGTGCGTGTCATTTCTATGGCTTTGGGACTCAAGTGAACGACAACAAGATCAATTATTCACAGACAAATCATGGAACAGCGGTTGGAGCAGTGGCAGCTGTTGTCTAGGATGTCACAAACAAAAACAAAAAAAAAAGCCCACAGCAACAGCCAAATAACTGCCTCATTTAAGGCCAGTGTTCATGACTTAATTAGAAAAGAGTGGGTGTCCAAAACTGCCATCCAAGGGGGAGTTCAGACGCCAGAACCGCCGCCGACCTACTTTTGGGGCAAAGATTCTGTGGGCTGATGAGATGAAAAGTGGACGTTTGTTTTAGAAGGCGTGTGTTCAGAAAAAGAACATCATCCAGACGTTGCAAGGACGGTGGAGGTGGTTTGAGGACAACTTGACATTATGCTCACAAACTCAAAGCCTTTTCTTGGGAGAAGAACGGGGCCGTCCAGCTGCTGCCGCCAACGACGGAACTGTTATTTTGTATGGTTCTTTTTTTTTATTTCCTAATTGAATCATCATTTGGACATTTCAACTCAGACTGTTAAAATTTACTTGATGATCTGAAAGATTTAAGCAGCAGAAGCCACTTTTTTTTTTTTTTGATACGTCTCACGTCGTTTTTTTTTTGTTTTTTTTGTATGAACAACAGTGTGGAATAATTTCTTGCCCTGACAAGCTTAGGCTGTGCGTATGCTTCAAATGACAAATATTGCAATTAAAAGAGGAGATATGACTCTCAGATAAATAAATAAATAAATAAATAAATAAATAAATAAATAAATAAATAAATAAAAAGCCTGTTTGGCTCAAGTGGGTCTTTTCATGTACCAAGCACGGCAGCCGCTGGGATTCTCCAGGTTTCACATTTAAAACTCAAGACATTGATTTTAAGAAGAAGTCCTGCTAAAACGAACCGTTGAGGGAGAGAGCACTGTCAGAGTCTCTCAGGGTTCAGCAGAAAAAAAAAAAGAAAAAAAAATCTATTTACTTAGCGAGAAAAGCACACATATGTGTGTACATATACGCACCGCCACGCAACCGAGGAGGCACACGTACACTCCCGCGCTTATACCCCGCAATCACACACAGATAGCGGATTTCGGATCAATGCCGGAGGAGAATCGATGGACGGTGGGGGTGGGCAAAAGCCAAACCGCTCGGGGCGAAGATATATTTAGAAAGGTGAAAGACTTGCAAGTGGGACGGCTGTGGAGAGAAGACAGCGGTGAGAAAATGAGAAAAGGGCTACAGGAGCGGTTCTGTTCGGCTAATTGATAAGTAAAGCTCTGCTCGAGGGGTGTGTGGGGGGCAACCAGATAACATCCCACCTCCCCAGGGTTCCAGTTCCTGGAGGCGTACCTCACCCAGACACCTGCACAAACGATCAGACTGTTCACATGGTCTTCAACCGAGCCAACAAACTCATCCTTCTTTGTTAAGCTGAGCCAGACTCGCACAACCTGGACACGTTGTCTGTCCATCATAGAAACACACACCGAAGGGCTAATTACAATTAATTAAACTAATATTGATGTCGGATGCGTGGGAGGAAGACAGACTACCTAGAGGGAACATGCAAAGTCCACACCGAAACCCCCGCTGGCTGATATTTGAACTGAGGATTTATTTGCAACAATCTTCACCCCCCATGCAGCCCTAAGAAGTCATCCAGCAAAAAAAAATAAAAAATGTGTAGTGAAGTAATTTCTACTCTGCAAGACGTAACACCCCAGCTCCAAAGAGGCCGAGCTGTCTGTCTTCGCCCGACAGTTTAGTCTGAACCCTGAATAGAAAAGGCTGAAATATTCCTGTGACTCTCGTCTTGGTGAATTCTACAGTCCCTGAACTCCCGCTGTGGTCCTGTCAGCGCTCCAGTCTGATTCATTTTCTCCTCCCCCTTTTTCTGGGTTCCACTCCTCCTTTACATGCGAGAAGTCTGCTCAGCACCGCATCAGAGAATGGAGCTTTCTTTTTTTGGCAGAAATTTGGGCTTTGCTCAGTCAGCTGAGGATCCTTCGCCAACTCTTCCACCCACTTTGTCCCTTCCTTAAATGATGAAGGCGTCTCAGGACCAGACGACTGTCTGTCATGGCAACAAGTCTGCAGATGTGATCGCTGCTCACCGTGTCAGATGTGAGGGGGTTTACAGGTGAAAGCGCCCGCAGCAACTGCTGAGGCAACATCTGGCCGGGGTGAAAAAAAACAACAAGTCTTGCTTTTGTAGGGCAACGCTCCTGTAGGAAGTGTCAAGAAGAGAGAAAGAATGCTGAATCTGAACATTACAAACTTCACCTCTCAGCCATGTCTGCCTCCTGCCTGCGCCGTCAATCTGAAAGGGTTGCAGGAAAACAGCTTTGCAGAGACGGAGCGTGAGGGAAGCAATGAGTAAATCAAGTGAAATCCACTGAGAAACTTCAGGTGAATCCAAATTCTGGAGCCTTTGGAAGGTGTACTGGCATGTGGACATGTGATCTCTCAATGGATGGATGGATGGATGGATGGATGGGAGTAAGTTAGTCCATCTTTTGGTGTCAAAAGAAGCCTTGACAAGAGGATTCCTGAAGGGGTGCTATCATACCACACGTCTCTTAACCCATGAACATTTCAACGTGAGACCTCCATGTTCTGATTTTTTCCGTCCAACACGTCCCACAGACTTATTTGGATCGAGATGCGGGACGTTTGAAGGCCAACGCGACACCTAAACTTGTGGTGCTGCTCAAGCCGTTTTTGCTCCCATTCCTCAACGTCGACGTCCAGTTGTCCTCACTTCACTCTCCGGCGGTCATAATGTTATGCTTGGTGCGTCTACCTGCAAACGGTTAATTAAAAACACTATTCTCAGTACCCAGCTCCACGAGCGATGACAAGCAAAGCGTTTTTTCTCCTCTCCATGATCAGAAACAGGCTGACCTGAGTTCAAAAGCTCAATGCATCTCTTCAGATTCCTTTTTTTTTTTTTTTTTTGAGTGAAATATTAAGCTGACCTTTGTAAATTACTTCTCCACAATGAATACTTACAAAGAATGCACTCCGGCTGCACCTTCAAGCGCCGGGCGTGATGAAAGATGCTCAGAATAAAGGGTGAAAATAAGGCTCAAGGCTGAGCGGTAATTAGTTTCCCCATTCAAATTTCGGCTATTGTGCCTCGTCCTTCGCTTAATGTAGACTTTGCAGGGGAACGTTAATGGAGGCAGCATTAGGAGCACATCCATAAACATTTCTGCTTTCTCATCTCCATACGGGCAGGAGAAGAGGGCCCACCCACACAAACACACGCATCCACAGGAGCGGGGAGGCGTGTTCGGGGTGCCATGGAGAGTGATGGATGAAGGTATGTCTGAAGGCGGAGCGGGTCAAAAAGGCGAGCGACTGCGATAGAGGCAACGCCCCGTCACCTGTCACTTCTGCCAACAGAACCCCTCCGGATCCTCAGCAAATGTCAGGAGGGAAGCTGTGGCCTGATGGGGGGGACGAACGAGGCTTTCTGTTGGTATCCGGGCCCCTGGAGCTGCAGCGACTCGGACGCGTTCTTGGACGACAACGTCTCGACGAGTCGAAGGGCCTTTTTATCCCGACGTCAAACGGGTTTTCTTCAAATAGACGAAAACGTTCTTCCTTCAATGCAGAAAATGACGGCCTGGAGCTGATGACCAGCAAAACACATCATCTCTTCACGGACCTCTGCTGCCACCTGGTGGCTGAAAAAAAATACTACCCCACACCTCTGCTGTAATCAACATCTGAGTCACAGATTAAATTTCTGAGCATTTGATAATCAAGTTGAATGTTATATAAAGACCTAATGAAGTTCAAATATACATTTCCAAATTGATTTGTGACGTTAGGGGAAGCAGACCATAAAGAAATACCCTGAAATTATGATTCTAAAGTTTCACACGTCTTGCTTCCTGACTTCATTCATATTGATTTATCAAACTGTCTGTTCTCTGTGTCACTTCGACTTTTTTTTTTTTTTTTGGTTTGATGAAGCCTCGCTGTCGGTCTGCAATGTGCATGCAGCCTTAGATCTGAACTCACACTTTTGAAAATTCCATTTTGTCACATCCCTGTATTTTGTTGAGATTTGGTGCGATGAAACAATTACGGCGTATCATTGTCGAGTGGAAAGAAAGTGGTTGAGTGCTTTCCCACAAAGTCACCAAAAAAAAATAAAAAAAATAGCTCAAGTCGCGTCAGATTGGTTTGCAAATGCGCCTGGACGTTCATTTTGAAGTGTTGCCGCAGATCCTCAACAGGAAACTCTGGATGATGCTTTTTGCTCTTTAAAGTTCTCCAACTGACCTGAGGCCTTCATAGAGAAGCCGGGTATATATCGAGATTGAACATCAGTATCGCAGTAGCCACGCATCACAAAAATGAGTTTGTTCTGTTTTAACTCTGCAGCTGCTGATATCCTGCAAATCAATCTCTAGCTATACTTTATTTATGAAGGCACCAATCATGAGTCATCCAAGGGTTAAGAAATGAAAGTGATTGGCGTTGAAATGCTGTGATGTCTTACTGACATCTGGTGGTCGGTTCTGGTATTACAGGGACCGCTTTGCCTGAGGGAATGAAATTCCCATGGGAATTAATGATGAACTCGTCTCCTCTCTCAGCTGACAGATGACGTCAGCTGCTGTTGAACATGTGGAAGAAGTCGAAGGCTCAAAGGCAGACAACAGAAACATTTAGTCAAAAAGTGTCCAACAAAAATAAATATTTTATTTTTTTTTTTTTTAAGGTTTATTGGCTCTAGTGGCCTTTATTTGATAGTTAATTGGGTAAATGAGAGAAGGGGAAGACATGCGGTAAAGGTCTCAAGGCCGGGAATCGAACCTGCGACACTATGTGTGAGTTGTGCTTAACCCCTGTGCCACCACATCACTTCTCCAACAAAACCTAAAAAAATAAATAAATAAAGACATAAAAAAAAAATACCTTGGATTTTCTCTTAAGATCTGAACAGAATGAACTTCACAGTTTGGGCCACTAGATGGAACCAAAGATGTGCTCAATTTCTCTTGCTGAACTAAACGAGATTAAACAAAGAATTGAACGTGTAAAGTACATTATTTTTGTTTTTGTATTGACATCAATTTTATTGATTGCGCTCCACTGTTCACAAAGTGAATTCGACTTGATATTGAATATTTAGGGCCACCAGATGATCAAACTGGTCAGTAAACAAGAATCCAGCTTCATAACTGAAGCGATGCCTCTCAGCCCGTTTAAGGGCCTCTTGCCTCCCAAAGAGACGCGCGTCGCCTCCGACGTTTCCTTTCATCCGTCACACACTTATTTAATTCACATTCTTCATCTATCAGGAGCCTTTTGAAAAGCCAAGAGTGCGGAGGAGGAGGCGCTCTTCCTCCTGAAAGCCTGCGCTGCTGGACGGCGGACGCTAATTGAAAGAAACAATGCCGGGCCACATGTTCTGAAGACGCGTCAACTGGCCGAGGCGCTCCGGAGACGCGGCGGCGTGACCCCGCTCCTCTCCTTCATTTCTCGTCTGTTGTTGCTCCGCTCAGCGCTGAAGCTGCTTTCATTAGACTTCAGAGGCTCACAGCCCGAGACTCAGCAACGGGGATAAAACTTTGCAAACATGTTAGACTAGAAGTTGATGCACAGGAAAACATTTAAATACATATGCAGTCTCCTATACGTGTGATAAAATGATGATGTTTTGTCAAGCGACTGGTTGATTTTGATGCAACGGTTCAGCTTCATTCGTGCTGCATCAGATCTCTTTTGCTGTTGTTGTTTGCTTCAGATTTGTTGGTATTGTGTTCAAGTAAAGAGAGAATTCGTGTCAGGTTTTGGACTCGGAGCGTCAGGAAATGCCCACATTGGCTCCGAAGTCCAACATGGCGGCATGTGGAAGGACAGCAGTTCAAGCTGTAATCCGATTAAAGACCATCTAACTTTACATCCAGTTATGTTTCACTTATGTGCTGCTGCCATTGTCGAGCAAGCTCTGCACTGGTGGTGTGCTGTTCAGGAGGTGATTGTTCAACCATGTTGGATTTCTGTAACTATTTTCCACTGCAAATGAACGTGAAACGGTTCTTTTACAGACACCGGTTTGGGCGATTCAGCCACACTCTTCCGATGCGGATGACATGCAGACGAACTTCGCTCGTCGTTTTGATTCACGGCAAACAACTGCAAAAAAAAAAATTTAATTTTATCTTTCAAACTTCGCGGAACAAAACATCTGTTTCAGTCACCAGGCTTCAAGGTGACAAAGAAGTCGCCGGCAGGTTTCCATAGAAACGACGTCCTCACAAGTCAGTTTAATGACGACGACGGTGGGAATTTTACATGCAAACGTTGACGCTCATTTGGTCCCTTTACCCGTTTTTCCACATGCAGTTGGTGATCAAAGGAATTCAAACAGCAACAACTAAAAAGCTATGATTTATTTATTCAAGTAAAAGTGCGTTGTTATTGAAGCAACTTTTTACCATAAAGTGGATTAACGCCTCTCTCCGGGATCAAAGTACTTGCGTCGCTTTTTGTGTTTTGTTCATTTACAATTCTGTTTCATGTTGGTTATTCAGCCACTCGTTTGTGCATATTATAATATCATGCGGCTTAATCCTCTGCCCACTGCCTGGATCACAGCTGACAGGAACAGAGAGCAGCTTTATCCAGGGGCGGAGCTGTTTTCAGGGAGGCCAGTCGCACTTTCATTTACGGCGTTTAAAGAAATCCCCAGCGATATAAATTATTGCTCAACAGAAGTAAATATATCCTGACCTCACTAAAACACTGGAGTTCCAGACCGCGAGTTGAGTCAAAGCGGGAATCTTTTACACTCTGTTTGCACCGTTCCCTGGAAGAATACACAGCAACACACTTTGTTCTCCATAAAAGTGATTTATAGGTCAACAGGAGGCGACATCAGCAGGATGTGACGTCTCCATGCGGAGATGTGTGTGTCAACGTAACGTTAAACAGCTGCTGGGCTGGACTAGTCTGCCCAAGTCCTTTGTTTTTTGTTTTTTTAATGTCCATCTTATTCCTATGACTCATGATGTTTTGCATGAATTACAAACTGACGTTCTTGCGTGTGAGCAAATCAGTGAGCGATTTAAAATAGTGCTGCCAATCAATTAAAAAAACATAATCACACTCTAATGCTGTGCCTGACTTTTATAGCACAGTTGAGTGACTTGTTAGACCGTGTTACGTGTATCAAATAATGGTGTTTTCACCAGCACTGCGCTGCAAAGTAGCTCGAATAATAATGAGCTCGCCAGATGCGCAGTTGCTAGTCTGGCTAGTCTGAAGGAGCAGAGCGGGGAAGTCAGGAGGGAGGGTTTCTCTGTGAGCCAAACAGGTGAGAGATGGAGAAACACTTGTCGGCATCAGAAACTGCATTTGCAAACACTAAACGCAATACAGCTTACCTCACATAAAGCAGTGTTCATACATTTCCAGGCTGGTCACATTGTTAACTCGTGTCAGGAAGGTCTGGGGTTAATATTGCAACCTGGTCTCGTTTAGTACGGAGTTTGCGTCTCCTTGCATGGAAATGAGACCGGTCCTTTCAGAGGGAATACCCAGAATACATAAAATTCGAAAACAGAAGAAAAATGGTTGTTTCATTATTAAATGAGTCTATGAATAGACTGTCGGCTCTAGATGAACACAGTAATGGTATTCAGCGTGCCGGAGAAATAACTCCTCCGTGCCACGATTTGTTCATTAATATTTGATGCATGATTTAATTTATAGCTCAGCGTGTCCGTTGTGCTGCACACAGATTCATTGGCCGAGGCTGAAATAGGTGAACTTTCGTGTAGGTGCAACGACGATTTTCTCCGACACTCAGCAATTAGTGCTTGAATACCAATTAATCAATACATTCGGCCTGGACGTGTGGTCACATGGAAATAAACAGACAGACGAGGAGAATGGTTCTGACTGCACGAAACACTTCATTCCAGTCTTTGTCTCTCTCTGCAGGGTAACCCAAGATTAATTTTAATTACCAACATTTCAATAAAATGCGGAATATTCAAATTTTGACATTTATTAAAATGCTGCTGGAAAAGGACGCAGTCACGTTTGGTCGTTTTAGTCTAAACGAAGCCCCTAATTAGACAAAAACTATTCATATTCCTGTGTAGCAGAACAAACCCATTCTTATGCAGGATGTTGGATGACGTTTAGTACCTTCAGTGTTTAAAATTAGCTTAGGGGTCAGAGGTCATTCGTCCGCTGCCCAGGCAGGAAGTCTTGCGTTGAGTGTGCAGCAGGTGTTTCTTCTGTAACAGTTTTAATTCCCAGGCATGAGCTCCGCTTAATGACTTTATTAAGCTTTACTTTCATACAGACTAACAGGGAGGCACATTATCATAAATATCAATAAAATGATGAGTAATTTAATGGACAAAAAATAAAATGCCTAAAATGATAGAAAAAAGCTGCTTTTAGTGGTGAACTAACAAAAAACCTTTTTTATTATTATTATTATTTTTCTCAAAAAATTAAATCCCAATATCTTCTAATGCATTACTATATTCTGCAGCTCTAAAAAAAACAAATAGCTTTTTCATTATTGGGAGGGAACTCGGTGTCTTTAAATGAAGGTGGTAGTATTGTTTTTGTTGTTTTTTTTAATGGAAAGCTAAATAAAAACTAATAAGGCGTTAAAGTTCTGTCTAATCCTGGACGTATGTAAAGAGTTTTTATTGGTGAGATAAATCATTTCAAGAAAAAGTATAAACATTATGGATTTAATCTGGCTTTTAATGGGCTTTGAATTTATCTGTAACGATTTTTAGAGAAAGTTTTGGAAATGGATTTTTTTTGTTTTGATCGACTCTGGAGAGCAGAAGTTATTTCATACGATGCATTGTCTGTTTCATAAAAAACTACAGAGACAAGTAACTTATCTGACAGGAGGACATTGGCGTCCTCGTGGACCCATTGACTAAAATTTAAGTGTTATGGGATCGAGGGGACAGATCATTACAACGCAAAGCTGGAAAATTATTTAAAATCTGTAAAAAAAAAAAAGTAAATCAATAAAAATTAGAGACCAGACCAGAGAAAACTTCTAAGGGTGAAAAGGCCGGGCGACAGACAGGCTACGTGACGAGAAGCCTCAACGTGTCGAAAACTATTTTAAAGGATCAATAGATAAAGGTGAAAGAAATGTCAAGGAAATAGCTTCTGAGAGCGAGAACTTTTAAGAGTGTCGAAGGTGAGAAGCCAGAAGGCAAAGAAAAGAAAGATGAAAGACAAAATATGAGGGGAAAACAACTGTTTTGAATTCTGCTGCCCATCCATGTCTGGTCTGATTTTTAGAGAAGGTCAGTAAATACACACGCATGCTGTGAAACACACAATGCGAGGGCAGATAAGGGGAGCCACAGCGATCGGATGTTACATTGTGCATTAAAGCCACGTAACCAGGCAAACCGCAATCTCTCCTGCACAAAGCCAATGACCAAAGTGTGTGATGTTCCCAAGTCTCGACGTGTGTCCAAAATTCATACTTTCATATTTAGGCTTCTAATATTGACTTTGACACAATGTGCTTTTGTTACTGTCACTGTTAGTGCAGTAATTGATTTCCTGCTAATAACAGAAGGATTCTTGAGCTTTTTTTTCTGTACCTCCAGACAATGTCTTGCCTCATTAGCTAATGCAACTCCGTGAATTCAGCCCAAAACACACATTGATACGTGTGTGTTTTGGGTGTGTGTTTTGGGTGTGTGTTTTGGGTGTGCGTTTTGGGTGTGTGTTTTGGGTGTGTGTTTTGGGTGTGTGTCGGGGTGCGTTGCGTGTTCCAGAGCCATGGCAGAACTCTCCATGTGGTGTTTCAAAGCGTCCAGAGAAAGATGAGGTGTCTGTTATTCTAGACGAAGTCGCATCGTTTCAATCAAGCGCTTGGAATGAATGTGAGAAGGATGGAAGGCAGCGGCGGCGAGAAGTCAAGGGTCTGGACGAGTGCCGTCAAGAGAAAGAGATATTTTCAGTCACTTCCAGAAGTGAATTAAGATTGACAGCTTGACTTCGCGTTCGCAGACCTTATTACCATAAAGCTATTTATTAGGCTGATTTTCCAGCCTGGGAAAAGTCGACACAGCAGAAAGAAGCAGAGGGGGTCGGCTCCGTGGGGGAGGGCATGTCGCCATGGAAACAAAGTGGGATATTGAGGGGTGGTTTGGAATAGTGGACATCCTTTCACAGGTGGAGGATAGGTATCGTGCATCGGGGCCAAAGGTCAGACAGGAGTATCGCGTCTTCTGTGTGCGCTGTGGGAAATCATCACACTAAGATCGAGTTGAATGTGTCACGTATGTTTATGATAGTTAAGCAGGAAGTGATTTGTTAGCCTCCACAGTCCCCGTTTCCTGATGCTACGCATATTTAGCATTCAGTGAGTGTGACTGTAACAGCTTAACATACAGCTACAACCCTAATCCATGTTAACCCCCTAGTGCACCAACACTTCCTGCAGCTCTTCATTAGCACTAATTAGGGTCTTACTGCTGCACATGGCAGGGGGGTTGCTGATACCTTTCTCAGCAGCGCCGCTGAAACTGGTCGTAACATGCAGGGCTCAGTTCTGCAGAGTTCAATTGTCAAACTTGGGTTACACCAGCATTCACAAAGCAGACTCATCTGCATCATCAAATAACATCCACCACCAACAAAGTTCAGTTTATTGCAACTAAATGCGTAAAATGTAAAGAGACCCCAAAGTTCAACTTATATAGGAAAAAAAATGTTGGTGATTGTGAGGCTTGGTGAAAAAGTTGACTATTTGTAGAAAGAAGTTTGGGGAATGGCAGCCAGTCGGGTAGAGACGATTGTGTTGACGGGAAAAGGCCAAAATACTAACCCAATCACCGAGTTTTGAGTGAAATTGGCCGAACGTGGCTCTAGCCCAAAGCATTTTGAGTGGTTGGTATGACAAGAAAAGCGCTATATGAATTTAATCTGCTCACTATAACTTTTAATAAAATAACTCCGGACCAGAGCCGGCATTTTTATGACTATGACTGCCTGAGCAGGGAAACAGATCGTGGGACGCTGCACAGCCTTGACACAACCTGAATCTTTTCAGCCGGATTCTATGAGTTGGCATTCGGAGCCACGCGTGACCAATCGTGTCACGGCTCCGTTCCTTCCCATCCGACGGATTCACTGGATCATTTACAAGCAGGATGTGATGCAGAATGGATGCGTTTCCCGCTCGCTTTTTTTTGTGGATGGTCGCTCTGTTCTTGCTTACTTTTTTATATAGAACGATACAAAAAGACGAAGCGAAAAATACAGATGAGGTGAAATGAAGCGAGGCGCCTCAAATCTTCTCACAGCTCACTTTGCTCTGCTGTTTCATGAACTCTATTTGTCCAACAGGCAATGAGGTGAGAGAGGAAAATGCCACGCATACAGATTTTCAATTTGTCATGATGCAACGTCTGAGTTTAGTCAAGTAATATTTGAGCTGTGATATGGATTCCATTTTAATATTCATTATCATTTCACGCCGAATCTTTGACTGAGGTACATAAACGCAACCAAAGCGACATGAAACGGAAAGGAAAGCGTTAAAGGGCTCCGGACTAATCCCACTCAGAGGCATGAGATTGGTTGTGGGGCAGATGGAACGGACAAAAGATCCTTCGTCACACTTTATGAGTGCTGAAGTTCCGCCGTTGTGAGGGTTAGGGGTGTTTGTAGGCGGGTTAAAGGTCGCGGCTTTCCTGCCGACCCCTGAGTCATCAGCACACTTAACCCCTTCATTGTGATCGACTTCTCGTCCCGGAGCTCCCGGATGACTGACGATGCCGTCGCTGTTAACACACTGCGGCGCGAGTTGCTGAGAGGAGGGGAGTGTGGGGATAATGGATGCACTCCTCCACTGGGGAAAATGACTTTTGGCTCTTTTGCAATGCAAAATGAAGTAGGGCTGTATGATTTATTGATTTAATTGATTCAGGTTTTCATTTCTAGAAGCATAGGTAAGATGCATTGCTTATACTTAAACATTTTCTCCAGATTTCCCTTTGAAATCAACAAGATGATTAGGAATGTTGGAGGTTCAAACAGAATAGTCAGGGTTTGTTTACCTCCAACTCTTTTTGTACTGCTGGCTGGCATTGCTCCTTTTCAAGAAAAGAATGGCTTACCTTGTAGGAGGAAATAGCACGACTTCACACACCGCTTTTTTTTCTGTCTGCCAGATAAGACGAATTCCTCCGGAGAACATGGTATTCACCCCGGGAATCAGGGATTGATCCGATGCTGATGTGCTGCGGTATGAGCTACGGTACAACGAGCCACAACATCATAGAGAAGAATTCACACCTTCTGATTTTTTTTTTTTTTTTTTTACACATTGTCACACGTTACAACCATAATCTCCCACACAGAGTTGAAAACAGGCTTCACAAATTGGCACATTTTTGAGCGTAATAGAGGCAAGTACATAGGTTTGTCCTTTTTCTTAAAAGAAATACGATCGGTTTAAAGGAAGACGGATGGAGCTCAAACAACGATTACAATGCTGGAAAGCTGCAGGTCAAACTTGAGGTTCACCTTCCAGCAGGACAACATGCAGCACAAATTTACAGCAGAATGGCTCAATCAAATCGTACTAACACTTTAGAATGGCCCAGTCAAAGTCCAGACGTAAATCCAGTTCACAATACGTGGCAAAATTTGAAAAACTGCATAATAAGACTTGCAGCTGAAGTTGCAGCACAAGGTGATTCTACAAAGCAATGAAAGATTTTTATATTTTTATATAGAAAAGCATTTTAAAATCTATCGTTATCCCTTGTCTTGTTTTTGTTCCACTTCACAATGATCCGACATTGTCTTAAGTTTGAGTAAACTGAAGTGCTAATAATGAGTTCAACACAGAGAGGCTCTAAGCAGCCTCTGATTGACCTGTAATGTGTTTCAGGGTGGGGTCAGCACCTGCTTGTTGTAGTATTTAAAGAGGTGGCATTATTGTATTTGGACTGTTTTGAACTTATGATGTTATCACTCATCAAAAACGTACCTGGAGTGTTGCGTGTTTGAGAAATCCTTCAATCTCCCACGGCAACCATTCGGAGGCGGCTAACCGCTTCCTTTCAAGGATGCTCCCCATTTCCTCAACGCTGCAGTCTTCAGCTGAGTTTCTGCCTCACACAGAACCCCGCTCTCTCCCTCCCTCGCTCGGCTCCTCCAGACTAGCAGCAGCAGCAGTGAGCAAACGCCTGGTGGAACAGTAGCTGAACTCATCGTGCCAACAACTTATTAGGCCAAAGCTAGTACAAACCGCCACAAACAGCATAATGGAGGAGCATTGTTGTGATCACGTGCTGAAGGCAATTTCAAGGTGTCAAATTGCAAATTTCTTTCAAGTTATGTTTGCTCTATACAGCATTACAGAGTCACTGGGAATGTTATTCTCTGTTTTGTTACTTTGTGCAACAAACAGTGACTGTCTCTCTGTCTGAGCCTACTCTTTTTTTAAAAAGCGAGGATTGCTAAGCTACCGAATTTCTTCATTAGAAATGATTTGTTTGCGGTTAACGACTATTGAACATCTCAACTGTCTGTCAAGATCGAAGTCAGAACAATCAGGACTGCACCACTGCAGGACTGTGGCTGCATGCTGCCTCCATCAGAACCAACGAGATCAGAACGACGCTCTTACAAAGTGAGCTCGATGCTGTTATTTTCTATCCTCGATGAAATGCCAGAAACAGAAATACGCCAAACTTAGAGAAAAAAAACGGTGTTTCTAGGGAAATGACTCGTTATGTTTCGTTATGCCAATTACAAATTTCTGTTGCAGGGTGAAACAAACTCACCCTCCAAATTTGCAACGCGATGAGAAGAATAACAATGACCAGATATAAAGGCAGAGTAATACAGCACAGCAGTGGTGAGTTTAGCTCTAGATGACGAGGTGAGGAAGGTGCTTTTTCTTTTTTTTTTCTTTTTTTTTTGAATGGGATAAAAGAAAAGAAAAGAAAATTGCAAATGGCACCCAGCCTGCCTCCATCTGAAACTGAGTGGTGCCATTCTCTGTATAGGAGAGGACATCATTTTCATTCACTCCTATAACTCAGTCAGCCACAGGAGCCAAACTGCATTATCATACTCATCAGCGTGGCTTACGGCGGCCGTCCTCCTAAAACACTCCAGGAAAAGAATTGAGCCACGCTGACATTTGGAATTCCAATCATCTCCACATTTTCCTTGTCCTTTCTCTTTGTCTGCTAATCCGATGAACCTCACATCACATAATCTATCGACGTCGCCACAAAATCGCCAGCTAAAAACCTCACTGTTACCAACCCAGGTGCTTCGGTCATTATTCGGACGTGCAGCGTAGCCTCCTGTTTTATCCTTCCCTCTCTTTGCTTTCTACATCTTCACTCCGTTCGTCTTTACTTCAGACGCTGCCTAATTTCCATTCCCTGCTCAGCTATGTAAATATCTCTGCATATCATATCAAATCCAGCAGGGAAGCTCAGAATGCTCTGCTACAGTGCCTGGATGATCAGGTAAGTCTGGTGGCGAATAAATGGACATTTTTAAATATCTTTGGAGATTTTCCATGTTGTAAGACAGAAGAAACATATCTAATTCAGGTTGTGCAGTTGTACTTTCCAAATGTAAAGGTATAAAGTACCTTAGAGGCTGTTATGCACTCATAAAGACTCGTTCACGCTGCCGTTCAAAATTCCTGGAGCAGCTCCAACTCACACCAGCCTGACCTACTTTCCTTTGAATTTTTATTACGTTCCAATTAATTTAGTAAATCTGACCTCGTCCGACCTCTTGGGGCCACTCGGTGTTGAGAACTTTTAGCTTTCACTGACAACAAGGTATTGACGTCATGGTCAGCAGTGCAGATTTTAGTCTGTTCGTCCCAGAGCATGGTCGATACTCCTCACAGAAGTGACACGACACAACGCTATTAGATCAGTTCCTCCGGGATTTCATGTTTGTTTTGTCATTTTTTTGCATTCAAAATTACTGAACTTTGCTCTTTTTTTTCCCTACGAGTACAAAAAAAGACGTTTATCCCAAGCATTTCACAGTATTGTACGATTCCTACATGAGCAGCAGAGATCATCATACTCATCGAATCTGATTTATAAGCAGGCTGCAACAGTAATGTGGTCTGCAGAGACGGATCAGAGAGTGCACTGGCTGTTTGTGAGAAGTCTGACCCTACTGTGCGTGACGGGTCTGCTGGGCTTCGTGCCATCTGAAGGCGAGCTCCAAATCCCTCCACCTACTGTTCTCCGCCGGTTTGTCTGGCCCACCACCACCGAAGCCTCCCTGGTCATCAGGCATTCTCTTTCTACCCGTCTACAAAGCGTCTGCTGCGGCCACAGCGGCGTCGACGCGAGCTCAGCGAGAAAGGTCACATTTAATGATCCCGGCATCGTGCTGGCACTGGAAGCCGCTTTCACAGGAAGTGCGGAGTCCGTGGTGGGGAGGCGGCGCCTGTGGTCTGCACCTCCCGCTGACTTTGAATTAACATGCATCTCTGAGCATTTGTGTATCTGCATCCGAGGTCCATGTGACGCGGGTGACCGAGAGAGACGGCGCCGGGGTAATGGCCGGGTGTTTGCAACGGCAGAGCTGAGCAGAGGAAGATATTGCGGGGGGACAACTGCTGGTTCCTGGAGGTTGGCTCACACCATGAATAAAGATGCTTGTCCTCTCAAATAGCTCCCCAGAAATCTATTAATAATGTATCTCTTCCAGTTGGCCGTTCCAAGAAAATACAAGAACACCGCAACTGCAGCGGGGAGCGATGCGAGCTATCTTTTCCGTTTCTTGAGCTGTTTGTTTGCTGCTCCCGCTCCTCTGCTGGAGCCGACTGCAGCCACGCGGCGCGTGCACCGACATCAACGTTAGCGGCAAACATCCCTCGGTTTTATTTTCACCCGAGGGTTTCCTGCTAAAGGAAGCTTAACCTTATCCTGGTGGGCACCGAGCTGCCAGCCTTCCCTCAGTTTTGTTATCCCAGAAAACATGTTTTCTCACAAAGCGAACAGGGTTTACGACGTGAAGCTCTGATTTGCACCGACAAACAGCCTGCTGGCACTTTGGTTTTTAGCGCAAGCAGAAGTCGGTCGTGAGCTACTTTTTGAGGGATTTGCATATGGAAATAGCATAATTGCCCTGAATATATGCATGCAAAGAGCTGCCAAGTCCCTGACAGTTCTAAAGAGAGAAGAGCAGAGGTGAATCTACTTGACCTCCGCGAAAGGACAAATGGCCACATTAGTGCCTGTGAATTATTTTACATATACACACAAACATGTAATTACACAGCAGAGCAGCAGAGCAGCAGGCAGCGCCTTCCCCAGCTGCCCAGAAACCCCTGCTCATGTGGCGGCTCTTGTTAACCACTGGTTTGTCACTAAACGATGTAGCTCAGCGTTCCCAGATGTCCCTGTTCCACGCAGCCGCAAAGATCGGCTCCTCACTGCTTCTGCTTTCATGCGTCCCACCGACAGGAAGTCGTATTAAAGGCCTGAAATGAAACTCAGCCTGAGTCCCATTGATTAAACTTTAACAGTTTGGAGTCAACAGAGCTAACTCGCTTCGTCTTCCGTGAGTTCGTTGCGTTTCGCATATTGATTCTCAAGCACAAATATCCTCCTCGGAGATTTCTTTCTGACGCCTGCTCCTTGGAGAACACCTGTCTGAGCACCTTTTCTCCTTTTCCTTATTGATTCTGAATGCAAAAGATTGTTTGTTCATTTGGATCCTCATTAGCCATGGCTGCATCAATGGGTCCACATAAAAAAACAAACAAACATTAATTTAGGACACAAATGAATGCAAGGACAAGACATGAGGGCAAGTTTCAGGGATTCTGTCTGTCGGTGCTTTTATGAGCTGATGTGATCGTGGTCCACTGCAGCTAAGATACTGACTGCACACAGATAATCTCTGAGACATCACCGAAAAATAGCTCTTCCACTGTTGAAGCATTAAGTCTCTGCAAATTCAACCAAAACAAATTTGTGATTTTTGTTTTTTCTTTTTGTTTTTAGATTTGAATCAATATTTGTGTAGAGAGCAGCAACAGCCACCTTAAACAAACCCGTCTCATTTCAAGCCATTTCTGAAATGCGCTCGGCTAAATAAAAACGATTTAAGTTGTTATAAATATATTTTAACTCAGCTGTTTTTTTCTCTGTACTTGTAGAATGTTCTCACTAATACTAGGTATTAGTGAGAACATTCTACAATTTAAAAAACCTAATTATTTATTAATGCATTTACTTTATAATGTAGGTATAAAACGTGGCTGAATACAGCTTTCATTTGTATGAATGCAGTTCTTTAAATGGGGAAACTCTCTCAGTGACTTCCTCTTTATCAATGTCGCCACTTCAGCACCCCTAAAAAGAAACTGAAGGCTATTTAGCGGCCGTCAGATCTCATCAGGAATATTCCTGTTTAGTGGTTGTAGGGGAAAAAAACAAAAAAACAAACAGAGACCACGCATCAAGGAAGAGTGTTAAAAGAAGTGATGGGTAGAAGAGCCAGACCCAACAGACTGCTGTAGTGTTGTAATTCCATGTTTGAGTGCGTTGTCCATTATTTCCCAAATTGGTTATTGGGCCTCATTGATTTTGTCATCGAGCCTCCCTCTGAGCTGCAGGTCAGCCGACTCAAGCTGTCCGCCGACTGTCCTGCTATCGAGCTCTTCGCTTGGATACCCACGGTTTGAACACCAGCCGCCGAAACCCCTCCTCCCTCAGATGAATCAGCACATAATGGGCAGGGAGATATATCTCAATTATGGTTTATTATTCTTCTTTTAAACACCCACATGGAGAATCAAGACAAAGATATGAAATAGCAAAAACAGCTGCGATATCGATATTCTTGTTTGTGGCCAGTCTGTGTCCTTTCTTGTAATTGAAAAGCCTTTTATTCTTCATCTCACTGATTAGCAGGACCACTTCTCCTGGCTCACTCCTCATTTCAACTGCTTGGATTTATTGATGCCATCACTAGAGGAGGACTCTGCCTCTCTGAGCTCTGAGCAATATGAGCCGGGATCCTCATGGAGCACGGCTGTCCATCAGCCCGCCGGTTGGAGCTGATCCGCCTCGGATAGATTTCCCTCAATGGATTCATTGTCCCTTATCGTCTCTCGCGCTTTCTTTCTCTATAGGGAAAGGGAACCGGCCCCATGCTCAATCTGCACTCTATTATAGTGTGAGGATGGAAAGAACAAAAAATAAAAAAAAATTTTAAAAAAGGTGTGAGGGCGTTACAAGAGACGCCTTACAATGAGGCAGGTCACGGCTTCTTGAAGTTGGTTACAAAGACAGGTAGCAGGGGCAACTGTCAAAGGGCAAAGGTTACTCCCATCTGTAACAAAACAGCCACAAAAGTGGCGCGCAAAAAGCAACGCTACTGGTTTGCTCTTTACTATCAGTTAAAGGACACAAACTGGGAACCAGCAGGGAGTTTCTAAAACCAACCCACAGATGAAATTGTTACCTTTACGGCAAATAGTATGTCCAATATATATTACAGTCACCTGGCAATGGTGTGTGTGTGCGTGTGTGTGTGTGTGTGTGTTCTTGTATTTGAAACATTGTAAGGACCATTTGTCTATCACATACCACATTGTGGGGACAAACTGCTCCTTGGGGACCAAAGCCTGTTCCCTGCTACGGGTTACGTTTAGGACCGAGGTCTGAATAGACTTTTGGGCTCGGTATGTACTGTAGAGTAAGAGCAAGAGCTAGAATGTAGAAATGAATGGAAGTCAGGGCAAAGTCCCTGCAAAGATGGAGAAACACACATGTGTGTGTATGCGCTTCATTGGTATTCATTGACATGGAATGTAAGCCAGTGTGCTCATTACAGCTGGCACATCAAGGTGATCTGTTGACTTAACTCAACCCTTAATACAAATGTAAATGGTAAATAGCCACATATAGTGCGCTATCAATTCCAGAGGACTCCAAAGTGCTTCATTCACACAGAGGAGGCAATATAGATGGCCGATAGTGTGACAGGCTGCCATGCCCTCTGACCACTACCAGTGTGTAGTGATCGAGACAACAGAGGCAGATGGGGTGGAGATCAAACTAGCAACTCACCGATTGCGGGATGAACTCCTACCACTATTGTCCCAATGCATGTATGCAGTCAAAACAGCACAGCAGCACACAGCGTGGATACGCCACAGGAGGTCATTAGCCCTCCAACGTATGCACACCTCGATACCAATAACAAACAGGCACTTGGGATTTCCACCTGAACCAGAACCCACTGAGCCACTGAGACTGAGGGAAGCAAAAGCCCAGTGGCAAAACTTAAGCAGAAGTGACAGCTTCAGGCCAGCGGAGCTGACAGCGGACAGCTTCATTTAACAGAGTAAGCAGGCTGCCGTTCATGCTGCTGCAGTCTACACTTTATCACTGGCAGCCCAGGTCTTACAAAGAGGTAAGAAGAGAAGTGAAGGACGTGGAGTGGAGCTTTGTCAAATGATCATGTTTCTCAGTGAGAATGCCACCAGCCCAGTGGACAGGAGAACCAGGAAGGAAATGTTGAGGTTAATTCTCATTATCAATGTGAAGCGAAGACACGTAATCATTACTGATACTCTGTGGGCACACTGATATCGAATTCTGTCACAAAATCCAGTTCTATCCTTTCACCTCCTGCGAACAAACTCTCATTAACTTTTTTTTTTTTTTTTTTTCCTCTCGACAGAATCTCCAGCACAGTTCCCCCGGTCCAAACACAACGCGGTTTGCTTTAAACAAGCGCTGCTGTCACAGCAGGTGAAGAAGTGAAAACCATCTGAATGGACTCACCGTTGGAGCCTGTGAAGTTTCCCCAGTCAAGCAGCGAGCTGTTAAAGGAAGCCAGAGACTCGTTGAAGAACACGTCGGTGCCGTTGGATGGGTTTCGGATGGTGTCGGTGAACAAATTCATCTGCAGCAGGGTCTTGATCAGGTAGCGCAGCATCGTGCCCCCCCCCAAAGAGGGACCCTCAGCCGCCCCCCCTTGCCGCGCTGCTCCCTCTCAGTTCGTCCTGAAAGTGAGTGTGTCTCCAGCTGACTCTCCTCTCCCAGCTCTCTGCTAAGATGTTTCCATGCGTTGGAGAAGATACAACAGAAAAGTGTCAAAAGTGTCAAAAAAAAAAAGAAGAAATCAAGTTGGTCGTAATTAGTTGCCAGTTGGAAGTGGGGGAGTGGGTGGTCCAGCTGGTGGGTCCCTCTGAGCCTCGGATCGGGGCTGTCCTCTTTGTGTCTATTGTTCTGCTGTAAAATAACTTCACATGCTGTCTGCCGCCACCCTGAACAACAGCCTCTTGCCGCTGTAAAAGAATCCAGCGATGTGATGATGACCCCTTCGGATTGTTCTCCACTCAACAACCCCTCCCTCTAGCTCCTCCTGTGTCCCTCCCTCTCTCCCTCTCTCCTTCCTCTCCTCCCATCTCTCGGTGCTGGGGTCCCCGGGGGGACGTATAGGACTGGAGGGGGGTCCAGAGGGGAGATAGAGAGCAGGTGTCGTTGGCAATAAATGTTTAATTATTAGATTCATAATCATCCCAGGAGGCTGTGAATCAGGGTGGCTGAGTAAAGGGGCTTGAAAAGGCTTACAGTCACTGTCTCGGCCGTAAACGATGCGCATTCAAAAATGTCATCCGACAAGCAGAGGCGCTCGCTTACACGATGTTTCAAGGGAAAGCAAATATGGGACACGCCAGACTCCTGCTGTGTGCGTCGAATCTGTCAAATTTTCCAAAAACAAACGCTCCGCCTGGCAGGAGCTAAACATGGATCCAAGTTCCACTGGATAAATGTGACGCAATCAGAGACAAAACTTTTTTACCAGGTGAGATAATAAACCAAACTTCACTGCAATAACTCAACTGGAATTAACTCTGAAAGTATTCTTCTGACTAGATGGAATTGATTATATCATTCAGCATATTTATTGGGTGTCTAAATGAAAGCGATTCATATGCTTTTATGTTGACTTTCTGTATTTTGTCACATTGTAACCACTAACTTAAGTTTATTTTACAGAAATGCATTTAATACTCCAGCAAGATGTAAAACATTACTATGAAGTGGAAGAAAAATGGCACATTTGTTGTAAGATTTCAACATTTCTGAGTGCGTAATGCAATCTCAACATAAATCCAGCTCTTCTATCTATGCCTCAGAGGTTTGTTAGAGAACAAACAGCATCATAAGGACCAAGAAATGCAGCATACCAGTTAGGGAGAAAGCTGTGAAGAAGTTTCTAAAGCTTGTCCTAGTTCTCTAGGATGGACGCAATATGCCAAGATTTTAACATCTCATAGTTTATCTGTTCCAAGCCATCATCTGAACATGGAGAGAAGGTGACAGAACCACAAAGGTACCAAGATGTCACCGTAAACATAAACTCACAGACTGAGTTCCCATCACATAAGCAGCCAAGAGATCCATGGTACCTCAGGAGGAGCTGCAGAGATTCGCAGCATGAGGGCTTATTAACGCCGGCCATCTTTAGTCCACTTCAATCAAACTGTAGAGCGTTTGGTCTCAAAAGTCTAGTTTGTTTTGGGGAGGTGTGACTGTGCAAATGAACTCTAATGTGGACCAGAAAAGGTCTCCCTAAAAGTTTAGGTCTCTATCCAGGTGAAGCGACATTTTCAATTGAAACTTTAAAACTGATGCCAACAGACGCTCTCCATCTGGTCTGACTAAGCTTGAAGTCAGTAGATGTGCAAGGCTGGTAAAGTACGCCAGGTAGTTCTGTAACGTTTTGCCTCAGGGAAGCTGAATGCACATGCATGCAGACCACACATATCAGATTGTTAATGATTAAAATTAGTTAAATGTTTTTCATTCCCTTTTCAGTTTTCCTCTGTGCCTTGTTTCATTCTGCCACATAGAATCCCACCAAAACACAAATTGTGGGAAAGTTTAAATGACGTGACCATTTGCCAGCACTAGTATTTTCACATATTGTGAATTTTCTATAAGACTGGCTCAATCTTCTTGTTTTTGTCTTAGTTCAGTTTTGCAATCAGAAACTGAGAGCATACATTGCATTGGAAAACCTCCTGCAGTGAGATATACTTCAGCGTTTTTGGCAGTCTTGTAGTAAACAGATTGCATGCCTCCATCATGTGCCTTCAATCACGCTCAAGCCTCATAAAGCCTTAATGCATGGCCCACATATCATCATTGACATGCACGTATGAACATGGAGGTACGGTCGCATGTGGCACTGGGACGTCCCGCTGACAGCTTCAGTGTGACTCCTATTAACCATACCCGTCCCCCATCAGGGCCTTGTCCTCCTGCTCCATCACTGCGTCAATGGGAGTTTCCCCGACGACAAAGCTGCCGTGACGACCCCTGTCCCGAAGCCTCTTTCTGGAATCTTTTCCCGTCCCTTTCTCATTTTGGGGGGGGGTTTTCCATTCATGGGGTATCCGTGCCAGCTACACAAACACATATGGCATTAATGGGGATACAACATGGGAATTACACGGAGGAGGGTGTGCCGAACCGGAGATCGATAGCCCCTTGACAAGTTGGATTGTGATCATAGTTTGGTGAGAGTGAAATCATCTGGTCAGTGGGTTTGTGTTGTCACATGTTTTAAAGTCTTCAATAATTCTAAAATCTGCTAACGTTGGATCTGTGGGTTAGCTTCGCCGGGCCTTCCAGAGACAAAACAAAGAAGGTAAAGAACATTCTGGATGTAATGACAATTATTCAGCCAATGCAAAATCTTCATCCTCCGATCAAGTTCAGGAAACGAAAACTATGGAATTACCCGTTCCGCTTTCCCCCGGTAGACGGATCAGCACTGCTGCAGAATTAAGTCGTTTTCACTTTGGCCTGTGATAAAAGGGCAACTTGACCAGAATGTGTACATGAGGATTGTACTTCATGAACTGAATTTAACTGAAATTACATGAACGTACTGTAAGAGAACTAAACTGGACAGTTGAATTTTGATTCAACTGAGATTAATTGAATCAAAATCGAATTAAACTGAACTGAAATCATTTCAGTGTATTTGAACGGAGTACTTTAGCTCATTTTGTCTCTGTTATTTTAAATCAGTCTCTTCAGAGCCCCTTTGTTTTGTTTTTTTCTGTATTTGGGAAATAATAGAAATAGACAGGCTTGTTCACCTAATTCAACATACACAACCAAGAATTTTACACTTTCTCTGCAAGGCTGCTATGTTTCTGGAAAAATCAAAAGCAGAAAAAAAATTAAGAAAAAGTTTGTGAAACGCTACTTCTTTTAACAAGCAGGAAGAGCCGTATTCGATTCCGAAGGCGGTCATGCAGCGACCTTTTGCTTTATTAAGAGGACATCTGTTAGAAGCGTGAAACCAAATTTAATGCAAATCCATCACACAGAGTGATGAGTGGTGGCACACTCAGTGTTCTGTTTCACATCTGCATGTGAATGCTGAGATGGATGCAGATTGAGTCATTAATGTCCTGTTGATGTCTTCCTATTGTAGCGCTACGCCTATGGCAAACCTTAAAAGATTCCATCATACCGTGAAACGCACAAACGCAAATGTGTCAGCATTGCTTGTTAGTAGTCGTTTATCATGAGTTTGAGTCCTTTGAAGCAACAGAGGAAATCCGTCGTTTAGACACTGTTCATTGACAGAGTCCCAATTTAGTGACATACAGTTAAGAATAATGATGTAACCCAGAAAAGTCTTTGAGCATTGTACTGTACGTCCAATGATAATTTTAGATGACTCGTATAAATGTTTATTCTCACGCGTCGTTCCCTCTCATATTTGCCGTTTCTATTATCTCTGCGTGTGAGATGAAGTTGGCTCATCATCTGACATATCCTGAGCAGTGATGCATAATTGCTGCCACCACTTACAGTCAGAGAGACATCAGAAAGGTAGCAATGTGTCACCACACCCCACGCTACCGAGGCTGAACATCTGTGCCCGGGTCTGGCGTTGTGCCCTTTGGGGTCACGTGCTGCAGTTTGTCCCCCCGTTGGGAAACTCTGGGCTCGGGCAGAGACAGCTGGATGCCTCCCAAGCCCCTCTGTCTCCCCACTGGATCCGGATCCCGAGTCCCGACCGGCTGCAGGTGTGCAACGGCCCCGCCCCTTTACTCACAACTGACATCTGAAAGGGAGTAATAGCAGATTCTTTGTTGGCAGCGAAGTGCTGCTGACCCGGACTGGCAGAGTCCGTCATTAGAGCTGGGAGCACACAGCTGCCCATGTGCCAAAGTGCCGTAATTGGTGTCTCTGTACCATACACGTAGCTGGTTGGCCATAAGGAGAGGCCCCCAGAGTGAAATGGCCATCATTTCCCTGTAGGGAGCTGTGTCCAATCATGTCTCTCCAAAGCAGGCTGTCCAGGAGCCCCGCTGATAATTTCCTTATTTCCTCCAATTGCCTCATAACTTCAAAGTCAACTTCAAAGCGTTTGGACTGCCTGCAAGGTATCAACCACAATAGCTTATATCCAGACAAGCCTTTAACACCAGGTGAAATCTTTTTGTCTCCATCTGAACCTGGTTCAGCTCATCAACAGTCAGATAGCAGACTGCATAACTGGGACTGACAGAAGCAATATGCTTCAGCCTGGGGATTATCTGATCTCCAGAGGTTTGAAGTTACATGCAGGGCCACGAGAGGAGGAAGTTAAACAAAGCACTGGCTGCACCTCACACTAGGAAGAGCTAAACCCTCAACAAACTCTGGATAATTGCACAACAAAACCCCAATTAGCCACAACCCCACGGATATTTAGAACGAAAAGAGGGACCCGTCATTTAGCCCGTATTTGCATCTCATGAATTTCCATCAACGCCCTCATATACACATTTTCATTCTGCACTTATTTTCATATTCCTTTTATTCTCAGATTAATGCAGATCAATGCAAAACACTCATTTAAATATGCATTAGTATTATAAGTGGGCCCTGCCTCTCCACACTGACGGTGGTAATTTTTGGTAAGTCCAGGACCCGGCTGCTCCCTCAGAGCTCCTGACCAGTGCTCTTACTAGCTGCTGCCGTTTACAGGCGCTTCCTGGAAACTCCTCTACCAGGCTGATGAGACCTGCCTGGTAAAAGATCTTTCAGGGTTTCATGAGGCCGACCGAAACGCTCACAATCAAGCGAGACCGGACATCGGAGCTCACTCCAATCACAGACTCAGAGAGAATCTCCGCTACAACTCGGCCGAGAGGCCTCTGTCATATTGATTGGAGAGAAGAAAAGAGATTTAGCGATTATTTGTGAGCCTCAGAATTTAAAGGAGGAGGGAACTTTTTCTTTTTTTTTTTTTTTTTTCTTTTAGCTTGATTACTTTCCCACAGTGCCAAGCCGTGCAGACAGCCAACTTCAAAGAGGTTAAGCATTCAGAGGGAAAATCAATGGTAAGCACTGGTTAGTTCAATAAGCGCTCATCCAGAACCTCTCTGCATAACGTTCACTACTCAGCTTGTTGGAGAACCTCGATTATCAATTAAAAAAAAAATAGAGTCAAGAGTCAAGCTTTGTCTTGCTGATAGTTAGAGGTGGGCAAATCGATTCAAAAATATTGATGATATTGATACAAAGTTGGCACCAGAATTGGATTCATAGTCGTGGAGCTAGATAGATCAATGATTACATTTCAGATTCCCTCTTGAGACTTTATTTTTTATCATTTCTCAACTGTAGCTCACAAAAAATATTTTGCTTTGATTTGCTCTTAAATGTTCAGTTGCTGTTTTTTTCCTCTTTGTTTCTGTTTATCATCTTAATATGTTCGGTGAAGTACATGGGCATCTATAAGTTTTGTCCAAATTCTGTATTAACTAAATAATTCAAAGAAAAACCCAAAAAAAAGCATCTGAAGATGAAAAGTTTGATAATATATTTTGATTAAAAAAGTGAAAAAAGGCCAGTATGCCCATCTCTATCTGTGATTCTGACCCTGTGTTTACCTGGCGTCAGATTGTTACCATTGTGCAGTATGGTAAAAATCCATACTGCAAATGCAATCATGCATTTTCATAAGAAAATGCAATCATGAACACATAATCTAACTTTAACTCAAGTTATACCCAGTGCACAGCTGGCAAAACTTGGAATACTGCATGTTTAAGGAGCTTGTTAATCGTCAGCGAACAGAAATCCAACACTCTCAAGTCATAATTGCAGCTGATTGTCAATCAGGGATGAATGTCATTTTTGCTTGAATGAAAATGATGGTGAGAAATGAATAAAGTGACTTTCAGGAAGACTTTATGTGCCCTGAGGTAAAAAAGAGAAAGTCTATACATTTAGCATTTGCACCCAATGAGGTGCATCTAGCAATAGATCCCCTGAAGGCAGCTAAAATAACTGTACCATAGCCCAATGAATACCACCCCAGCTGGGCTCCCTCCTCCATGTGAGACCGATGGGTCCAGGTCTGTAACAGGTAGACTCCCCAGGTGCAAGACTATCCTCATGGATTGCTAAACTATTGCACCCCGTCTCGTCAAAGCTGAGCTTAATCGGTGGTGGGCGGCTTCTGGTCAGTAATGAGCGATGAAGGCATGCGGAGTTGGGCCTCGCCGATCTTCGTCCCGTTCTGGCAGCGGAGTATGGATTTTAACCATCTGGCTGCGCAAGAGGGGAGAGGAGAGGTGACGATACGCCTGACGGATGACTTTAACAAAGACGTGGCAAGAGGGGGGGGTGGGGCGTGTCTGCGATCACAAGCTGAATTATAGTGAGTGCGGGTCTATTGTGTTGCGTGATGGGTTGGTTATTCACAGCTGGGGCTATCTAAATTGTTCTTTTATTCTGCTTTATTGAGGCCGGAGGGGGTGGAGAATGATTAACAAACAGCACAACAAGGCCGACTCATTGTCAACCTTTCCCTCTTAATTTAGTCGCCATCCATTTATTTCTCACCGCTGTCTGGGACGTAAAGGCGCAGGCCTTGCTTGGTCAACTGTGAACTTTTTGGATGGTTTTATGATGCGTGTTATGAGCCAAACTGTTAAGTTCTCTTGAGTTTTATCTAATTTATAAGTGATATACAGATTAAACATACCTGATAATTATGGACTGTAATATACATTTTTTCCTTTTTGTTTGAATGGGAACAAATTGTTGGAACCTTTTTATGTGGTCATGGGAAAGTAAAACTTTTGTAATTTCCACCAAAAAGAAACAATAAAAATTAGTCAAATTACTCGTGCCCCCGTTTCTTTCCTGAAACGCCGTTACGCTACTTCCGTCTGGTGTCTATTTGCATCCCAACTCCTCGAGCCCTCGGGGATGATTTATGAACAAGAAAGGCCCGATACAGGCTCGCAAAAATCTCTCAGAGGGTACCGGTCCCTCCTGCCACTCCATAAACCAAACTGGTCAGAGCTTTCATGGCAATTAGGGAGCAGCGTGGCTCCGTTCCAGGCAGCCACTGATCTTCCAGTTTCACAAGTACCGAAGCTCTCACATCCTTCACACTGAAGCCATTAGCAAAGGTGGCCCGCTGTCAAGGACTTATAGGTGGCCTCTCAGGAAATGACAGTGTCTCTGATGGTAACCCGGAGTAAGAGAGAGATCTGAGAAAGTTGCTTTTTTACAGTGGCCGGAGGTGTTCAGACTAGACATACTTCTGAGCTGAAAATGTTTCAGATGGCGGAAGAAAATGGATCTTAAACATATTTAATGCCAGCCTAAATAATTGAAATAACTGAATTTTGAGTGGAAATGTTTTTGTCAGGTTTTCAGTAGACGTACGACACAATGAAAAGGACGGATAATTTCCACTATCTGCTGTTGTATGTGGGATGTGTTGAACCCACAAAGTGTAGCATTTTGATTTCTGGAAGGAAAGGCTGAGCAAAAGAACTTAGCTGAAAATATCAAAGAATGGAGAGCAAGAGCTGCACAGATTTCCTCCAATAGTCACGAGAACAATGCAGATTTAGCATTTAGCAGTGATTTAGCACAAGCCAAATTATCACCCAACCAATACATTCAGAATTTTTCAATAAATTTAACAGCCATGTGATGTAATAGTTTTATAAAACCGCAATACCATACTTTTCGCCTTAGTCGTATATTATCTGTCCACGGATTAAACGGGTAATTCAAGAAATGAAATTACACGCCAAGTCAAAGGTCCCCATGTTAGAATTAAAATGAGCTGAGATTTATGTCATCTCACGTTAAAGGGACTCCAACAACTCTCTGCAACTCACAGCACTTAAGTAGGAACGGATCGGCTTTACCTCCCAATTCTCAAAGGCACAATGTACAGTGCGTCATTTAATTAAGTCAATGAGCGTCTCACCGAGGTCATTAGGAGGATCTTGTTAAAATTTGCTGCTCCATCAGTGCAGCCATCAGAGACCTTCTACAGTATGACTTGAGTTTTTTTTTTTTTGTAAAACTTTTTTTCCATGCTTGCTGTACTATTAGAGAACTGTCTTAATTTGCTTGTTGAGAATTTTACCAGAGGTGTATTTTTATCTTTAACATAAGTGCGGGGGGTTAGGATTAGCATTTATTTCTACAGGAAGAAAAGAAAATCAGATGCTAACGAAATCTGAACATTTCAATTTCAAGTTCCTTAAAAACAAGACCAGATTTTCTCCAAAATCATCTTCTCTCCATCTTGAAAGTTGCAACGCATCCAGTCACCCTCCAGGTACCAAACCAAACAACTCTGCTACCTGCAGATATGCAAGGCGCTTCTCTCTCTCTTAATTCACATTTCATTTCTCTTCATCACCGTGCACTGAATATGTAAAAATCACTGCACGTTTTCCAACTTGGATTCAAACAGTCGGTGCGTTTTACATCCCAGGCGTCATCTCTTTAAAGTGGGAACAAAGTGAAGCAGCGTCTCCCGTTTGTTCATCTTCACAAAGCTCTTGTGTTTGTCTACCTAAAGCTGTGAGTGATTACTGTTCATTGGAAGGGGCAGGCCTTTAATTAGTCGGGGCTCCCCGGAGTGTCATTACCACAGGGGAATCTCGCCCCTCTTTATTAGCCCATTTTAATATTTACCAAAAAAGAGATACAGAAGGTGGGGTAATTTGGGGTTTTCAGATGGGACACCCGCTCCTGTGAATATGTATGTGGCATGTGAAGCAGTTGAGGGAGTATTGGTGGACAAGCGCCAGAGGTGATGGACGAGCTCGGCTGGGGCTCATCTGCAGCCCAACCACGTCCCCCCCGCCCTGCTTCGCACCTTTAACAATAGAAAGTAGAGACCGAAAAGAATATTATGGGTTTTTTTTTATTATTTCTATGAGAAATGTTTAAAGAAAACCATTTTGATGAGCTTAAAGCCATTGCAGCCAAAATCCACAATGACCCATTTAAAGGTAAAACTTCTAACAAGACATGTTGACACACTGAACATCGTATTGTCGTGGCAAAGTCACCTCTTTTGCAAACTGTAGATGGTCAAATCAATCAAAGCACCGACTCTAATTCCAACCGAGGGCAGACCCGATCACGCCCGATGAGTTCTTAAAGGCTGATTTCATTCAAAGAACAGCAAGAAAAGAACACATTTCACTCAACGTCTACTTGTGGTTGTCAGTTCTCAAAGGCTTCCGTTAATTTCTTCTGCTCAGCAACTCATCTGAAGCGATGTCGAAATCGGCGAAGCATCAGGAAGTCTGGGAAATTACAAACCTCTAAGCATGTGCGTTCTTTATCCCCGATTCAGGAACAGAGAGATTAAGGTATGATGAGACACACGTTGTCAAGTGTCGACCTTGAAAAGATGCGAGATGCAACTTTTGCCTCTGAAGTGGATTCGCCGAGGCATCGAGACTCCTGAACGCAATTACAGCGGGGCGTTGCATCCTTTATTTCAACTCTAATTGGCCACAGTGTGTTTAAGTGTCGGTTTTTCAGGCGTGTAGAAGAGGAAGGGATTCTATCTGGCAGCTGATCCCCCTGAAGATATTAGCCTCATCCTTCAGTCAGATCTACTGTCGCTGCTAAAACTGCAAGGAGAGCAAATGCGACACTACAAACGACAGCAATATCTCATTTTAGATCGTCTCATCAAAACTGGTGTGGTTTCATGTCAAAAAATTTAGTTCTGTGTTTTAATGTTAATACATAAGACTAGTTAGACTTGTTGAATTTTGCCATTGAAGCTTAGCACATTTTATTTGACACAAAGGTCAAAGACGTTCAATTGAACAAACATTGTTGTTGAGGATGTCCACAGAAAGGTGCATTTATACGACCATGGAAGTGCACCCACTTGCTGCGTTTCCATCAATGTTAGAGTTGTGCAAATTGGAATTAGGAAAATAAATTTGCTCAACGGAAACGCAGCAATTTCGAAAAGGCTCCCGTTTTTCGATAAAAAGCGTTTGCTGCAGGATGAGGTGGCCTTTGCGGCCACATCGGAGTAGATGTGTTTCGCAAAACTCCAACGGAAGCGCTTATTTCGCATTACACGAGTCACGTGATCAACAATCGGATTTTACTACTGGCAAAAACATCTACTGAGAACACAGGAAGTAGGAGGGGGATGCACTGCGCTAAAAGGTAAATGCAATCAAAGCAGCCTTTCACATGCCAGCAGATTTCTTAGGGATCAAATGTATTACAGTGCAGCAGCAAGTTAAATCAAAATCTTGTAAAAAATAAATAAATACATTTATAGAAACTATTAATTTCTATTAAAACTAAGCAATGCCTTTATTGCTAATAAAGGAGGGATTGGAAATTTAAAGGAATTCCTAATTAAATCTGAATTTCTACATATTTGTTGATAAAATCCAAACCCAAAAACACAGTTCAAAGTTCTCTCATTGTTTCCATCAGCAATGTCCTCTAGTGACAACGCAATGGCAGCTTGCCTCGCCTCCCACCTCAAAAGCTAGCATGTACGTAGCTTTGGTTGGTTGTCACCCCTTGATTCCTCTTGAAATTAACCAACCCTGTTCTAAGCCGACTCCATAAAGCCAAAAAGAAAAAAGAAAAAAAAGGCTTTTTCTTTCACTTCCTTTTTTTTTTTTCCAACCACATAGGCACATAGGGGCCACATGTGCAGCTCAGTTTGAGGGGCATTAGTGCTCCATGGTCATCAAAGGCACAGGATATAGTGTGAGGAAAGCAGGGGTATAAAGGGACTCGGTTGGGTGCCAAAGCAGTCCCCTCTGCACCCAGTGCCTTTTAATTAGCCTCACAGCAGGAGCACGGCACCGGCACACACACACAACACTCATCACTCACACAGAGGTGCATGAGTACACACACGAGCTTGACAGTTGCATATCTTTCTTCTGCTTCATTAGTTTCTCTAAATAAGTCATTTAGTTTGTGCCAAACAAATGTTCTTTGTCCCACTGATTTGGAGAAGACAACGGAGAGGCGCTCTGGCTTACCCAGAACTTTAAATATCATCTCTGTGTAAGTTTTTTTTTTTCAAATGCAAAGATGGAAAGAAAATATATTTTATTGAAACTGTCTCGCATGAATAAATTAGGGGTGAATGACTCACCAATCAGATGACACGTGGTAAAAACGCTCACAGTGAGCATTCAGAGACTGAAACGAGTCTGCAGGTCTTACATTTACCTGAAATCAAGTAGCTGACATTTTAATGAGTATAAAGAATTATTTTCACAAACTCATCCGACATTTTAACTCGCCGACAAAATCCAAACAGCCAAGCTGAAGAGCATCTTTCTCCTGACAGAAAAGTAAGTTATGATTTGTCATTATGTACTCAATCCCACTGCTGATCTAACATTTCCACAAAGGAGACACTTGTGTGAAAGGGGCAGCATTAAATGTTTTCAAGCCACATAAATCAATTAATAGTTGTTATAGAAATGCTGTATAAATCAAACATCACTTAAATATCCTAATTTCACATCTTGAAAATGACCTCTGTCTCTTCCCAATATTCCACCTTCAGGAAGTCGTCACAACATCGCTCCTCTATTAAACCTTTTTTTTTTTTTAACCAGGGTTACTCTGAGAAGTGGCTTGTGTAATGAGCTCAGCAGACATACCGCTGTTTGCTAATTGCTACTGGCTAGTCTGGAGGAGCAGAGTAGGGTTCTCTGTGGGGTGGCAGCCTGGAAGTTTAGAAACTGCAGCTCAGAAGAGGAGCTTCCTTGTTATAGGCGGTACTCGGAATAGGTGTAGCTGATCAAGAGGTAGACGGGACAGAACCCAGAAACCAAAATCAACAAAAACAAATCCTTACAAAAATGACTAAAAGCAAGTGTGAGCGAGTGTTCTTCTGTTGGGTTAATGTCAGGGCTGTGATTTTACATTCTAGATGCTCTTCCTTCATTTCAGTCTGAAGGCCGTGTGTGTGCGTGCGTGTGTGTGGATGTGTGTGTGAGGTCTACACCCCATGAAGGTTATAATGATGGACTCTTTAGACTGCAGTCACATTAAGGGAGGATTTGGCAAATCAGCTGAAAACTGGAAGGTTGAAAATACCTGGTTATTCAGTAATCTGTGTAATCATAGGAAGGACATTAAGTATTATTCAAGGTTGTGATAGAATCTGGAAGGGGAAAAATGAATATCACTAGATCTTTCATATAAAAACGATCAAGTTTTGCTGTTTTCTGTTCTAGTATCGTTTTGCTGGTCAAACCAAAGCTTGGTGATGGGACAGGTTGAGGTTAACTTGAAGAAAAGCACGGTGGATTTTAAAGGTGGCATGTTGATGTGATAATATAGTCTGATCTTACTCTCTTCTTCTTCTCTGTAGTTCTCCGTCACAGTAAAGTTGAATGCTGCTGCAGTTTTATTGGTTGATAAGATTACTAGAGTTAAACCGTGAGCTTCTTCCTTGAAGTCAATTATTCATGTGTACAGATCATTTCAATTTATGCCAACGGAGCATCATTTGCAACGCAGTTTTTGACGCAGAACTGGTAAATGTTGAGTTCGATGAATAGGCCCAGTTTGGTGCTTCCACTGATGACACATTCTGACTTTGGGAAGTTGCAGGAAGAAGGTCACCGTTTGTTTAATACGTATATGCATCACATAAACTTTCTCATGTCATCACAGATACAAGATTCGGAAAATTCTTCGCCAGACCAGCAGTAGCTGGTTTGTTCATGATCATCCTCGGGCAGCCGTGGCTCCTTCAGATGATGGATCGGTATCAACTGTTCTTTCATCTTGTATGTCCACATTCTCATTTGGTCTGTCATCTTCCATCTTCACGGGTGCAATAAATCCCGCTTCTGACACCAAATATCGCACGGAAAGGTAACTTGACTGAGCAACGCAAAAGAAGTCAAAGTTTGTGTTTCAGTCTCCAAATAAACTAGATTCCACGGTGGCGAAAAAATCTGCGGTGTGCCACGTTCTTCGCTTAATTTTTTAGCTGGGGAGGAATTAAGTTTGCTGTTAACTCATCATCACGTTTGTCCGCCGATGAGGTGTTATCTCCAGTGTTGCCCAGAGTGGACAGACCAGAGCGCAGTGGTCAGGTCAGCCACAGAGGCTAATGCTGTATTGAGCCGTGGACGGGCTAAGGGTCAAGAGGCCTGGCTGCTTCAGCTGCTCTGCACCTGAGCTCCTCTAGAGATGAGGCAGTGAGGGCTGGAGGGGAGGGGGTGCTTCACTTCACCACCGAGAAGTACATTCATTCATCATTAACTCATCTATTGAGTCCTCAATTACTTCTAACCATGGAGACTAATTTAAACGGCAGGCCTTTGGATCGGAAGTTACAATATCAGTCATTGATATTTACCCATTTTCTCTGTGATTATTTTAATATTAAGCCTTCTGGAAGAAGCAAAACAACTCATTGCTTTTTATGATGTAAGAAAAACTGCCCCAAAAGATGGCACGCTGGCAAAAAAAAAAAAAAAAGGTTTTGGAGAAGAGATTTCGTACGGTGGTCTGAAAATGACCACATTAACATGCCAGGCTGTCCTTTAATGCAAGTCGACCTTAACCAGTAGAAACAAAGCGGCTCGTGGCTCAGATGATGATTTATGGTTCTCCTTTGTGATGACTTTGCAAATTATATCATCACCAAATAATCACCTTGATTCAACATTCATGAGATGTTAATGCGTTGAAGAAGGCGAGTCATTTCCAAAGCTGCCTGTGATATTTAGGTTTAATTAGGTAATGGTAGCAGCTGCTGCTTAATCTGGACCTCAGTACAACTTTAGTTCATCGTTTACATGTCTTACTTCACGGGAACACAATATAAGCGGAACGAAAACAATTTTTCAGAACGCGTTACAGGGAGGTTTATTGTAATATTTGTTCAAATTATCTTCTGATCTAAACCAAATGGAACGGCAACACATTTTAAGAGTCTTAAAACGTCAAGTGAACAAAGAGCAATCCTTCACTCGTGCCTCATTCTACTTTATTATTGTACTTAAGATTTGTTCAAAAACTTAGATTCCCTCATTTCCAGGCAACACACACACACATACACACACTTTTCTCAGAGGCAGCCAAGCTTGACATGGCTTTGGCCCTGACCCAAGGCTCTACCTGGATGTTTAGTTTGGAGCGGGTGGAGATCAGATGTTTTTGGTCATACAGCACCTCTCATTATGTCTCCTGTCTCATCCAAGCAAACATAATGAGACAGTGTTTAATGTCCAGAGACCCTCCACACCCCTGATCTGTGTGTGTTAAAGCTCGTCAAGCCAAATTACCTCGACGTCTCGTTCGCTGACGGCACCTGGGCCCCCTGGTAGCTTGGAGGAGGTTAGCCGAGGGAAGGGGAATCCGTTGGGATCGTTGAGTTGGGGGAGGGGAGGAGGAGTGAAGCCGTGCCCAGCTGGATGAAGTCAAAGAGCTGCACCCTGATTGGCGTGGCTGGGATGAGAGAGGCGTTTGAATTTTGGCATCGGGAGAGTCAGTGGGGGATTCGGGGGGGTGGGGGGGGGGTTCTTTTGTCTGAGCACATGTCTGAGGACATGTGTGAGAATCCAACATAGGAGAGCTGGGGAAAATGCCAGAACCAAAGTAAATCATCCATAAAGGTTCAGCGATAAAACCTCAAACTTCTGTACTGGTCAGGACTACTTTCAACACCTGACTGGAATACATTTGAAATTAAACAAATGTAGAAATGTTTTTTTTTTTTTTCAAAAACTACTCCATGAGTGAGCTTGGTGTCCATACTGACATTTTGATGATCTGATGAAAAAAAACGGCCTCACACAAACAAACAAAAAATTGTGTTCAGTTACGTTGCATTTTCTTCTTTGTATTTTGTCACATTGCAAGCAAAACATTTATATTTCCATTAGGATATTGTTTCAATTGGGAACATCTTTACACATGTATTGATGACAATTAGTGCAAAATGTCTTTTGGACGTTGCGATTTCACTCAAGCGTTACCTTCCAGCTGAGACAGGATGTCCAGGACGACCGCTCTTTTTGAACTTAAAACGATTAAGCCGAAAAACTCTTGCAATTAGAGTCAGATAAGTGGGAAGAAGTGATATCATTTAGAATCGTCAGGGTGGATTTATGGCACCATTTTGAGGTGGACTACATTTTTAATGCGGTGGTACAAACACGCAGTGGGCTTCAAAGCTGGGAGGCTGAACAGATGAAACTCGCATTACTTTAGTTGAGCGTTTGAGTTGATTGGTTCATCAATAATTTAATCTGCACAATCTATTCCCTTTACTCATAATTGAACAGCTTTTACTTCTAATAATGAATACAAAGTGCTCGTCATTTAAGGAAATGTAGGATAATGAAATGATGGTTTATGCCTTAGCAGTTAAATGAGTAAATTCAGCATCTTCCCGTCAACTGGGGACCTTCAGCCAATGAATCAAACCTGCTCAATATTTCACACTGCTTTAGTTTGTTGGGAAAAGCGGAAGTGACTGAATCCTTGCTGACTGAATCCAGAATGCGAAAATGCAGAGGGCTTTTTAAGAGCTCTAAAGTGACTTCTCAATGACTTCATTCTCACATGCATCAGACTTTTGCAGATGCTCTGCGATGGAATGAGAAGAGAGGACTGCATCGATGCAGCTCGACACTGGATGAGCACAAAGTGCTTCGTGTGAACTCGTGAGGTCAGACGCTTCATTAGCGATCTAAATCTCTCAGTGTAACCTATGCCTGCAAACAAAGAAAGAAAACCTCTCCTCGGTTCAACATGAGAGGTGAGGTCATGTGTTTTTCGATTGGGTGTAACTGGCAGGATGCAGCAGTGTATCAACTTCCTGAGCATCAAAATGCAACCAACACTAGAGGGGATTCCTAACCAAATGTTAGCAGAGAGTGACTCAGAGCAAAAAGGGTGTGAAGAAATTTATCTCGTTGCCAACAAATGTAAAAAAAAAAAAAAAAAGAGTCTTGAGCCAAACCTTAAGCCCACCAGGTTATATAAAAAGCACCTTGTTCTCAGTTAATGCAGGCTTCTGTAGATCACCATGGTCCCCATTAAGCCTCCATACTCAGGTCCGCTGTGCTCATTTTGCGAACCGTGCAAGCCGTCCATGGACGGTTCAGATTTCATTTCTCGAGACGATTATATCTTCATTTCCCACAATCTGACAAAAGATTTTACCATTCAAGTTCCTGTCGTGAAGTCTTTTTTTCCTTCTATGTTAAGATTTTTGATGGGGTTATAATGAGGAATTGGCTAAATTGATTGCAAATATTTAAAAAGTAGCTCCCCAAATTCAACAATTGTGATCGCAAAAAAAAAAAAAAAAAGCTGCAAAAAACATTTGCAAAATTAGATTTATTTCTGTAAAGGCTGCACTCAAATGTCAAACACAGCCAGCGCACGGACAGCTCCGCTCTTCTGGGGTGGGAGGGGACATGTTGTTGGGAAGCTGAGGCACAGAGCAGCAAGAATCGAAGAATCACTGAAAAAGGCATGTCAACAGAAGCTTGACACACGCCGGAGAAAAAAGGCGTAAAAAATCCGTCGCATCAACATCAAGCACAGACTTTCCTGTTGCAGGACCAACATGGAAAACTGGACTTTATCTAGTGTAGGAGGCCAGGTCTGATCCCTCGTTTTTGACTGACTTACTACAACATCCTCTAGAGAGGATGTCAATGCTGGGTGCATCTGTTTCAGCTGCACACACCACATTACAGATAGCTTAGCTCCAAATGTTCTTTGCAAAGGGTTAAAATGAGTTTGAGCTCATTTTAGGATTTTCGTCGGGTTATTTTGAGTCTGAAAATCCTTCTAATCAGGAGTGCGGAGCACGGAGGACGGACTGTTTTTATATGCCAGTCAAATAACTTTAAACTTCATTGGCTGAAAACATCAAATAGACGTCGACGGGCCGCACTTGGACTTTATAATCATCATGCCACATCACACGTGTAACGTAATGAGTCTGAAACCCAGACTGCATTCAGACACGCATAACCGAAAGCACTTGAGGCGATTCCTGGCACTGTCATTAATACTGAGGATCATGGGGAACAGATGTGTCTCGATCAAAGATGAGCACAAAGACAAAAATAAATCCATCACCTGGGTGACAGGGCGGATTTGCCTATTAGCCTGAAGCAATAAAAAAGCTGATTGGTAGGCCTCTCTGACAAAGAGAGATTGTGGTTTTGTTTGTTTTACGTGACTATTTAGTCATTGTTTAGGGGTTTTTTTTTGTTGTTGTTTTTTTTTTCAGATCAATGGCACTGCAGTGATTAAGAAAGTTTCTAAATTCCCTATTGGTGAAGATTTGAAACAAGCCTTTCCAAACTCTTTGAACAGAACAAAGAGCACACACTCCTCGTCTACCTAGATCGGCAGCCAACACGAACCTTCCCACCAGTCCCCTACCTTCATCTATGCCGAAAGTGATATGGCAGCTATTGCTTACAGCCAGCAAAAACAATCACCCCTCTGATAATAAGCCTGGGATTATGTCCACAGTCATTCTCTAATTGGCACAAAAGCTAAAGTCAACCTTCAAATTCATGAGGCATCAGCAAAGCGGCTCCGGAAGGTGACGTGTGTGTCCTGAACGTGTGCAAATAACATCTCATTAACTTTAAGTTATGTCTGCACATGTCCACAGAATATAATGGCCTTTCCTTGATGGTACATAGATCAACATGGACCCTTGCTATTCTGTCTCAATGTGCTCTAAGGAATGTGAATACAAATGAGGCCGCGGAGGATTTGACCTTTCTCCCTGCTGAATGCGTCGCTGGTGTACAGTGCATCCGCAAAGCCTTCGCAACGCTTCACTTTGACCATGTGTTGTTAAATGACGGTCTTATTTTAAGGTGGAATGATGTTTTCCCCCCCCTCAAAACTCTAAGCACCATGCTTCTTTAATGACAAAAGTGAGAATGGGTATCATTTTAGCAAATTCATTCAAATGCAAAACGAAACCAAACAAAAAAAAAAATCGCATGTGAACAACTACCAATAGCCTTTGCATCTAAAACTTTTGTTGAAGAACGTGAATGTCTTCTTTGGAATCTCTTAGAAGCTTGGCAAAACTGCTTCGTGAAATTTACTCTCATTTTTCCCTGCAGGTCTTCAGTCAGCTTGAAACGGTAGATACTTTTATCAGAGTTCAATATTTAATATTGAACTCAGTATATTAAAAAAAAAAAAAAACTAATTTGAAGCCTCGTGACAAAGACACTTCACATGTGGGGTAGATAACATGAAGATTCAGCAAAGAATGGTAGGAAACAAAGGGTTCCTAAAAGGGGAAGCTGTTTCCTGGGATAGGAACCAGATGATACTAAATATAACTCAATCCAAGAACGACTAAACGCAGGAATGGTTGTACATAAACATGCAAGGTCAACAAAACGTCATCGCGCTATGATCGGCGAAGGCTGTAAATGCTAATGCAGACTTTATTTCTCAGATATTTGCAAATATTTTCAAAAAAAATGTTTGTTTTGATATGGATACAACCAACTGACTACATGGTGAGCATAGAGCCTTCATTTTGAGATGATGAGGCAATTAAAGTAAAAACAATATGGCGGCGCAAAGTGAAAAGCAGCTTGCTTACGCACAAGAAAAATACAACGCAGGGGAGCGTTATAACTGAGAGGAGTTGATGCTGGACAATATGCGACATTTCATTTTATGACTAGATGGGAATCAGTGTAACTGTAGCTTTGGTGTACAATAGAACCGTGTAGAAAAGAATAAGCTGACGCTACAAAGCGCGCCATTTGTCTCCCAGTGAAAGCATTTGGTCATGATTGCATTGTCCAGATGATACTGGTTTGATACAAACCTTTTGAAACCGTGTCTGTGGAAAATACGCTTTAGCTTCCATGACCGCCTGCTCTTTGAGGTCGTTAGATTAGCTGTTGTCGGATCTAGTTTGATGTACCCAATTCAGTCTGCCATCCAGTATTTGAATCTTTTCGTTTCATTATGTCAATTTGCAACATTAGACACGAGACAGAAAGGAAAACAAAGAATTTTTGAGATCCTTTGGTTAAAAGTTGATTAAAGTCCACGCAAAAGATCCAGCTGCCTTTGGGACGCCATGTTTCTGGTTCATTTCATCCCTTCCAGACAGAAAAACGCATCACGGATGTGTCATCTGTCAACTGCAGTTTTGACATGAAAAAGGTTAGATCGTCCACTGCCTCCTGCCTCTGACCTTTATTGGACCGCAAGTGCGTGAGAGCGAGTCTTACTGTTCCTCTGGCCGGGTCAAGACCTCTCTGCCCAGAGACGCACACCGAGTCAAACAAGGAGCAGATGGCAGTGCAGGCCTGAATGACTCTCACTCCCTGATGGAAGCTTATCAAACACAGTCAGCTGAAGAAAACAATGGCAAAGTTTATTGATCGCACCATCAAATGACCAATTATGCACTGAAATCCAATGAAAGGTCTTGCTCCCTGCACATCCCTGCACAGTGGTGACAAAGGGCTTCACTCATCTGAGAAAGTGGAGAGTGAACCTCCCAACAATATGGATTTTTTACATCCTGTCGTTTAAGTTGCAATGTGTTTTTTTAGGCAGTTGACATACAGAGTTATGATGCTTTACAGAAGTATTCAAGTTATTACAATTTCTCCATATTGCGCCATCTACAAAAAATACTTTAAGAAGTTCTTCCCAAGAAGTAGAAGAATAATTCACACATATGCGTGTGTGTGTGTGTGTGTGTGTGTGTGTGTTTGTAAAATGCAATGTTAAATGCTGCAATAAGCAGTGGATAAGACAATTGCTTCATGCATACTGATTGTTCATTGATCATTTCTGAATCAGTACTTTTAAATGTCACATAAATTCACAACACTGGGTCCGTATTCATAATTTAACCTCTGAATAAATTGAAAGACGAAAAAAGGTCACTTGTTTAGACATACTGCACTGAAATATAATTGCAATCTTTTTTCTTTTTTTTTTTGCTCCAGCAGGAATATGTTCACAGATGCAAAAAAACCCCAAAGACCAACAGATAACCACCAAACTTACCCTACTTCTAACCGGTTCACCTAATGTAACATGGTAGGTAATAGTAGTAGTAGGTGTTCAGTTGTCTTCAGTGTATTACAATATAAATTCTGTCATAATGACAGTTTTCAGACTTTTAAGCAGCCAGAGATTAGGGACGAAGAGAAGATTTACTGAAACAAGGTGATGGAAATAGCCAGTGTTCAGGTTCAGGTCCACAATAAGAGGCGAGTCAGGTTTGTTTTTGTTTTTGGGGGGGGCTTGATGTTGGTTAACAGTAAGTTGTTTAGGTGGAGAGGATGGCTTACTGTTGCTGAAAGAGAGAAAGATCCGGAGGACGGGGAGTTTGCCCTCACAGGAAGTGGTGGGTAGTGAGAGGCTGGGCGGTGCAGCCAGGGTGAGGCTGCTGCCTCGGAAACCCGCACCTCCTTTAAATTCCTCCTGATTGCTTCTGATGAGGAACAGCTGGAGATCAAACCTAACAGTCACACCCTGCAAAGGAGAAAGTAAAGGAAACGCACATACACACACACCAACATGCACATAACCTCTGGATGAGGAAACGTGTTCAAACATGTTCGGCTGGGCATTGAACATTTTTACTCTTCGCTCATTTCATCAAGCCATCATAGGTCTACGGTGACCTGGTCAATGTCATCCTATGCAATTCCACTAGATTCTCATCTCCCTTCAGTGCTCCATCTGGGATTCCTTCCAGTGGGACAAAGCAGCAAGCCTCCATGGAGCCCGAAGCAAAATTTGGTTCTGGGGCCCTCTCGTTCTGTTAACAATGTGGACTGGCTGCAATCAGAAACCAGATCATCAGATCATTCACACACCTGCTATAAACTCGTTGCATCTCTGTCAGTGCTGTTTACATCATATGTATTATCGGCCAACTGATTTATGGAGCAGTTGATTTCTGGGCGCCGATTCCCTTAATTTTGGGGGATCGTGATCGGCCGATACTTACACGAGAAGCCCATCTTATCCCCTAATCTTATCTTCCCCTAATCTTATCTTTGTCAGCAAAAATTTTAAAATCGGCCTCTGTCTTCGTCTGCTGTGCAGTGAGAGGTTTGACTGACAGACTGGCCCACCAGATCAGGTCTGCACATTTACAGTTAACAATATTCACCCCACTGTTGCCAAGTCAGTGACGTTCTTGCTCTACTTAGTGACATTTCAGACAAAAAAAATCATAGCAGCCAAAATCTAAATTGGCAGGTCAGTCTTTTTAAAGATCGGTAACCAGGGATCAGAAAACTGCAATTGCTGCAGCGCTGCACACATATTCATGACATTCTTTGATTGAATTCATTTCAATCCATTTCAGTTGTCAAGCTAATTTTCTATTAGCAGCTTTACAAACCTTTTACATTACATTACCAGGACACATTAAAACAAACCTTTAGCTTGGCTTTTTTTTTTTTCTATTCTTCCTGTCTTTTTTTCTCCTTCCCTGTAGGATATGTCCTTTTATGAGACATTGTTTTGCTTACTTATCTTCTGACCGGAGCTTTGGACATTTGGATGCAGCTCATGTTGCCGGTGAAGCCTGCGGTACCTACTGCGGCCACCAGGGAGGCCCCCAAGAGCAAGTTTTATCAATAAAATAATTATTTCTACATACATTATGTAGAAATGTACATACATTATGTATGTACATTATGTATGTAATGTATGTACATTATGTACATATATTATGTATATACATTGTGTTTCTATTATTGTTTCTACAATAATAGGAACAAACCACTTCATAGTGAAATTGTGTGTTTTTGATATTATAATGACAGAAATTATTACAAAAAAAATAAAAGAATAATAATAAGCTCCACTAAGGGGCTCCATAGTGGCTGCTTAGTATGCTTGTGCCTGGGGCCGGCCCTGTTTGTGTGATTTAAATATCAGACCATGAGAAGACTTTTTTGTGTCTTTTTATGCATTTTAAATATCTGGTTTCAACTGGGTGTTTTATTGGGCTTTATTGGGTGTTTAATTGTGAGAATATGAAGATTTGAACCGACTATGTGTCCTTGCTCACAGCCTCATCATTTTCTCCGAGCCCCTCTAACGTAACATCTCCTTCCCGCCCCCCTCCCCTTAGCAACAGAAGCAACATGGCGGCGTCCAGTACCGCGGAGCACTCTCCGGAGATAACGGCACCATTAAAGACACCGAAAACCGAGGTGCCGTCTCCCGAGTCCGAGGATTTGAGCGACAGCATCCAGTACCACTCCGACCCTTCGACACCGAACCGCTTCTCGCCTCTGAACGTGGGCTCCGGGACCGCGGGCCGGACGGCGGCCTCATCCTCCTCCAACAGCTTCACCGCCTGCCGGGGGATGTCCTGGACGCCGTCCGAGACGAACGCCCTCATCGCGGTGTGGGGCAACGAGCGGCTCACGGAGGCGCGGATGCAGCAGCTGGAGGTCGCGGGCACCGTGTTCTCCGGGAAGCCGCCCGGCCCTGCCATGTACGAGCGAGTGTCCAGGGCGCTGTCGGACCTGGGCTACGAGAGAACCCCGTCCCAGTGCAGGGAGAGGATGAAGGTAAGGAACCATGACAGCGAGCTGTCACTGTCACGACTCCGACCTGTTACCATGACACCCAACTGGGTCCGCCGACTGTGTCACACTGGAGACGTGTTTCATCACAGAACACCTCCTTAAAACCTGGTGATGCATCACGAACTGGGAAATAGAAAGTGTTGCTTTATCTTACATGTTATATAAATAAATCTTTAGATATTTAGGCCCAGATGAGCCATCAGAGCCAGACACTCTGTAAGTGCATGATGCTTGTTAAACAGTGAGATTTCCTGTAATTTGGTCCAAGCTTTGGTACAAGGAAGATGCTTCCTATTTTATGCCGCCAATCATATAGGCCGTAGAAATAAGATGCTACAGCTGGGTGAGCGACGTGTCCTTTCAAAACTTAAAACTCCTCCGTCCCAAACAGACGCTGAGGCGCTGCTACAGCCGCGTGAAGGAGCATGGGATCGGGAAGAGAAAGAGCAGCTACACCCTGGAGCAGCTGGAGAAGGTGTTCGGTCAGGGAGGCTGGGACTCTCAGAGCTGCGCCCCGGTGCTGATCAACAGCAGCGGGTTGTACCAGGAGATGGAGTCCGACGGCAGCACGGTGGAGGACTTCTCTCAGGAGGACTGGTGCAACCAGGTGTTGGACTCGGCCTTCCAGGAGGGAGACATGGACACCGGTGGGATCCGTTCATTCGTATCTACGAAAAAGTCAATGTGACGAAATTGGGTGGATGAAATTAATTATGCCGTTATTTTTGTGTCCTGTGTTTTTCCTCCGGTTTAGAAGACCTACAGGTGCCTAAAAGCAGAGCTCTGCAGATTCAAGCAGAATTGTCTGAATTAACCCAGTAAGTTTTTTGTTTGTTTGTTTTTAAATAAAGCCTGTTTTTACATGACTTCAGTCAATTTTTCTAAATATTTCTCAATATAAAATACAATGAAAAATCTCAGAATGCATATATTCCACCCCACTTTACTGCAGTACCCCCAAAGTAAATGCCCTAATTGGGTAACAAAGTTTAGCAATGTGTAATTTCCTCTTGTTATCAGATATTTATAAATTTCGCAGTTACTACTGGTTCTGTGACTGTGTGCAGGAAAAGGGAGGCGATGCAGACGGTGATCCGCATCCTGGAGTCGGTGCAGCTGAACTGGGAGCACTTCCAGACGTGGACCGAGTTCTCCCGGCTGCACCTGTCCAACAAGCTGGCCATCTTTGGCGTGGGCTACAACACGCGCTGGCGCGACGACGTACGCTACCACTACGCCGAGATCAGCTCGCAGGTGCCGCTGGGCAAGCGGCTCCGGGAGTACTTCAACCCGGAGAAGCCGGAGGGCCGGGTCATCATGACCAAGGTCCAGAAGATGAACTGGAAGAACGTCTACTACAAGTTCCTGGACATCACCATCAGCGAGGCGCGCTGCCTGGAGCTCCACATGGAGGTGGACTGGATCCCCGTGTCGCGGCCGCCGCTCGCGAGCAGCAAAGGCTCGTCCCACTACCTCCTGCCAGGTTTCGTCCCCAAGACGCACGGCCTGTACGCCATCGGCTGCGAGGCTGCCGGCCTGCGACGCCGCTTGCACGCCGCCTCCTCCGGCCAACGACGACGAGGAGGACGACAGCGGCACGCCCCGGCGGGAGGCGGAGAATGGGTCGGAGCGCAGCGTCAGGACTGGGCCCGCCGTCACTTACTGCTACCTGGGCGTCGCCGAGGACAGGACCATCCAGCAGTGCCTCTCCCAGCACTTTCAGGGACCCGGGAAGCACTGCGCCTACGGGGAGCCGTCCGGCGTGACCCGCTTCCTGCAGGAGAACGGCGGCGGCGCCAGGACGGATCGGCAAGGTGGAGACTCGCCGCAGCACTGCGCCGTTTACGTGAAATTTATCGAGGTGGAGCTGGACTTCCTCTCGGCGGGCTCCCTGGTGGAATGCCTGGAAACAGCCGTCGGTTACTCCTTAAGGTTCAACAACAAGGAAACATCGTAACCACCACCCCGCCGGTTTACAGATGACTCTACAGCTCTGGTGGTGGCAGCATCATGCTGCGGGATGCTCTTCTGTATGAGCAGCTTAAAAAGAAAAAAAAAAGTAAAGAAAAGGTCTTTTTTTTTTGTCTCTGGCTGTCCTGGAAACAAGCGTTGACATGTAACGTTCATTTGTGGCTGAGAGATGCATTTATGTACGCGTCGCCAGTTAAAAGCTGCCCACCATAATAAGCTCATGAAGTCATTCAGAATACTAAATCCTTCAGTTTCGATGCAGGAGTTTCGTCAGAGTTCAAGTGTTCAAACTGACAAGAGTTTCTAAAATGAACAACAGTTTCTGCCTCAGTATGATCTGCAGCACTGACAACGGCGCTTATTATTGAATATTGTGCACTAGGATTCTCCAGCTGCTTGTTAGGTTTTATGTGACATGTCTGATCAGGGAGAGCAGGGCTGGAGGAGGTGGGTATGTGTGTGCGTGTTCGTGTGTGTGTGTGTGTGTGTGTGGGTGGGTGGGGGGGATTACCCTGCAGTATGCATCTGTCTACCTCAGTAGGATGTAGCAAACCACGCAGTGAGGGACCACAGCTGGATGTATTCAGAAACTGCCTTCACTTGGACTGTTGGTTTGAGTCCACAGAGCATCTATGGGTAGAGGCGGAGTCATGCCTTATGTTTTGCACATGCGGCGGGTTTAGCAGCAAGAGATGCTTCCACGCAAACTACAGAACCGTTGCTCCACGGCCGGACGGCGTGAGCCGGCGTCAACGGAGCCAACCGTAGGTCCGGACGAGGAAGCGGGACTCGTTGTTTTTGCGAGATAACGTCCAGCTCAGATGAAGATCTTCGATGTTTACGACGATAACTGATTACTTGTCACAGGCCAGGATTCCAATAACCAATCTGTTCCCTGAGAGAGAATAAATAATTATAAAAAAAAAAAAAAAGAAAACAATTTTACACCCGACCAGAAACAACTTTCTAATGAAGTGTCTCTGACAGCCTGGCGTCGTCTCCTGCAAACGTCTGAGTCACAAAATGATCAGTAGACAGTAGATTGACATAATAGTGATCACTGGAACCATGTAATCGTTCAAATAGTTCAGACTGATCTCTTGAAGAAGTGGTCAGAACTGTTTCCGAACTCTCCGTTCAGAAACAGTTCGATCCTCTCCTGCATCGTTCCTTGTTGCTCTGATGCACATGAACCTGTTGGGATTTGTTCACAGTTTAGTTTGCAGCAACTCAGACCCATGAGAAAAAAACAAACAAAACAAAAAAAAAAAAAAAAAAAAAAAAAATGGTTCTGGTTCTGGTTTGAAAAGTTTGGAGCATCCCTTGCTGCAGCTGCTCGCTGGTTGGTGATGTAACGATGTAATATTTCAAATGCAGACAACAGGAAGCGTTTGCCGTGTTCAGAAGCCGGCCCGACAGCACTGCGGCTCATTCAGGGCCCATAATCAAGCTGAGCCCTCGACGAGGATCTGCAGATTACGTGCAATGAATGTGCCAGGAAGCGACTGCGGCACACGACAAAACGTGGCGTGTCCATATGAATCTATGTAATGTGAAATACCATATAGCTTATATAATATATATTTGAGAACATCGGTGTTCTTGAGCATTCCAGCTTTTGTGAAATTTATTCGTTTGGGACATCAAAGATATTAAAAAAAAAAAGTGATATTTTTACCTCATTGATTTGATGCCATGTACTGTATGTGCTTGTTTCTAAGTCACCATGTTGTCTGTTTACATGTTTGAAGAACAATAAATGGGAAACTCTCTGTGGTTAACCACATGCTAAAAGTAACCGGTTTGTTATTTATTGGCCTGTCACGATAATTTTTTCTTGTGATTAACAGAAATTTTGTTTTGGGGGGATTATTTGCAAATAATGTACTGATAGTGGCATAATTGTGCAAGTTCACCTTCTCAAAGAACAATAAAATGTCTTTGCAAAATTAAAGTTTGACACTAGAACTGGAAGATGTTTTAAATATCCAAAATGAAACACAACAATCCAAAACAACAAATAAAACCGAACCGTAAAGAAAATTAATGGTGAAAATCTCTAGACAAGATTACTCTTCAAAAAATATTCATCAGAATGAAAATGATCAAGTCCATTTTAATGCATCGTGTGATCAATTGCTTATGGCAGCAGCCTCAGTTATTCAACAAGGATCCGGATGAATCTGATGTGTGACCTAAACTGTGAACCAGAGCATTCAACAATCTAAACTGGGATCAGTTGACGTCTCAACAAAAGGCTGTGAATACAGAGGGCTCCCTGTCTGCAGTGGTGAGACGACGGCATTGTGACAACATGAGAGGAGGCGCCCATGTCAGTCACAACACGATTATGCTACTTAACTGTGTTTCATTCAGACTTGGTGTGATACAAAGTATTTTGTATTTATGTACTTATCTGAAGGAAAAATTGTTCAAAATTGTTAACAAATTCACTTTGACGGAAAGGAAAGACTCGAGATGTAATTCCTCCTTTTGACCAGGAGATGGCCCTGTGGAGCTGTTGCAGAAGTTGCTTGGTCCAGACTGTTTAACAGCAACATAAAAGCCCAACGGAACCTGCAAATGGAGCCGACAGTAGTCTTGTAGGAACTGGTGAGAAGGTGTAACATTAATGGTGAATCCAGTCCAAAATGCTTCCCTCTACTGCCCAGAATAGAAAACTTTATGGGACAGTACCAGACGTGTGTCGGTAGATTCTCTACCTACTCATTAAGTAAACTAAATAACGATCAACGCATCTCATGCACTCCATGACGTACTGGCCGTATACAGCCAGCCTTCAGCCAGAGACTCATCAGGCTTTACGATGCCCAAGTCTGTGCTAATTGATTCAATTATTTTCTGCACTCATTTATAGGTTATTTATTGATTTATATATATTGCATGTGATTGCTTCATTATTTGTTTATATCTAGGCATTTTGAACTATTCGCTCTTTATTATTCACTCATATATATATATATATATATATATATATATATATATATATAATTACAAACTTTGTATTTATCACCTAAGATGAAGTAGCTTTCAACAAATAAGCAATTTCCCCTGGGGGTCATTAAAGTATATTCTATTCTATTCTATTCTATAGAAATGAAGAACAAAAGTAAAATCCTGGAACCCTGAAAATCTCAGCTGTGTTTCTCAGCTGCTCAGGCGTTTGCTGATTCAGTGCTTTTAGAATCAAAGTAAGAAGAAACTTTACAACAGTTAAAACCCACCTGCTGCCCTTAGAGTAAAAGTACAAGCATATTTTCAAAGTTATGTTATTACGACTTAGCTGGAAGTGCCCAAATAAAATCCTGCTTGGAGCCCCTTAAAGTGCTGGCCCTCATTATAGCAGCTCAGACAAAAAATTGGAACTCCATGGTGCTGTTCCTCTATTTCTTATGGTTCTGAGTCCACAATTTGTTACTCCATTTGGGCTTAAATGGACATACAAATTAACATTTGTATGTTAATTCCATTGTCAGGACCTGTTAAAACCTGGGATGCACAGAAGTAATCCTTTCTCACTTCCGACATGCAGATATCTCAAGTTTCGTATTGGCCGATTCCGATCCAATACAGAAAAACAGTACTTAACTGATTCAAAACGTTTCTTTTTTTTTTTTTTTTTTTTTTTAAACAGACTTAAATGTACTGAATAACAAATTTGTTTGATAACTCTGCATCTCTAGGCTCTTAATTACACAAACCTATCTTTAATTTGTTCAGTCCGTGCTATTGGAACGGCCAACGTAAAGCAAACAATAGAGAAATTAAAACTGACAAAAAAACAATTGGTTGACTACCTCCAAACTTCAACAAATCTTCTTCCAGATGGTTCAGAAAGTACAACTAGAAATTCTAAATATAATGTGAGATACATAATAAAGCCTGACGTTGCTCAGAGCACAAAGCGTAGAACTAGACTGAATGGATCTGCCCTTATGGATCGGGCACATCGTCACCGATACCCGATCTAGAATCTCTTTTCAATATCGAGACGGTTATATAGGTTAATGTTGCATCTCTAGTTGAAACATGCCTCCTCAAATCAACAGGTATGTTGATTTGAGGCTTCTGCTTGAAAAAAAAAACAAAATCCAATTTAGAAAGAAGCACAGAGGCTGTTGGCAACAATACAACCGAATCTCATTCCCACATGAACTGAACTCTGCTACTTTGGATTTAATCACAGCATAACCCTTGTTGACCTCGCATAAATGAGCAGTCCACCTGCATTAGCCTCAGCATTGTTGCTGAGGCAACAGAGTAACCCCGGAAAATGAAATAAGTAGGACTGACCACTTGGCCGAGCACAGGTCAGTCCACATTTTTCTATCAGGACGGTGAGCTCACCTGGGGAATTCACGTCAAGCCGAGGCCAGTCTGTTTGCTTCTGCTTTTAAGCCTAAACCTCTTCACACATGACGGAACAGGAACCGAACATTTTCAAGGAGAGACGAGAGGAGGGGGATCAGGATTTAGTTGCGAGGTTTCGGAAAATAGGCTTAGAGTTTAAAAAAAAAAAGCTTGTGACATGGCATTTAAACTAGATGAGTAGCATGTAAATATGCCTGTCTGGAATTCCAGTACGAGTAAATTCTTCTTCTTCTTCTTCTTTTCAGTGACCGGTTTGGGTCGAAGCACGTCAGCAGGAAAATAAAATGTTACATCTGGAGTAGATTGAGCTGTTTCTTGGTTGGCATGGCACAAACATTTTCTCATTACTGCGAAGTGATTATATGACCGGTTAGAATTTACTTTAAAACACTCAGTTTACTTTATTAAAAATAAAGGCAATGCAATGCAAGTCAATTAAACTTTATATTTTTCTACATATTTTTTAATCATTATACACTTTAAAAAGAAAGAAAAAAAAATAGACAGAAATTAAACAGTTTAAAGTAGGAAACGTGTGATTTGGAAAAGTGTTTTTTTTTTTTCTGCCTTAAACTATTTTGTAATGATTTGTTTGAAATCCTCACGATTGCGTTTAATCGAGGACCACACAATGAGCCCAGGTGAAACATTTTATTCGAGTCCCATGTTGTTCTTCAGAACTTAAGTTCACTCACCAAACTCTCTGCTTCCGGCTCCGCTTTCCTTTCACTTGGATAAAAAGCGCTGCTCTTCCTCGAGCGCGTCCTGCGGCCGCTCTGTCTTCCTGCGCTTTGACGCCACGCGGTGTCTGTTACACCTGTTCTTGGCGGCGAACCATTGAACAGGTGCGACTCGTCAATTTCAGCTGCGTTTGGACCGGAAGGACGAATGTTGGTCGTTTTTCGGCCGACAAAATAAAAGCATCGCGTTTCAATCATGGGCTTCTGGTGACTCTCTGCAACAGAGGCGTTTTATTTTGGAGGGGCTGCTGCGGAAGGGGTTTCTGGACACTCAGGCTATAGCAGTAGGACTGACTCGCAAAGGTACGTCGGCTCTTCTCCGGACCGGGTCTCTCCCGCTCCCCATCCCCCGAACCCTCCCCTCTCGGGAAGGGACCGAATGACAACTTGCAGAGTTGTTCTCGCTCGAGCGGCCGGAAGGAGGGATTCACCGGTAAGAGGAGGGAGGACAGGAGTCGCGAAGGACAGTCAGTGTCGGAGGTGCGGGTCCAGGGTCGACTTGACTTTCTCCGGTCCGTCCCCCCCCGCCCCCCCTCCTGCAGAATCCCCGCTGTGGAGACGCCAGACGGCTTCCCGTCGTCCTCACCCACCCCAAGCGTCCCTTGCTTGTCCGCGCGAGGACGGGCGGTGAAAACAGAGATCCTCCGAGACCAGCTGAGGGAACCATGGAGATCTGCTCCACTTCGAGGAAACTTACTTTGCTCTCCTTTCTCATGGGGCTCTCAGGTAAGTGCTTTTTTTTTTTTGTTTGTTCGTTTTTATTCAATTTTATTTCTCCAATTTCCCAAAAAAAAAAAAAAAAAAAAAAAAGTGGAGCATTCCTTAAAACAACTCAAATTGCGGATCAACAGAGAGGATGTTGTGTCGATTTCTTCCAAGGTGACTTTCACAGAGCGCTCAGAGTGACTTCTGACAACTAAATCACATTTTGTTGTTGTTTATTTCTTGTTGTTTTTTTTTGTTGTTGTTGTTTTTTTTTGTTGTTGTATCCACTGAACGGGCAGTGAGCAGAAAGCCCGGTTCCGGTCACACGCAGGCTCTGCGGTTCTGATGTGAGCAGATGTGAAGAAGCAAAGCAGCAAAAAAAAAAAAGAAAAGAAAAGAAAAAAAAAATTCAAATAAAATAAAAATGACTGACAGCTCGGTGTTTCTGGAGCTCTGTGTGAGCCAGGAGCGGGCTGGGATTTAAGGCTCAGACACCTGTTTGTTTTCCACTGGATTTAAAACAAGTGTGTTACACATGATTATGTCTCCCAGGGTGGGGAGAGGAGGGGAGGAGGGGGAAATAATCCCCTTATATCTGCTCCATCGTTGCCTCACCGTCGCCTTCAACTCCTGCACTTTCCCCTGATGGCTGCGCTGAACGCGCGTCCTGCTTTTAGTCGTTTGGAGCAGAAACTGGGACAAATCGGAGTGAAACCATTCACTAGCTGCTTTCCACGAACCGTGGAAATTGCGCAAATATAAATTGCGACAATAAGTTTTGACGGAAACACGACTTTCGGGTCACGCGAGTCACGTGATCAGGAGCCAGACGTTACCGCTGGCGAAAAACGGCGAAGAAGACCAGACAGGAAGTAGTAGGAAAGTGATGTGTTTTTTTGTTTGTTTGTTTTTGTTTGTTTTTTAAAGGGGGGGACAGTGTGCAGGTGGTTCTCACAGTATCTAATATAAAAAGTTGTGCGTCATTCAAAAGTGTTTAATCCACAGCTCTAACGTGAAATCACCAACTACAGTTTCCCCAAACGCTGCATACATACTCTGCTCCAACGCCATGTTAAGATGGTCAGGTCTTCTCTGCTGGCTGATCGATGATGAGCGCCAGCGCCGTTGGCTAAAATATGAATATAGTTCATGTAACTGTTCACATCCTTTGCTGCCATGATTGTTTGATAGACTTGTTGCCTGAACAGGTTTATTCCCAGTGCGATTTTAATTAAATTTCTTATTTAATGGAACAATACAGTTTTGAAACAAAAATAAAAATTTGCACACATTTCTAACGGAGGCTCTGACCCTCTTCAAGAAAGGTTCTGGTGGAGAAAATTTAGCAGTTTCTGTTTCTCTGCAAGGAACCTGGAAAGTAAATAAATAGATGTTTTAGATTCATCACCAACGGAGACAGAAGGAATATTTGAAACTTTCTGTCCGGCTACCTGTAGGGTGTATCTCCTTCAGCCAGAGTTGCTTCAGGTGAGTATGTGGGTGCACCAAGAGGCAGGCTGGTGACTTTCACACGCCCTGTGTGTGTGATGCATGAACGCAGGCTCTCCACCGCCGGAGTTTTGATTCTCAGCGGTGTTGCCAAAACAATCCCACGAGCTGACATGGGCAACCTCAGGGCTGCTTGTTCCTCCCTGGTCGGGACGCGGAGGAGTAAAACGTGACAAACAGTCCCATTTGCGCACCCAGACCAAGGGCGAGTCTGTGGTTCAGGGCAGATCTCTGGTATCTTCTCTGCCGTTTTAATTGCAGGCCGTGATTCAGTGTCAGCAGACAATGGGACAATAAAAGTTCAGCGCTCGCCATCGGAGGGCCTGCAGGTGTGTCCTGAAAAATACTGGGCAGTCTGAATGGAGGCAGGAAACGGTCATGAATAGCAGGCAGTGGTGAGGGGAAAACAACAGGCTCCTGGAGTCCCTGATGGGGCCGAACCTGGAGCAGGAAGTGGCCCCGGTTAGGGGTTCAGTTTGAGAAGAAGCTTGGTTCAGCAGGAACTTGAAGGGAAAAAGAAAAAGTGAAAGACTATGAAGGGAAAAAGAAAAAGTGAAAGACTAATTTGTTCTGGTAGCCAAATTAGTTTTTTTGTGTGTGTATCTAATCACAAATTTACAGATTGCACTTGAATGCAACAGTAAACCTGCTGTCCATTTCTTTTCAGACAAACATTTAAAGCTAATGCCACTGGATGTGAGGAGAAAGTGCCAAAGTTTTCACCCTCTTTTATCATATTTTGACTCTTTTATAGTAAAAAAAAAACTATGTAGAAAAACATATCTGTGCATAACTCTTACGCCAAAGGACAATGGGAAGTAGTTTTCTAAACGTTTTGCATTTAGAAAACCAAAAATCTGAAAAGTGTGGTGTGCACTTGTGTTCATATCCCTGAGGCAATATTTTTGAAACTGATTTTCTCGTCAACTTCTCTTTCCAAAACAGCTGAGGCTCAGTCCAATTGGATGGAGAAGATCTGGGAGTAGAACATGTCAAGTCTTGACACAGGACAGGATTCCTATGTCATGTTTTATTTGCGGCTTTGTAGAAATTGTTGTAGGGCCAAACTTGATCTGACCGCGGTGTTCCTTGATTGAATCCCATGAGCTGGACTCTCTCTGCTAACACAGGACTGTTGGTCTAACCCATACGATTCTTTGAACCCTGAGTGGAATGTGACAATGTTTAAGAACATTTAAATTCAAAGGGTGTGAATTCTTTTGTAATGCACACTGATCTAACATAGCATTGCTCTTTGTTTACTCAAATTGAATAGTATGACTTTATAACTTCAGCTGTACTAACAGAGACTAACAGAGAACCTGTCCCATTATATTGGGACAGGTTAATCAACATAGTGATTAACTTGTCCCAACATAATCAAACCTTGTTCACTTCATATATTTAAAGTGAACACAGTTTTAGCGCATTCAGTTGCAAAAGTTTTTCGCTGACTCTACAGCTATCTACATCCCTCAGTCTGATCTATTTGTTTTATTTTGAGGTGATAAAATGAGTGAGAAAAAATTGTATAACTTCAAAAGTACAGTGGCAAACTTGTGCCAGGCTAGAAACCTCTACCTCCTGTTTATTTTTATTTTTTTAAACATTTTAAAAGTTTCCTTATAATTTGCGTGATGGAAACATGGCTAATATTGCCCCACATTCAGATGGCCAAGTAAGACGAGGTGGCAGTTATGAACGTATTTGATCCCATCAGGTTAGCTGGTCCAGCTCTGAGCTTCACTACAGCCTTTTGTTAAAGTCATTGTTCTTTTCCACGATTAACTCTGTCATTAACTCGCAGTGGGTTCACCTTTTCAAACGAATGTTTTCAGTCTAAAGCTGAACACAAGATTCTCAATCTCACAAACCCATTAGGATTATCTCTGTGAAGTTATGTTCAGGGTCAGCTAATTTGATTACAGTGTCTCTGGTTCAACAGGCACTGGGCCTAATTATACTCCTTATTCTAACTGCTTAAATACGCTGGCCTCGTGTCGGGTCCTCCAGGCGTGTCTCTGCCAGCGTCGCATATCTACAGGCTGATGTTCTTTCATAACCATCAAGCTCCAGAGCAGATAGGAATCCTTTGTTAATATATATATATATTTTTTTTTATCACAGATTCTCAATTAAATTTAGATATGGATTTCGACTCATGAATATGCTTTAATTTTTTTATTCTAACTCTGTCGTGATTGCCCTGTGTTTAGCTCCAAAAATCTCCTCATCAACTTTAACCTCTAATCTAAATGAAGACATGAATTTCTGCAGTATGATGCTGCCACCACCAGGTTTTCTGTTAAGCAAATTAATTTTTGTAATTCCACCTTTGGGAATTTTATGGTCAGTGGAAACGGAGCTGCTGTCATCTCGTTAGGTGATGTAGGGTGACATCGGTCTATGCAGTTCTCTGCAAGAAATCCGTGATCTGACAGCTGTTACACAGTTTGACAGTTTGTTTGTCTTTCTTCCTTGCTGTCCTCCCACAGCGGCTCGGATTGGATGTTCAAACTGCATAAGTTTTAATGTAAACTGATCCAGTTCACAGAATCAAGCACATTCATAAAGATTATACGCAGGCGTTCAACAAATGTCTGTGCAGCTGATTGGGATGTGGAAAAAACACATCTCACAATTTTGTTGTACGTTCAGTGAAAGAGGCTATTGTCTAAACAGTGAGATTACAGGCGCTTTCATTGAGTTTACAGTAGCTGTGCTTTTCTAGGCTCTCAGCAGTGAAACGCTTCAACAAATAAATAAATAAAAATTATTGCCTTTGTGAAGTTGGAGACATGACTACGTTGCTCCTGCATGTCAGATTCATTGGCTTTACAGTGTGATGTTCCTCCTGTTGGACTTATGTGAGGGCACATTCCTGTCAGCCTGTCGTTAACCTTGTCTGTCGCACTGCGCTGGATAGCTGTGGCAAAGTGGGAAGAGTGGTCGTCTGGCAATTGGAAGGTTGTGAGTTTGGTCCTAGCTCGCTCCACCATGTGTCGATTTGCCTTGGGTAAGGCAATTAATCACAAATTAGGACTGTATAAATGGCATCGCAATATTAGTGTGTGCAGGAGCAATGCAGATGATCACACTGCACACAAATGTCATTGCTTAAGTTGCTGAAGGTCATAGGGTAATGGAAGCACAGGTGAACAACAAAGGGAAGGGAAACTAGATTGTTTCCCCCAAGTTACCATCTGTTCTGATCATGGGTCAGTAAAACTACACGCCCTTTTTAAATTCACTCCATATAACTCTTCAGAGCACGCTTCAGTAAGATGAACTCCTTTACAAACAGAAGCCAGAAGATTGGTAATGTTTCTTCGAGGGGCTTTTAAATGAGTCTAGAAGCTAATCTGGAAGCTAGCCTTCCCTTATCTAAGCCCAGTTGTGGTCCATCCCCTCACTGACCGCTGCACAGTTCGTCTTGCATTTGGGACACGCCATCTGGTAAACGAACGTCTTCATTTGTTTTCCAGGTGGGTCTCACAATGAGCTTTAATTATTTAACAAGGTCAATCTGTACAGGCTTCAAAAGGCTCCGCTGGGGGGTCAGCTGGGTGCACAGTCTGTGCTCGTTTTCTGTGGCGACTGTCAGAGATTTATCGTCGAGAGTGAGAGTGTTGCAAGACTTATTTTTAGTAGCATATTATTTTCCGAGAGCCAGTTTGACAGTGATCCCTCTCCCCATAGTTAGATACCATAGTAATGAAGCTTTGGACTCTGTATCTTTGTGTATGGCAACTAAGTGCAGCGGCGCGTTTCCTTTTTTCACTAACTATTGTTACAGTTATAGCCCTTGATCCCAGAACGCATGTATCTTCAATCTCCTCCTTTTCAGAGACAGTTTGGACCAATAGTATTGGCCTTATCTTTAATTGCCTTTCCCATAGAATAATACCAACTGGATGTGCAGCAAAGGCCCTCTCCACTTTGAGCTTGGATTACAGCTCTTTCAGGGCAGTGCAGTTTGTGGATGTGTCACTAGTTAATGGTACAATTCTGACTTCAGTGGCACGATTCAGAGACTTATCAGTGCAGAATACGAAAAACATACACGCATGTGCTTTCCCTATTCATACAGGCTGTTTGCCATTCACTCTGCATTTATGTCAATTCCTCTCCTCAAGCCGTGTATTTTGGAACCTATTGAGAATTCGAAGGAAGATTATTTCCAGCTCAGTTTCAATCTGATGGTAAAAACAGAGAATGGTGTCCCGTTCATAAATCCCGTCTCTGCTCCTGCCATCTTTTCTTTACATCTTATGGTCTTTGCCTTAGGGTGCATTCATGCCAGCTCTGTTTAGTCGGTTTTATTCAAACTCTAGTTTGTTTGCCTAGAAAGTCCAGTGTATTTGGGGAAGTGTGGATGCGCATAGAAGTCGAATACGGACCGATAAAGAGAACTCAAATCTGCCTAAAAACCTCGGGCTCTGTTCTGTTGAAGTGAATTCTGGTGCATATGACTGCTCCAAAAAGCAGGAAGTGGATGATAATGCAGAGCATTCTGGGTAAATAAATACACCCAAAACAAATGTGCGGCTCTAGTGCTAGTGGGAGAAGTGCCTGGTAGTGTTTTGAAGAGAAATCCCACAACCGCTAAAATCTGATGCCACTTCATTTCAGTTTATATTTCATAAAAAATGAATTTGCACCCATATCGTCTTAAGAGGTTTATGTGTCCTTTCCTTCAGTAGTTCTTGGTGCAGCGCCCCCTCAGTTGAGGGGTAAACAAGTTGATCAAAGGGTTGGTTCGCTTGACACAGTGCAATGTGAAAGTGAACCATAGCTGAAAAAGTAACAAATGTTGGATTTTTGTCCAGATATATAAATAAGACAAACCGCATCTACTGGAATATGAAGTCAGAAAGTACCCTAATCAGGATGTTGTGATCAGATTGGATTTGATATTTTAGACAGTCTTGTATTAGTGGTAATAGTTGATGAGGATTATGAAAACAATCCCCAATCGTCCTGAGAGAATCTTGATTCTTGCCGTAACTGTGAAATTACCAGAAGAACACCAACATTTCCAAACTCAGCATACTCGGATACAGAGAAGTTGAAAGCTCAGAAGGGTAAAATAAAGCAGCTGTGCTGGACTCTGTTCAGCCTTATCTACTAAATTCTCACTCTGCCTCGCTGTCTCGCAGCTGCAGTGAACCTCAGACATGATGTCTTAGCAATAGAGCCGTCTTCTACATATATCTGGACAATCCTTAATCTTCGGCTGAGATTAATGCCAATACAGAGTTCACTGTAAAATAGGGAGATCACAGAATACACTTGCTAAGGAGGCTGAACTCCTTTTTTGAAAGTCGTATTATGTTTATTAGTTGTTTCAAGAAACAATCCTGGCATCTTAAGTCTTTGACCTTTGGTTGCTGCTTTCTTTTGGAAGAAAACTGGACACTTCAAATGTTGAAGTTGATTTCTGCTCCACGTTTGTCACTTTTACTCTTTTATTTCCTCTTTGTTTACGATTCCCTTATGATGGTTGTGCTCTGTCTCGAGAACTGTGCACCCTGTTGACCTCATGCTTTGACATCCTTTTATAAAGTGTCTTAGTATTCAAGTGCCTATGTTTGAGTCTGGGTAAGCTGCAGAGTGATTGCCCTTCAGGTACTAGGCGTCTTTTTGAATCTGATAAACACCTCACTCTTACTGAAAACCGTAAATTTTAAGACCTTCCTCACGCTGCAGCAGCATCCACACGCAGAAGAGTCTCAGCACGACGTGTTCCCTAGTTTGCAAATGTTCAGAATGATTTTAATTTCCATCCAGCAGATCAGAGCCCATCAAACTAAAAAAAATCAATCGATTCTTGTCACCAGTCAGTTTCTTGGTGCATCTCTTATGTTTATGTATTGCTCTTTTGGGTGTTTGTTAACCACGATTGTTATTGATTCATGGATTTCTAAAACTCATTTATATTCTGTAGCTGCCATAGTTAAGCCTGGGGTTCATAACAGCATCTTAATCTAATTAAATCACCTTAATTAAAGTCCCATTGGATGATTAGTGATTAAATTATGTAGAGCCCGGTTAAGTGCTCTCTTTAAAGAGTGTTTTGACTTCTACAGTTCAGGCCATTCATCTGAGGTTTGACGGGTTGCCCCACATTCTCTGACTTGCTTCTATATTTAAGTATACAAACATTGATATTTTTAGGCCCGACAGGGGATGGGATAAACTGTGGGAAAGTTCTGTTTGACATTTGACGAGTTTTTTGCACCGATGCAAAGCTGACACTTGCATGGAAAATTTAACTTGGCCACGAACAGCAAAAACAGCCCTCTGATGATTTCATGCAGGTGACCACAGAGCAGTGTGGCGGCCACAGCGGTGGGAGTTGTCTATTTTGTGGGTCTTCTTGGTATCCATCCTCAAACTCAGAAAGGAGAAGGCATCCTCTCCGGGGTCATGAGAAAAGCACTGGGCGACTTTCCCAACTTCCATCTCTGACCTCGAGACTCTTAAAGGGACAGACACCCAAACTTATTTGCTTCATCTTTGTTTTATTGTCTTTTTTTCCCCATTTCTTTTATCCGTCTCCTTCCCCTTCATCCTGCCTCAAGGGGAAGACTAAATCAGTCTGCATAAGTACGGAAAGGCTGTTTGTAGGTGTTGATGTTTTTCAGGTTGTCTGAAATTTACGATTCAGATCTTCTGTGAACAAAAATCATCCTAAATATTGTTCTGTATACGGGTTAAACAAAGTTATTCAAAGCCAATATTTGCTTTTGGCACTTTCCAGACACAGAGCGTCACCGAGCGACTATGTACATAAATAAACAGAAGCGGTATAGTTTATTTATAGAGAGCCTCTCTTGGTTTCTGTTGGGCTTGTATCAAGTTGTAATTGTGACATGTTGCTGAAGCACAAACAATGCAGACTGCAGAGTCAGCCTCCTCCTAATTCAGGCTTCACTACGGTAATCAGACTGTGGCTTCACACTGGCTAATGACTGTTTACAGCAAAACCAGCTACGGGGAGCCTGTCAGGTGCTTCTCGAGACCTGATTTGACTGATTTAGCAGACTTTGTGTGAAACTATGGAGCTGAAGACTCTATTGTAATCCATAGAGAAAGAGACATTGGCCTTTTTGTTCTTGTATGTTGAATTTCTTGTAGTATTTTGGTGCAGAACTTGTCACATTGGCGTTAACTTCAGACTATTACATACACGTCTCTTTCTTTGGAACATTTGTTGCCTCTTTCTTCATCGTGTCTTCTTTACTTTAAGCTTAACTAAAGTTTCATGCCCTAAACATCAAATCTTGTTAATTATGCAAAGTTATTTCTCTACTCCATCTTTGCTGTTTCCATCCAGGGAACTCCTGGTGGCAGGGAATGAGTTCAGGCCTGGTATCACAGGCTCATCATGGACGGGTAATGGAGTTTGCTTTGTTACCTCTAATCGTTCTCTTATTGTATGTACAAAATGAAAACGCAGATCGACGCACTGTCGGGTCGGTGAGCAAATTAATATAAAAATTGTAACCCAGAACCAGCCGTGTGCACACCTGTTTAAAACCGCTTGTTTCCCTTTCCTAACATGAACTGTATTTTAATGACAAACTGCTCAACTGGGATATTCTAAGTTACATGTGTTTCTGTTTTAGTTGTTAAAAAATTAAATGAGGCTTGAATTGTGACTAAAAAGGAGTACGCACATTTTAATTCTGATTCCAATTCATTGTGTTGGTTCGGAAAACAAGACTCAATTTAATGAAAAACAAGCGGTTTTAAACAGGTGTGCACACGGCTGGTTCTGGGTTACAATTTCTATATTAATTTGCTCACCGACCCGACAGTGTGACACATGAACTTCAAAATAGAGCATATGATGGGGGTTTAAAGGTTTGCTAAATAGATCAGATCAGCTGCTCACTCATGGCACCTTTTGTTTTTTCCAAGACACTATGACACGGAAATCATTTGTGTAAAATTTATTCAAATTTAACAATTAAATATAACACTGGGAAAACTGTCAAAAGTATATGTAATCAACATTTATCGCAATTTTACCAAAATTGCTGCTGCTTTTCAGTTTTCATACTTACCAATAACAGGAAAACCTGTCATTGAAAGCTGATTTTTTTTCCTAGTATTTGTCTTTTGGACTGTGGGTCAAGAGGAAATGGGCCAAGTTTGATCACTGGCTGAAACTTTTCCGCAACAACGCCCTGCAACCCGCCGCTGCGATACGCTTATATTTAACACACAGCAGTCTGGAGATCTGAATTCACTGCATGCTGTATGTTTGGCAGTCTGAATTTCACTTTTGGTTTATTTGACCTTTCTCCTGGAGCCTTAATAACAGCAAAGTATCAAGCAATATTAACGCTGCACAACCATCTGTGTGCTGACAAACATTTCCCTAAAGCCGTCATCATGTGTCAGCTATAAACAAACTATCTTTGACATTTTATATGCATGATCCATGACCAGTATGACCAAACTGTTATGGTTTTAGTATGACTGTTATTACCCATGACCAGTATGACAAACGCAGGCAGCCTGAGAGACTGATGGCTAATAAATAAAATAGTTCTTGATGTAACCTGTAACCTTTCACTGTTGATGCATTTTTCTCGTTTCATGAGATTTTTAAAAAGGCTACAGTTTGCCTTTGAACAAAAAGACCATCAGACTCATTGAGAGGCTGTTATGACTCATTGTGGGCTCATTTTTATTTCACAGATGTCTCAGTGTAAACTGTCTTCATTATGCTGCTGAAGCTGAGGCTCTGCATGCTTGATTTCAAAGCTAACCTCCCCGAGCCTCAGGAGAGCAGGAAGAAGGCAGAATATTTTCTGTTTCGCGAACAAAAGAAAGGAAAAAGGAAAACAGCTCTGGCTTCTTATGCTGTATCTTGTCACAACAGTTATCTAATGGGTCTTCAAAGGATTTCCTGAGGCCAAAGTTTGTCAAATTTCCCTTAACCCACACGGGGAGCACAGTCGCCAAAGACACAAGTTTCTGAGAGCTCCGATTGGCCAGAAGCCTCGTCTCCCGTGAGCCTGCTTGCAGTGCCTCTGACAGATGTTGCTGCCAGAAGTCAGCAGCCACATATCCTTCAGACCTACCCTTCAAAACGGAAAAAAAAAAAAAAAAATGATAAGAGAGGTTAATAAAGCTTTAGACAGATGGGAATTAAGGGCATGGATTTAGACAAGATAGGCTGTGTTAAATTATTCTTATGAGGAGAAAGGACTGTGGGGGAGGGGCTGGAGAGTGATGCAAATGCAACTTCAGGGACACTGACATAATCTTCACTTTATTCTTCAAGCCATCCTCTCCCTGTTTTGCACTCTAAGTATTTTTGTTTCGCAAATAGGAGAAACTTTCTTGTTTCTCTGTCCTGGAGGTCTACAGGCATCTTCAGTCTCATTTCTGTGATGTTCACTTTCGACATGGTCTCGTTTCGTGTGTGGTTCAGCTGTAGGTCAGAATTTTGCTTTTGTTTGTTGCCTTAGCTTGAAACCACTCTGGGCTTTGGCTGGTTTAAGCAGCTTGAAACTTAAGAAATATTGTCATAGCATTCAGGAGAATTTAATTCCACTGCCTGAAATGCCAAAGAAACGATCCGAGTGACCTCTGACCCCTGTCCATGTGCAGCTGAAGGAAAGAAACTCTCCCAATGTTGTCTTTCAGAAGAAAAAAGAAAACATCAGGCTGTTTTCCAATGGTTTCACTCAGAAACACAGACTTTCATCTGCAACAGTCTGAACGACCTAATTCTGATCTTTTCACCCTAAAAATATCCAATATGAGCCTCTGGAATATGTGGAACTGAAGCAGATGAAGTTCCTGCAGTCTGAAAGGTCATGTTGCATTTAAAACTTTCATGGCATTCATGTGAAACCTGCGTCATAATCCTGTACCAGAAGAAACCGGACCAGACGTAAACAGTGTCTGAAAAAAAATCATAATAATAAAATGATGAAGGAGATCTGTTCAACTGAAACGCATCATTACATGAGTTTAAAAATTACATTACAAAAAAAAAAAAAACCTCCCTCATCGTTAAGCACAAACAGGATGCCTCCAGGACACAGCCGCTTTACAATCTCACAGAAGAACTTTTCTGTTGACGGTAATGGGCCGCTGACACCTGTGTGGCAGGGAAGATTTGTCTGGTATCATCAGAAGCTGAATTCCTGTGGGTGGGTAGAAGCCAGTCAGAGTAATGGAGTAAGAGATGACTGTGGCAGTAGGCAGCTGTGTGGAAAAAGTCATTACAGTGGAGCATTAAGCCGAGGCCTTCGGGGCATCAGAAGCTGTTCTGTTGTCCTCGTCGAGGCAGAACGGGTGAAGAGGCGATGTTAGAAATACAGTGGGAGACTGAGGGACTGGGGGGCGTGATCGACAAGGAGCAGGAAACTAATTCTTTTTTACATGTGTTGAACTACTAAGTATCATTCAGTCGTAGCAGGAGGTTCTGTCGTCTGTTGATTTTTTTTTTTTTTTGCTAAAATAAATTCTTACCTGACTTTCAGATCTCTTGCAATGTTTTTTTGTGTGTGTCTTTTTATGTCCCTGGCAGACATTTTTCAACGTCAGGCCTTGTCAATTACCACTATAAATCAAATGTGGGTTGAAAACCACAGGGCCGTTTCCAGCTTTTGAGGGTCCCAGCCATAGCTGTGCTGCTGTGGTAGAACAGTTCCTTCAGCAAACTGAAACCTGGAGACGTAGGTATTATTAATTAAATGTGGTCTCCCACAGCAAAGAGAAAAACCATTGAAGAACAACTCAGAAGCATTCACAGTGGTGATTGGTTAGCCAATTAAACACCTGCTCTTCTGATGGCCTGTCAGAGTTGGCATGTGGGTGAGCTTCTTTTCTTTTTTTTAAACTGAACTAACATGCATCAAATTCTGCAGCACATCTATAAGTTGCGTTTGTCAAAGTCAAGCTAGCATAAGTGGCCTATTTAAGTGCTATTTTTTAAACGAAAACTTTTTCCTAATTGTTATCTAGTTTTGTAGCATTGACAATTAGTAGCAAAGCACTGTGTCTCTTTCTCTTTTATATATCACATGTACATTTAAGATTTAGCGTGTTATGTTGCCAGTTTTCTGCCCTCCAGCAGGGAGCTCGAAAACAGGATGTTGTGGAAGTGACGTTATGTTGTAATACCCAGCTCAGGGAACCTGAGCCAACTTCGATAACAACTAACTGTACAACAAAGGAAAGTGGATAGGCTGTTTCAAAGGCAGACAGGGTGAAAACTGGGTGTCTGGTACCTGGAACATCTTCCCCCAATTCTACCCTTCAAACTGGTTTCAAGCTGTAAACCAGCCGTATGAGGGCAAAGTGCTCAGTCAATGGCTACCTCTGCTTTATAAGAAAAAAGAACTATTAGCTACTTGAACAATGTAAATTTTGTCCAGTAAATATGACTTAAACCAACCCAATGTTGTTCCTTTGATTCCAAAGAAACCTGCTGAATAGTTTGTAAAGAAAGTTGCTGGTGTTCTCTGCCCTCTCAGTCTGGAGGCCAGCAGGGCCTCAGGGCTGGGGAGAAACCAGAGTCGACTCTGTAAACTCTGCAAACTCTGCAGACTCTGGTTTCAGCATTGCTCCATACAGCACGACCTCGTGTCCTCTCACCTTTTACATCGGCAAACATTCTTTGGTTTTTTTATCTGCACACAGGCCTCTGGTGACATTAAAGCACCCTTTTATCAGTGGGATTGCATCTACATCTCCCCGCGAATCCTCCTCGCCCTTTCCCCTTTTTCATCTTATTGCCCAGTTCTCCCCGTCTCCTTCATCTTCCTCGTCTCCTGAGGCTTTCAGCTCTAACATCTCATCAGCATCAGCGTCTGGGGTCAGCCAGAGGCATGCCGGGGATGGGGGCTTTGTCATGCTAGCTTATGTATCTGTTGTTTTTCTTTTTTTTCACATGTGCTCGTCTTTCTCTCAGTTCATCTTGTCTAACTCCCTCCTACCTTCCCAGCTCCTCCCCTCCCTGGGTGACATATATGCGATTATAAGCTCTTATTTATTTTCCTGTCTCACAGTTCTACACCCCGGAGAATACTGTCTTGGTGTCATTATCTAATGGCTCAGATGTGAAGCCACACCACACTGTCTCCTCGCCCCTCGCCACTCTCTAAAGTCTAATTGGTATTTATTAAAAGTATCTCCTGCATCGCTTCTCTCCCCTACACTGCAGCTCCTCTTACAGATAACCAGAATGTTTTAATATTCTGCTAATATGGAAAAAAAATCCCTCCTAATGCTGTTATAATTAGATTTGTGACAGCAACCCTTAGAGTCAACATGTTTCCTGTCATTAAAATTAAGCGTAAATGTGCTTTTAGCACTCTGTTACACAATCTATAACTGCAAGAAGTTTGCTTTTCTGACTTAAACGCCATGATGTCAGCAAGTTTAGGATTGTTCTAGGGTCTGGATAAGGGGAAGATGCTAAGCAAGGCCAATTTTACTGCTATTTCAAACACAAATTTGTGTCTCAGAGTGCATGCGTGGAGACAGGTTTATATTCCCCTGACCTTGACTCGAATGTCAGATGAAATAAAGTGTTAAAGGTGAAGTGTTATGTATTTTCCAGGCACCTAGTGACATTTTATAGCACAATCAAGTAAGCATCTTACCTTCAGTGGTTATGAAAATGCTACATAGATTAAATATGACCAAAAAGAAATTTGATTGTGAAATTTAACAGTGGAAGGTGAAAGTGTTCCCCCACTCTGGATGAACCCAACACATGGGACGCAACAGTGACAAAAATTTTATATTTTTCAACTTCCTTGTGCCGCAATGCTGGCCTGCACGTCTACATCTACGTGTGTGAGCTTAAAATTTCACAAGCAATTTTTCCAGCCGCTTAGCAGAAGGAGCGCAAACGATTTTCACCTCATCGTCATTCGATGTGATGGAGACTTAGGCTTTCGTGTGTCGAGCCCTTAAATCCTAATAGTCGCTGTTGTGTGGGGTTCAGTTCTCGAGCATGGCTGAGCGTCTTTCCCCTTTTCTCTCTCTGCCAGTTTCCTGTCTGATCACTTTAAATAAAACCTGCCAGTGCCACAAAAAAGTACAAAAGGTGCCTCGTGAATAAATTTGGAGTTTGCTTAGAGAGGAGCCGGATATCTGAAAGGTCCTCAAAAACTCTACAAATTACAAGTCTGCACTTGTCACATCTAGATTCGGATATCACTGAATTTGGCTTTAGTTGACATAGCTGTAAACATTAGTGAAATGTTGATGTGCCAATCATTGCCTTGGACGTCCTTCTCTTAAGGAGTAGGTGGAGTGAAGTCTTCAAAGAGGACAGCTGTAAACACAGCTATACAGTCATGGTTGAACTTGTCAGACCGTGTCAGAGAAGCTGCATAAGCTTTGGTGTACATCGTTGCCTCTGCACCACAAATTCAGAGATGTATGGTCTGAAGACCAACAGGCTTCTGCGCATACTGTGAGGGAAACGTGAGACAGCTGGACTAGTTAAATAATTGATCACCTTCTCTCTGACAGGTACCTATGAGGCTGACAAGTTCTCCAATCTAAGCAGGCGGACAGGATTTGATGAGATCTTGTGAACGTTTAGGTTTAGAGAAAACTCATAGGTTTGTTTGAAACAAGGACTGGTCATACACCCAGGCATTATGTTGAAAATTTCACAAATTATTGTTTTAGACATGTTGTGTAGTTACTGCTTGAACTTAGACAAGAGCTGTTTTTTTTTTGGCACAAATATCTTTAATCACAATCTCTGTGTTGGTAATAAATCCCCTCAGCAAAGTCACTGATACAAGTTGCAGATGTCCAACTGTCTCCATACAAGCATTGTTAATCATCTGAACCTCTGAGGACCTTTGGGTCTCTTGCTGTGAATGTCTGACATAAGGTCCATTTTCTGACTGTCCAGTCAGGAACAATTGCATCCTCGCTGCTGTGTTACCAGCGAACAGGAAAGTGTACAGGAAATGCAAACTGCGGTGGTATGCCATACATTGTGCGGCACGGTTGAATTTCATTGTTGCCGCTGAGTTCCCTCGAGTTAGAGAACATAGAAAACCGCCTCTGCTTCTCAGTAACTCATGTTTCTTCTCTTGTATCCGACGGCTGCAGCTATGTACTGTACATGGGCTGTGAAGTACAGTACAGCAGCGGTGCAGAGAGTCCTCATAATCTCCCCCGCTTATGTGTTTGAAGAGGTGGAAATCTCCCGGCGAAATGCTAAACAGGATCTATCAGGATTAGTTCTGAGTTTGAGGCAGTCTAGCTTATTGCTGACTGTGTTTCACAACTGGGATTTTAAGAAATGCTCGCCACGTGACACATTCCTCCAAAGTCACAAAGTGCTGGGGCCGCGGGGATTTATTTATTTATTTATTTTATTTTATTTTATTTTTTTCCATGTTTTACGGAGAGCAAACAGACAGAAAGCTTTTCAGCCGAGTATCATCATTGATGTTTGTAGCCTTCATTAGTGACTGGTCATTATGTTCACCGATTTCCTGAGGCCAGCCAGCCGTGAGAGCCCATTAACCAGCAGCATTAGGACTAATTAGGCAAAGCGCTCACTTTATGTGCTGATATTTTCACACAGAGAGCTGTTTATGCAGATATACGTGCGACACCCCACTAGAGGTTTGTAATTTTCATGATCATTAAGGGGCCAGTTGACCTCTTGATGCTCAATTTCTTCTTCTCCAAGAAAGTTAAATTCTCATATGGAGCGTTGAGTCATGAAAATAAATCACATTAACTGTGCTTTTGATCGGAGCCATTCTGTCACAAGATGTAGCCCACACTGTATGCACCATATGTACACACAAAGGCCTTATTAGTTGTCTTCATCATACTGTCATAGTAAATGAAAATCCTCATTTAGAGCCAACGTGCTTTTTTGACCCTGTTCTGCACACAGCATTCCCCCTTAGTGATGTTGCACATGCCCACACGGCTTTCCGCAGCACTCTCGCCACTTCTCTGGATGGAAACACTTTCATCGTGATGGCAGATCCATATATACCCACTCACACTTATGCACACATCCCCTCTTGTCCCCCCCCCTGTGCCCCCCGCCTTGGTGCGCATCCTCAGGGAGGACGAAAAGAAAGGCAAGCCATGTCTGATCCGTAATCGCTCTCTTCAGTCTTCTGCTCCCTCCCAACTCTTTTCCCCCAGCCACGCACCACCTCTGCGATCTCAATCACCGTGAAAATATCTCCACAGGTTCTGTTTAATGACGGCACTGGCGCGCATGTGGAATCCACTCAGGAATGTTGCTTTCTGTCTCATCTCCCGCCTCCTGACACAACCTGTCAGTGTGCAAGACATCACACGGCGAGGCGCGGGAGAAACGATCAGAACTCCCCTTAACCACAGAAACTTGTCGCTCATCTGTCTTTTTACCTCAGCACCGTGGTAAAAATAGACTCGGGCTGTCTAGTTTCCCTAGTACTTCCCTCTCTCTCACTGATTCTGCTCAGCTTTTTGTAATTCGCTGGCTACACCAATTTCCCTCATCGCTTTGGACCACTCAACAGAACGAGGCATGGCTTGTCAATATGGAACAGCTTTTCCATTTCTTTTTATGTCAATCAAGCTGATGTGGAAGGAAAGCAGAACAAGATGATATTGGTAGATTTGACCCATTTGACTGCAGTTAAATAATTTTAGCTAAAATCTTCTATACCGTCTCTATAACATTTACAAAGTTACTGTTGTTTTGATCATTGGTAGCTTTTTTAAGCAATAATCACATATATTGCTATAGACACGTGACCAATATAAATGGATAATATTTCAATAATTTCACTGAACTCTGACCCAGAACCGCACAGTATTCTGGGTGATGTAGACATAGGACAGGCTTTAGCCACTCAACTGTCCAGGGCGAGCTAAGAGAGGTCGGTGGCATCAACTAGCTCATTTCCTCTTTGGTTGCCCAGCAACAACTTGTTGAATAACTTGCGCAGTACACAGTTTAAGGTTTTGCCATTGTGCCTTATGATTGCATAGAAATAAACATTGGCTGTGGAGTGAAAACTGTGAATAAAATAGCGTTCCACCTCTCCCATCCCAGCACAGTGGGGCTCTTCCAGCCACTCCAGGCTCACAGTCCTCCACTCCATGCTGGACGTTTGGACCTTGACATTTTTATGGGTTTTGTGCCTCTATTTAAGCACAAACCAGTGGATGGAAATCCAGTTATCTCCAGCTATGTTTGTAAATCTCTGTTGGTTCATCAAGACCTAAAAAAAAAAAGCATAACTTGTAGTTTGGATTTGTGGGTCATCAGCAAAACACAGGCACTAGTTTCTAGCTGTAGCAGGTGAATCTCTGTGCCGACTTTTGACCTTTCCTGTTTGGGGCCAAAAATACAAACTAAAGTCTTGATTCTGGTGAGCTGAAGAAAGTTATGGTACATCCATATATTAGTTTGCTCTATGCAGTTACAGCCCTAAAACAGATGTGTGTCATCTGCATAGTGATGGTGACTAATGCTATCTGAGCTAGCATGTAGAATACGGAGGGGTCCCAGGTTTGAATCTTGGGGTACCCCACATGGACATTCCTGTCCACTCTGACAAGAAGTTTTGTTTCAAACCAACCTCTCCAGTCACTTCGATGATATGTCATGGTCAACAGTGTTGAATGCTGTGCTGAGGTCCAACAGAGCCAATGCTGTGGTTCCAGGCTAAAATCAGCTGACAGTAGAGGACGGTGAAGGGGATGTGCCAGCTAATACAGTCCCAGTTATCGCTGGTTCACCAATGCAAGCCGAAATCGGTATAAATGTGTCCCAGTTTTATACACAGAAAACCTTACAATGTTTCTTATTTGAAATCAGCTAAAAATAACAGACACATTAGATGGAAGAGGCCAAAACTCAGGCAGAGCAAGATAACAGAAGGCTTTGTTGAACCCAGGGGTGGAGGGAAGGGGGGCAGAGGCCAAGGGAGGGTACGAACAGTGACTCTGAGAGATGGGCCAGATACTCTGCTGGAGATTTGGCTGTTTAATCGAGTCGGTGAGGATTAGAACTGGATTATGTAGGAATTGTGACACAGCAGCAAATTAGCCTGGTAGCTTTAATCTGTGAGGGAGTCGAAGCCAAAATACTTGGCCGGAAAGCAGGATGTGTGTATGTAATGTTCAAGTATTGAGGTCATAGGCTTCATGACGAAAGTATACAGTTAGGTGAAAAACAGGGACACAAAGTTTATGTGTCTTTATAGACGTCTTAAACAAGCTTTTAAAACAATTATTAAAGTAAGCAGACAGAATAATGGACTGAAAATACGATCCGAAGTGTTGTGGTTGCACTGAAATGTTAACAAATTGCATAAAACATTAAAAAGAAGGTAAAGACTGTGCTTAACTCAATTTTACGGACTTTTCTTTATACCGCTGAGCTGTAAATGCGTGCTGGGTGTTGAAGTGACCATGCATGCAGGCAGGCAGGCATGCAGGCTCTGAACTGCAGCAAACGCTTTCAGTTCCATGAGCAGCGCAGCCCTGATGAAACCTGATCAGAGCAGGTAGGTCAGCCACTCATGACGGCAGCACCAGCCCAGTGAAGGAGTCCTTTATACATGCTGTAACCAGCTTTGACTGGACTCACATGCATGATCACAGCGGCTTTAATCGGACTGTGTTGCACAGGGAAAATTCACCACACTAACCTCAGCAAAAGCTGTCCGCACTCTTCAGAAACAACATCGAAGCTCCTTATGGGAGCTTATCTACAGGCTGCGACGCGTTGTGGCTTCACAGGCATGCGTTACGTCTCATACTCTAAATCAGAGGACTTGTTTTGGGTTTTTGGCTGCGTTTGCACAACAACTGCCACCAGTTTACCGTCAGACATATTTTATTGCTCCTCAGTCTCCGTGGTGAGCAGCAAACTGAGGAAACCACCAGAACAATGTCAAGTCAGGTGTCTGTTGTTTTCCTTCGGGCTCCACACCTCAACAGTTCATGAGTGAAAGACCAGGACAGTCTAACATTCTCCTACCTGATGGAAACACAATGGATGTGACTTAAAATGTAGGCACCCCACTTACAGCAAGGTCGGTTGCAAATTTCTGTCTGTGGTGGAAATTTACTCCTTTTTTTAAATAAATGGGTAAATAGTTCTGAAATGTTTTTTTGTGATTATTCTTTACATCAGTGAAACTTGCCATTTTACCAGTCACGTGAAGAAAACTCATACTAATGTGGCTTCAAGTCACATTAAAATTATGACTGGAAGAGCGTTAATCAGCGCGTGCTTTGAGACCAAAGACTGTTGTCTCCTGACTGCAGAGGCCAAGTTCCAGCTCTTCCTCACAGATGAGTTATTTGCCTAAACTTTAAACAAAGTAATTGCTGCCCCCTCAAACCCTCCCTTCCCCCATCTTGGGGACCTACTGGGCAGATCAAGTGTGAGCAGATCACGTCTGAGGGCGACCACCACCCAGTCCATGATTAAAGTCCCTGCTCCCAACAGAGCTGCTCTGAAGTTCAGTGAGAAAAAACGGAAAAGCCACTGGATGGTGACTTGCTCCTTGGCGTGTATGTGCGTGTGTGTGCGTATACGCATGTGCGTGTGTATGTGTGTGTGTGTGAGGTGGAGTGGATTGAGTTGGTGGGGTGTACGATGCTGTCCTGGAGAGTCCAGAGCGGCTGGTTCAGTGGAAGGTAGAGTGTCCTGCATTATGCATGGCGGTTGTTATTTTCATCACATGCTGCTGCCAGGCGTCATTGTCGTTTGTGCTTGGTCTGCAGAAATCCGCGGCAGTTCACAGGCCGTCGTCCGCTATAACCCGCTCCCACTTCCACGCTTCCTGTTTTGTCCTCGTCGTACTTCGATGTTGCCGGGACATGGAAATGGATTGGGTGGTCCCAGCGGGTCCCATTAAGCGGTCCTGTCTCCTGAGTGGTGTGGATGCGCGTTTTCTTTTCTGTTTGTCACTAAGGTGGGCCTCACTGTCAGGCCACTCCGGAGAGTAAGAGGCAGTGAGTGGGTGAAGCGCTTGAACACATGCATTATTTCACGCTGCAAGTGACAGCCGATCAGACGGGCACAAGCAGCAGATTGTCAGCGAGAGGTGAGTGTGTGGAGAGTGTGTGTGTGTCTGTGCTATGCTATTCAAAAATTAGGCCTTTTCAGCTTAATGTTGATCCTACAGCTTTCTGTATAGTAGAGGTGGCTAAACATTATGGAACCTTTCACCTACAAAAAAAAAAACTAACAACAGATTCCTCACTGCAGACGGATGAACAAAGTGAAACTTAAGCATTGAAATTAATTCTACACTGCAAAAACACAACATCTCACAATGTGTGTTTGGTCTATGTTCTAATATGGTAGTACACACTTGAAAAAAGACAAAACTAGCTTCCAAGTAACTTTTCAGCAAGATACAGGAGCTTGTTTTAAGTCAATAATTCCTTAATATTGATAAAACAATACTACCCATAATAAGTTATGTTTCCTGCATCATAAGTGAAATAATCCCCCAGTGGAACTGTTACACTTTTATCGCTACTATGTGCTTAAAACAAGTCGCTGTATCTTGCTCACTGACTCATAAAGTTACTTGTGAGATTTAGTATTTTGCCCCATCCTCCTCTACCAGCACACATCTGACTTGGTTCAGGCCAAGTTATCCCAATTCTTTTTAAAACAAAAGTATCTTCATAGCAGGTAAGTTTGTTTATCAGTCAGTACAGTAAACTGGCATAGAGAAGAAATGTAAAGGACCAATCAGCATTAGAGAAGCATCCAGTTTCAATAATATCATTGTTGCTCCATATTTTCTTCAATCATTCACATCTTTTTATATTTTAAGTTTACATACCCAGTCACCAGCTGACCTTTCTGTACATTTATGCTGTAAATTTCACTTTAAGAAACATCTTTTGAGTTAGATTTGGAGTAAGTGCATGTTTTAGGCACATTTTGAAGCATCTTATTTCACCAAATCAACAGAAAACTCAAGACCAGATACTTAGAAGCAGGATTGAGCTGAGTCTTCACATTTAATCTGTGCAGTGCGAGTTCGTAGCTGACTGCTGTGTAAATGTGTGTTGTTTAAGCCTAAGAAGACACACACACGCGCGCGCACACGAAATGTGCTTTAAAAAAATTATGGATTTAAAAAGGATGTCTTTGTCCACAGTGGTCATGGTCACATGTGAAAGACAGACAGTAGAAGTATAAGCTTCTTAGTTAACAGAAAGCAGGAAACTAGAAGTGAGAGTGACTTCTTTTCTTGACAAAACATACATATATACATACATGTATACAGTGATGTATACATGTATGTATATATATGTATGTATGTAACGTCATATTCTGTAAATTATAATATGCATTCAGCTGATGCCTGTTCGACAGATATTAAAAGTAACTTTTGAATATCCCCCTGAAGCATGCTCTTCATTAAACCCACATTTCTGTTTTTAAAAGTGGTCATTGGTCTGATTTAATATCATAATCTTAAATGTCATATTTTCATTAACTGTAAGTGGAAAATCATCATAATTAACAGAATTAAATTGTATGTATTTATGTTTGTATATGGGCAAGCTTAAAAGCTGGCTAGTAGTTGGTTATTATGAAAGATTTCATGATTAGATCGTCTGTCGCATTTCTAAATTCAGCCTTACTATAATAGCACCAGAGCAAATATTTCTGCATTTGAGAAAAACCTCAAACCTCAGCAGAATGACATACAGTGTGATGGGATAAAGAGGACTCTCTCTACTGAAACCAGTCGTCTCACTGGAGGAGCAGCAAATCTGTGAACGACAGTTTGTTTGTAGAAAACATTTAGGTTAATGAGGCTGCATAAAATCACAATGTCACATCTCGGAGAGTAAATAATAAATGGAGGTACTTCCCGGGCTGTGGGAAGACAGCAGTCGCCTGTATCAGGTTGCAGTTGTTTACGCTGCAGTTTTGGTCGTTGAACTACATTAACAATGTATTTCGGCATGTTGATTATTCAAATAATCTGATTGACCTCACCTTCTTTCTGTTTGTGCTGTTTGCTCACCTTTATTGGTTAATGTGCAGGAAAGGTACTGTATGAATCAAATTATGGGACATGCTTGGATCCAGCTTATGGTACTCAGTCATTCAAATATTTGTTTTTTTGAGCACTTGAGCTCCCCTAAAATGTCCACTACTATCTCAATGTATAATGTATGCTTACTTATTTTAGTCCAGACATTTTTTAGGTTATGCTTTTCGGGATACTTTCTCTCTTTCCACCTTATACAGCTGTTGCATGTACAAGCTACAACTAGTTTCCTTTTGAAGGAGGAAAAAGTAATAAGACACCAGGTACTTTCAAACTGCCCTTGATTCTTCTTGTAGATTTTGGTGTTTTCAGCTTTACTGAAAGCAGGTAGAATTATACAAAACCACAAAATAAATTAGGATGTAAAGTCCATTAGTTGTTACCCCGGGGGTGTAATAAATGCCATAATGCATGCATGCATCTGTGCTCACAGATTTATCCAGTTCTGTCCATGAATAACTCCTCTGGCACTCTCAGCACCATTACGCTGCTGTCTTCCTGCTTTCTACCAGTTAAAAACCTTCCAAGTAAAACAGATGGACCTCGGGAAGAGAAGGAGGAAGCGGAGAGAACCGTGAGATTGATGAAGTTAGGACTGAAAAATCACAGCGCAGGAAAAGATGTTACACTTGCATTACAGATTAGTCAGGAAACGCAGTGTGTTTGTCTGCAGATGTGTGTTTCTGTGTGTGTGTTTGCACATCGCTTCCTGTCCTACTTCCTCTTTTCCCCCGCCCTGCCATTCCACTTCCCGTCACAGCAGCCTGGCGCTCCTAGATAAGGCCTTCCAGTACTTTTCACCTTCCTGTTGACGCTTCCTACTTCATCCAGCACCAATTCCAGCCCACTGCGATCAATAAACTGATAACCGTTAGCAACCAAAATAAATAAGCTCCCTCTTTCCTACATCTCAATACAGAGTTGCAACACTTTGTGATGGAAAACAGCTTCTATTGCAGTTTCTTTTTTTTTTTTTTGTGGAGGAAAGAAACACCAAATCCTTGGGGTTTTGTTGATGAAGGGCATGTAGATAAGTGAGCGTGACACTGAAAAGAGCTCAGCTTCTCAGCAGACACAGATCAATATAACTTTTGTGATGATGGCTGTATTAAGATGTGGTGAAATTTGTACACGAAACCTGAGCTAGAAGAAAATGGAGCAGCGATTGTTCATGTATCCAGCATGAAGATGGAACCACACCCATCCTTATTGCAATAAGATCCCTGATGAGGGCGGCGGGTGAATGCTTGTTAGCCTGGAGTGTGAAAATGCAGAAATCTCTGCGCTGACTTTGCTCTGTGATTCTCAAAGCTGCTGTCATACTATTTCTCAGCTTTCCATGAACGCTGATAAACACAACACCAACTGTCTTTGGCTAACTGTGAAGAAATCAGCCATATTCTAAGCTTTTATCAGATTCTGGTTTTTTGTATTACTTCTATGTATTGTGTTGGAGGGCGTAATATTCTCAGTGCTCTTCTGCTTCAAGACAGCCCAGCTTGTTTTTGTCTTTTCCTGCATAGCCTTCCTATTAAAAAAATATTCACTCTATTGGATGTTTCACCCTTTTGCTTTTCTCTAAAAAAAACATGTTGTACATAATGAAGTACAAATATTTTTCATAAAATGAGTGACTGCTTAAAAACTGTGACTGATCTAAGTCAGCAGCGGACCTGCCAATTGATGCTTGTCTCACAGCTAAAGGTGCGTCTACTTAAAGGCTCAATGGGGGGTAACTTGAAGGGGAGAACTTATTTTATCTTTTGTATGCTCATTAATTTGTCCAAAGTGTGAAAAAAATCTGTTTACACTTTAATATTCAAGGGCTTCTAGGAGAACTTTTTGTGAAAAAAGTTCAGTCATTGTTGATTATGACTGATATGTAAAAGGGACAAAAAGAGAAAACATTCAAACATATGAATAGTTTTTATAGGCTCTGTACTGTATGAGCCATAGATGATGGGTCAGGAAAACACACACAGTGTAAATACCTCCAGGTGGTCAGAAGTGATTAATTAGACAGTAGGCCAGATTGAATATAGATGAGCTACTTCAAGCATTCGGCATGCAGAGGTGAGCGAAACTTTTTCGGAGCATACTGAGCATCTGTGTAATGTGAGCAACATTTTGAGCTCTGAGAGTAACCATCATGATGTTTGAACGTCACTGGTAAAGTGGTGCAGTTCTCAACAGTCTGACGACCAAATTTATCATAACTCAACTTTGTGCATATGAGTAAACATTTTTTATTTTGTATATTAGTGATTCAAAACAATTATATATATATTTATGCGTGAGTGTGTGCATTTGTAAAACACACTGTACTCCATCACTGAGGCTGTTCTAGGTCAGAGGTGTCAGACTCCACTAGGATACAACTTGTGGATGTGTCCAAAGTACAACACACTAAATTACTTCCTCATCTTCTCAGGTTCTGCATAGTCCTACTAATGACCTCACTGGCACAGACACAGAGACCCATCTAAAGTTGCAGGACAGTGGGCCTGCAGAGCCGGAGATTCTGTTCACGATCTGATTTTCTCCACCCTGGTCCTCAGGGCCCTCAGTCCTGCATGTTTTGGGTGTGTCTCGGCTCCAGCACATCTGATCCAGAAGATTGCATTTGCTCCTCAGCATGGCATCCAGTGCTGCAGAAGCCTGTTTACCTCCCAATCTTTATAAGGTTAACAGCAAGAAAACACCCAGAGCATGCAGGACACCTTCAGTTCTCATATGCTCGGTGACAGAGTCTACACCTAAAACATCTGATTTTATTTTCTGTTTGCAAAAAATTTTATGAGCGACATGTCAGAAAATTGTGAAGAAAACCTTAATTTTCTTTGCAAGTGAAGAAAAAGTGACAAAGTCTTCTCTCTCCCAGTAAAGATTTTATGCTAATCTCAAAAACATTCTTGTTCTGCTTTTTTAAATTTTTCTGCCATTTTTTTCTCCATATTTTTTTTGGATGACAGACTTTTGCAGAAAATGTGCTGCAGATATTTTTCACACTGTTTGATTTACGCCGGCAACATTTTTGCCATCATTTACTGCTCACCTATCAACGCAACAGTTCCCCATGTCGCATGCTTTAGCAGGTAGATGTCAGTTTGCAGATGCACGTGGCTGTATGTGCAAAACCTCCCAGTCCGTCTGTTGCTTCCAGGCCTCCACCCCGGCACCAGATGTGCACGTCTCTGTAGGGAGCCTTATCTTTAACTGCGCCTTTGAACACTGCGAAGATCGGGAGCGTTGAGGTGTTTGCAGAATCTTTCCTGTATCGCTGTCTGTCACAGAGGTCGGGAGACGTGAGAGGAGGCGCTACCTCGGCCCATTCACACACGTAAAACACGGGCAAACTGAAGCAGGTTACAGAGAGAAATATTATGTTATATTACGTCCCAGATAAGCTGCAGGAAGTTAAAAGATGAGGTCTTACTGTACCGTTAGTGTCACTGTTGTTATGGACCTGGCTTGGAACTGTCAGACTTTACATGAGCTGTACGGTGGCACCCTTCGAGAGATAATTGCAATCTTTCCTGTAACAACAATAATTACAAGATAAATATAGGCTCTTCTCTCCTGGGATTTCTTTCTGCAATGTATTTCAAAAATGCCAACTGTAGCCAAACCACAGCCAGCCCTGTAAAGACCATGCCAGTTCTATGACACCACATAATTATATGTCACAACTGCTATTATTACTCTATAATATTCCTGCAATATATCTACATTCCTGAACTTAGGACAAACATTACTTTCAGTCTCTGACTTAAAACACCATCCAGACCAGACAGTTATTTCATACCTGATCACAATAATTGTTTGTGATTAAATCAACTGGCCACAGTGAAGAAAACTTTGTGTTTCTCTGACTTTTTGAGCATGAAAACATATATATTAATATTTCCCCCTATTAATGTGTCTGACTGTTTTTGCCGCCCAAAATATAGGAATTTATGAAAAATGCTTCAGTTAAAACACTTTAAGCAAAGTATAAGTATTTTAGATTAAACATTAAACTAATACTTTCCTTAAAGTATAAGTATTAACTAAGTAAGCAAAGTGAGGTGTTTTTGATAAATAAGCAGCCTTTGTCGTTCTGTTCACTTTCAAAGAGGCAGTGCTGAGGTGAACCATGTCAAGCTCAGAACACATCATGTTTAATAAATTAACATGTTAATTTCTGTTACTTGCGGTAATTTTCATCACTTTAGATTAATTCTACACAGACTGATGCTTTCAAGCTTTTATTTCTGTTAATTTGTGTTTTAGCTAATGGCAACCAGACATTTGAGATTAAAATATACTAAACATGACACACTAGTCATATTAGAATATTTGTTTTTCTTATATACACCAAACACCAAGTTCCATATTGGTCTCTTCTTTTTTAGACCAGTGAAAAAACATTGTAATACATACATGTGGGCTTAATGAAAAGCATGTTTAATGTTATTTAAATCTTAAAGGCACAAATAAGCCTCATGTAAACATATATCCTAATTTAATACATTCACAATACAATCACAATAAAATTTGAGCAGAGCACGAGACATTTAGTTTCTCAGAAATGAACTGAACCTTAATGGACTACTTTATAAGCCCTCCATCCAATATTGGCTTCTTAGAATAACTTTTTCCATCCTCAGCCGTTGCTCCGTTTTTCTCTTTGTTAATTACATCTGGTCTTCTGCCAAAAGAGAGTTGACACTGACCAAACTGGTCTTTTCCTGTAAGCATTCCTGCTTGTTTCATATCCGGTATTTAGATGTGTCACTCTGATGTGCATCTGAATAGCTTGTCATGAATCCTCAAGGGACTGTCTGGCCTGTCTTTGGTTTCTTTCTCCGTTTTAAATCTGCACTCTGAAAATATCCAATCCCCTCACGTACAGAACTCAGTGTTTAGGTGCTCTGCTAGTTTAGAGAACTATAAACTGAGGGTGTATCAAAGAGCAAACAGTAGAAAAGCTCTTCCTCTGGGGACACTGAACTTTGCCTGCCACTTCCTGCTCTTTTGGTCACTTTAATGGCCCCAACCCCTGTTGTTTTCTCAGAGATTTTAAACGTGCTAATTAGGATGTGCAGTAATCTGTAAAATGGACAGACAGAACATTATCAAAGGACGCCTGGGGCATCTTTGTGCAGCATCGTGGTCAGATAAATCAACTTTTACACAAATTGGTCCTTTCTAAAACAAGCATGAAAATAACCATTAACCCAATTCTACAATGTGTGTATACTTAAGGGCTCTGATCTTGTCTAAAGGCAATTGTTTATGCTTGTCAAGGTAGGAAATGTATCTTTAGAAGTGTGTCTGGGGGGTTACCTATAGAAGAGTATGGGAAGAGGAATATGTGGACCAGACTGGACTTCTGCCTTGCCCGATGCCAGAAAGGGATGGAAAATGCCCATTTTGTGTCTCCAGGACTTGAATAAAGATTTTATAATAATAATTATTTTGAGATTTCTAATTTAGCTTAGCAACCTCAAATCAGATACCAACTTCAGTGTTATTAGTTTCACGGGGCACACAGTCACTGTTTCTCATTGTACTCACTCCATATCTGACAGGAGACGGCAATAAGCAATAAAAAGTTAATTCGGGTCACAGCTGTCAGATTGATGTTTTTAATCTTTTTTTGGGAGTGTTCACATAACATAATTTGATTTGCAACTAAACACAGGTTTTGGTTGCTGGATTGTGTTTTAAGTTGTCCACTTTGTTTGTGACATAAAAAAAAAAAGATGACGTCTTCCCAGCCCGTATGGGCCCAGATTTAGCTTTCTGAGCTTAGTGTGGCAGTGATAGTTGTGTTCAGGGAAAGCCACTTCCCTTTCAGAGAATGTCATATAATCCTCATGTGGGCCTTTCTCAGGCCTCTGCGTGTGGGTAGTTCTCAGTTTACAGCTTGTCATCATCGGCTCTCTGGCATCTTTTGTATAGTTTGTTGATTATGATGTATTCCAGGACATACCCTCATTTATTGTTGTAACTGTTGGGGGAAAAAACCCAGAAATGGCAAGACGTTTCCACTTGTTTGTCTCCTTGTCGGCGTTTCAGATCAGATTACCGTGTTTGAGTTGTCTGACATCTCCGGTTAGCATCCTGGCACAGCACACAGCCTCAGTCCTAGTCCCTGTACAACTCTCCGCATTATCAGCCTTCATGTCAAACCAAGATGAATGCCTCCTCCACCTAACTCAACACCCAGTCCTTATCTTTGATGCTGAGCATCATCATGCTATCCTTCTTCACCTTTCCAAGGGTGTACAAGACCAGGCTTTTAATTACACACAGTTCCATTTTCAGCAGCAGAGAGTTGGATCTCAAAAGAAGTGTCAGACATAATAAAAGCTCTCAAAGTAAGACGAAGGCCATAAATCCCAATAAGAGGCAACTGTCAGAAACTCAGCGCAACACAATCAAGGTCATAGGAATGAAAGTATTCTTGTTCCTGATTGCTAGGTGTTCAATAAAACAGGTGTGTGTGTCGTTTAAATACGCACACTGTTCATCTAAGTATGCATACATTAGCATCTGCTTGCGGCTGGTTCTGAGAGACGAAGTGGTCTGTGAACGTGGAGAGCGTTGCACCAAATGGCATCATTATGGACCGGGTCTGCCGCTGCAGAGCCAGAGACGCTGCTTTCATCTCCAACATAAAATCCCTCTTCCACATGTCGGTTCAGAGATGCTGCTCCTCAGCCCACTGTTGCACAAAGGCAAACAAATATCTCAGAGTTAAAATGGAACTTGGTAATGATAAATGTAGCGAAATCATTTGACCTTATGCTTGGGAAAAAAAAGTTTTGCTGACATTTTATTTTTCAACACGAGCAAGTTTTGCAATTACTAGAAGTGATTTTGATGGCATTATTATTCCTCCATATAATGGAGTCATGCAGTCTTTGTAAATAGTCAAAGCAGATGCCCCACCATGTTAACTTTTATCATTGTTGTTTGTTGCATCAAATTCTTCACATCCTGCATCGTTTTGTCGTTCTGGCCTTTGACGGTATAAATCATGAGCCCTCCACTGCTGTGCCTCACAGTAAGTCTTAGGTTTCGTCTTCACCAGAGTACTGTCTGCTGTGCAGCCATGTTGTCTTTAGACAGAAGAGCCATTCCTATTCAGCCTTTGCGCTGTCACAAACATTAACATCTGACGCTGTGAACGTGAACTGCTGCCAGTGGAGTGTGAGATTCAGCCCTGCCTGCGAGCCTCCAACTGGACAGACACGTCCTTCTGCACAGGCATACTGTCAGATACCAGTGACAAAGCACCTTTTGGGCTCACAGGCTAATGGGATGTTTCTCATTTGGCGTTCGGTTAAACAGCCGGGAACGATGAGTTTTTCCTAGATTGAGATTTGTGGGTCCAAATGACATCGTGCTCGTTTTCTCTGACTGTTTTACACACTCACATTCATTCATGTCAGGTTGTTTTCTGTAATAAGAGGGAGGTGGTGTGCGGTAACCCTGGGCTTATTTCACTCTGACCCAGTAGTGTCCTGACCGGCTGTCATCCATCAGCTCTGAATGCTTCAGCTCGATCTTGTTGTCTAACACACAGATTTCAAGTCTTTATCACAAGCACTAGTTGTTCCTCTAATTTTTATTTTATTTTATTTTTTACTGTTAATATAATTAATCAGAAAATATCAGTTCTATTTTTTTAAAGACGTACATAAAATGTTTGCAGTTTGCCTCTCCATGTTGAGGACGACCACTCTTAAACAGCTAGCTGCTTGTATCTGTCCATATAATGAACGATTGGGAGTTTCCTTGTGTTATTTTGGCAGCTATGTATATATATTTATATATATAGACTGACATATATATATGTCAGTCTTTGTCTGCTAACTGTGTGTGACACATTAGCTCAGATTCTGCCAGTGCCCAAATAAAGCGATCCCTGGAGCATTTGACCGTTTTTCTGCCCTGCCGTTTTCCGGTCTTTCTGAGAATGTGAACTTTTCTACCGGTAACAATAGAACGCAGTCAAACTTTTATTCAACTCCACTCTAATCAGCAGCAGAACAGGATTAGCTACCCACTGCAATGACCTTGCATAATAATGTCGTATAATCAATGTTGAATTAGCTTCAGTTCAGTTCCATGCATTTTTTTTTTTTTGTGCGTGTGTGTCAGAAAAGAATGAACTAATTGTAGCTACAATGAAGCTCTTAGGGATTTCCATCCTTTGTGAAGTCGTAGCTCAAAGCGTTCTGACCCCTTACTAAAGGCAGCATTTAAGTGTGGGAGCCGGCAGAGTGTGTGTCAGATGTCACTTCCTGTCTGAGCCGGACTGCTGGGCCTTACTGTCGCGCTGTCTCCCAGCACAAACAGGCTAATCTTGGAATAAAGCGCTATCAGGACGCCCAGCTTTTTCCTGCCTGTCATCATCCACACAATGCAGAGGAAGTGAGTGAGGGGGGAGGTTGTATATGTTTGTGTGTTTTCATGTGTGGTCTGTGAAAACCAATGCATCAGAAGATGATATCCATAATAATGCACATCTGAGATTCCATACTTGGATGATTTCGTAGAACTAAACCGATGCTATATGCATTTCTGAAAATGTACGGGGATGCTACTTTCTTTTTCTCAAAACTAGAAATGCATAAATTATCACAATCAGTACCAACATAATATCACACACTCTTGTCAGAAAGTAGCAGAATGTGTATTAACCAGTAGACGTTGTAGCTCTCGGCTTGTTCCCTACATTTGCTTCAAAGCTGCAACAAGGTCTCATGGGACAAGAACACACAACAATGTTTCTCCTGTAAGACGTAAGAAGAGAATCTAGTTGGTTTATCCGTCTAAGCCAGAGGCGTCAAAGTCGTTTTCATTTTGGGCCAAATCAAGATTGTGAGCTTCCTCAAACGACTGGTTGTGTACGAGAAAAAAAAACAACAACAATCAGTTAACGAATTAAAATATCGTTAACTGGTAGTTCTGATATTAAAATATCAGAAGAGCAATGCCACACGCAGTGGTGATTGACAACGCAAAGACCCGCCTCCTGGTTCTGGTTGGTTGTTTCTAAATAGCACTGGAAGAAGGCAGAGGAGCTCTTTTTTTTCACTGATTATTTGTTGCTGACAACTTCAACAAATATGATGAAAGATATATTTTTAATAAAATTAGATGCTGATGCTTAAAAAAAAACAAACATTTACATCGGGTAACAATAGAAATTGTGCAAATAGTAACATGTTGCTTAAGTGATAAAAAGCATGCAAATAACTGTAAATACTACTGATACCAAAGAGAACAATGTTTTCAAAAACCCCTCTGCATCACACTCCATTCCTTGTATGATTTAAAATCAGTCTCATTGAGAATGATTGGGGGAAAAAAAAAAAAAAGGGAGGTACGTTTTTCAAGAATGAAGGGGGAAGAAAATCTTTGCAGCTTTTATAAAAATATTTCTCTTTCATTCAGAAGGTAGAAAAGCCAAATATTCAACATCTTCTCTCACACATTTCAACTAACATCCTGACTTACAGCGTCTGGAGGCTTTATGGGATTGCATGTACTATTTCTGCTTTGAGTCACAGGGAGCAGAAGAGCTTATGGTGACATTGCTGCGATTATCCTAGAAGAGCGATCGCATGGCATCGATAAGGCCAGAGTCTGAGCTGCTCTATGCATTTAATAGGAACTTCAAGTTCATCCAAGTGGCAGATTTTCAGTTGTTTCTGCTTGGCAGCTGTTCCCATCAGGTCACTATTAGATAGGCGGCGGCACCAATTAACGTAAGCTGCCTCTGTTCGCGCTGAAGTTTCTGCTGCTATCAGAATCCGCCGAATCACATTGTCTGTATGAGACCACGGGGAAAAAGGATGACGATTATGATCGCCTCTATCAAAAATTTGTCCTTTCCGCAACTAAGAATGAATCTTTTTCTGCTCTAAGAGTTAGAAGAAGGAATGACATTTTGTCCTATAGCAGGGGTGTTTAAAGCCAGGCCTCGAGGACCAAAGCATTCAACATTAATTGGTTATTATTTGCGGGGATGTATCAAACTGAGCTCCAGCACAAAGAAAATATCACCTTGTAGCGTCAGACTGTGACAATCAAACTTTGAAGATTGTTCTCTGCATGTTTTCAAAGTGCCGATCCTTTTTTATCTCGAACGTAACATTTTAATTTTGAAACAACATATTTTAGTTTATCTCGGCTGTCAAATCAAACTTACTGCTGTTTTCATTTTCAATAAATAAATCTAAAAATGTTACAACGTTGGTTTGTGTTAAAACTCAAATTTAGTAGGAACTCCCTGTTGGCTGAATTGGTTCGTAGTGAGCCTGGCTCTGGCTCTGCAGGAAGTTTCTTTGGTTCGTAGTGAGCCTGGCTCTGGCTCTGCAGGAAGTTTCTTCCTGTTAAACATTAGTTATTTATTTCCGCTGTATCCGCATGCTTGTTGAGGAGGAACTAAATCACTCATGATGTTCATTCAGTGTCTATATGAATCAATTGTATTGATGTAAACCTGATTTGAAGATGCATTTTATTATGACTGAATATAAATTGCTTTTCTTCCATCGTAAGAATCGGTGCAATGATGATTAAATGGCTCAACTTACCCTAAAGCCACCAACTCAATTTTATCAATGCCCACACCTTAGATGCTTCACTTTTAAAATTTAAACAAATTTCTTATTCAGACTTAATCAAACACAGCAATGGCAAAATTGCGCATTTTCGACATCAAAGGAATACGGACAAAATTGTGCGATCATCTGTGATGGAAACTCACTATAGTGTCACAGAACTGAAGTCTAAGTAGCTACAGTTCACTGTATAAGAAGCAGTCAGAGCGCAGAATGGGATTAAGTATTCAGGATGCATCCTAAAACACATTTGCAGCTGTCGAGGGAGATGGCAAGAGTCCTGTATTAAAGATGCGTATCGTAGGTAGGTTTGAAGGCATATTCAAAGATATGAAGACACACACACACACCCAAAACTGTGACCCTCCTAGCTTCATACTATCGCTGTTATGCCAATTAAGCAGCTGCTTCCCTCTTCCTCTCAGCCTATCTGGCTCAGTGTATCCATCTGATGAGCGGCTGGTAGTTTAGCAGCTCCAGGACATGCATGACACGTTCGCTCATCTGCGGCCCCACTGCTGTGTCTCTGCTTTAATCATCCTGCACAGGACGGCACACACACCTATCAGAAATCGAGCTCTGCCTCGGTCCCTGGCCCTGACCGCACTGTGTGAATAAGAAATTTTGTTTTTGTGTAAGATTCCTCTAGCTTTGTAAGGACCAGATGTATTTAATGTTGGATTCAGAAAAACGCCCTCAATAACGCCTAAACTGGTTGATTTGTTTGGGTGGAATAAAAGGAGAAGGAGGGATGCTGAGTTGCAGAATGACGGAGAAGTTTTTTTTTTTCCTTACAGGCTTCTAGAGTGAGTATCTAGTAATACTTGGAAATTATAATTTGGAACATTTTCTCTTGAGCCAGCATGTATGTGTCTTTTAATTTCCTTACGGAGAGTTGAGCGACTTTAAAGCAGATTACCGACCGGAGCCGCTGTACCTGCCTTTTCTTCCTTTCCTCCCACTTTTCTCTCATCTATTATTCATGATGCTCTTTGGTTTGTTGTGTGTGTAAATGTGCTGCTAATGTTGCGCCTGACTAATAGCTGCAGCATCTGAGCAAAACAAAACTTTACTGACTTTATGAGGGGCACCGTAGACCCTCACTTTTCCGAACCGGGATCATAAACACGGCCATGCATGTCACTCATTTCTCATCTCAGCTTACGGTAATGTGTGACGGCAGCCTGTTCTCTGTAGTTATTTGTTCTAAATGTAAGCTATCAAATATTCATATAGGAAAAGCTTTACTCATGTAAGAGCTGTAAAGTTGTGGGACTAAATATTTCATAACTGCATGTGACAGAAATGAAAGGAGAATTACTGTCGTACCGTTGATATTATGAATGGTAGCCATTCATGCTTTTAATAATTTAAAAGTCACTTTGTCCTTTAATTATTAAATGCTAATTGTTACACATTCTTACAGTATAACGACAACAGTTTATGTTTGCTTACTTCATATCAGGCTGTCATAATGTTGAGGTTCAACTCTTAATAGCTTAGCTTCCATTTATTAATGCATTTTTTTTTCTGCACAGTTCTCTTAGGGTCACAACATTTCAGTAAGGCTGAGCTCAGGACTTTGACTAGACCATTGAAAGACATTGTTTCTTTGGTAATACTTTATTTTATTTGAAGTGGTGTTTATAAGGCTGACGTGACAAGTCCCAGCAAATAACAACTGTTAGGTGACTGTCAGAGGTTTTCCATTTTTGTTGCTAAACTTACCCTTTTGTATCCTTTACTGCTTCATTTTGCTCACTTAAGCAGCTCCTCTTAATATGCTGTGTTCTCCAATAAAACGAAAACATAATTCTAGTCCACCCAAAAAATATTCCGAATGAAATCTCTGTCCAAACTGACAGAGATTTTAAACAGAAAACGGAGTCTGAACGGTGATACCAGCGCACAGCAACAAGCCAAAGACCCTGAGAGCCGACATGCATGACCGTACTGACAGTTGTGTTTCCTTCTCGTCCGACGCAGAAAATTCCCCTGATGTTCCACAGAACAGGATGCTGTTGCACAAGCCGAGGCAGGTGTACAGCTCAAAAGGCATAAAAAGCATCAACACCAACCTGTAAACTGGAAAAACACAGTAACAAGTCTTGATTTTTTATTTTTTATTTTCCATTCCCACCAATCTAAGCCCTGATCTGGATTAAAAGACATAAATTGTCCCAGGAGGTATGACAGTAGGTTATCTGCAGAGGAGCATGGCACTGGTTCCCCACCCAGTCCCTCTCCACTCATCATCCAGATCCTATCGTCTGTCCTCTTTCTGTTCCCGTCGTATCTCCAGCTTCTCATCTCCTCACTCTTTTTGCTTGTGGTATTGATATTATTGTTCAAATATAAATATATATATATATATGTTGAAAGTAGATCATCTCACAGTCCAGCTTAAAAAGAATCATACCTCTTGACAAGCAAAGCACGTCTCCTATCCCATGTTTTTATTTTCGTTGCTCCTTTGATGGAGTAGTTTACTCCAACCTGCTGATAAGACACAGGAAGCAGCAGAGCTACTCCACCCTCCACTGCAGCATGAAAGACAACAGGAACCCACAGCCAATTAAAATCTGCCAAATTCAGTGTGTCCTGCAATTATGAGATAAACCGCATGAAGAAAGTCACCCATACCAAAACAAGCATGACCTTTGACCTTGTCGTCACCCAAGATGACCTGAGATGGTGACATCTAGGTGATGCTCCCAGAATCCGTAACTACTTTGCGTCATACTCGTCAGCTCATCTACTCGTTGTCCATATTTTACAGTCAGAAATGATTGATTTGGATTTTTTTGTAGTAGTAGTTTTAAATATTTTATTTTAATATTTTATGGATGCAATACTCAGCAAAAAATAAGAGATCCACAGATTCAGCCTGGATTCTATGAAACTCACTAAAGGAGCATTCACACTTGCTTAGTCTGCTTTGTCAACCTGTTTGATTAATGCTCTATATGGTTTGAATCAAAAAGGTGTCTAAACAGCGGCACACATGCACATTTTAAAGAGGCATGCATACGTCTCTGCCACATCTCAAATTGTCACGTCCCAGACGTTCCTCGGCTCCACAGTTTGTCCAAAGAAACCCTGTCCAGAGGTCCATGACACATTTTGTTTGATCTAATTTAAAAACTTTCCCCATTATCTCAGACGAGACTCCTCCTGACCTCATTACCGTCCACACTGAGCGCGCTCCCATCTGTCCTGCCATCAATCATCCTGGAATATTTAAGACCAATCACTGCATAGGCTGCCCGGCAGATCTCAGACCTGCCACAGCGGACAGGATTAAGCTCCGCTCGCCAAATTAAGAAGCGAGTGTGAATGTTATGACCGTGATCTCGGTGGCCTTGTTGATTTTCTCTACTTCCCCCCTCCATTTACCATCTCAACATTCATTCATTCACGTTTTCTCCCCTCTGGAGGGCGGCTTGCTGCACTCCCACTGGCATCGAAGAGGATTTCTGACAAGAAATCTTCTTAAAGCAGAACTTGGCGAGATTTTTGTAGAAAAACTACGACAAGACGATCAGCCTAAATCGCAAAGCGTCATCCACCCTGATGAGACGCTGAGGCTGTGGAGCTCTTAACTCCTGATTAAATGTTGATGCCTGTGTGCTGACTTTGGGGAAGTCCTCTGTGCTACAGTTTATATTTCCCAGTGTGAGTGGGGGGCTGGAAAATGTTGCTCTAGAAATTTTGTTTGTAGATCAGCATTCTTACACATTTTTATTGTTCAAACTAACAGAAACAAGTGCTATATACATAAAAAACGAATGAAGAAACACAATTACATCATTGTAAGAAACATTACAATGATAAAAGCTCAAACAAATAAAAATGAAGAGGTGTTAGAAAATATAAAGCTATATTACGGATGACGTTTTTTGTTCTTAAAAAGACTTGAGGAGGCTTCCTTCATTTAAGGATGTTTGTTTACACAACACTGTCGTCTGGAAACAGTCGGCATTTTCAGATGTTGATTCGGGGTAAAGTTCCACTTTAGACGTTACCGTGTCGCCGTTTAGACGAGTTGTAGTTGTCATGCCAGGCCACTATACGGCGCTGTGGTTTTAGTATGTTGTCAGAACTTTGACCCTTAACCTAAACCTCAGGTTAAGGGTCACCGCAGCTATGAATTATACACATGTGTGTTTTCAAACCACCATGGGTGGTGATGTTCCCAAAAACTTAAACTCTCAGACCTGGTTTCAAAAAGTGCCTGTTTCAGAAACTGTGACGTGGTGTGAGCAGTATTTTCTTGGCACGCCTTAATGTGCCCTGTAGAACCAGTTTGCTGAAGCCCCAGAGGCTGCCTGAGTATTATTGCTGACCCAATCTGTCCCTTATGACAACATCATGTCCGTCTTCTGACAGTCTTCCAGCGAAGTAATGCTCCATGTCACACATCCCAAATCATCTCGAGCTCCAGCTGCGCAATCTCAATCTCTCAGAGGACATTTGGGATGTGGTGGAGCGTGGGATTTGCATCATGGATGTGCGGCAGCAGCGTGATGGTGCATGTCAATATGGACTAAAGTCTTTTTGCCTCTTTGTCAGGAAGTATGAAGGCAGTTCTGCGGGGAAAGGGGGCCTGAATGTTATTCTAAACTGTTAAAGTTTGCTGCATGTTGTTAATGCTGATGCAGCATGAGCGACGCAACTGTTGCATTGGGGTGTGGTTCAGAAGAAAGCAAAGCTCAGAGTCCAACTGGGTCTTTTTAACATGACCCAGATCATCAAATATTTATCCTTGACTATAAAGGTCTTTGTAGCACCTCGGCACACACTTCAACCAATCATCAGGTCCCTTCGTATCACATTAAGGGTTATTGTATCATCTGAGGTTGATGTTACGCTCCATCCCTCCAGGAATGGAGACTCTTCTTGCTTCTGCATATCTCCTCAGGCCCTAAATAGTTTTGGACAGAAAGATTTCTCCTTATTCATGTTTTTGCTGCCTTCCTCCTCCGTTTCTCCTCCTACCTGTTCCGTCCCTCGTTATTGTCTTCTAAGAGTCAACTTCCTGTTTTACTTTGTCTTCTGTGGTTTAATTAGATGTAATTGATGCTATACTCCAGAGAAAGACAGATGCCCACACACCTTCCCTTTCATCAGTGTCACTTGTCTTCTCACCGTGTTGCTGTAGCAACAAAGAAATTGATACCTATGCTCCTCCGAGAACCGATCTTGTTGCATTTGGACGTTCGTGGAGCTCTAACTTCAACTGATAAGGTCTGAAAACCAGACGATTTTGAGTTTAGTTTTAAACAGAGAGACATTTGGAACATCTGTGTCCAAAAAAAGTTTTCATTCCCAGCATTGGAATAAAAACTGATGAAACAAAACGACGGCTTCGATATGCAAGCCAGATACTCAGCCAGCCAGAATGATCAATACATGGAAGAAAAAACAAAACATGACATTGATAACAGTTATTTGGAAATGCCAATAAATATGTAGTATTATATGCTCCAGTTGATCCAAGGCTAAGCAGCACATCTATGAATTCTAGTTTTTTAAATTTGTACTGATGTTCTATTTTCATTGCTTCTGTATTATTGTAGTTTTAGACATTTCTCTACACACCATGTTTGGTATATTTGGATTTTCCGTCAGATCTCTCATTTCTTGCACCAAAAATCCAGGATGACTGAGACCAACGTTTCAGCTTATTAGCACAGCCCTAACACATCGCTTCATCTATTGCATGATTTCCACTCAAACGTTGACCCAGTTTTATTTGGTTGACGACACAACAGTTCGACATCTTCTGGGTTATCATTTCCAACATCCCTCGAGATAATAACGGAAGTCTGACCTCCAGAAGGCAGCCTGCATGAGGCAACCGTCCTAATACTGGAATCTACAACACCCACAAATCATACGCTGCGACGCTAGTGGACCACTCTTGTTCTTTGTAGTGTCTAGTCTGTGGAGACGTAGTGAAAAGCTTCAGCTCAGGCTCTCGCAGGGAAACACTTTTGAACTGAACGTCGTCGTTACATCTGATTTCATCACTCCTTCCACATAGAGGAAGTTTTGTTAATGACAGCTGATGTTTTGGGCCGTTTTAGCATTATAAATTTGCATGTCAGTCACATACACTGGGATCCCTCCTTAGTTAGTTTTTATGTGTCCAGCTGTTGTGTTTCTGAGGTTCAGGAGGGCAGAGACTGGGGAGAGAACGCTGAAAAAAGTGATGCTGAAAAAAAATGACAATAATAAAGTACTCCAGTGTATTTAAATACTCCTCCTGTTTGTTTTCTTGTGTCTTGTCTCAGTCATGGCTGCAGGAAGAGGCAGTGAAGTGAAAGAGGCCAAATAACACAGTTTGAACTCCCTGATGCAGGGAAATCTTTTAATTACAGTAAACAGACACCAGAGTCAGCAGCAGTCTCCGTCTGCAGCACAGTCACTTATTCTCATTCTCAGTCTGTGGTTTATAAACACTTATGGACATGGAGACAGCTTCTGTGCAGACATGGGCTTTAATGTTTTTGAGTCTTGGCTCTCTGCTGCCCCTGTCTGGCTTGAGATGTGCACTACATTGCAGCCCATCTGCGACCTTTTCTTCATTGTTCTTTATTTGTCTCACCTACAGTTTGACCTGGCTAAACAGTGTTGGTATTGATTTAGATTAGCTTTATGGGGGGAAACTAATAGCTAATTATTGATTGTTATTTTTTTAAGCAGGAATACATTCAGCAGACTGTTAAGTTACTGACGAGTTGCAGGATTTGAGCCTTTTTCCTTTTTTTCATTTTTCATAAGTATTCTATTAATCAATTAATCTTCCGATTATTCAGTAGGTCAATCGGGTACAAAATTGGCACTTTCTGCAGATTTTTCAATTAACCACTTAAGTTTATTTCATAAATCTTAGAAGTACATTAAAATATGCAAATGCATTTATGCATTTCTTTCCTAAATAATAAAAAAGGATTGCCTAAAATGCAACGTTATTTATTTAGTGATCATTTGTGGCAATAGATGCACCTGCAGCTAAAACAAAATACTTCTAACATCTACGTGTGGAAAAACTCAGCTCTTCCTTCCTGCTGTACTTTAACTCTAATTAAAGTTTAGTTTAACTATTTAAGATTAGTTTAAACTTTAACTGATGTATCATTAGATCTAGAAATGGTCAAATTAACATATCTTTTCACTGTGTTTATTAGCTGTTTATGACATAAATGTCATAAGACCCTAATGAGGAAAATCTTTGTTTCCTCCACCTAGGCATATGGGCCCAAATTGAATTGCCTCAAACCAGCATGGAAGTGGTCAAAGGTAAACTGGTGAAGCTAATCGCCTCGTACGTCGGAAACCCAGACGCTGACCTGGCCGCCAGCACCATCGTCTGGAACTTCATTACGAACAACCCCCAGCAGGTGAGGAGGCAGTTTGATAATGTCTGTAAATAGTCATGTTCATTTCTGCCCAGCTGTAAAACTTTACTTCAGAAAGAATGCGTTTCTGTTCCCGTGGCTCCGAACCTGGGAGAGCCGGTCCTCCACAAAGCTTTCGGTGTGTAAACTGCTTCATCCCGGTCCAGTTCAGAACAGGTTTTTTGGGGTCTGCTGAGTGTGGATTAATGAGCTGTGCAGATGGAGGAGGGGGGGTCTGGGCAGATTTATTCAAAGTGAGCTTTCTGTGTTTTTGAACAGTCATCCAGTGTCTTGCTCTGCTCTTATTTGGAGCCAAAAACGCAGATTACACGACTGAAGTGTGACAGCTCTGAAGCTTCACCTGAGCTGAGCCACTTTCAAGCTGCTGTAATAAAATGCAGCTATAAGTCAGCTGCACAACCAGGCATGTAGGACTTTTAGTACAGAAATATAACAGACACTTTCCTCCCTTAGAAGATACTGTTACCCAATAAATATGAAGTAGACGATCATGATGTTGGCTGATTCTTGCTTTGTGCGAAGGCCCCAACACGTCATCCGAAGTGCCGAAGTCAATTGATGAAAATTGTGTCATTTTGTTCGCAGAGAGAGCTTTGGTTAGACCAGGCGCATCCGATACACAACCAGTCATATGTAAAGCCAAACAACCTTTGCACACAAAGCTCAGCGCACCACTATCTGGAATGTAACTGGGCCAGAGGTGGTCCACGTGTTCTGTAGAAGTACTGTGACACAGATATGGAGTTCTTACTCAATTCTTTTGGCTGATTTGATTCAGGCTTCTGCGATAGGCAGGCGACCTGTCCAGGGTGACCCCACCTCTCGCCCGAAACGTTCGCTGGAGACAGGCACCTGCTCCCCCAAAGTCGGGCATAGCAAACTCGTTCCAGCTTACAGATTGTTTGTTACATAGATGTGGATAAATTGGAAAATCTGAATACAGGGAACAACCAGAAGAACAGCTTGAGTTAGTTGAGCAAACAACTAAGTGCCTCTGAGGGAGCGTGTGGCGTCTGATACTGAGACCTTGGCATCAGTCTGTTGGGGTCCTGTGGGTTTTTGAAGTCTGTTCAGTCATTTGAGACGTCCTGGCAGGAGAGATTGCTGACTGGTTTGTTTGATCTGCTCCAATGTTCTTGTGGGTGGAAACATCAGGACTCCATCTTTGTTAATGGAACATCGCAGCTCTTCTACAGCTGTCTGTTGTCTTGGGGCTGTGACTGTTTGGTGCTTACACCCAACCCAGAAACCGCCTACAATCTGTCTACTGTCGTACCAGCAATCGAAAGCTAATCTTTGAACTAGTTTGGAAAAAATATTGTTTTTTTGTTTCTTTGTGTTGTGTGTGTGTGTGTGCGCGGGTGTGCGTGTGTGTGTGTGGGTGTGTGTGTTGGCGTGTGCCCATGCGTGTGTGTGTGTGTGTGTGTGTGTGTGTGTGTGTGTGTGTGTGTGTGTGTGTGTGTGTGTGTGTGTGTAAAACAAAAGCTCGTCATACTATTGATGTTAGAAATGACCTGGTGATGAACGAAGGCTTTTGAGTCCAAACTGAGCTTTTGTAACTGTAACACGATTTTGAAAAATGACAAACATTTCCAATTTTCCGAGCCAGAGATGCCGGGATTATGAACATCCCTCCGACCTCTGACCCCAACATAGTAAGCATGTTAGTCAGTCTGCTCTCTCCGTCTTGGACAGATGAACTCAGGCCTGTTTTTAGCCGTATGTGGAGCTGTTGTGCTAAAAAGAATAAGAAGTTGTTGTGCTTTCCAGAGTCCTCCTGCACAGGTCATCAGCTACACCAAAGGCACCATCACCGAGGGCAGCACCCAGTTCAGGGGCCGCGTCGGGTTCCTGAAGCCGATGCCTTCGAGTGACGTTTCTCTGTACATCAACAACACCAGGGAGTCTGACTCTGGCAGTTATATGTGTCAGATCATCATTCCTTCTGTTCCTATTAGTCCCGCTCAGGTCTTGCTTGAAGTGACGGGTGAGAAAAACGACTAAATGTCTGAATTTCAACATCTGTGCCGTTGGAAATGGCAGCACACCCAAAACCTCTGACGACCTCTGTGTTTCTCCTCAGTCCCTCCTGCTGTTCCCAAGTGCTCTGTGTCCGGGAAGCCAGTGCTGAAAGGAAACGTGACCCTGACCTGCACGTCTGGTGCCGGGAAGCCGGTCCCGCTCTACAAGTGGAGGAGAACCAGTCCCACCTCTGAGGTCTTTTTTGCACCGATGCTCAGTGAGTGAAACTGCAGTTTTGATTTCATCAAACTCTGTAGAGGCGATGAGGTCAAAATGAACGTTTTTGCAAACCAATGCGAGAGAAATACATTTGTAACTTTTTCCACCCTTAATGTGGCATTTATCTTGTGTTTAACTGAAAGCAGGTCCTTGCTGCATGCGTGTGCACAGCCTCAAATGAATTCCATTAAACTAAAGCATTCAGTGTTCTTGACTTTCCTCTTGTCATCAGCTGCAGTGGCTCTAATTAACCATGATGAATGGACCAGAACATTCACTCATTTGCATCTTTTATTCCCCAGTGGTGGCAGTAAAATTACAGTTGACCATTGTTAGTCAGTTTGGGGCTAAATGTGTTCAGATGAGGAAGCAGAGTGTCGTCTGAATACACAAACTACTCATAGACCAGAATTTATGATTAGCTTATTGTTTACCGAATACAGTGTGACAGGCAGAAAACTCTGAACAAGTTTTTTTTTTTTTTTTTTTTTTTTGTGACGTTATTGTTTTACGATGTTTTTTTTGTTTGTTTGTTTTATTATTATTATTTTTTTTTTTTTTGCGACGTTTAAAAAAAATGGCTCAAAATTTGACAATTGGATGAAAACGTAGCTGGGATCACTTATCTTTGTGAACTACTTTCCTCCTACCACATCAACATGTGGTAGGAAGAAACTGGAATTGAACCTACAACCTTCCAATCACAAGACGACAACTCTACCTATCAACCTTTTATTAACCTTTATTAATGTAAAGGTTTGTTATTCTTGTTCCTTTGATTGTTTTTCTTTTCCTGTTTATTGATGAAACAAAAAACTTGTACCGAGTCAAATGAAGGAAGCGGTTTGTAGGAATGTGTCTCCACGACGACCTGCCACATAAACGTCTGTGCAGAGTTCACGCCTCCTAAAAGCGCAGAAAGTCGTTTCTAATGGTTGGACGTGTGTCTGTGGTCACCATGTTGCTTCAGATGTGAACAGCGGGGATCTGAAGTTTAGCAACCTGAGCAGCAACATGTCGGGGTCGTACGTCTGCACGGCCAGCAACTCGGCGGGAAGTGAAACCTGCTCCGTCACCCTGGACATCATCAACAGTACGTAACGCCAGACGTGTCGCCGGCTGCACTTGAACTTCTGAATCCATGAGGCAAACTCTGTTGTCGTGTTTTTTTTTGTGTGTGTGTGTCACGATTTCAGCCAATAAGGTCGGAATGATTGTCGGCGCAACAGTTGGATCGGTCCTCGGTTTCGTCTTCCTCCTCTGCGTCTGCGTCGGGTTCCTGTTTGTTTTCAAGAGAAGAAGAGACAACGAGGACGACATGGCCAATGAAATCAAGTGAGTTCATCTGGTCACATTTATCCGAATCCAAACTTGATGGCAGAAAAGCTCATTTTACCAACATTTCAATGTCGACGGGGGCAAAGCAGTTGAATCACATACATCATCCGTATATGAAACACTTCACATAAAAATCCTCACAGTCTGATAAATGGCCACAAACCTCAAGGAAGTACAACTGAGTCTCAGTTACGAGGTATATATTGATAAAACCTCTTCAAGTTATTACAGTACAAGCTACTGAATTATCAGATATACTTAGTTACTCACGTCTTTTCCATATTGGCTTCAATTCTAATACGATGAACAGGATGAAATGTGTGGAAACCTTGTAAAGATCAGGTTACTTTTGTTAGTTTTTGCCATACGAAGCAGTGAAATGTATTTCAGTTCATGACAAAACTGCATTTTGTCATGACGGGACTTTTTAATCTGCCATATTTGAATGAGCCTCAGCAGTGAAAACAGTGGATGGTTTCTTTAACCCCTGACCTGCAGGGAAGACGCTCAGGCTCCGAAGCGCGTCTCCTGGGCGAAGAGCGGGATGGGCTCTGATGTCATCTCGAAGAACGGCACGCTGTCCTCCATCGCCTCCAGCCCGCGCCACAAAGACAACCACCACCACCACCACCTGCAGCAGTATCCCCGGCATCCCGCCTCGGACACCGCCTCCATCATCACAGCCACGGGCAGCGCCGCCGGCTACAGACCGCCCCGCCACCAGGGGGCCTCCTCTCCCACTCATTACAGCTACAACAACAGCAGCACGCGCCCCACGGACACCCCGCCAACGGCAGCTCGCAGGCGGTGCAGGAGCGCTACGGCCACCTGCCCCAGGCCCAGCAGCTGCCCCAGACCTTCAACCAGCTGCACGGGCCGTTCCAGCCCGCCCCGTCCCCGCCGCCGCTGCCCACCTCCACCATCACAGCCTCCAACATCCACCGCATGGGAGGGGTGCCCATCATGGTGCCTGCGCAAAACCAAGCAGGTTCTCTGGTCTAACGGAAGTGGCGCGGCTCGCAGTTAGACTGACCGGAGGCTCAAACGCTTCATGTTTGTATTTTTTTTCTGCAAACAGGACGAGGGGAAGACGTTCATTCACTGTTACACGCTTTCAAGTCTCAGCAGGCTGCCATGACAACCATTCAAGACGTGCTTTTTACTTGCTTTGTATTCACTCTTTATACTCTGTTCTCACAAATGACGTATAGATAAAATTCCTTTTTCTACTTTTTTATTGCCATGTTTTTCTCCAGCTGTTCACCCGGCAACTGGATTGTTTTTTTTTTTGTTTGTTGTTTTTTTTTTTTAAAAGGGTTTATTATTCCCAATTTTCAGCAGGAAACAGTCGGAACGTGAATCTCTCAGCCACCCTTTCTTACAACAACTACCTGAAGGATGAGTCGTCGTTTCTTAAGAGCCCTTCAAGAAAAGGCCAGAATGTGTTTGATCTCTGCAAACACTTTGCTGCACGTGTGAAGCAGCAGAACACTCAAACCTCGGCGAGGTCTCCAGACGTCTTCGTGGTGATGCTCCGGCGTCGTCTTTGGCACAGAGAAGGGAAGACGGATGAGGAGGGGAAAACCACGAGGCTTGAATCGCAGTTTTTCATTCCCCCGCTGCTCGATTGTTCAAAAGCAACTCCAAGGGTTGAAAGTCTCACTTTGATCAGATAAGCGACGAGAGGGAAAAGCACACGCTCTGCGTTGGGAGTGCGTGATTCGCTCAGGCTACTCAAACTAAGTTATTCCCGCGGAGCACAAAACGTCAGCCTTTGAGCCGGGGGATGAATCCGCACAGCAACCCGCTAACAGCTGATGAAGATACCGTATCGGTTTTCTCCTCCTCCGCAGTGATGACTTGATGGTGAAGGCGCAGATGATTCCCATCTTTAGAGGGAGATTCTGTGAGGAAGCAGACGAGTCGCTGCATCTCTGTGGAAACCGGGTAGTTTAGATTTGCTGCGATCCATTTCATGTCAGAAAGGATCTTGGAGATCCTGAAACCAGGGCTTCTGTTTGAAAACCGCTTATGACTCTGATTCAGAACCGCTTTGTCGTCGCTCTGCGTATTTTCATCCTTGCATTATAACACGTCAGGTTTCCAGTAAGACGAAAGAAATATATAAATATGATATTTATTAGTTTTTAAATGTGTTTCAGACATATTTCTTTGTTTGTTTGTTTGTTTTTCTTTTTGTTTTTCAGGTCTAATCTGTATAAATGATGATCTCAAACTTAGATGGAATATTAATCTGAGACACTGGATGCCGAACCGAAGACAAAGCCGTCTTTGTTCCTGACATGTTACAGCTTTTTATAGCGGCGGTTAAACTTCAGGCCACTTTCATAAAACAAATCACTGACAAAAACACCGAATACTGAAAATCCTTCAGATATTCTCATGACGCCTGCAGACACCAGCTTTACTCTCTCAAGCACAGGAGCTACATGATATCAATGTTTATGATCATCTAATGAAGAGTTGCCAATTTCTGAAATTATAGATTCAAGCATAAAAGACTCGATGAAAGACATCTGTTGAGTAACGCAAGAATTTGATTCATTTCAAATTGTAACAGTGACCGTAAGAAAATGATGGAGCCATATTGAACAAATCCTTATGCAAGTGACCACATTAGCATTTTTACGTATTTTTTAAATTATTATTATTAGTTTATAACCACCAAAAGTCATAGCTCACTGTTCCTGATCAATTTGCACATTCTGAAATATTTCATAGGAAGAGCTACAAACTAAAAGTTGTCAGGAATCCAGTTAGAGTAAAAATGCTTCGACTATTTCTTGGTTTACACAGAGAGACGCTTCTCCACTTACAGGAATTTAAACAGATCCCAACAAATAAAGGAACAAATAGATTCTCTTCTTTAGGAATGTATCCAGTTTCCTTATTGAAGATGTTTTATTTTTCATATACACATATTTGGCTTTCTTGTCCGCTTTAAAAAAAAAAAAAACATGTTTGTCACAGTTTCTATTTCTCCTGCTGCACTTTGGACACACGGAGACATTTACTGGCTTTCAACACGGACCGTGAGGACATTCCAGAACCGCCCGTCCTGAAGCCAACGGTTTGAAACGTTTCTTAGCCGTGGAGCCTTTCCGTTGAATGTCGACGACGCTTAAGCAAACTGGAAAATGTTTCATTTCTTAACGGTTGTCAGACTCCGTGTTTCAGCGCGTGACTGAGTCGTTTAAATGTGTACATTGACGATTATAATGTATTGTTGAAGTCGAGCCTTTATTTTTCTACAGCGAACATACGAGCACACGAGGAGCGTTTCTTTTTACTGTGTACCTTTATGATCTAAATAAGTGCTCTCCATCACAGCAGGAAGCATTCCAGAGGCTCTGTGGACAAACAGGCGGTGAAGCGTCTTATTTATACATCGGTGTGCATTGTCCACTTGTATACTCCATATTTATGTTCATGGAAAAAATACAAACAAAAAAGCCTGATATTTTCAAATAAATATAAACAAACTCTTGTGTTTGTTTGTTTTCTGTTTTTCTTTGAAAATGGTTTAAATGTCACAACGCTCCACCCTCTTAATGCTACAGCTGCTGCTGAAAAGCCGCAGCATTTATTCATTTGAGGATATCGATTGGGAAAGTGTGAAGAACAGAGACCAGTTTGCACAAACAACAGTCACAAACATTTCCGGAAAAAAATCAGCAGAAACAAAAACCAAAAAAAAAAAAACACTTGACACTCTTGCTTTCTCTCTTGCCAGTTTGAGTCATTTCCGGGCTCAAACCACAAGGTGGCAGCAAAGCAGCTCTGCTGCTGAAGTAAAGAAGAGTGAGAAATTCATCAATTTCCATATAAAATCAGATTTTGTAATTCTTTTTCATTTTTTTTAGCTGGAGTAACGGGGGGTATAAAGTTTGCGGTAGATCTGCAGCGGCCAGACGTCCAGCCTGACTCAGACCGACCCAAACAGACTCTGCTCTGCGACGGCATCTACTAAACGCCGAGGGAGTTGAACATTTAATACATGTGATCATTTATTCCACGTTAAATGCATGTATTTGATAGTCTTTTTTTTTTTTTTTTTTTTTTTTTCCTTTTTCGTCAGCTTTTGTTGGTCATGATTGATTTGTAAAAGCAATAAATACTTTCACAGACGGTCAAGCATATTCTCTTATGCACCGTCACTCACAGAAACGCGTCTTCAGATGTGAGCTGGTGGATTTTTGAGCACTGATGCAGTGGATGCACAAAAGGAAGCAATAACATTGAGGGTAGAAGTTTATTCGAATGAGCAATTAAGCGATGTAACATTCATCTACGTGGGGCAAAAGAACAGAAAATATGCTAATATGCAAATACATACGCCGTTATTAAAATGATTTTTTTTTTTTCCAGTCACTGAACTTAAAAAAGAAAACAACAGACTTACACCTCTAGGTGGCTGCGCAGAGTGGAATAACAGTTACAGTAAATGAATGTAAAAAAAAAAAAAAAAAAGTACAACTTAATAAATATATATATTAATATTTCAAAATAAATAATACAAAAGAAAAAAAAAGAGGTTTGAAGAGCACTGGATGTTCATGGTGAAAGAAGCTTTGTAACGCACCGCACCCGTAATAGTAGTGTGTTTCTTCTCACTCTAAAGGAACTACAGTACTGAGTCGGCAGAAAAAGGTGCATGGCTTTTGTATTCTTATGAATCAGGTTTCCCCATACAATCCACTTTATATGGATGACTGGATATATGTGCTGAAGAGAGCGGTCATTCCGTGATGAACGGCTTTGTCAATGAATGCAGTCGAGGCTCAACAGAACCGTGTCTGTCAGAGCGAAAACACGGCAAAGAAACAAAGATATGACAAGACAAGAGAGAAGTGATATCTGAAACTGGATCCCTGGACCGAAGTGATGTCTCGTGATCGTTAACCAGCTTTATCATGCTCCATTAGTGAAGTCCTGCAAAAAAGTGGGACTGGGACGTCCCGGTCGCTTTTTTTTTTTTTTTCAGGCAGCGGCCAGTTTGGTGTCTGGCCTGAGACGGGTGTGCAGGGAAGGACGAGGTGAGCTCAGCAGGAGGCAGTAGTCGTAGTTTAGATGGGTGAGATAATGTGGACGGTGCCGATCCGTGGTTGGTTAATGGAAAACGAGGGGAGCTCATGCAGACTGGGCCAGAGGTAAGGAAGGTCAGGAAAGTCCTGGGGGTCCGGGGGGGGGCGGGGGGGTGGGGTTGGGTTTCTCTGTCACACTTCACTCCTGGTATGACGGTTCTTTAGGTGGGACAGAGAACTGAAAGGGAAGACAAATCGGATCAAACCGCTCAGTGATTCTTGAGAAGTGGGACAAAATGGGTTTAAATTTTTTTTTTTTTTTTTTTATTATTCCTGAAGCTTATGTATACAAATACAACAAATAATGTTTTGGAAATGTAAAGTTGAAAAAGTGCAGGCTCCCAGGTGCATCATTTTAACATTTTTAATGGACCTGACCTTCTTAGCCATGGGGTCCTCAGCAGTTCTGATGCCCCCCAATAATGCCTGATATTTTTTACATTGTTTTTATGTCTGACGGTGTTGACGAAAAACCGGGGACAAATTTAATTTGAGTTGGAAAATACGTAAAAAAAAAAAAAGACTTTCAATTCAATTTATTGACACTCTTCTAATTATTTATTTGAATACTTACACTTAATTGTCACAACATATTGCCTCGATGTTCCTTTAATTGTTTTAAACTATTATAACGTATTGAGTTCTGCTCCAGGAGACGGGATTTTAAAGACGCCATCCGCCTGCTAGTGTTTAAAATAAAAAATATACAGCAGGAAAACGTGAGATTGTTGTGCTCACGTGCTTAGTTTAGTCAGATATTTGAAAAAATATATATTTTATGTATATTTTACTCTAATTTTATCCACAGGACCTGTGTTGTCCCTCTCCTTAAGAAGCTACATTCTTGTCAGACTCAGCAGCTCGCTGACGTCTGGAAGAGTTTCAGTGCGTTTACCTTTTAATATGTAGTCAGTCAGCAGCGTCGGCACCTTCTCGCTGTCTTCCTTCATGGCGTACAGGACTGTGTGGAGAAAAGGTTCACGGTGATTTCACGTGACTTCACTGACTCTGGCGTTCGCTCTCGTGCGGGTCCTTACTTTTCGTGAGCATCTGCAGGTCGTCGACGGACGGAGGTGTGGTTTTCTTCTCGTATGGAATCACAGTGTTCAGATACTGAAACGGAGGAAGCGTTCAGAGCGTCATGACATTCTGTCAGTGTGTTTGGATCCGCTCCGGCGGGACAAGAGCAGCTATTTTGGTTTTGGAACAGAACTGATTTAGATTCAGAGCGAGTGTTGGTGGACGACGTGGACAGGAAGGGTCTCCAGTAGCAGTCGGTCTTGCAGAAACTCTAAAGAAGCCTCTGACTAAAGGTCGATGCTGTAAACCAGTAGCAGAGCTCATCTTAGTGCCGACGCTTTTACGCCTCAGGCGGTTAACTTCTATTACATCTATAGCAAAAACAATAATGATAACGTGGACAACCAGTGCCGGCTAAACGTTCAGCTAAATTTTCGATTCAGCTAAACCGTATCGAAGGTTCGATTATCGTTAGGTAAGAGAGTCGACGTGATGAGTCAGCGCATTACCTGCTTCTCATTTCCTGTGCTTCCAAATGTCTGCCTGATGCCCGTCTGCAGGATGTTGGAGAGGCCCTCCATGCTGAAGCGCTGCGGATCAACCACACACACACACACACACACACACACACACACACACACACACACACAAAATGAGGGACTGTCAAAAAGTACCTTTTCTTTGCAAAACCGTGCTGATATCTGTGTATCGTCACTGCCAGTCCTCTTTGTGCCTCTTGAGCAGCACATTCACAGCATTGAGCTCAGAGTGGAGCCGGTTTTCGTGTGTTTGCTCCACGTTAGCGCAGATTCAGGCGTCTGCTCTCGCAGATAAAACTGCCCGCTTGTGCGTGGCGTGCAGGGAGAATCCATTAGGCCCCGTGTTATTGAGCAGGAGCAGAGCTGAGCTGTTCCTGGACAGAGACGTTCCTGTAAGATCATTTAGTGCGTAATGGATCTGACATCCATTAGCTGAAGAGCCAGAGAAGGAAAGAGGAAGAGCAACCAGACTTTTTCTATAAATTACCTTAAAGACATAACCTTTTGAAAACAACAACACGTTTAATAACTTTTATATTAAAAAAAATAAGGAATATATGTATATATATATATTTTTTTAAAGGTAATCTGTGAAATACTCTCGCTCTTTTGACTTCACCCAGTGACCCAGAGCTTTCCAGAAAGAACCAATCAGAGCCAGTAGGAGGGTCTTAGATCCTAATAGATCCCAACAGAGTGGTGGAAGTGATCCTGTGTGTTCACCTTGACCGGCATGGTGCCGGGCTTCTGGCCGGACGGGGCGGTGTTGCCCCCGTTGGGGGGCGCCGTCCCGCCCCCCTGCAGGCTGAGCGCCTTGTCCCGCCGTTTGCGCTTGCTGCTGTCCCGCTGCTCCTTCTGCCTGTTCTGCACCTCCATCAGAGCCGTGATGAACGTGTTCTTCACCTCCTTCTCGAACTCCAGCTCGTCCCGCCGGGCCAGCTGGTTGACAAGCTCCTCTGAGTATTCCCGGATGGCGGCCTCCACCCGGCGCAGCAGCTCCGTCAGGGCCGAGCTGGGCATGCAGCTGAGGCCTGCGGGACGGGGAGACGGCGAGACGGTGAGAGTCTGACGGGAGGAAAAGCAATAGCGCGACCACAACCAAACTCTTCGGGTGACACAGAAAATGCTGACGGTGACGCTGTTGGAATAACTTGACTGAGAGAGGTAATTATTTGCATAAAGTGACCCAGAAGAAGATGAAACACCAAGAGGAAAGAAATTAGGAGTTCGATTTTACAAGAATTAATGAAAGTCAGGAGCAATAAACTGCATTTCCTTACATTTAAGACCTCGCGTCTTCATGGCAGCCATATTGGGGCTTTGTTAAAAATAAAAGAGCTACGCTTTGTTGAGTATTTTCAATATTTTCTATCTGACTTGGATCTGATAAATGTCCGCTTTAGATGGAACGATGTGTTACACGACTATAAACAGAGTCAAAACGCTTCACTTTAAGGCTGCAGACGCTGCTATTAGAATATAAACAGTCCTAAAAATGTAACTTCTTTCAATACAGCTGCAAAAACAACATTGTTTATAATTTCATGTAATCTGTTTGTTAGGGATAAGGTCAAACATGTGTCATGCTTATTCTTTCCACATGCTGGGAAAGAATATGCACAGACTTTTCCATTTTTATTTCCTCTTTATCAAATAAATAACAAATATATAATGGGTGATTTTGTACACTTGATTTGACGTAATCTGACAAAGACCAGAACGCCCACAGACTGAAACCTTTCACCAGGAGCGCAGTCCGCCCCTCTGGCCACGCGCTGAAGGCCAAAGCGTAAGAAAACCTGATCGAGCTTTGAAGCGTCGTGGCCCAAATTCACGAGCAGGACTCTGTTCTCCTCTACCTTCGTAGGAGCAGTTGTTGTTGGAGGCCTGGGACAGCTGCCTGATCTCCTCCAGCAGGGAGGGGTTGGTCCTGGAAGAGCACAGGCTGCTCTCCTCCTCGTCCTCCTCCTCGGTTTCACCAGGATCTGGAGAGTTCTCCATCATCTCCACGATCTCCTCAATGACCTGACAGAGAGAGGGAGAGAGAGAGATTTGGCCATGGGTAAGTGCATAAAGATGCTTTCCATTTACGAGTAGCCAGTGAAATGCCCAAAGCTTCTTCTATAGTGATGCATGTTATCAATTATTAATGCATGCAGGCTTGCAGCGCCGTACGGCAGCGGTGGCGTGTCGGACAGCTGTCTGAGCAGCTGGAGAACCAAAACACTCAACGCTGTTTTCACCGGAGGTGATGCAGAGATCGTCGCAGAGGAGTTTTGTTGGCCAACGGATTTTGCACTCTCGCTTCCCGGATGAGACCCAAGAATGTTTGTTTTGTTTTTGTGAAACGATTTCGGTGATTTAATCTACTCTCAGGCTCTGACAGACAGAAGACAGCAGACGCTCACCCTGGCTTCCTCTCTGTCCATGCACTAATAACTTTTCTATTTTCCTGGAGAAGTAGCGGCTGGATTTCCACTTGGCACAGCAGCTCCTTCAGTTTCCAGGAGAATCAGGCCGTTCTACGCGAGTTCACGAGAGCGTCTGATACATTCACGGTACTTTTGTTCATTTTGACCCGACGTCGTTTTTGCAGTGCGGCGCTCTGCCCGCGTTGGCTGCGCAAAACAACCAGCGAATTCGGGTGAAAGCTGAAATAAAACAAGTTCCTGGGAGGAATGGCCGCGTGGCATTTTAAAGTCGCAGTCTCCTCGTTTGCTTCGCGTCGCAGTCAAACCTGATCAGCTGTAATCAGAGGCTCTTCGTTCAGGCAGTTGGCGTTCTCGTTCTTCTCATTCATCTCCTCCTCCTCTTTTTCGTGGATCTGAAGACCAAAGAGAAAAAACAATGCTTCAACAATATTAAATGACTTCCTGACCCTATAATCAGTCAGGCAAGACTGTTAAGATCAGGCAGAACAGTGATGTGTCGTAGAATTAGTGGAAGAAATGGTTGCATTCATTGATTTATTATTTTATATTTAACCTATGGTTAAAATATGGATGATGGTTGAGTCCAAAATGTTTCTTTTGCAAAACAGAATGAAACTATGACAGATGTTAGTGCATTAGTGCATTCCCACTGCACTGCCACTGACCAGCAAAATTTAAAACACATTCACAAGTAAAACTCAAGAAGAGGCTGTTGAGAATACAAAAAAATGTGTATACATTTTTCAAAAAAGGACATTAATCAGTTTAATTTCGGATAGTATCGACTCTTTAGGATATTGATTAAAATACTGGCGCTTTCCTTTCTACAACATCCGGCCAGATGAATGCAGTGAGTTAAATCGACATCAAGTCAAGAACTGAAACACGAATAAAGGGGTCAATAGAGACCGGTGTACCTCGTGGTCAGACAGGTTGCCGTTGAGTCCCTCAGAGTCGGGGCCGTCCCAGGTGGAGATGTAGTTGTCGGTCAGGGCGTCCCACACACTGCAAGAGACACACGCACCAACGCTCAGAAGGCAGAGTAACAGTCTTGGTTACTCGAGTCCAAAGAAACTCTGCATTAAAAAAAAAAAAAACCAGGATGATCATTTGGTCCAGATGTGTCTCTAGCTGAGATTAAAATAAAGTTCCTCACATCATCGTGCGGCGCGGCGACTGACAGAGGAGGCGAACAACAGCACTGAGAGTCTCTGACTTTTCAGTGTTCTTTTTTTTTTTTTTTTGTCGTTGTTTTTTCTTTCTTTCTTTCTGTTGTTGTTTTTTCTTTCTTTCTTTTCCTGCTTTGCTTACAGAGCAGGCGCCCTGCTGCCCTGCTCCCACTGGCACACGCAGCACAGAGGAGTCCTTTCAGCCCCGGCAGATGACCTCACCGCTCACGCCGGCCTGCCCGGCCTGCAGCTCAAACACTCCATCACACTTCCACGTTCCAGGGGAAAATTCCAGGGATTTTTTATTTATTTATTTATTTATTTTTCTCCTTGTTTTTTATTCGCCTATAAATTTGGAGAAGATTTCAAATATTTCACTCGTCTGCTCCGCCGTCGTTTTATGATGTGGACGAAATGAAAGGCGAGGAAAGGAAAAGGTAGTTTTGTTTGCGTTCTCCCGTCTCGGCTGCAGAGCAATTCAACGTGTTATTAAAAATGAAATAAAGCGAGAAATAAGGAAAACATTACATTGCCGAGGTTCAAGGTTGTATGAACTCTAAACAAATCAAGTGTTGACTTAAAGAAAGTCAATCTTTCAGTAAAGTATTGTTTTATTATCATCATCAGAAGTCATGGTTGTAGCAGTAGTAGTTTTTGGTATTTTTGAAAATTTTAGAATTGTTGTATTATAATCAATTTTTTTTTTTTTTTTTTTTTCACTTAACTTATTTTCAGTTGTTTTTATTGACGTACCTGTGACGTTGTGGTTGTCGTGGAGCGTTTTGATCAGCTGGGGTTGTAAACATCCTGCATGATCAAACTTTTGATTTGACTTCTGCAGGTTTCTGGAGGTTTGTTCCGGATCAGGGGAGCAGAACAATTGAATGCTTTTTGTTTAATCGTGGGGAGGCCCCTGAACCAGAAGGCCTGAGCGGCGTGGAAGGTTAATACAACGGTACATTTTTAGTGCTAAAGCATTGAGTGATTGATTGACAGACTAACAGACAGATCTTGTTGGGACCTCAAATGGCGGACAGGAAGCCTCCGGTTTTGTCCTGTGAGAGTTTGGAGCTCCGTGTCACCAGGCTGTCCTCCTGTGTTTGTGGGCAAGTTGCCCCTGAACAGCAATCGTTCTGTTTAATACTCTGCTCTCCATCGGCTTGTTGGTTTGCTGTAACTCGCACCAGGCAGCGACTGCGGGAATTAAGCCCGAAAGTACCAGAATGGGTTCTGAGCCAAACTGCAGATTAATGAATGTGCGGGACTTTTGCTGGTTTGTGTACCTGCCGGGTTTCTGTTGAATCAGACAAAGCGGAAAATGTTTCTCCCATGTCATCCGATCCTGTCAGCGTTCGGAACATCAACACCGTCTCACTTTCTATTAATAAACGCTTGTAGGTTGTGTATAAGCAGCACCGATGGACGCCATGATTTGTTCATTTGTCTGTCAGGTTTTCACACACAGACCTCTTTTCTTTTTGTGCTTTCTCGAGCTTCTCTCAACCCGAGTTGAACATTGCTTGGAATCGTGCGTTCCTTCCTTTAAACCCTCCCCTCTCACGTCAAAACCGGGCTATATTTAGAACGATCCGGCTCCACGAGGAGCAGCGGCGTCTGCGTCGACGCCTCGCCGCCCCGCTCGCTCGGAGCAGGAGGCTCGGAGCAGGAGGCTCGGAGCAGGAGGCCACGACTGAAGCAGAGTCAGAGTTAACCGAGGCGTAGGCAAATTCACACTGAATAATTCAGCACGCAGCTCAACAAGGTGGCGGAGAGAATCGGGGTTCTGGCTGACGGACTGTTTTGGTGCGTCGTGGCCTTCGCCAGGAATCCTTTGATCTCTTGTTCCGGTTGTGACGCAGAGACGCTGTTCTGGTCTCGGTTTGCACTGAGTGGTACGATAGTGCTCGTGTTGCTAAGCAGCTAAGTCTGAAAAGGAAATTAATGGACGTCCTCTGTATGAATGCTGTCACCTCAGAGGAGGTTTTTCGTGGTGTTTTAGTGTGTTGGTATGTTTTTTCAGTATTAGTAAATGAGTATATTTGGCTGTAGAACAAATTGCAAAAACAATAAGACAAAGAAAATGTGGGGGAAAAGGTCTCGTTATAATCCACTGACAGTAGCAGTGGATCTGGTACTTCTTTGTAAATTATTAATATACAAGTTCCTACGTCTTGCTTAAATGTTTGCCTCATTTGAAATGCACCCAGACGTTTTTACAAGAAAGAATCCCTGGTAAGATTTTGTGTTTTTGCAGTGCAATTGTTGAATAGTTGGTTCCAATTTGGTCCCTTGCAGATTTCACTGCATTGAGAGATTAGATGTGTTGAAATCTATACATATTAATTATAACACTGTTAATTATTGTTGATTATCATAAAAATAGCAAATATGTCCTCATTTGAAACCAATTACGTGTAGATTGAAGCATGCCGTTGCCCCGTCAACGATAAAGAAGGAAACTGATAAAAAGTATGTCAAGTACACAAAGTAATGTTTTGACTCACCATCAGTATATTTCAAGCATTTTTCAAGGTCACATAATAAAATCTGTTATTTTGAAACAGCAGAGAACCAAATTGTATATTATTGTCAGTGTTTCACCCCTATAATATCAACAATCTAAGTACAATTCAGTAGATTTATCTGTCACCAGAGAACATTTCTATTTTCTGTTCTTCCTCACAAAGCATAAACCAATGTGGGCATATTAGGTTTACACATGTTTGGATATTATGCTCAAACTCTAACTTCAACAGAGAACACTGGTCATCTTTATGTGACTTTGGATCTCCATGGCAACATGTTGCCATATAGTCATTCAAAAGTTTCAATCAGTCATCTTTAGGTGACCGGTACATATGTTCTGTCTGAATTGATATTTAGTTCTGCTCTAATCTGACTGTACATCTTATAATCTGTTTCCAAACGAAACATTTCCAAATGTACAAAATGCGCCATTAATCTCCGGCTGAGCCGTTGCCTTCAGGACGCTCTGTCTGCTCGGTCTGCTCTGTCTGCGCCGTGGCGGTGAGCTGTTTTCAAAAGTCAGTGTTCAGACGCAAATTCGACTGCAGGGATCCAAATGGAACCCTGTTGTAACCAATGTTACAATTTTGTAATTGGTTACAAAATGTTTGCTAATTCACCCCGTTGGATGTTTTTTATTTTTACGCTTTTTATTGCTTTTTACGAATCAGTTATTGTCAATAAAATGTTGTTGATTTGGCCAAACAGAAATGGCAAAAAAAACCCAACATAATAATGTTAAAGGGAAAATCGAGTTCTACAAAATAATGACAATTGTAGAAAAATATGAAACATAAAATAAGTGAATTTCTAAATATCCAACCCCTATAACAGCACGAAGAATGAAATCAGAGAGAATGTTAATGAAACGCATAGGTCACCATTTGGAGTTCAGAGAAATCATCACCAATCTAGAACGTGACCGAGAAAGAAGCAGCCCTGGCGTCACCGTGACGACGCCGAGGGCAGCGACAGCTGCTGTTCTTCTCGAGGCTTCCTGGGAGAACGGCAATGAGAGCCGCAGACGGAGAACATTCAAATGAAGTCTCTAGTGGAGTTTGTCAAAAGGCTTGTGGTTCTTTGGTCTGATGAGACCAAAATGGAGATTCATTTATTTGTTTGTCGGATAAATAGGGTAGAAGGTAAAAAATAAATTCAGCAATACATAGAGACATCCCGGAGGACAATCTGTTTCCATCTGCCAGAGAACCACAACAGAAAACATTTACTGTCCATCAAGTCAACGACCCTAAGCGACCCTGGGATTACAGCCAAAAGTGCATCGAAATGCCGAGTTAAAAGGGATATTTATGAAATCACTGATTTTTTGTTTACATTTTTCACTCAATTTTATTTTGTAGAAACGGGTTTCCTGCTTGAAGGCGGCGTCTCTGGAAACACTACAAATCATTTGGTGCTCAAGCAGGTTCTCAGATGCTCTGAATCTGATGGGAAGTGAACCAAAGCAAAGCAGAGATCCCAAACTGTCCTTAATGATTGAAACCAAAACGGAAAAGCTGAGCTTGGAAACACCGACGACACCCTCCATCACCGTGTTTGACAGCTTTGCAGCAAGATAGAAAAGTTTAAATTGGGTCAGTAATTCTTGAATATTGATTAGAAAAATGTTAGTTCCACTGGCAGATTTTTTTTTCACAAAATATATTTTGCTAAGAAGTTACTTGGAAGTTAATTTTGTCTTATTTCATGTGTACTAAGTTGTTTGCACTGGAAAATGGGCAAAAAACACTTGGTAAGCCGTCCTGTATTTGCTGTGTGAACTCTGGTAATCCCTTATTACGCAATGACAGACCAAGACTAACAGCCCTGGAGAAACGCCAGAAAATCCTCCGTCAGCCAGAGGTTTCATGTCGGTAACTCACTCTTCGTCCTGCAGCCGTTCCTCATCCTCCTGGCTGTGGGTCTGGTTCCGAATCGGCGCCAGGCCTTCGGTTTTGGTGTTGTAGTTGTGGAAGCAGACGTTGAGTTTCTCATCGAACTCGTTGACCAGGTCCTCCATTGACTTGAAGCTCATCATCTCGGAGAAGTTCTCCAGCTCGGAGAAGTCCTCGCGGGTGATGGAGGCCAGAGGGACGGTGGTGGTGGTGGTGGTGGCACCGGAGTAGGAGGAGTGGTCCTGTTCATCCATCCGGCAGGGCCGCAGGTCCTCGAACTCCTCATCCAAGCACACAAGAGGGGCTTCCATGGTGTCCCCTGGCAGATTGGGGTCTTGTCTTTACTACAAACAGAAGTGAAATCAAATTTAATGGACTGAGTTTGATTAAAACATTAAAAAAAAAACCAAAAAGGTAATTTTGAGTTCTAATCATTAACCCCTTAAAGGGGTAGTGTTATGTATTAGGCACATAATGCCATTTTATACCATAATCAACTAGCCCCATTAAGTTGTCATAAAAATAATGTATCTATTATATATGGCTTACAAGAAATTTTACTTCCTAATTTAACAACTTGAAATTGGGCCTCTATAAAAATTCCTGTTCTTTCTGAAACTCCGCCTACAGGAAGTCATCACAACACGACTCCTTTATTTACCCCTTAATGATGTTTTTATCTGTGTTACACTGAGAAGTAGCTCGTATAAAGAGCTCAGCAGACGGACAGCTCCAACAGGTGTCAGCTAGTCTGAAGGAGCTGCGTGGAAGAGCTGCACGCATCCCACTTGGAAAGTGCAGCGCCAAGGAGGAATTGTGTCCGAAGGCGGCGCCAGGTCCGACCAGGCGGTTTTGACCAGCTGAATGGTTGCCATGGGAGATCGTTCGGGAAAAGGGTTTCTCAAACAAGCATGAACGAATCAAGGCGACACTCCAGGTATGCTTTTGAGAATAACATAAGAACACGATGTACAGCTCAAAAAAGACGACTTTTCATAGTACTGTCCCTTTAAGGGGCCGTTAGCACAAAGAGAAGATCAATCAGAGCTCAGCAGTCTCTCGGGACATTTGTTGGTCCTATACTGTCTTGTAAATCATGTCTGCTCCACCTCATCTGGACTGGCACCATGATGTCTAGACAAAGGATGGATGGAGGCAGGTCTGCCAGAAGGGGACCAGGTCCCACAGGAAACCCAACCAGTTGGCTTTACTGGTAAACAGCTAATTACATACCCCTACTGGGATTGAACTGATGAGGTGTCAAAGATTCCGGGGCGTGAAATTAAATGGAGCAATCCACCATAAATTACAGTCAGGCTCTCATTGTGCTGCCCCAGTTGTTATTGATAATACACTGATTATAAGGTAGTTTTATAGCAGGATTTAGATCTTTTTTTATATTTCTAGCTTCACTGGAGGAAAACATTATTTTTTATAAGTGAGCATCCAATCCCTCCAGGTTGGGTGTAAATAAAGCGATCAGGGAGTGACAGCTGAGACCCTCAAAAAAACGAGAACAGCGGTCCAACTTTGCTCCTCGGCCCGGCTCTTTGACGCAGCGTCATTACAGTGGGCAGGCCTACATTTCATCCTTTGTGCTTTGCTGGCCCGTGGTCTGGTCTAAGTGTGTGAACACAGGGCAGTGCATTTAAAAACAAGCTTGTGCAAGCCTCTTCTTCCTCATCATCCTACTCAGCAAAGTGCTGCTCCGCCTGCAGCCGGAGATCGTCTTTCACCGCCTGCCCGTCTCCGTCTCCAGGCCGTCCCGCTGGCTTGCTTGTGTTCGTTTTAAAAATGTCTTTCGCATCCGGCTCAGGGTTGTTTTATTTCGAAAGATTTCAGCTCAGACAGTTCAGCGCAAGTGCATTTAGTCAGTGGAGCAGGGTTAGGTTATGCGACAGAAGGCCTGCGCTGCTGGAGGACAAACTGAACACTTCTTCTTCTACTACTCTCCGGTCTATTTGTTGTTATTCCAACTGTTGTGTTTTCTCGATGCAGTCTGCTGGGTTACCTTGATGGAAAACTTTTTAAACCAGTTGGTGTCATTGATTGGACTGAAATGACTCTTGTTTGTAAAGTGTCTTGAGATGATGTTTTATGAATTGGCACTGTATAAATAAACAGAATGGAATTGACTTAAATCAGGCCTGATTTGTTTACTGCCTGTCAGTAGAACCAATTAGGAAACTATCTTTAGCTAAATAAGGAAAACAAACTTGAAAATTGATAGTTGGTTCTTTTTATGCCCAAGAAACCCGTTATAGGAGATAAAATAAAATAAAAACCACTTGTCAAAAGCCTTTTCAGGCCTTGATCGGTCAGGTAAGCCAACCAGACATTACATCCCTCCAACATTACATCACTACAGTTTTATTTTATTTTTTTAAAGGGAGCAGTTCCAGGGGTTTTTGTGTCACCCTTTATGGGAAGGAAGGCTTTTGGAGTGCGTGAAGCTCACAGGCCTGCAGGTGTGGAGACCAGGACGTCTGGTTTCACTTCATAGTTTTATCTGGACATGAGATTTCATCTAAACGCTGTGATTTCAATGAAGAGCAGGGAGAGAATGACGGAACTGACCTTTAAAGAAAAAAGCACAATGGGAACTTCCCGTTCGCATTTAAAGCACCAGTCTGCATAATACCAGCGAGTTGTCTCTCCTGGTGTTATGCACGTTGACCGTTCGTTGGTCTAAATGCTGAGATTTCAGTCGAGGCTAACATTCTCAGGACGGAGGCAGAAATTACAAAGAAGCATGGGTTTAGCTGATCGGAGGCAGGAGAAAAGGAGGCAGTGGGGGAGGGAAAGAGGAGCAGTGAGGAGAGGAGAGGAAACCATGGTTACAAGATAATGATGACGGCAGAAAGGATGCACACAGAGGTCAGGACTGGACGGACGGACGGACGGCAGGGCGGTGGGACGTAATTGAGTGAAAACGCTGATTACCTGCAGTCAGATGAGCCGCCGATCCTTCTGGCTTTGTGTGTGTGCGAGATCCTCCGAGACCAGGAAGATCTGCTGCTCTGACAAAATGACAACCCGATGATGAGAAGCAGCAGTTACATTCATTCCAGTGTGGGAGAAGCAAAAAAAAAAAAAAACAACAGACAAAAAAAAAAAAAAAAAAAACACCCTTCAGAGATAAAACGACGGCGGCGTGGAGAGGCTAGATCTGTGCTCCTTCCCTCACCCGTTAGCCCACAGCCGCCCTGATCCGTCCTCCCACAGCCCGTTGTTTTCCAGTCAATAGGCAGCCAGCACTGCTCCAACAGAGCCTGCGCACTGCTGGGCCTCTGATGACATCAGCTCCCCCCCACCCCAAACCCAACCCAACGCTGTCTCCTTCCCTCCCTCCCTCCATCCTTTCTCTCCTCTCCTCCTCTCTTTGTTCCTGCCTCCTCCCTGCTTCAGGCCATCCCTAATATTCATGAACGGAGAAAAAAAAAAAAGGGGGGGGGGGAGGCACTTGAGGGAGACAGCGTTAGCAGCATATTTTTTCCATCACATTCAGAGGGACCGGCTCTTCCTTTTGTTGTGTATTCTGAAAGGACGCGACTAGACGATGAAGAACTGGCAAATTGAGAAAGCTCCTGCGCCCAAGATGACTTTAATACCTTTAATTTCCCAGGGTTATGAAGGCTTTTCTCATATGCAAGTCTCTTATTAATAAACAACTGAATACGATAGCAAGAGTCATTATTCAAATTCACTGGAGAATTATAAAAGGAATAGAGAAAGAAGATTCCTTCTCCCACAAAACACTTTACAAAAGAGCTCCATCAGACATCAGAGATCTGATAGGTCCATATGTTCCTAACAGAACTTCAGCACCAGACTGCAGGTTTAGTTCTTGAATAAAAAATGTGTTTAATACCTGCTGAAAGGTTATTTGCAGAAGGTACCTTTAATCTGGCTAACGGGCCTCACCAAAAGGCAGATTCTCATTTACTGGAGCAGCTCAGCTACATTTTAGCCTTAAAAATGTTATGGCAAATTTAAAGGTGCCAGAACTTTGGCTTGGAAGGCAAGCAGGGAGACAAGTTGACCTTGGAACCAGAGGAAGGAGAAGCGACAAATGCTTCAGACGTAAGTGCTTCATTTTGTAAGTTTAGAAAATTTGTATGAGCACCGCACTGCAGGCATTAGCGATATAAAATATGTATGACAGATCAGTGCATCAAAACAATGCACTGTCAATAAATTCGGTTTACATCATACATATATATATATATATATATATATATATATATATATATATATATATATATATATATATATATATATATATATATATATATATATATATATGTATATGTATATAATGGGGCCGTGTATCCCCTCACCCCAGTGAGGGGATACACGGCCCCATTGAGCGAATCAGAGCTGAACGAGACAGCTGCTGACCTGAGAGAGAGAATCATGACCCGAATGACAACCAAGCCTCCCCGGCACCAATTACAACGGCTGAGTGAAGTACCATCAGAAAGTCTCATTGAGAATGTGAATGCAGCATTGAGAACGATCCCGACCAATACCATAACAGAAACCAATGAGCTGATCTACAACTCAGCATCAGTGATCCTTGAGATACTTGGCTATAAGAGCAACCATGAGACCCAAAACCCACCATGGAAAAGACGGTTAGAGGCTAAAATCAAGGTAACAAGGAGGGAAGTGAGCCAACTATCAGAGCTCCACAAGGGTACAATGAAAAGACCAGTACCCAGAAAGTACAGGCAGATGCCCATACCTGAAGCACTCGAAACTGCCAAACAGAGGCTCCAAGCCTTGGCCAGCCGCCTAAAGAGATACACAAGGGAGAATGAATCCAGAAGGATTAACCGGCTCTTCTCCACTCAACCAGCTAAGGTGTACTCTCAATGGCAGGGTAATAACAACAGAGCAGACCCACCAAGGCTGGAGACTGAATACTGGAAAGGCATATGCACAGTGGTTGATCTCTCTACGAGAGGACCATAGCAACCTCCCTGAGCAAGCCTGAGCAAGCCCCGGTAACCATCACTGTGACAGATGTCCAAGAAAGAGTCTCAGGTATGAAAAACTGGACAGCACCAGGGCCTGACATGATCCATGCCTACTGGCTAAAGAAACTCACTGCCCTCCATGAGCGACTGGCAGGCCAAATGAACCAGCTGCTACAAAGTGGGACTCACCCTGAATGGTTAACTGAAGGGCGGACAATCCTAATCCAGAAGGATCCATCAAAGGGTCCAGTCCCACCCAACTACCGACCAATAACCTGCCTCTCCACAACCTGGAAGCTCATGTCAGGCATCATAGCGGCCAAGATAAACAAACACATGGATAAGCACATGAGCATGGCACAGAAAGGTATCGGTGTAAATAGCAGAGGAGCCAAACACCAACTCCTCGTAGACCGCACAGTTGCCCGAGACTGCAAAACCCGACACACCAACCTGTGCATGGCTTGGATTGATTACAAGAAAGCCTATGACTCAATGCCGCATACTTGGATCATTGAATGCTTAGAGATGTATAACATCAACAGGACTCTGAGAGCCTTCATTGCAAACTCAATGAGGCTGTGGAAAACCACCCTTGAAGCCAACTGCAAACCACTTGCACAAGTGTCCATCAAATGTGGCATATACCAAGGAGATGCTCTGTCCCCGCTACTGTTCTGCATAGGCCTGAACCCCCTCAGCCAAATTATCAACAAGACTGGCTATGGATACCGACTCAAAAATGGGGCCAACATCAGTCACCTTCTCTACATGGATGACATCAAGCTGTACGCCAAGAGTGAGCGAGACATCGACTCACTGATCCACACCACCAGGATCTACAGCACAAACATTGGGATGTCATTCGGACTAGAGAAGTGTGGTCAGCTGATTACAAAGAGGGGGAAGGTGATCCGCACAGAAGGGGTCTCACTCCCAGAAGGAACAATAGCAGACATAGAGGACAGTTACAAGTACGTAGGTATACCACAAGCAAATGGCAACCTCGATGAGGCCACAAGGAAAGTAGCAACAGCTAAATACCTCCAACGAATAAGGCAAGTCCTGAGAAGCCAGCTCAATGGCAAGAACAAAATCCGTGCGATAAACAGCTATGCCCTGCCAGTAATCAGATACCCTGCTGGAATAATTAGCTGGCCAAAGGAGGAGATAAAAGCCACAGATATTAAGACTAGAAAGCTACTAACAATGCATGGAGGGTTCCATCCCAAATCCAGCACCCTGAGACTGTACACGAGCCGCAAAGAAGGAGGCAGAGGACTAGTGAGTGTGAGAACCACTGTCCAGGACGAAACAACTAAGATCCATAAATACATCAGAGACAAAGCCTCAACAGACAATGTGCTCAGTGAATGTCTCAGACAACAGGGAACGGAGGTTGAAGTGCCAGAGATACCATCATGGGAGGACAAGCCCCTACATGGGATGTACCACCAGCAAATAACCCAAGTGGCTGATATCAGTAAATCCTACCAATGGCTGGAAAAAGCTGGGCTCAAGGACAGGACAGCACAGAGGCCCTCATCATGGCCGCCCAGGAACAGGCCCTAAACACCAGAGCAATAGAGGCCCAGATCTACCACACCAGACAAGACCCAAGGTGTAGGTTGTGTAAGGAGGCCCCTGAGACAGTCCAGCACATAACAGCAGGGTGCAAGATACTGGCAGGGAAAGCGTACATGGAACGACATAACCAAGTGGCAGGCATAGTGTACAGAAACATCTGTGCAGAATATGGACTGGAAACCCCGAGATCAAAGTGGGAAACACCCCCCAAAGGTGGTGGAGAATGCCAGAGCTAAGATCCTGTGGGACTTCCAGATCCAGACAGACAGAATGGTAATGGCGAACCAACCAGACATTGTCATAGTGGATAAACAACAGAGGAAAGCCGTTGTGGTAGATGTAGCAATACCAAGCGATTGCAACATCAGGAAAAAGGAGCACGAGAAACTGGAGAAATACCAGGGCCTCAGGGAGGAACTGGAGAGGGCCTGGAAGGTGAAGACCACAGTGGTGCCTGTGGTCATCGGGGCCCTCGGGGCAGTCACCCCCAAACTGGAGCAGTGGCTACAACAGATCCCAGGAACAACATCAGACATCTCAGTCCAGAAATGTGCAGTCCTTGGCACAGCCAAGATACTGCAGGACCCTCAAGCTCCCAGGCCTCTGGTAGAGGACCCGAGCTCAGAGGATAAGAACCACCCGCGGTGGGTGAGAAGGGAATTATTATTCCCTTCTATATATATATCTATATATGCATATATATATATATATCTATATATATATATATATATATATATATATATATATATATATATATATGCATGCAGTCTCAAGGCACTTTACAAAAAGGCAACAGTTAAAATGTAAAATAATATCTTTAAAATAAAACAAAAGTCAAGAACCCAGATTGTGCAGATTTTATTCACATCTAGATCTGTTCAGTCTATTTACACGGTACATGTGTTATTGTAATATTGAATTCCCAATATCTCATACATTTGGGTGGAGCTAATGTTTGGGAATCAGTACCCCAGAGGGACACACAGTTTGAATTGTTCATTATACAAGTGACACATAATATATATTGCTAAACTTTTGAGATCAAAATGAAAAATCATGAAACATGATCTGAAACGCTCATCTTGTAGGTATTTAAACGGCTGCCGATGCTCATCTGGGGAATGCGAGTGAGCTTCATCAAATACAATATGAAATAAAAAATGAGATTTCTTCCATTGGACAGTCTCTTCCCACTCATTATGTTATCAAATGAAGTCTTTGAATTTCAGAGTTTCACGCTCAAGTTTTTCAAACAAACTTTCTGGGTTTGCATTGATCATAAAATGGTACAAAATGGAGTTATGAAAATAAATCCACTTAAAGGAAACATGGGAATAAAAAACAAAACAAAAAAAAAAACCACATTTTTTGCTAAAAGGTTTTTGCGCTAGGATGAGGCAGTTTTTCTTTTTCAGCCATATCAAAATAAAGGTGATTCACAGGACTGCAGTGGAAATACTTTTTTCACGCCACACAAGTCGTAACAGTTCGTGCCTCTCACTACTGGTGGAAAAGACAAAGATGTCAGAAAGTAGAAAAGTGGTCAGATGATGTTTTTTTTCCCCCGGTGACTCCTCCAGATCTCTCACAGCATCGCACCGTTCATAGGAAGCTCTGTGTTATTTGAACATCTTGAATCCACAGCTCTTCTGTAAAATCAGCAAACACAATTTCTCCCAAAACTCCTCGTACGTAGCTGCTCCCAAGCACAAGAGGTTTGCCGCTCCACCGCACGAAACACCGCAATTGCAGAATTGTGGTTTTTTTCGACATTAGCACAACATAGAGAAAGATTTGCGCACATTTGCGGCAGAAACACAGAGTGGGTGTCAGAGTTTGACCAGGTTGTCTCTGAAGGCTGCTCTGGCGAAGCGAGGCGTGGCGCTCAGCTGCGGCAGAGCTTCCTGTTTCTGCACCGCGGCCCTGGTCCTCTGCTCACTAATGAGACGCACAGAGGGTCATCGGAGATCGACGACCGCTTTCATCATCATTCGAGACGGAGCTTACCTACGGAGCCTTTTCTGACTCAGATACTTCATCTTTATATTTGCCAGCTCGCCGCTCAGTCTTTCGTTCTCACGTTTGTACTCGTTCATCTTTGAGTCGACCGTCCCCAGCTCCGCCGTCAGAGCCTGCGGACGTTGCAGCCAAACATGGAGACGGTTCATAGTGGAAACTCACCAGACGCGGATAAATTAGCAGGAACAACCTAAACCAAAGCCACTAAAGGAGAGAGACGAAAATACCTGCAGCTTTTTGGTCCGGTCCCCGATGGTCCAGCGGTACTGCTGAAGCTGCTTGGCTGCCTCGGGACCGGGCCGCCGGGCCAGAACCTGCTTCAGTTCCACATACAGCTTCTCCTTTTCCTACAAGAGCAAAGTAGGAAAGACAGAAACATGTTCCTAAAAGCGAGAACGGAACAGAGACCAACACGACCAGAAGAAAATCAATACAGGCTTTAGAAATTATTTTTGTGAATTTATTATTATATATAAGCTCATTTGTATTTGTAGCTTTTTTTTTTTTCTTTTAAAAATCTGTGTTCCCATCAGGCAAATTTAATTTCAGGATTTCAATTTGCACAATTTTACCGTTAATGGAAATGGAGCTGGTGTTACAAAGAAAAGAACGCTACTCGTGTTTCCATGTTTACGGAGAAGAAATGAATACTTTTTAAAATTTTGTGGTACATGATGTTCTCACACTGATCTGCTCCACGAAGGGCAGCAGCTTCAGGCGCAGCGTCTACCTGCAGCAGAAGTTCCCGTTCCTCCACCTCCTGGGTTTTAACAATCAGTCGCTTCTGCAGCGCCTGAATCTTCTGGATGAGCTGATACTTTCCCGGGTCACTGCCCTGCAAGTTAGGAGCAATCCACAAACGGTCAAGGTTCTCATCATTTCTTCTGTTACTATCTATGTCAAAAACGCCACAGAAGAATGTCCTTATCCAGTTACGATGGGGACAAACAGCTGGAGACATTCTGAACTTAAAGCCTCACCTCCAGTTGCCTCCATCGGTGAATATTTATGGGCTTGAGCTGGTCCTCCAGAACACTGTTCCTGGTTCTCTCTCTGAGCAGCTCCGTCCGCAGGCGGAGCTGCTCCGTCCTGCAGGACAGGGCGGAGGATTCACACCAACCATCAACAGAAAGGCTTTTCAACTACATGACTTCAAAAATAAGAACCGGACCGGAATGTTCTGAACAAGAAGCTTTCCTGTGACTTTGGATCGCCTTACTTAGATGAGGTTCTTCTTACCTAGCTGTCTGTGTCTCGGCGCCCTGCCTGCTGCTTCTGACTGAGCCTTCCTGTCAAGCTCTACGTCTGGCTGTCTGTGGGTCGCCTCCTCTGCTCTCCTCTGTCACTACCCCGATGCGTCTTACCTCAGCTCCTCTGTGTTGGGTAAAGTCCTGTCCTGGATGTCGTTGCTGCGGCGCAGCCTCTTGATCTCCAGCTTCAGCAGCCGGATGTCCTCCAGCCTCTGCTTGTAGTGGAAGTCCCCCTTGCTGAGGATGGACTGCTGGATGCGGATCTTCTCAAACAGCAGAGCGCGTTCGTCGCTCCGGTGCAGCAGCTGCCTGCCGAGGCCGTCCCGCTCCCGGATCACCTTCCATCACAGCAGCACACGCTCAGACAGTAGCTGGGGGGGGGGGGGGCGCGTCGTCTTACTGCTGGGTGCTGACATTCTGCTTCACCTGCTGCAGCTGCTTCTGCTGCTGGACTCGGTCTTCTTCCATGCTGGTGATTATCATCTGCAGTTTCTGCTGTTCTGTCCTCTGGGTGTCAGTGAGCTGCTTTGCTTCCTCCAGCTGCAGCTTTATTGACTGCAGGTCCCCCTGATAGAAGACATGTGCCAGATAATACATCAGCGCCAACATCAGTATAGCAGTATCGGTTTGATAAATAAAAGTGGGACAGAATAAACAAAAGATATTTGTTTCAATCTCGATGCCACGTGTTTCTGGAGTCAGAGGAAGTTGGTCATGTAGGATTTGTTTTATCTTGAGACAGTGACAGAAGCTGCGTTTCTATTCACCATGTAATTGCACAGTTTGACATTTGGAAAATAAATAAAAACAAACGAAAAAAAACACAACTTGTTTTTCAATAAAATAGCTTTGGCGCTAGGTTGAGGACGTTTTGCAGCTGAGTCAAAATTTGCTTGTTTTGCAAGAAAAGGTCCTCACCCTTGTTACAAAACAAGAAATATGAAAAGACTTTTAAATTCCAGTTATTGTTCCCACCACGCCCCCTGGTGGAGGCGGAGGGAACAGTACCTTGAAGGCTTCGTTCTCCTTCTCCAGCCTCTTCTGCTCCTGCTGACCTCTGACCAGCTCCTGCTCCTTCTCAGTGATGTCATCTTTAAGCCGGGAAACTTGGTTGCTCATCGTCTTTAGTTTCCTCCTCATTTCAGCAATCTCCTCCTTAAGGAAATTAAAGGAACAGAGCGGGTGTGTAACGGTGCCAAGACTGGGAACACAGATCTGATCTTACAGAGCCCCTGGCCTAAAGCTAGCCGCCTTCTGTAACATCACCATCATCGTCATCATCATCATCTCTCTCTCACCTGAGACTCTATGAGGTTTTTGCTGTACAGATTTCTCTCCGCTATGGTTGACTCCAGCAGGTTCTCCTGCTGTTTGAGTTTACACTCTGACTCTGTAACTTTCTTTCTCCAATCAAATATCTCCATCTCTTTGTCTTCGACGACAGTGAGTTTCTGCTGCACCTGCACAAGGTAAAAGAAAAATGAAAAAAAAAAAAAAAGAAAAAAACACCTCTTAGTCAAGGCAAAAAATATGCAGTGGTATGAGAAGCTAGGGCAGGTTTGGCCCGTCCTGCGTGACCCGCCTTCTGCATGAGGCTGCTGCTCTCGCTGATGTAGCGGTCCCGCTCCTTCTCCAGCTGCTGGATGACCTTCCGCTGCTTCTGCGCCTCTTGCCGGAACCCGGAGATCTCGTGCTCCAAGGTTCTCTTGTCCTGCTCCAAGAGCTTCATGAGGTCCTGCTGCTTCTCAGCCGCCTGCACGGCTTTGGTCATGTTCTGTCCACAAGGGGAAATCGAGTTCATACCACTCAGAGAGGGGGCGAAGGGGTGTGTCAGATCTGCAGCGTTAATACCAGACTAAGCAGAATGACTGCCAAATGTTGATTCCTCTTAGAAATGTCTGTTAATGCGATGCTAAAACGAAGAGGTAACCTTGTGCAGATTGTCCCTCTCTCGGATCAGCTCCTCCTTGGCTTTTTTATCAACTTCCACTTGCTTCCGGGAAGCTTCAAGATCTGCGTATGGAAAATTAAGAGAAGCAAAAGCTCAACATTATTACTCGCTCCAAACAGCCCACCTGTATGTAAAATAACTGATATTAGCAGCTTCTACTTCTGGAATGATAGACATTAAATATTTTATCTTAGTTGTCCCAAAGTGTGATGAAACAGAAATTGCCATGTTGCTCATGTTCTTCCTTCCTAGCCAAATGACAAAACTTCAGCTGCAGCAATTTTTTCACCCACAGCTTCATCTTTGTTTGGTAAGTAATGTCAGTGTAGAGCGTACTGGTTTTGTACACTAGAGGTCAGGCTATGACCTTTTCTGCGTATATTTCATTCCTGCTCAGCTGATGGATGACATAACAAACAGTACATTTGTGGCTTCATCAGTTCGTATGTCAAAAACGCTCAAACCTTTTTCCAGGGCAGCGATCTGAGCTTTCAGCGTCTCCCTCTGTTGGTCCAGTTCAGCTTTCTGGTCGTCCATGTGGTGGAGCTTCTTCTGGACGGCTTCTCTCGTCTTGGTCTGTTTGGCGACCTCCTGGCGCATGTGACTCAGCTCCTCCTCTCGTATCTACTCCATGAACAAAGAATGACGGGTAATGGGAGAGGGAAAGGATTTTGTGAAAGAAAAGCCGTACAGCGCGACACGACTCTGGCTTCTTTTTTCTTTCTCAGGCTGCTGCCAGGGCTAATTAGAGGAATGAGGGATCCTCATGTAAATTAAGAGCATTAACAGATAAAGTCAACACATTTGCAGAGTCAAATTGATGGATGGTTGATGTCAAACGTGTGGCAGGTGGAACCATGTTGGTCCCAAATAGGTGATAGTGTTCAGATATTTGTGTGTAGTTTCAGTGAATAAAAATCCAGGAATATTTTTAATAAAACTCCACATACTAAATGAGCCCATGATATGCACAACAGGTACAAAAAAACAATATAAATGCCACTGCCAGAACTCGTTGCCGTGGGCTACTGCCCCCTGTATGCCCTTTCCGAAGTCCAGCCCAGGTTGCTCCATGCCTATATTTAAGAAAGGAACAACGAAACTACGAGAAACACAAAGTGAATACCTTCAGCTCGTTTGCCTTCTGATGATTCTCCACAGAGAGCTGTTCCTTGGCCGACAAGAGACGGTCGCATTCCTGCTGCAGTCTGCTGCTCTTCACCTGGATCTGCTCCAGTTCTTTGGACGAGCGCTCATGCAGTGCCTGCGATAGGAAGGGACAGACTGGTGTGTCGTGTTCTCTAATCACTGATAAGCAACCCGAGGTGTGCTTACCTTTAGATCTTTGAGCTGCTGCTCCAGTCTCTGCTGCTCCTCTCTGGCCTTCTGTCCCTGCGCGTTCAGAGCTTTGATTTCAGCCACCTTGGCCTCCATGTCAGAGTGCAGCTGCTGGGTCTCCTTGTCCAGCTTCTCCTTCAGCCTCATCTCTCTGGAGAGCTCGTTCTGTTGCACCTGGAGCTCCTGCTGAAGCTAGAAGCAGAAACGCGGCAGAGTTCGTCCACATTCGTATTCACTCCCGTCACTGAAAGTATCCCCAACGTTCACCTTCAAGATCTTCTCCACAGCAGTCTCTTTTTGCGCCTCGACGTCTCGCTGAGTTGCAGTTGCCTTCTTTAGTTTCTCTCTCAGGTCCGCCGCCGTGTTCGTCAGCTGGTCTCTCTCCTTCGTCAACTCTTCGATAATTTTAATCAAATCCCTTAAAAAATACCACTGATGATATAAACTTAATTTAGAGAATTTACTGAGCGCAGCAAACGAGAACGCGGGAGCCTCTCGTGACTCACATTCGTTCTTGGTCCTGCTGTTGTTCAGCTTCTTGCTCGGTTGCCTTTGTGAGCTTGAAGATGTCTTCTTTCAAAGTCTTGATTGTTTCCTGGTCGTTCCTCTCTTTATCATGAGCGGCATCAATCAGTTTCCAAGCCTTATCCAACTCCTGAAACATTCACAGATCAATTTTTCACAGACAAAACCTGCTGAGTCCCTGAATATTAAAATGTCAAACTTCCACAAATGGTAATTATAAATCAGTTTGAATATCTGCTCTTTTTATTATCTCTAAGTGACATAGAAACTAGAGAGAATATTTCATGAGCCGATCAAGCCGTACCCTCTTGAGTGACGTTATTGTCGTCTCATCTTCCCGGGACAGTTTCAGGGCAGTTGCCACTTTGGTCGACGTCGACGCGATCTCTGCGCTCAGCTCCCTGCATTTCGACATCAGCCTTTTCTCATTCTCCCGCGACTTCTTCAGAGCACGGACGAGTTTCTCGTACTCCGCCCTGATCCCGTCCAGGCCGCTGTCGCTGGCCAGCTCACCGAGGACAACCTGAGGCTCCTCCGGCGGCGATGACTCTGAACAGTCATCTCCTTCGAGTTCTGTCTCCTGGAAATAAAGCAGAGCAAAATGTGATTAAAATGGTCTGCTCTTTACTGGGTTAATGGACTGACATCAAAAAGGGTTTTCTGTAACTCACTCAACCGTTGTGTAGATTTGCTGCTGTGTTTGGGGTCTCTGCTCTGCTGATCATTCAGCCAAACTATAGCTGACAGACAGCTGGCCTCACATTTCATACAGAAATAAGCAACGGCCAGTGTACCATTGCAACAAGAAAATTACTGACACAAAGCCTAAATGCTTATAGGAGTTCCAAAGAGGTAACTAGTGAAGAGTATTGATAATAAGCCGATGACATATTGAAAGGAAAATAAATTGATTAACCACATGGTTGAGTAACTGAACATTTTAACTTTGTCCTAACATGTAAAAATCTTGGATTAAAAAAAAAGATATATATATATATATATATATATATATATATATGTATATGTATTTATTTCTTTTTATTTCTTTTTTTTAAAACCATGACTGTAAATCTCTTGCACCATAGATGTGCAGTAATCATTACCAAACTTTAACAGCACTGAATATGCTATTTTTCTGACACTACACTAGTCATTACAGAGAACATCACGACAAAAAAAATATGCAAAATAATGGCGTCCACGTCAACACGTTTCCTCCTTTGAGGAAACTGACTTTTTTTTTTCCAGTTAAGTCAATTTTGATACACCCGTGTAAAACCTAACACTAAGCGACTCCCTCTTGTACATCATTTTTAATATTCGGTGACACAAGTCGGTTCGCAAAACAGTTGAAGTTATCGTAAAAAAAATAAATAAAAATAAAATGGAGGCATGTCAGTTTCTGTTCCAGAACTGTTTCTACACGAACCGAACTCACCTCCATGGCACGAGCCGAGAAAGCCTAAAAATAATTCCGTATAAATAGCATACAGACGAATGTTGGTACTGGTTGCTTAGCAACGTCAGTTCTCGCGGGATTCAAAAGAGAAGGGGGAAACGTCGGGGCTGGTTTCCTGGCAACCGCTGATCTCGCGATCAGACGGCGCCTTGAACACAACTTCAGTTTCAAGTTCATCATCGAAAGACTTTTATGAATAGATTCGATTTAATTCTTTTTTTTTTTTTGTCTATGTTTTTGTTTCCCCTAATCAAAGAGCGAATGTTCAGCCAAGTCAGAGGAGCTGCTGTGCTTGAAGCACATTAAACATGACATTTAAAAGTAAACAGAAGTTTTCTCGTGACACGATGTGTTGCCATGGGGAAAAAAAAAAAAAAAAAAAAAAAAAGCACCAAAACCCACCAAACACTTCATTCTATTCAGTCTGCGTTGATTCCTGGAGGTTTTTGTTGTTGAAAGTGATTTCAGCCTGTTGGCTCGGTTACCCATGCCTGGTCCAGAACCAGAGAGTGGCCTCTCTGGAGACACTGAGGTATGTGGGTGACTTTCCACATTTGCCCTCTCTGCTTGGCAAATGTGAAATAACAAATGCAAAGCGACAGACCAGAAATGTGCATTTTCAAAGTGTAAATATATCAATTGTAAATATCACAATTGACATTTCTGGGTTTAGTTGAAATGAGAGCAAAAGCAAAGGAAATGAGGTAGCAGGTGGACAGTTTTATTAGCGTGAACTAAAGTCAAAATGTACAACTGGATAGGATCGTGAAGTGCGTTTGGGGAGAACTGTTCCGTTTTTTAAAAGTCGACAAATATAATATAGTAAAATACAAATTACTTGAGCCCCTGGGTTATTAAAAATGCAGGGTGACTTCTGCACAGATTTGTTAGAAACTGGAATTTAGGGGTCAAGTTTAAATTATTTGTGAATGTTTCCTATGAAAATTATATATTAAGATTCCAATGTAATACATGTGTAAATGGACCCTTGCGTTTCCTTTTTTTTTTTTTTTCTGGATATTTGAGCCTCTTCCTTGAAGAATTAGTCATTAAAGCTGATTGATGATCAGTTTTCAGTAGCATACAAGTCAGGACTTTGAGAGCATTTCAAACTGTTTCATCCATTCCAATACCCGTCCCCACAAGTCATCTATCTGCCGATTTAAGAAATAGTTCTGGATTGTCCAGTTTGTCAGAAGCAAGCTGCAGTCCAGTGTTGACTTTTTTATGAAAAGTATTTATGTATGCTGATGGTAAAACTGTCTTTCCCATAAACTTTGTTCCAAGAGTTTCCAAACGTTGCCACGGAGAATATAACCATTGTTATGATAGTTACAGCAAAAATTCACACAGGAAAATGATTAAATCTCCCATAAAACATATTGTGTTTACGTTCCTGATAAGCGGACGTAAACTTGTTACTAAAACGCTGCTGTGAATTTTGCATTCAAAGGCACCAGAGGACCACAGCAGTGGGGATGGTCCTCAACAGTCCTGGTTTATCAAGATTGGGAAAGCTAAAAAGGCCAAAAAGGAGGCTCTGATCCAGAGCGTCGAGAGACTGTGTGCCTCACAAACAGCCCGCAGCAAAGCTGTCCTGGACAGACTGCAGGACACCTTCCCTGCACCTCAGCTTCCAGCGAGCCTCTCGCCACTCCCCGACGCGTCGCCGAGAGGAAAGAAGGTCAAGCGCACTTCGAATGTGAAGGACAAAAGTAGCCAGACACAGGACACCGATCAGATATGGTCTGAGGAGGATTGCGTGTGTCAGAAGAAGCAGCTTCCGGGTGGACAGGAGGCGCCACTGGGTGGTCCAATGCCCGACATTTCAGGGGAATGCAGAGACGTGGGGGAAGCCCTGAGCCCTGTAGACGCACACACACTCAGAGAGATGAGGTTTACCACCGATCTGAGGAGCTGGCCCAGCTCCACCCTCACCCCAGCTCCTCACCCCATACCTAAACCCAGGAGACAGTCTCGCCTCCCGGTGATAATCGGCAGAGCGGGTAAGATTAGATTATGGACTGAAGATAAATTCTTTCATGTAAGACATATCTGACAGGAGATCAGCTGACGGCGGTCACATTTTATCAAGGAAGGTAGCGTTTCTGTATGTTTTTGTTATTTTTTTTTTTTTTTTGAAAAGACAAAGAAGCGTCTGGATGCAGACTTCAGTCGGCCACAGCTGAAAAGGAGCCGCTGCCTCCTCAAAGGCCGCAGCGCCACGTCGACCGCGCTGGCTCACCTCAGCCGCTGACCTCTTCGAAGAAGATGGCCGTCGTCGCAGCACAACCTGCGGAGCTCGTCCCGACCGACAGGACAGGACCTCTCCGAGAGAAAACTCTCAGTCCTCCGAAGTCCAACTTCATGGCAGGAAAGACTAGATTCCCACCCCTGACCGACACGTCAGAGAGCGCGCCCCCCTGGCTCAGACAGCTCAGCTCCTACAACTGGTATGACAGCAGCAACACTACCAAACCTCCACAGGGAGATTATGCTACGCAGTTTATACTGTAAACCAGGGTTTTTGAAAGTGGGGGGCCATTAAGAGGCGCTAAGTGTCTTTGGGTTTCCCAAAAGCTAGTTCTGTTCGGGAGGCCTTGGCACGGACAAGTTTGGGAACCCCTGCTATAACCTGTCGGAAACAGAGCTCTGTTGTTGGAGCAATGGCCTAATAGTCTTTGTTCAACACAGGGAAAAGAAAATGGATGGAATGAAATGTGTCGCAGACCTGGCACAGCACCATCCAGAGCAGCTGAAGACCAAACTGCACGAAGTCTGCCGAGTCTTGACAGAGGAGGTGCGGACACGTCTTCACGGCGCTGGGTCTTGGTTTCAGTTTTTTAACTGAACCACCAAGATGTTTTCTTTCTTTTTGTATTCTTTTCTCCCTTGCAGGTTAAAAACCAGCGTCCTTCTTTAGCCGGCGCCGTTATTGACACCATAGCGGAGCTCCACACCCAGCTGGGAAAATCAATGGACCCCGAGGCAGAAAGGACCAGCGACGCTCTGCTGCTGAAGCTGGCGCAGACCGCCAACGAGTTTGTCCACCAGAGAGCTAATCTGGCCCTGGACGCTGTGGTGAAGGGCTGCAGTCCCGCTAAAGTTCTGCATGTTCTGCTCAGCACAGGCCTGAGGTAGGAGGAGCTGGGACGTCTAAAGAAGTTCACATCAGCATCACGTGGAGATATCTCTTTCTGGCTTTGTCCTCCTTCAGCCATCACTGTGCTGCAGTGAGAGAGAGCGCGGCGCAGCACATTCACCAGCTGAAAAACATCACCGGACAGGATTACATCCTGAAAGCAGGACGGAGGTTTTCAGGAGGTTTCCTCATTGCGGTCAGCAAGATGTGTGTGGACTCGAATCCTGAAGTCAGGTTTGTTCTCAACTGGACGAAATGCTGACTGTGTGATAAGTGTCGGTGTCTTAGCCACCCTTCCGTAACCAGCTGGGAACTGTGTTGCTGCACAGGAATCATGGACAGGAAATGCTGTGGGAATTTGACCAGCACACAGAGTTTATGGTCCAGTGGCAGAAGGCTGTCCCCGCTAAGGCCAGGGCTCAACTGGTCAAACTTTTGAAGAGGATGAGGCGGCAAAAGGTGGTTCCGGCTGACAATCAAACTCCTTCCAACATTTTGGCCGCACTTTAATCTGTAGAGCGCTGCAAAAAAACAACAACATTTGGTCGAAATAATTTGTTTTCACGCAGATTTGCTGGAAATGTCGTCTCAAAACGCTTTAGAAGACAAACGCTTCCGGTTTATATGCCGTTTGTCTAATCCTGACTCAACGCCTGATCCGAAGTCAGTTCCAGTTCGACTTTAAACGCGAGACAGTGACGCGAGTTCAGTTTTCTATCTAATCTGTTTGGCCTCTTCCATTGTTTGTTGAAGAAGGATCGCATTAAGGTTTCTAAAAGCAAACCTTGATGCCTTCACCTCACAGACCAACTCAAAAATAGTTATCACTGCTTCAAATACTCTCAAACGTTTTTCTGCGGTTGGATTTTGGATGTACTCTGCCACTTGTTGCCTTCACAAGCAATTTAATTCATGGCAGTTTAAATCCAACCATTCTAAGAAAGCTTCCAAAGAAGGTGGGTCAAAAAAAAAAACCCCGTCTCAGGCGAACAAGGTCGGTGTAGAAGAAATGAAGTGGGTCATAAATCCATTTACTTTCACTAGACACATCCCTAGGCCGAAACACGGCTTCATTGTGTTGTTATAAGTCACGTTTTAGGACCGAGATACTCGATTGTGTGCTCTCATTTGCAACTAAGCGCCGTGTTACTGTGCAGGCTCAATGGACAAGAACCGAGGTAGAGATTTGTCCAGCAGATGGCGCTATTGAGGAAGGCTGATCCTGGGAAAAGAAGACTGCTCCCTTGGGAGGAAAAAAAAAAAAAAAAAAAGTCTGTCGTTTAATTGTACAAGACTGTTCCGGGGACAGACACGTGTCCAATCAGAAGTGATTCAGAGAAGACAGTGACAGTGGAAGACGGTTTTCTGTAACCGACTCGTCATTAAACCACCTGAACAAATGATCAAATAAAAAGTTTTAAATTTCTTTGTGTGTGTTGCGCTCAAATTTAGCTTGGAAGAATGTCTTGTTTGAATACTTCAAGAGGGATAAACCATTATATACTGTTACAATTTGACAATACTGATATTACTAATATATCGATGACAGGTGAAGTGATGGTAATCATAATCATTCTGGTTCTTTATTGAGTCAGTTTTCCCCCTTTTGTTTCACAACCCATTTTATTCATCCTGAAATTATTCAGGATGAATATTATTAATGTTGTAATAATAACGTTAATCATAAAAATACTTTTGAGTCATTTTGGGTTTGTGGTTTGTAAATTAAAACTATTAGAATCAGACATATTGATCCCCAAGAGGAAATTTCTTGTTGACAAGCTACTCCCATCAAACGTGTTTAAATATCAGGCAACGCTAAAATAAACGTGACATAAAAATGAACAAAATTCACACTGATGAAAAGACCTAGATGTTAAACAAAAAAAAGAATCGCATCCTCACGGCATAAAACGTCCAGTGATCCGAGTCAGTGAAATAAATCCAACAGTCTTGTTAGAAAATTTAAACATTTTATTAAATAAAAACCGATGTAATATACACCATTCTGAATATACAACTACAACAAGCATACCAAGACGTTTCAAATACAAAAAAAACTGTTGAATTCAGTTGCTTTCGCTTTTTAGGGAAGGGTGGGAGGGTGAGCAGGAATTACAGTAGCCATACATTCCTATTAGTGTTTGTGCAAACCAATATAAAAAAAAAAGCGTCATGAGGATGGACTTGGTAAAGGCGGAAAAAAGATAAAAATCAAATGAATGTGCAAGGTACACATGTAGGACTTCAGATTTTCATGAAGAGATAATTTGAGGTACAGAGTTGTCTATCCCTATAATGAAAAAATAATGTTAGTTATGTTTTAAATACAAGTCAACTCATCTTCGGAAGACAGAACAATTAGAAGATATGAGTTTAGTTTGTTCGTCTTCCTCTTGTATTGCATTTTATAATCATAAAAAAACAAAAAAAACAATAATTTTCTGATAAATTGAATCTCTCTTTTCTTTTTTGTAACAAGGCAGTAACAACAAAGATTTGAATCACAGAACGATGTTTTTTTTTGTTGTTTTTTTTCCCCTCCGGTATCAGAACAGCGTTTTCACTACTTTGCAGGTTCATCTATCTGTGGGTTTCGGAGAGGTTCGGTTTCGCGAGAACTTTCCAACGCGATCTGGTGACGACGCCGGCGCGGGAAAAAAAAACCTCACTTCCTTCGACATGTTCGGAAGCCTCCGCGGGGATTTTTAATGGTTGAAATATCAAAAGTCGAACGTTACGCTCAGCACCAAAGACGATGTGTAGATACTATTTGCACCCATCCATGTGGCAGATGTAGAAGCACTGAACAAAAAAAAACAAAAAAACAAAATCCAATTCAAATCAACGATCTATCAAAGTCAGTTGCTTTAAAATGTGCCCCTCCGAGAAGTTTGTCTAATTGGATCTTGGAATTCCCTGAAAGGACAGTGGAGGGGGGAAAAAAATTATCAAAAAAAAAAAATAAAATAAAAAAATCTAAAATCCTAACACCTCTGCTTCGTGTGAGCGCAGCGGTTCGATCGATCGGCCAAACAGCGATCTACAGTACAGTACAGGATTGTGTAGCTACATTTTGTCTGAAGCAAGGACAAAAACAAAGAAATATTTTAAAAAAAGCACCACAGATGTTTTTTTTTTTTTTTTAACTTTCGCTTTTTTAAATATATATATATATGAACACACATATATATATATATAGCACCAGTTGTTATTATGAAGTTGATGGTTGTCTCTATTTTTTTTATTGTCTTTTTTTGGCAATTTACAGCACTGAATTGAGAGCGTGGTGTAGCATTTAGCAGCTCCACCTCCAACTTTGGTGCAGAAGGCGCGGAGAAACGTTGGCTGACTTGCACATGCGCCGGGCTGGAGCTAAAACTGACGGATTTGGATCGAATCGAGTCGGCGTCGAGATGCGCTCGCGTCTTTCACTGCAAACACAAACATTACACCGGAAACTTTCGTTAAGCGTGGAGCTGTGTCCAAACTGCATTTGGATCTCAGTGCTTCTACAGGCGGAGAGCACCGATAGAATGGAAAATAAATCACAATTCATGCCAAGAAATATATATATATTTATATTTAAAAAGCAAAACAAAGTTGTTGTTTTTTTAATGGATAATCAATGATCAGTATGGTAAGATGTTGCCCATAAATAATTAGGTATATCTGCTATTCACACGCACTATAAAAACTAATTTACCGTCTTTTTTTTTTTTTTTTTTTTTTTTTTATGAGGATCTCTTTGTAGACAAAAAGATATACAGTACAGTTCGGTGCACCAATTTCTTCTCTTCTGAACAACTCAGGAGCTTAGATAGACAACATATTTCTCTACTCTGTGTACAGTTCTGCATCGCTACGGTACAAAGCAACGTATGAGTACAAAAATAATAGGATATTGACTTTTACATTCTTGAAAAGAAGGACCGTCCCGTTAATCTAGCTTCCAACACAAGTGTCGTCTTCTCTCTAGGATAATAAATTGATATTAAATTCCTACGCTATTTTCTAGTATTTCATTTTTAAGCACTCACATACAGTAAAGACACTGATATCACACCATGTTACACCGTGTCACTGAAGTAGACCGCACACTACTCAGTTCTCAGTCTCAGTTCTGATGTGCATCATGTTTTCCTCAACAATATATATATATTTTATAGTAAGCTCTTTTGAGATATTTACATAGTATTAAATTATTTTTAATAAATTATTTTTTTAAGTAACTTCTTTTTTTTTTTTTTTTAAGCCTGAATTATAAATCTAAAACGCATTTAGGTATGCTATCCAGCCTGGACGTTTTTCATCAATACTCAGATTTCTGTTGTCATAGCGATGAGTGGCAAAGGTCACCAATGTCTGCAATCCTGCAAAGACCGATGGGATCAGTCTGAATATGTTCCGACGGCTGCGCTTCAGAGCAGACCGGTTAGGTCTTACTGTAAGGTCTGCAGATGTTCAATACGCATTCATTTATCGTTTAAAAAACAAACAAACAAACAAAAAATAAAAAAAGACGCAGCGGCTGTCAGACGTTTGGGAACACAGAGCCTTTCGTTTAGAAGAGGCCGGTCTCTAAACCTTCGATTTCACTTGGCATAAATCGATTTACAATTAAATGTGGCGAAAACAATCATGGCATCAATTAGTAGCCATGTGTTCATGTTTTAATCTTTCTCAATTTATACAAAAGTCATTTTGTATAAATTTTGTATAACTTGTGGTTCTTTTGAGTACTAAATCTACCAACTGATCTCACATCATATTAAAACCCTTTTTGGTGAAAACTGCAGACGTTTTCACTGTCGGTCGTCAGATTTCATGTCGATTACCGTCTCCCTTCCAGATCCTTCTGACGGCTGAGACTACAGAAAAGCGGTTGGGTCGTTTCAGTTTGTCATTTTCTTTCACTACTAAGCTACGTTGCTCCATCATGAGGGATCCAGCAATTCTAAAACATTTATATGGTTCTCGTGATTATACAAAAATAACAGAGAATCACTCGGAGACAAGATTCCTCTCTGTTTTCATTCTGATAAGAAGAAGAATGAAAAACTTCCCTCCTTGCTATTTAACTTGATGGATCGTAACTGCAGTTACTGTAGCTGCCACTTTATGTCCGGCTTACGTCAAGATCTGACTCGGTATTGAGAGACAAATAATTGGATCCGTAATCCTGCCGTCCAGGACAAACGAAACCTCAAAACTACGACTCAAAAAAATCAGGTTCTGATGCCACTTGCCCTTCAGACAGGATTTTAAAAGAACCTCACTGTGTGAATACCAAACACCTACAAACAATGTGTACATAAATGTTTGCTGCTAATGCAGGCTGTGTGAAATTTGTATAGATTTTAACTGCAGCCTGGTTTTCATTATTTTGAGGACAGTTTTACTTTATCTAATATGCCACAATTAAACTGTCAGACTGTAAAATATAACTACACCTCAATTAAGAAACTCATACGCATCACTCTGGTGTCTGCTTTGACTGCTGCAGGTTTTCAAAGGTGTCTGCAAATCCCACCACCAGATTCAATGGTGACAGTCAATCAAAACAAAAGGGAACGTGAGACACCCTGTTTGTCTTTTAACACCAGTGCATTGTTTTTTATTATGGCGGTTTTAGCTCCGTCCCGATGGGATTTTGAATCCAATCAGAACTTCCGGCATCCTCTTATTTCCCCTCAAGAACTAGAAAAATACAGTTCCAAACATGCTTTTTTTTTTTTTTTTTTTTTTTGTAAGGATCTGTCCTCTTGTAGCACCTGTAGCTGATTGAAGAGCCCCTGTTTGACACCACTGCTGAAGCACCTGTGATCAATCACCGTCACATCAGAATGTGAAAACCATGTTGTGTTTGAGCCAGACCTTAGAATACCTCAGAACGCAAAAGGTCATCGCCAGCGATTGGGCGATCGCTGGCAAGATTGAGGATTGACATTTGTTAAAACAATGCTAAGTTATTTCCACACAACATAACAATCTGTGGAGGCACATTTCCAATGTCAACCCAAAACACAAGAGCATCAGAGCGACTCATTAAAATCCTAATCAATACATTGTAAACATTTGCGTCATTATGCCGTATAGCAAATGAAAACCAAAGATTTAGTAAAACAGAATTGCTGTGTTACATAATATTAACAAAATGGACATTTTTAAAGCGGAAATTTGGTCCCGCTTAAAAGTTTGTTCATGTAGTCGGTGACTGGATGGATCTATAGGGTGTATCAGCTTCTGATTCCTGATTCCTTCACATCAGACGTTAAGGAAGCCTTGTGGTCTCTATAGCCCTCAGCAAAACACTGATGAACTTCAGGGGTCAACCCATCTTTGGAAGGGACGTACTGATCTGACTTACCAGTGTTTAGTGTCCCCAGCAAAACCAGTTTGTGGCAGCTGTTGTTTGTCACTGTGATCATCAGCTCCACGCTGTCGGTTTTTTGACAATCACAGCCTCTTTTCCTCTGCTGGGATTCGCAGAACTGTTTAGCAGCTCCTGAAGATTCTCCCCGGTCCAGAGTCTGGTTTAGAACAGCTCCTCTTTGTCATTTTTTGTTAAATTCAATATCTTTGGGTTTTCATTTGCTTTAAGCCATAATTACTTCAACTAATAGAAATATATCACTCTTTCTCCAGGAGAGTCTAATTTATTTAGATGATGTGAGTATCGTATTTGATCATCTGCTTTGCAGTAACAGTTTCATTGTTAGTTTGGTGAAAATTTAAATGAACTTTGGTAATATTTTTTCACTATACATTTTTTTAATATTTTCCCGATCAACCCACGGTTAGCACTCCTGTCTGCATGTACTGTGGAAATACCTTAACCAGACCAAATAAATGAAAACAATGAAGATACGACAAACGTCTGAAGGCTTTGTAAGACCAGCAGCTTAAGAGCACAGGAAAAAAATCAAACAGAATGCATATCCCACATGAGACATTTTCACAACAAACGTCCCCATTGATTTTAAAGTACTTGCACAAATCAAAGAAACTGAGCACCATTGAGGTTGAAGAAAAAAAAAAAAAAAAACGAAGACAACATCGGGTTAATTGTTGCTGCGCATGTCCACCGTCTGTGATTTAGAGAGCCACGTAGCAGCAGAATGTGCAGAGTAGGACGCAGTTGATACAGTTATGGCACCTTGTTGTAAATGAAAAGTCCTTTTTTGAGTGTCCTCATTCTCATGCAGTCTTAAACAAAACGCAGGTAGAGACGAGCAATAAAGCGCTGCTAATGCCAGTGGAAAATGCAGCTAAGCACACCTTTTGGCTCACTTTGTTTTACCTTAAATGAGTTCTGCTTTGCTCTGAGCACAGATCGACTCGCATAAAAGTACAATAAGAAAAAAGAAAAAAGAAATGGAGCACAATTTAAAAAAAAAAAATTAAAAAAAACACTAGTAAGTTGTAAAAAACCACTAGTAAGTAAGTAAAACAGGCAAAAAGGTATTTCTCAGGCCAAAGTAAACAGTGTGTTCTATATGTTTACACCGATATACCGAGGTACAAAATCCTATCCTCCAATGTCTACTCAAATTTTAAATGAAACTTTTGGCAAAGAGTTTCTCAGCAGAATTTGGAGCAAGAAGAGGAAAAAGCAAACGTAATGGAGCTGATAAGATTTTTGCTCCAGTGCAAACAGCTGTACGACAAAAGTTGCACTTGTTCAAGCAGAAGCTCTTGTAAACGGAGCATGTATACGACTTCCTGCTGAACGTAACCATTTCTGTCGTGATGGTTGGAAATGCCGTGTCTCCACATCTGATTTGCCTTATGAATGCATCCCAACGGCCTGGATCGTAGCAAATAAAGAGTGTAGTTTGGAGGGAGGAAATAAGTTAAAGGGTTATTTTTGTCTTTTTTTTTTTTCTTCTTTCGTTTCTTTGACATTCCTAAAACAAGTAAGTCCTTGTCCGGATTATTTACAGCAGAGCAGAAAAGCTGAGAATGTCAGCTTCTGGTTAGCTTCGGCATTTTCTGACGCAGATTAGCTGAACAGGAAATATATGGCCCCTTTCAAAACAGAGGAAAGGTACGCTTTCAGCATTGCAGGAGTGAAGGAAGAGTGTTTCTTATTTAGACAGGAGAAGTCAAAGAGCTGAGCTGGTTGACTCAAGTGGTTGTGTGGTCTCGTGTGCTCTGAGGTAAAGTTGGTAGGAAGTAAGATCGTCCTTATATGTGAGGCAGAGAATTCATTGGAAGGACCTGTAAACGGAGGTGTGGGAGGAAACAGACCCAGCTCAGCTTAGCGGGAATCATTTAGACTCTCCAATGGATAAAGGAATAAAGGGGACCCTGGAACAACTTTGGGGAACTTGTTGGTAAAATTTTGACTTTTGCACTGGAGTAAATGTTCAATTGGAATCTCAAAATCAGTGGTTACTTTCAGAGGGATATACTAGCTGATTTAAAATGATGCACGACACGTGTGTGCCTCGGCGCGTCCCTAGCAGAACAGTTTTTAACGAATCATCCAGACTTTTTTCCACAGGAACTATCTTACGGCTACAACTCCAATCTGGGAGATCACTCTAGATTCTCTTCCGTACTACTCTTAGTTAAAATAAACCGAGACGAACTGATTTGTACTAGAATATAAGTTTTCCTTTTTTCTTTTTTTTTTTTACTAGAAAATGTTTAAATTTAGAAGTCTTTGTTCAGCTTATACCCTAGAGTACTCTAGGTTATTGTCAACAGCAATCCAATGGTAAATGCAAATTCAATAAAACAAGCGTGAACCTACAGATTGCACTAAATCTGTACTCTGACATGTACTGTTGTCTCCATTTTGTAGGTAATGGAAATAAAGACATTCCACTGACTTTGCTGACTTGTCTAGCAGGAACGCAGCTACTGCAGTGTATTGATGGAATGGTAACGGGAGCGTGTCCCTGGTTGTGATCTCATCCCCGGGGCCTTTCAGAGGAAGGTGGCATGGTCTAGGTCCATGTTGTCCATGCTTGCTAAAATGGCCTTCTGGTCCTCCCGTGGTGGACGGCGGTACAGCAGAGCAGAAAAGCGAGCATACGGATCATGAAGAATGGGCCGCTTCTTCTTCTTGCAGAGGTAGAGCGCTTCTTCGGGCTGGAGTACCTGAGAGGTGTAGGCCTGCTGGGTCTGAGAGGTGGAGACACCTGGTGGAAGAAAATTGCCAGCTGCACTTATGATGATTGCAAAAGGAGTGACGCTGAGACCTTCTCCCCTTAATGCAAACGTTTAGATTTGTACCTTGTCAAAATTATGAAGATATTTCAACCAAGACTTTCAGAATTTTCACCTGTAATTAAAACATGCAACATCTGTCTTCACTATGACACTCTGTACATTTTAGACGATGTGTCTCTTCACCTGTGAATCCATTTGTGTCTGTAAAGTCATGCAACTCTAAAAGGGCGCTACGACAAAAAATTGCGATACCTGTTCGGGCTCAGTGACGATGATGTCAACAGTTTCAGCAGCTCGATATCAAAACGGAAGAACATCCTGAGCATTGTTGGAGATACAGTTCAAGCTGCAGTCAGGAGTTCAAAGAAAACTGTGGACTTAGCCTGAAAATTTGAAGACGCGCACCTTACAGGTCCCTCTCCCTTGCTTCTTGCTGCATTAGAGCAATCCTGCCAGAGATCCTACCAAGAATAGTAAATGTCACTGGATTTAGTTGTTTTTGCTAAATCACAGCTGGGATCTGTTGTTCTGGTACAATCTATGAGGGTATGTTTTGGTTAAATTCCATTCTGATTAGAGTTTGCTTTATTTTCTTCTTTCTCTTTTCTTAGAACCTGGTCTTGTGTCTCGTTGCTTGGTTTTTGGTTCTACTAGGTTGTCTTGCATTTGCAATCCAGGCACTTTTTCGTCCTGAGTTACCCCTGTTGGGTGTGGAAAACTGTCCATACCTGCTTTCTTTCTGGTCTTTGAGTTGTTGTTGTTCATCGTCATCTTCTTGGCCTTTCTGACACGCTGGTATCTCAGTGCATCACTCCTCTCAGACCCCGAATGGGCTCTCGACGCACCTCGACGTTTTCTAAATGAAAGGAAGAGAGAAAGGGAAAACACGGGTAACTCTGGGCCGATCGTGGTCAGCACACTGTGTTTGTGCATCGAGAAGAGCACAAACCCCCCACCCCCCGAAATCAGCACTATTACATGGACTAAAAATGATACAACTCATTAATTGACCTGAAATTCAGCAGAATATGAGCTTAATATGCGAATATGAGATACAGCTAGCTTAATTATAAACGTCTGGTTAAAATTTGAATTTACATGAATTCGATGGATCTTGAACGACGTAATCCATATTTTACATATATACTGATAAAACCTCCATCTTGAACATTAGACTCCCCCAGTTTATCCCTACAGTGCAGATTATGTCACTGAGTCATGTTGTATAGCGCATACATCGATACGACATTTAAACACGTCTCGAACTGTTGGTTTCAGAGCCTAATTTTTCAACAACATTTTCAATGAAGAGGCATGTTAAGTACAAAAACACGTTTGTAGTTTGGATCTTTACTGTATAAATGACTTAACGGCTTTCTGAAAACAACAGTTACACAGACTTTATTGGTAAGTAGAGTATATTTGGCAGCTTGTCACCAACTCCCTCCTGTTTATGGAGGCACATAGCGTTTGGCAGCCCACAGATTTCTGCCACAAACACACAGAAAACAATTAGCATTGCAAAGAGGCCATCTTCCCACCGTGGCTGCAGAGAGAAACCAAATGCTGTTAGTAGAGGGGGAGAATCACAGTTGAGCGACAAAGCATCATCAATATGTGTTCATAGACATGGATACTGTCTACAATGGGCTTCACCATGCTGACAGGGGGAGAGATGGCGGGAGGGGAAAATGACTACTCAGGAACAGTCACATAATGAAAAATAAGCCAAAGAAAAGCGAAGCACCAGGACAACAAATGTAACAAGATTTTATTTTTTTTTTTTTTTCCTTTCCCATATAATTGTTTTGTTTTTGAAACGGAGAAGCAATATTTAGCAATGGCATGCATGGCAGTTTGCACATGGAACATGACTTTAAAGGGGAATACATTCAAAAGCACTTCATTGGGCACTTCAGTCTATTTTTAGGGTGTCGTTGACCCCTTGAGTGCCTGACTTCTGCAAAGTATTTGTTCCTTAGAATAAAATCAAGTCGGTGAGCATCTATTGCGGGACACAGAGAAATCTGTTCTGCAGTCCAAACTTACGGCTTGTCAGAATTAATGCACAGTTGCTTTATGCAGAGTATTACATCCCTGTGTCCACCAGCAACATGTCTCGGTTTATAGAGGGGCTGCAGGCTGATCTAGACTTCTGTTGCTCCACAGCTTTTCGGAACCTGGGAAGAATCTACTGCATTTTCTACATAACAATATAAATATATATATATATATATATATATACATATATATATATATATATATATATATATAAAAATTCCTAAGCATAGTAGTTGAGATTTAGAAATGTGCTTCATCACTGCCAAAAACAAGCAACGCCCTTTCTGCTTTGCTGTTAAAAAATGTAAATAAATAAATAAATAAAAAAAATACACATACAAAATGCAGCTGGAGAGACTCGTAGCCAAAGATGACACAGATGAAACAATCTATGCCTAGGTCATCTATGTTTATGTAGTGTTTTAACAGCAAACATGAATATGTATCTCATAAGTTCAATTTACATTAAAAAAAATATCCTATTAATCCCAAAGAGAAATTAAATTATTTTTTTAATATTAAAAATGAGAAATGAGAAAGTTCTCCAGGGGTTTTACAGCAATGTTTGACTCTCTTTGTCAAACGTTGAACTCTGAAATTTTGCGGAGGTCAACAGCGCAGAGAAACTACAAAAGTCTCTGTCTCATTATGTCTGAATTCCAGCAATCTAGCATGGAAGTCCTATTTTCAACACCTGCCTGTACATGTGATCTGTGATCAGAAATTGTAAGCAGGTCAGAGAGTGTTACACAAGTCGTTTCACCAGCTGATATCAGAAGACATACTACTTAAAATACAGTTTACTAAATGATTACTAAGGCTTTATATTTATCAAAGGGCAGTCTTAAGTATTTCCCAGGCATATACTTCTGTTTAGAATCAAGTAACTATGTTACCTTCAGTTGTTATAAAAAATCCTCATTATATACAAGTATGACTTAAGAGAAATGTGTCGTCACAATTTAACCCCTTGAAATTGGGCCTCTGTCTCTTTAAAAACTGCTGTTTATTCTGAAACTCCACCTTCAGAAGACATAACATCGTTCCTCCATTAACCCTTTAAGAGCATTTCCACCAGCGTTTCACTGAGAAGTAGCTTGTATGATGAGCTCAACAGGTACGCAGTTCCACCAGATGTTTCCTAATTGCTGCTGGCTAGTCTGAAGGAGCTGAGTGGGAGAATCACGGAGGAGGGCTGCACTGTGAGTCGGAAGCTCGGAAGTTTGGAAATTGTGAGGAGCTGTGCCTCAGTGGTGGAGCTCGGTCCAACCAGGCGTTTTGCATGGCTGAATGGTTGTCACGGGAGATTAAAGGATTTGTCAAACACGTATGAAAGAATCAAGGCAAGTCTCCGTGTATGTTTTTCATGAGAGCATAAGATCGTATGATGATGTAAAAAAAAGTTGAGTTTACATCATACAGCATATTTGGCTTTAAGACGGCTTTTCTGATGCCACCTAATTAGTGTGACTGCAGGAAAAATGCAATCCAATTAGATGTATTGTGCAAAAAAAAAAAAAAATAAATCACTATTACTGTTATTACTACAATTTTTATATGTATTACACCCATTTTCTTTTCCACTATGAGTCGTGAAAATGGTTTAAACCTGAAAAGTGCTGACCCATGTTGTCGACCTGGATGTCTTTTAATTGCTCACTTGTTGTCCTTCTCAAAAGCTTATGAGTCAACAATTTAGTACCACTTAAAAGAAATCAATTGACAGTGAACAGGCTGATTCAGCTATTTCCCCCCTAGTTTGTGCAGAAGCTATTCTGTGCCATAAGCTATTGGGTGCTAACGATTACGTTTGATACCTTTGGAATAAAGAATGTGATAAACTAGTATAGGTTGTTTGGCCTTCGCAATGATAAGGCTAGTGCTCAATAACAGCAAAAACAGCTGGATCTGCCTTAAAACCTTGATGAATGTTGGACCTTGAATGAGTTTGAAGGTTCACTTTAATGTGCTCAAGTCTACATGGTGAGCAATTCCCTCTCCTGTTCCACTATGTCTTTATAGGAACCTTAATCTAAAGCCCTTTCCGAATCATCCTTTAGTTTCATCATTGCTTAGCACTAGAAATGAGGTATTGGTACAGAATGAAGGGCTAAACTTAACTCACCAACAGTAATGCTCCCTCTTATCCATCTTGAGAAGAAGTCAGAAACCTAGATCTCGGTTTGGTCGAAGTGAACTCTGGTCCGGTTCGGATGCATATGCCAAGTGGCCCAGAGACCAATCCAGAGTCACGAAACGGACTTTAGCGCAAGGCGTTCTGGGTAAATGCACCACTAAAACAAACATGTCTAGCACTTGTGGGAGTGATGGTTCGTGGTCTTTACCAAAGACAAGAGAGAAATCCGACAAAAGCTAAAATCTGACGCCGCTGTCTTGGAGTTCCCAGAAGAAAATCTAACATGCCCTAAACAAGTTAGATATTCTACCCCTTTCATTCTCCATCCACATGGCCTGAAAACATCATGCATTTTGTAGCAAAGCCAGGTTCAAGGTAAATCATCTTTTATGATAGCAAAAGTCAACAAGATTTGAAACACCAGTTTGTGGTGGCATGTTTGCTTTTATTTCATCTTATTTTTTATTTCACTCGGTTCATGTGTGTTTTGCTGAACTACTATCTGAAAGGATCTTAAGTCACAACAAACAGTCAGTTTTATTGGGGGTTAGCTTAAACAGGCAGGCAAACTCTGCCTGCAAGACTTGGGGAACAATTTCCTCAGCTTCTGCAAATAAACTTGACACAATCAAACAATGATTGATTCCATCCTGGTAAAAAATGTTCAATGAAGTAAATGGTAGACTAATGGGTTAAAGGAAACAAGACAAAATGAGGTACACATTCAACTACTGTACAGTTCTTGACATGCAGTTCTTGTGGGGGGCGGGGGAGTTTGATTTATTTATTTGTTTGCTGGGCGCTGACCATGCAGTTTGTAGCAAAGCAAAGTCAAGAGCGCAGCGGTTGGGAGCGCAATGTGTTTTTGACGCAGAAGTTTAGGAAAACATTTACTTGCCACGTAGTTCAGGTCTGAAGTCGGCGCCCAAATTCACAACCCAGGTTTATAGGCAGCTAGCCTGCACAGAAAAAACGAGGGTGTGGCTTTTTACTTGGTGGAACTGAGTTGTTGCTGTGGAAACTGGAGGCTATTCACAGATATTACCACTATGGAAATATCTAACATTTTAACTTTTGGCTCAATGTTCGTTTTTATAATTACATACAAATGTGAGGCTAAAAGCTCCCACCTATATCTATAAGCCACAACATACAACTGCAGTGCCTTGCAAAAATATTCATACCTCTTGAACTCTTCCATACATTACCACCATATACTTGAACGTATTTTACTAGGCATGTACATACAGTAGCAATTAAAGTAAAAGATAGTAAGAGGAAAAAAAGATAATCACATACAAGCAATAATTTTAAAAGTGTGATAAGTGTATTAATTATCCTCCTTATTCTAATTGCGTTCAGTAAAATCCAGAGCAACCAATTATCTTCAAAAGTCACATCATTATTCTCAGTATAAATGTGGGTGTCCTATGCAGGCTTCATATGTTTATGAAAACGGTAATCAACAAAAAGCATCCTGAGGACCAAGGAGCAGCAGAGGCTCAAAGTAAAGATCTGAAAGAATATTAAAAGTGGAACAAGTATGTCATAACTTGAAACATACAAAGACATGGCTGTCCATTTCTACTGACAGGCCAGGCAAAGACATCATCAACCAGAAAAGCAGCCAAGAAGCCCTCGGTACCTCCGAAGGAGTTCAGGGAATCCACACGTTATTTAGGAGATTCCATTAACAAGACACTCCACATATCTGGCCTTTATGTAGACGTAGCAAAAAGAAAGTCTTCGTAGAAAGATAACCACAATAATTCTTGTTTGACATTTGCCATAAGCCATGTGAGAGACAGAAAACACACGGAAGAAGGTGCTGTGGTCAGCTGTACCCAACGCTGAACTTTCTGGACTATGTGTAAATATGTGTAGACAAAGATCTAAGCTGATAAAGCCATTACCCCAAAGCCTTGGAGCAAAAGTACAATTCTACAAAGGTTTGACTAAGGGGGGCTGAATTCACATGCATTCTACAGATAAGGGTAGGTTTTTAAAAAAAATCAACACTATATATCATTTTCCTTCCTTCAAGTTAAAGGTTATGTATAGTTTTGCAAGACACCGTTTCTCAAAAGGTGTGAAGTAAATTGACATTTAAGAATAACTTTGGACATTCTAAACATACCAGTCATTCACTTGCACTATGATTATGTTACCAAGAATGTTCATGATGACAGAGCTAAATCTTCATCTGGATTCAAACTCCATGAAAAGTGAACCTGGTACATGTATGAATGAGCATCCTGTGATGATGTTTTTACCTACGGTGCATTTTTCTTTGATAAAGTTTTTATTGGACAGATAGTTCTAAGTAATTGTGTCAATTAAAAAAACAACTCAAGCATGTCAAGCAAGCGAGTCCTGTTGCTGAGACCTCTTTGTCCTGATCTCTCAGACAACGGATGGCATATGCATATCAGTCAGAATGCATAATGTACTTAAGACTGCAGAACGTAAAATGCATAGCCACTTTGACAAAAAGAGGAAAGTAAACAACAGAAAACAAAAAAACTACATGTACTGTGACGGAAGGAACAAATCAAACAAAGACTCAAAGCCTTGTATTCCCCTTTAAAGGACGAGGTGATCAAAAAGTCCCACCTGCTAACCCCCCCCTTTCAGACATGGATCCAACCCTTACCTATTGCGGTGTAGAGGACCTGGTCACAACAACGCTGCCCAGATAGCTGAGATCAATCAAAAACAAAGCAGGTAAGACTCCAGGAGTCATTAAGAACCACCACCCTGCCCCTAATTCATAATGATGGAGACATTGCAGTACATGAGAAGCGGACAGGCCCTGTGACACACTTTGCCCAAAAACCTCTCCTTGGTAGTCAGACCTGGGGGTGACCTGGTAACACTTAAAAGTTTGGGGAAAAAGAGTGATAGAAAGGGGAAAGGAAGGTGGGTAGGAAAAATCTGAGAGGTTGGAAGGTAAGGTAGATTTGATCATGCAATCAAAGGCTGAGGATGGGCCGCAGGGCCTGCCAAGATGAACTCTTCTTAAAGCATCCTTCTGCTTAATAAAGGCACTTTGAAAGGCTTTGAACTAAGCATAATGATGGTGTTTCTTCTAGGACATTAATTAGATGAATAATATGGGGTTCCGCCTGTTAAGTGAAAGCAGGGTAATGCATGATACAGATGAAAAAAACTAAGATCTTAAATGATGGCTGACTGTAAGGACTGTAGCTATAAAAGGTGTTAAATAAAATCTATGAATGCAATGCATTCCAACTAATTATTTACTCGCATTAGTTTCAAGACTTTTTACATAGAATAGAATTTTTTTTATTTACTTTTTGCATTTTCGAGCTGGTCAACTTGGAGACAGTCCCTCACAGACTTAGTGGGTGAATACCTCTAACTTGATGTCTGAGATGAAGAGCTGCATCAGCAGAACTCAAACTACAAGCTAACATCCCAGAATGCAAATCTATTGTTACAAACAAATAGGTTGCTTTGAATCAGGTTGCTTTCATTTTCAAATTTTATATACAAAAAAAAATAGAAACCCAGCTATTAAACCAATGGTCCAATAGGTAGATATAGAACTTCAGTAGCCAAAATGTCAGAGCAACTTCCCACATCAAAGCATTATGGGTTAAGGCAGATGACACAAATGGCATCCCTCTCTGCATGCCTAACAGACCTACCCTGAAGCTGACAACTGGGGTGGAGAGGGCTCAGATGGAAGGATCTCCTCCTCAGTCCTCCTATGAGCTGGCATTTGCCCAAATATGCTGCTGCTTTCCACGGGGGGCGATGGGGACTGGGAAGCTGGGTAACTGGTTGCAGCAGTGGCAAAAGCCATGTGGGAACGGTAGCTGGGGCTTGTTCTCCTGCTACCCTGACCTTGAGCAGGTGATGAGGATGGGGATGATCTCCTTGAAAAGCTGGCTGTGGACGGTGGAAGAAGGGTAATCTCAGACATCCCTGGGGGTATGGGAGGCTGCACCATGCTTGGACGTGGGCGTGGGCGCACTACAATCTCTGGGGAGCCCTCTTGAGAGCTAAGGGGGCTTTGGGTAAGGGGTGAAAGTCGAGAGGGTTGAAGAACCACCTGATGCAAGCCAGAATCCATCCTACGAGTCTGTCTGGGACTAAAACGGGGGGTGGTTTCAAACCATCGTGTATCCAAATTACTGAATGTGCTGGGGACGATATGAGCCATTGGATCAGTATAAGACAAAACTGGCACACCCATACTATGGCCTGAAGGTCTTAGCTGCCCTAAATGTGCCTCTTGCATAGCTAAATGCCTGGCTGGGGAGCCATGAGGCCTGGCCTTGCTGGGAGACTTGCTTTTATGACTCTTTAATGTCCTGCGACTTGGGGCCTCAAGTGGCAGGACTGTTGGGTAGGTAGGCATTGGAAAAGAAGAGTGCTGGAAAGCGCTAAGGGGAAGAACATGAGGTGGAGAGGCGTAGGGAGGATCATGGCGAGTATGCAGAGGGTGGGGTGGGGGGAATATAAATTGAGGCCCCTCCAAACTTGAAAAGGTAAAATCTAGTCCCTGCCAAATCTCTGGTGAATGAGAGGAAGAGGTCAGTGTCAGAGGGAGTGGGAAGCCAGACACAGCGTATTGTGGAAATTCACCCTCTCCGATTTCTTCAGGAATCATGTGGTGTGCAAAAGGACCTTCAGCAAAGTATGGAGGAGAGGACATGACCGACCTCAGCGGGCTGGTGTCAGGCATGTAGAAAGGAGGTGGGGGATCGTGATCTCCAGGTGGTCCGAGATATCCATAGAAAGCTCTATGGTGGAGAGCGCCTCGGATCTGTCCCGTGGCATGGAGCTGACTGCTCTCCATGATGGTCATACCTTCAAAAGGCCTGTGAAAACGAGGACTGTAGGCTGGAGGCTGGAGGTAAGATTCCTGACTGGAGATTGGGGAAATCTGATGAGGCCGAAGCGGTGCCATGACTGGTGGAAGAGGCCTGGGATCGTCATTCTCCTCGTCCGATTGTCGAAATTCTGGGTAAAGGTCTGATTCTTCCACAAAGGGGAAGCCCTCAATACGGCGGGGCTTGACTGACATTTCAGCATCAGTGGGATCGATGACAAATCGTCCATCTGGGCCTCGACTGATAAGTTCAATAGGTGTTGTTGGTTCAGCTTCGTGCTTGGACATGTACCTCTTGCTTGTTATTGCTCTTTTGGTCTTCTTGTATAAGGATAACTCTTCTTTCCTTCCTGGACTGGGAGGGGGTTTCCTTCCACGCTGGTCATGACTCTCTTCGGACGATTCTGATGGAGATGCCTTTGAACGTATGCTCTCCGGACTCACCTTTCCTGAAGATGACCTATGTCAAAAATACAGAAGTAAATATAAGAACATTTATCGGGTCAGAATTTTCCGACTCAGATGGTGATGAAGACGTTTTCACCTGCATTAAAAATAAGCTTATGACATCATTAAACGTTTAGGAAAACAGAAATGTTCTTTCTGAATAATGGGTTGGAGCTTAAAACAGCAATAGCATAGGTCAGAAACAAATACTCAGCAAAATATGCTGCATTTTAGTTCATTCTAAAGTTCCTATCAGCGGTTGGGAGGTTTTTAACAGCTTCTCTTGCAGGTAGGGTGGTGCACTGAAGGAAGGGATATTACACAATTACAACACATTTAGGAACATCATGCTGAACTTCATTACAAGTGTTTAAGAACAAGTGGTGGACAACAACAAACTGGATTTGATTGAGTGACCAAGACTCTACATTTCCCAACAGTTTTGAAACAATAGACGGTTTTTACAATAATAAGACTGGCAAATTTAAATTCATTCAATGGCAAGATATAAGTGAGGAAATTTCTCTGTATTTAACAGTATCTTTATATTTTATATAAAGCCTTACAACCCCACCCTCATAATAAAAAAAAAAAAAAGATTTGGTCATCTGGTGCGATACGTAAAAAAGTAAGTAACGCACCAAAATTTAACATTTCCCACAATCAGTGTGCAACACAAATCTAAACTCTTGTTTGTATATTTCTACATGTTTATCAGAAAATTAAGAACATCAAAATCATTATTTGCTGTTTACTATGCAGTAGAAACATCACTAATAAAACAGTTTACAAAAACCACTGAAAGAACTTGACTGCTTTGAAAGCGAACAAAAAAAAACAAAAAACAACCACATGTATCAATATTTGTAATGAATGAAAAGTTTGTGAAGAGTTGGAGGGACATAATTAACATTAGAAATCTGTGTCTATTCAACAAAAAACACAATGATTTGCTCAGTGTAATAGTGTTGTTCCATATACATCTCTATTACATCTATATAAGCTTTGCCAGTCTTTGTCTTTTTAAAACTGAAAATATGCAGAAAACAAATGACTCTTTCAGCTTACAGAGTCCCAAAACAAGGACATTGAAGGCTGGAGCTATATCAACCCAAAGCACTTTTATTAATGATTTCAACTAGAAGTTATCATTTATAGCATTTATCTTTCAAGTAAAATTCCACAATGTTTAGATAGCAAACAACATTTTATTTTATTGTCTATTTAATTAAAACTTCCTTTCCATTATGCTTCTGATCTCAATAGCAAAGATATGAGGCAAATGGACATTTCCTACTGCATTTCCACCTTTGTTTCATTTTTTGAAGGTAAAACAAAATACACATTGCTTAAAGATATTTATGTGTCCATGTATTTGGACATGGACACATGAAGAGGTAAAAAGAAACACAATATTCCCAGGATCACTATTGTTTTTCATGATATAAACCACAGCTGCATCTGCCTCACATTGTCCTGATCACATTTCCACTAAGTTTTCAACAAATTAAAGATGTGTTGACTTAATGACGGGGATTAAGCCACAATTATATTTAACCCAACACTACTTTAGCCATGCTCTTAATGTTTCTTTTTTGAGTTTTAACGTTGTTCATGTTGACACTCTCTCATTTAGTTTACCACGATTCGACTTCTTAGTGTGAACCACAAAAAATAATAAAAACCTTGCAGTTGGAAATAGTTGAAGATTTCAGATGCTTGACCTCAGTTTCTAACTACTTTCTGAGCTGAACACAGCTAGACACACACAAACCTGAGCCTCCTTCTAATGTCATTATTTGCCTTCGACTCAGTGATTCTGGGCACAAATCACCTTTATTAAAATACAGAATATTACCTTTTTCCTCAGTGCAGTCTTTGCTGTTAAAGCACCACGAACAGATTGACTTCACCGCGGTCGTGTCGATGGACCTCCAGCATGTTCACCACAGATCACTAAACTTTTGACTTGGCATTGCAGTATAATGAGAAAAACTTCAGCAGCTCTCAACAACCAAGAAACAGCCAGAAATTGAGAACGAGAATCAACTGCACAATGATGGTTATTGTCTCACTGCCATGTAAAAGGAAGAAGTCCAAAATACTGTCTGAAACCATCTCAGAACTTAAGACCATGACCAGTATTGTTGTTGCCTGGTTGGGACGTTTAGCCGGAAGCATGCAGACAGGGCTTTGAGGATCGAAGTGCAAAATGGGAGAATATAGTGTGCAAGACCAGGGGGACAACAGTTGGGCACACTCACTGAGGACTGGAAGAATGTGGCTTGTACTGTGCAGTCAACCCTTCCCAGTAGGACTCAAGGCTGGGAAAGAAACTAAGTGGACTCCTGTAAAGGTGGGGAGATTAGACAGTAAAAAGCACAGAAGACATGGGCACTAAATGGTGGCTTGGTAATGAGAGGCATGAGTAAAGAAGAAAGGGAAGAAGAAAAAGTTTTAATTAAGGTGGAAAGAGAAAACCTGATTAAAGTGCAGCGGGTGTAAGAAGCATAATAAAACTCTGATTGGAGAAGAAGAATTTAAAGGGCCATAACCACACTGACTTTTATGGAGCAATGACAAAAATCCTCTTTTAAAGACTTTTCCAACATAAGAATTCAAAACTACAAAACATTTATTTGAGAACAAAGAGAACAACATAAAATGTGTTTCATGTTGATTTGAAGTGTAAGCACAATAACTGAAATCTCTTCAACCAGCAGATGCTTGAAGAAATTAGCAGAGTGGTTTAATAGAAACAATGTACCTTTCAGTAACACTTTACACTTTAACTACAAGAGTTCACACACACGCACACACACCGGTACACTCCTTCACAAGTAACTTTAATGAAAACACATTTATTTGGGGAACAAAATGCCTTGACTATTATGCTATGTCATTTATATGCAGATTCCGGGTTGGTGATTTTGGTTTGGAAATGTTTGCGTTGTGAGGCTCGGTGCACAAAAAAATCCTAATGGACACAACCTGCTCAAGAGTTTGTGTCCAGAGGCTAACGTGGACACAAAGCTGCACAGGAAAGACGAAGACGGTCCAGAGTTGTTTTATTGTCCTGTGGATTATTTTGAATGTTGCACAACTTGTAGAGACTTTTAAGCAGATTGCTCTTTGTTCATGTTAGTGGCACATTGACAATTAGGTACAGATATGATGTTTGTTACCTGCTAGGTAGAACGTGATGTCAGAACATCACCTACCTTCTGTATTTATTGCCACATGGAGTAGACTTGATTATCTTGACCAAGTAACAGAGTGGTCTAAAATGGGTCAAAATAACTTTTACGCAAATGTTTAGAACTTGAAGTAAAGATCTATTCCTGTTGAAGAAAAAGTCGTTTGAAGGCAGTTGTGTTTTCAGTAACTTAACCCATGTGCCCAGGAGAGTGCTGACTAATAGTCTGGCTATTACTCAACACAAAAACATCAGCAAATGTAAGAAATCCTCATTCACGTTTGGGTGTTTGTAGGAGTGCATTGGGGTTGTGGGAGGAATACTTACGGCGTTTCCATGCTTTTTCTGAGGTGGGTTATGGACAGAGGGGGATCTGGAGAGTGGAAGAAAGATACAAGACAGTTTTACTGTCATTAGAGTTACAGTAAGAGGAGAACAAACAACAACAACAACAAAAAAAGATAAGCCTAATAATTATCCAGCATGACATGAAAGCCTTCCACAAAGTCTATACTGTACTTTACTGACTTGAACGCTCTCTCGCGTATCACTTTATTTAAAAGAGAACACATTTTTTAGTGAATGAAAGGTGTTGTCAAATAGTTGATTAAATGACCTGTAGCTCAGTTGTCCTACAGGATTTTTCCAAATTAAACTGATCCAATTTTCAGGAAGTCTAGAATTCCCCTCACTGCATTCGTGAGGTAATGTAGAAAATCAGGTCTTTTTAACAAAGTCTTTATAGGCTCTGACACTTTCGCACATTTTATTGGCTTCAGAATGTAAAGTCAACAAAATGAATGAACATCATAGCAACAGTTCGTTGCCATGAATACCTTCATTCAGTCTTTTCCCTCTCATTTACGTTTCTGGATATTTTTGTTATCTGTTTCACATTACTAGATGCAAATAAATTTTTTTATTTAATAAGTGTAATAGGAGTAGCAGAAATGAGTCAGAGACGACGTGGAAAAATACTAGCGCAGAATAATGAGGGGATTTTCCTGACTTAGAAATTGTGGGAAGAAGACAGAATCTTCCCCTGACCTTTTTTCTTCTTGAGCTTCTTCCGGCGCTGCTTGTTGACAAAGCAGGCAGCCATTGTACTGAAGAGGACAGCTGCAGCCAGGAAGCAGATGGTGGCCACGATGCCAGCCACCACCGGCCGCGTCAGTCCGCGCTCCTCTACCATCTCTGGAGGGGGGAAGAAATCTGCCAGGCGACAACCCAAGTGCAGAAAACGTCAACATCAACAGCAAACTCCAAGCAATGGAGGAGATAAAAGAAGTTGTTGGCAAAGTTGTGGTGGCCTGTAGTAAGAATGGAAAGTGATGATTAACACAGGAGATTATTATCAGCACATTTGTAAATGTTTCATTACTACGCGTTGTGACTTTGCTCGTAATGAACACTGAAGTACAGAAGCTTTTCCTCACTCCTGGTTCGGGGCTGATATTTGCTTTGAGATTACTGTCCAAATGTGAGAACGGAGGGAGAGAACACAGTGTCCCCTGAGAGAACACCCAGTGCTCTGAATAACCAGGTGAGATGATTAAAGTGATTCTGAACTTCCTGTCTCCACATTAATATGCTACTTTTTGGAATGTAAAAAAAAAAAAAAAAAAAAAAGACATTTTTTGAAAGTCTTTGAAAGTTTAAAAAGACTTGAACACTTTTCATTCTTAAAAACTCTGAGAACAAGTCGTGCTAGTCAGTCTTTTTCCAACTCACCTCTTAGTTTGGTCAGGTTACTTGAAAATAGTAATTAGTTACTAATTACTGGTTATTTCCTCAAGAAAGTAATCCAGTTTACTTTATTGATTACTAAGTAGTCTAGTTACTTTTCAAAGAATGATGTCCAATCTGAATACAGAGGAATGTATCTTTCATCCTGATTTTGTTCCTTCTGCATATTTCTTCATCTAAAACTTAATCAATTGACACTGTCTCTTTTTAAAACTTTAAAATTGAATGAAATGGAACAGTCTCTGCTTTCAAGAGTTTTGTCGAATACTTGAATATCTGCATTAATTGTCAAACTTACAGACTTTCAGTCATTTTTTTTCTCTGTGTACTCTGGTAGCCAAGCAACAACGTTTTGTTGCCAAGTTCGCTGTCATGTCTAAGTCTATTTTAACGGACTTTCAGCACTTTCCACTGTATTTTTAGACAACAAAGTCTCTACTGTTAAATTGCGTTTCCTCCTATCCACAGTATAAAACAACAATTATTGTTTTCTTTCTGTTTGCAGAGCTGCTTTTGTTATGGACATATCTAATAGATCTTGGGATGCCCAGAACAAAGGTTGAAAGTGGGTTTGGTTCTCCGTCTTTATTCTCGATGATTCTCAACTTGTTTTACGCCTGCAATACCACTTGATGCGATTTTCATTGAGCACCTTTCGTCCCGTCCTTTATTTGTTGCCGTAATCTGTTTGTCAGTGATGTCAGTTTATTGAATGTGTGATCCAAGATTACTGAGGCTCAGCAGAGAAATCTGGGCGCTCTTGGGAAGAAACAGGTGGATGAGAAGGCGAGGAAAATGATCATCCAATCAGGACGGAGCAGAAGCCTCCCTCTCTGTGGATTTCCTCTTTATGCCTGCAGGCCTAAAGCATTAAAAGCTCACAATAAGAATTCATCACTGTCTAAGATCCCTCATTCTAAACACTGTGAATAGTTCTAAGTTGTGTTCGCAATATTTTGATCTCTGGTTTAGCTTGACATGCTGAATCGGCAAAAACATCCCAGGTCACTGCTAAATACAAGGCGGGCGGGACAAACTGTTGGCATGTGTAAAAAACAACAAAGTATGTTCAGTAGGTTTTGGTCACGACTACTTCAAAGCTCCCTACTGCAACCAGTAGAGGGCAGCAGAGGTCTAACATGACAGCGACAACAGTCTGTATTAGCTGCCAACAGCTGTTTTACCAAACGATGTGTACTCAGTGACCTCTGCAGGGGCGCCGCGTCACGTTCTGAGGCTTGATTTCAAAAAGCAAACAGATATCAGCGGTGCAGCTAAAAATAGGCTGATTTCTAATTATTTCTCTTTTGAGCACAAAGAGAGCCAAAGAGTCAGTGGATGCTGGGTAAACTGATGATGTCACGCTCATCAGAATGCCACGAAAGAGTGTGCATGTCAGTGGAGTCTTCGTTAAATAGCGCTGACAGAGCAAAATGTTAAGTTGAAGGTGCCGTGTGCGCAATGCATAAGTAGCAACAATCTCTGTCTGAGTGATGCAAGGATGGCCTGATGTTGCGCAGACGTTACAGGCACAGCCATGAACTGAATGTACTGTGATGCAGAATCCTTCAACTATCCTGTTGCCTTGGAGAGTACAGAAATAACCACAGAAAGTTCCCGCATGTTGCATCTTGCGAGAACTTACCTGTGCTGGACACTCCCACCACGTTACTGGGCTCGCTGACCGTGTCGTCCATGACGGCCGTGACGCGAAACTCGTACCAGGCCTCCTGGGAGGAGCAGAACAGAGGAGCCGTCAGGATGTTAAAATAAGCAGAACAGATCAGACTAAAGGCTTCAAACAGCCTCAGAGCTAAAAATAATATTTTTTTCCCCCTCCACTATACCAGCCACCTGATAAGACTCTGAGGAAGCTCATTCTGCAAGAGACAATGACGTTATGCGCACCCCTCCCCCCGTCACAAACACCAAAAGTCCATTTTACCATCCAAGTAAAATGATCTATTTGCCAATTCAGAGCACAATAAGCAGCACAAAACAGAATTAGATAAGTTATCAAGAATCTATAACATGAGTGTGAAAACACACTTGGTAGATGAATAGAAAATAAATGCTGACAAAACAATTGAACAGATAAACAAAGTGTGATAACATAAACATCAATTTAACAGGCGTTCAATAAGTTTCAATAAGTTCATGAGTAGGGAGAGAGTAGTCTGTGAAATGTATATATGTTGCTGGACTGTGCCGGCAAAAGCCGCGAGTGAAGGTCAGCAGGAATAAAAAATGCCTCCTATATGCGTCATGCAGAAGTGTCGGGACTTGGCGGAGGCCGATATGGGTTGTGTCAGGGTTTTCATCAGCAGCCGTCCTATTCAGTTTCCCAGCATGTGTTGCATATAGATATCACAGTGCCCGGCATCCAGAAATGACAGTCACACAAATCCATAATATGACCATAAGCAGACTCCATCATGTGCTGGTAATGCGGTCCAAAGCACATCTGCTGACCTTCACTCGCTGTTCTGATTGGCTGCCCAACACCCCAGCAACAGTCTAATAACACTACAATAGTGATGCCACAATGGAAATCCCATCGAGGGCCTTTGATGACGTTTTTTCATCATCATTCTGGTTGTGCACCAAGTCACATCCATCATTGTGTTTCTTCTGGCCGCTTCAGTCTTTTTGTCAGAGTCTAAAGTTTGCACCAAAATGACAGGAGTCAAAAAAATGAAGTTTCTTCGTCACGTGAAGGGAAATGAAGAGGTGCTGATGTCACACAGGAGGAGAAAACAGGCTGAAATTAAAGGAGCAGATGAACCACACGTCTTAATAACAGACATGGAAGTGCAGAACGTATTAAATCTTTTTCCGACTCGATGATCTCGGGTCGTCCTGTTTACTACTTGCTTCAAGACACTTTGCAATGCAGCTGGCTTCACACTGAGCTGTCGGCAGAGATGACTGGGCTGAACAGATTGAGCAATGTGATCGGCGCAAACATTCACTCTCACACATACACAAATACGGAGAACAGCAGACTGAACAAACCTCGTGGTTTGAGCGCTTTAACAACAGAGGAAGAAATCCGCAGCAGCGAAGTTACACAACCCAGGTGTAATGTGTTTGTTTGAGTGAGGCAACAAGAGAGATGAAGTGTGTGTGGGTGTCTGCGGGAAGAGCAAGGAGAAATAAAAGCGCTTTTGTGAACCTGAAAGTGGCAGTTAGATTAAAGAAAGATGCTCCAACGTGTTGCAGCGGCGCTGGGCTCCAAGAAAACAACCGTTTGCTCAGTTTTTATGCTCAGGATTTTTCTTTCTTAGCCTTTTTTCTACTTTAGCGTTCTGTTGAAATGCACTTATTAGTTTCATGTTTTAGTGTTACGTCCTCCTGAGATAAAATCTATAGATTCCCTGCACGTTTCACACCGATCCAGATCGACATTAGAGGACGGCCACAAAGTTATTTTCTCTGAGGAATCACAAAAGGTGTTTTATAGCACAATAGAGTAAATTAAGTTGTTGTAAAAAATGTGGCATATATCAAACCTGACTTAAAAGAGATTTGATTTCACAAATCAAAAGCCTTGAAATTGGGCCTCTGTCTCTTTAAGAAACTGATACTTTTTACACAACAGAACCAGAGGTTCCTTACAATTGAGCCCAAAAACATCAACAAAGATCTACGTTTTTCTAGCAACATTGCATAAGGTAAAAGTTACAAAAAGGCGACTCAAAGATCTGTGAGCAGGAAAAGTCATAGGACCTCAATCTCATTGAGCAAATGTGGTCACTTCTCAAAAGGACGGCAAAGACGGCAAAACCCCAACAAACCCCGATCGCCTCTAAGCACTGAAAAGACAACGGCGTGTCGCCACCGGTCAGGATTTGGCAGAGCACCTGGGATGTGTCCTACCTGGATAAGGTCTCGGGCGAGCAGCTCCAACTCTCCTGCAGGAATGCTGTCATCCAAGATCTCCCATCGTTCCCCCAGACGGAACTCCATTACATAATGCTGGATAGGTGCTGTGTGATTGGCAGGTGGGATCCAGGTGAGCAGGACTCCCTGCTGCGTGCGATTGGCTGTGAGGCACCGTGGTGGGGTAAGCAGCACCAATGGTTCAGGGGTACTTGTAGGAAATACTGAAAGAGCATATCAGCATCAGTGATCTGGTTACATGGTTTAAGATTGAAGAGATTTCTTGAGGAAATCCTGCTTCCTTACAATTCTCGACATTTCATGACAAAACGATTGCATGGTAGTCCACAAATTATAAAACACGAGAAGGTTTCGGCCGTGTGCAGTTCACTGCTTCGAACTTTTTCACCACAAACTTTGTTTTTTTATTGGGATTTCCACGTGTCAGACCAAGACAAAGATGTGCATAACAGTGAAGTTGAAGAAAAACAACACATAGGTTTTTGCCAAGAGGCTGGTGATAGCTCTGGAGGATCTGCAGAGATTCATATCTCAGGTAAGAGCATCTGTAGTCATATGCTCCAGAAAGCTAGTTTTTACAAAGGAGTAGAAAAAATGGCAGAAATTGCTGTAAGAAATCCACAAGTGATCTTTTTGTGGAAGCAGGTGCTCCAGTCAGAGAAGCTGTGGGAATGCACATCATATTTTAAATATATATTTTTTTTAATATGGGAAAACCAAGTATTATTTTCCTTTCATATCACAGTATTACGCTTCTTCATCTTGGTCCCAATTAAATTGACTGTAGTTTCTAAGATTAGCATAATAACACAGGAGAAGTTCAAGGAGTGTGAAAACGTTTGCAAGGTTCAAGAATGTCCTACACAAAGCGTGTGATCTTCAAGGTGCAACTGCAGGAGTTTTACCATTTAAATTTTTTTTAAATGACAATATTGCAATTGAACAAAACCGAATGCTTAGAATCACAGCTCCACTTCAAAATCCTGCAATAGAAATTGTCTGAAGGCCAAAAAAGACTCCAGAGCCAAAATACTGATTGTCAGCATATCTACCAGTTCCACTGGTTCCTTCTCGAGTAGAACCAAGGAATATGACATCTGTTGATTTTTTTTTTGTCTTTTTTATTTGGAGATGAAGGATGGAATGCTTTTAAATGAGAGAGAGAGAGAGAGAGAGAGAGAGAGAGAGAGAGATACAGAGGAAGAGAAATAAAGAGAGAGAGAGCAGGAGCAACCCAGCAGCAGAAAGCTTTGACCTCTGGGTTTCTCCTCCGTGGCTCACACATAAAGTGGCGCAGCGCGGTTAGTTATCTATATTTTCAGCATGTCACTCATCTTTGCATAATAATCTGTGACAGCTTCATTTGCACTTAGATTGAGCAACATTAACAACGCTCTCCTCAGAGCTGAAATAACCAAACTAAACCCGTACCAGTGACTCTCACTGCTGTTCAAACAAGAGGACACCTTTACTAAATAAGAACAATCACTTTTAAGATGTTAAAAAAGCCGTCCTAATTTTGACTTTCGATTTCAGCAATAGAAATCCTGAATCAGTCTATGTAAAATAAAATAAAATAAAATAAAAAAAATCATTTGACTGGGAACAAGATGCTTTCCTATGAAGAGCTGAGTTTAAAATATCTGTTCTCACATTCAATTAAAATTTAATTCAATTTAAAAATATTGTTTCAGGGGGAATATTTAATGTCATGACTCATATCATCCATGTGTCTTCACACAGTCATGGTGGATGGTGATGCTGCGAGCAGGAAGGATCTCCAGTAGCAGTCAGGCTTCCAGCACATCTGACGGCCTCTTACTGAAGATATAATTTCTGTATAATATTCCTGCCACACACAGTAATATTAGCATCATAACATGCTAACAGCTCAATATTCAGGTAGCAGAGATGATACTCCACACCACTGGTTTTTGGCAAGCTCTGCTAATCCGACTCATTTGCTTTTGCAGCTGCTCTGAAAATCTCGATCAGCAACACAGACCTGAGCAGCACCGAAGTAAGTCAATAAAGTTTATTTATAAAGTGCCTTTCACAGACAGAAATGTGTTCTGAGCAACCTTACAGAAGCAGCACTCACTAATATTCATGGACATAGTCGTGTACTGTGACTTAACATGTCAATGAAACGAAACATCGGTGGTTTACTTGCTTTTGTATTCACCCAGCCTCTAAAGTCACATTAATTTTGGATTTCTTCCCAGCGAGTGGCTGTTATACTCACCTAGAGTGTTCACAGTGATGACCTCGCTGAAGGGGCCAGTGCCAAGCTTATTTTGGGCCAGGACACTAAACTGGTACGTTGTCTCTGGCTCCAAGCCCGGCACCGCCATCCAGTCCCGGCCTCCAGGTACTGGTATGGAAACCCAGTCGTGTGGACCTAAGCGCTCCCTCTTCAGCCTGAGCAGAAGTGAAATGTGAATGGACAAACAGGAAGACATGGCATTGGAGGGGAGGACAGTAAAATAATGTAACTGTCTCAGTGGTCCTCTTGTTCATGTCTCTAACACTTATTGATGCCGTTAGAAACTGACTATGACTTAATCTTTTGATGGAAAGTGGATCTGATAATATGTCACCCTGTTGGTGTGTTACACTTGAACAACTCCATGATTACAAATCCAACATGGCTGCCATATACACACAGTTATCAACTTCCAGAGCAGTTAGCTTGGTCAATGCCTACAGGAAACAGTCAACCTGACAACCGTTTGTCTTGCGTGTGGAACATGGTCGGTGCGATGCGCCTCCATGGTAACCTGTGTGTAACACACCATGTCTGCCTCCTTGATCCAATACAGCACGACCAGTTTCACACAATAAGCAGCAAGGCCGCTGCTTGTTTATGCTGTGATTCAGATCCAAACTGCAGACTGCTGGGCTTTAGCTTCAGCTAACAGTTGCCGAGGCAGTAAGTATGTCAATCAAGTCGGAAGATACTTTCTTTCTGCAGCGATTCACTACATAAATGTATTCAAAATGTATTTGAATACATTTTATTCTTCATTCAGAACATGGCAGCCAGTTAATAGTATCAACATCATGCTGCGCTTAGCTTTGCATTTTGCCATTTGGCCATGCCATCCACTCACACTGAAGGATCTCCATCACCAACTGAAGCGCACAACTACACACATGCAATCACTTTGCAACTGTATCCACTGCACTTATTTACTGTAAAGACATACAGGGTTGTATAAATGTAAACAATGACAGGAGCTAAAAACATACAAACCGCCTGGAGTACAGTTTTAAAAGGTTATAAATGTGATAATGTTTTCAGTGCATTTAATAGAGTACCTTGAAAAAGTATTCATAGCTTTTTAATTTCAAAATATTTCATTGGGATGTGATTGTGTTAGACCAACACAAAGTAGTTAATAAATTTAAGGTAAAAGGGAACTAAAATGTTCTATTTTATTATCATTATTTTTACAAATTAAAATCAGAGGAATACATTAACATTCAGTCCCATTTTCTCCAATTCGTCTAAGTGCAATCTGAGGCCACCTGCTCAGGCTAACAAAAAATTGTGCAAAAGTATCGACTTTAAGGCAAAATGAAAGCCAATGTTGATAGGAAACCGTAAGAGAAAAACAGTAACCCGCCACATCCCTCTCTGCACACCGACCACAGTGGTGACAGCATTATGCTTTACTTTAACAGGGACAGGAAACAGGTCAAAGTTCATGAAAAAGTCAATGGAAGTAAATACGTCAAGAAATCTTGTTAGAGATCAAAAGCCTTGAGGCTGTGGTAGAGGTACACCGTCTGGCAGGACATCCATCCTACGAATCCAGATTTTCAGAGTTTAGATTTTTTTACAAAAAAATTTATGTATTGGAATGGCCCAGTCAAAGTCTTTGGAAAGAGTGTAATTGAGGTCTCACTCTCCTCAGGCTGACTGAGCTTGATGAGTAATGAAAGATGAGCCTTTCATACTCAACATGTGCAGGTCTGGTATATATTACATGCCACAAAGCATTCACTCTAGGAAACTCTTTATAATAATACACTATTTTGTGTTGATCTGATGCACAAATTCCCAATGAAATATATGTAAATATATTTACGGTGCCTATGAAAAAGCAGCCCCTTGGAAGTTTTACTATTTTTATTGCTTTTATAAAACAACAGTGATCAACACAATTTGGCCTTTTTGACTGGAAACTGATTTGAACAAAATAATCACAATTCAATAATAAAAACTGAACATAAAATAGGTGATTGTATCAATATTCACTCCCTTGAGTACCGTTATGTACGGTTTGATGTAACAAAAACGAAACATTCAAGGGGTGTGAATACTTTACCGAGTCACTGCACATCTTTTGTTAAGCGGTGTGACAAAGTCAGCTGTGCAGAAATCCGTCCGCGGCGTTTCGAAGGCTCTTCTAAATGACAGCAGGGCTGCAGTGACACCGGCCATCCGAGAGCTGATCACACAGGCTCGCTGTCAGTATGAATATCTTTAATTAAAGCCGCCGTCTGCTTGTTTTCCTATTCGTTCTGCTCTCTGGTTACTTCACTTTATTAATAAAACATGATGGGTGGCAGTGATCAGAATAAAATTAGGATTTGACAGATTTTTTTTTTTTTTATAGCGCGTCTGAATCAGGAATCGTCACCTCTGTCACCTTGTGCTTTAAATACAACACATTCCCTTTTTACACAATTCAGACTTGATTATCGTGCACTGTAGTTTACCATCACTGCTCAGGACTTCTTTATTTTTTAACACCACATAATTATAGCTATACATACTGTGTTACAATGTTGATAGCCTGAATCAGGGATGTCAAACTCATTTTCGTTTTGGGCCAAATCAAGATCATGAATGCTCTTAAAGGGCTGGTTGTGCCAGAATGTATTGATAAAACCTGCTCACAAACTGTTACAATATTAGTGAATTTAATCTATTCAAGTTCACATACGATGAGAGATTTTGTCAAAATTCTGCTCTTGCTTTTGTTTAAATCAAATACATTTGAACTTATAAATCATCTTGCTCCGTAGACTCTTATCATATCACACGATGTTTTTATTGCATGAAGTATGAGCTACAACAAGCATTTCAGGTGAGGCCCAGTCAAGCAGAGCGATGCAGCGGCAGCAGCAGGATAGAGTTGGGTCATGTTCAGTTAGGTTGCAATCATCTTTTTTTTTTGTTTTGTCTTTAAAAACTCACTGAAACTGGACCTCCTTGTACTTTCCCCATTTCTGCGGTTTTACAACTGCTCTGAACGTAACCCTAGAAAAGGCATATCCAGCAACAAAATAAGGACGTGATGAAGGAAGAAAAAGCAGGAAGCAAAGCATGCTGGGATGACTCACACATGGCCATACCAGACTGAGTATGTCTGCTGGAAGCCTCCGTCGTAGCTGGGCTCCCAGGACACGTTGGCCCACGTGGAGGAGGTTGCGACGCGGACGCTGGTGGGGGCGTGGGGGCTTGTGCCTACGGAAACGGGGGGGGGAGTTAGTCGCTGAGTGTCGCTGTTACGGAGATGTCATTCAGTTTACCTGCCGGACAAATTAACTGTGAGCCAGGGAGGTTAAGATAAGCAACTGTGGCTGTCAATTAATTCGGCAAGGGTTAAAAGGCCATTTGCAAACAGCAACGACCAACAAAGCCATACAGAAAGAAGAAGGAAACTACTGCAACTTATTCTTGCTAGAAGTGGTTGTGTACAAATTATTCAATCACGGAGTGCAGTTAGTTTATATGTACCTATGACTTGGACATGCGTGCTGGCAGTGATGCTTGTGGCAACGTTGGTGGCGACACACTCCCACTCCCCGTGGTCATCCTTTGTGAGCGACTTCAGCTGTAAGCTGCCTCGAGGCAGAACATTGTGCTTGCTTTTACTGGGCTTCCCTACCTGCAGTCCGCCCCGCCCGAGGAAATAAGCAAGACACAATGAACAAGAGGCACACGCAATCCAACATCTCAAACACTGAACGAAGAAGGACAACGTTGTTAAGAGGCTTAGTTGATCCAGTCTGAGGGGAGACCGCAACACCGAGCACTAAAATACTGGATGTGACACAGCATAAGGTTCTGATTAACAAGAACATGAAGAAACTGGAACTACAACTAGGTGTGAGGGTGCTACCTTCCTCCATGTGATATTCGGAAAAGGATCTCCCTCTGCTTCACATGGGATGACAAGTTCCCTCCCAGCCTCCTGCCTGTACTCCCCTCCAGGAACCACAGAGAATTTTGGAGGGTCCTGTGCAGAGAGGGCGAGAGCCGAAACATGTAAGGGAAACGCTGAGTGTGCCTCAGGTTTATTTAAGGACTCCCGTTACAAATCTGCATTGGTATCGGAAGTGAAAGAAGAGGATCAGTGCACCCCTATGAAGAACAAACGGTGATAATCACGTTCACCCGTTCCATCGGTTCTTTTTACGATTTACACGATCACCAGTCAATGTAATTACAGAAGGTAGAATTTCTCTATACGCAGCTGTTTTCATGAATAGAGGTTTGACTATAATTTAAAGCATATCCACTGCTGGTGGCTAATCACTGTGAGAAAAGGCTAAACGGTTTATGTGAAGTCCAGATCAGCCGTTGTGCAGCGGAAGCGTGTTTACCTTTAGCACCAGGGGAGCAGGAGGAGACCATCCCATGGATCCCAGGGCATTATAAGGCATGCAGGTGTAGGTGCCAAGAGAATCCTCTGTCACCTCTGCAACACGGATGCTCCCATCATCCATCTGGCTCCAGCCAGGGTACTGTGATAAATAATCAAAATGGTTTATCCACTGCGTAGCACATCCTGAATATGTCAATTTTTACTAAACTATCTAGAAGTTTGTAAAAAATAAAGGAACAGAATTCCTCAAACGAAAGCGTCCAAAACCCGAACTGAGTCACCTTGTCTATCCGTAGAGGGAGGCCGTCTTTTTTCCACTTAACCAGAGTTAGAGGGGGGTTGGCATCTACTGGGCAGCGGATGAAGCCTGGGAGACCAATGGCCACATAAATGACAGATGGCATGTTTACCACACGGGCAGGGTCTGGTGATTACAGAAAGAGAAAAGGCGACTGATGAAAATCACCCGTTGAGGTGAGGGGAACCAAATGGCCGGTTATCGCAGCAGACGTGTGCGGAGGCTTGGGAAATCTCTCGGCTTTAGACAGCAGGCTCTCCGCACAGTGACAAATTTATTTACCTTGCGTGGAGCACAGCTGATCTCAGAACAGCATTTGTGTATATCACTAATAGTGATGTACACTAACATTGATGTGTGGAGTAATCAAAGAGTAATTCATCAGTTTTATCCCAAATTAAATGCCATGAAAATCTCCAACTGTTGTGGCTCACACTGTGAAAACAGCACGTTTAGCATGCTTTCATCAAGAGCAGCGAGCATCTTACCTGGAGCACATAACTTCTACCTAAGTCCATCTTTACAGACTTCTATTCTAGCAGAAGAATAGTGTGTACACTATTCTAATGTACATCTAGAAGTCTGTTTGGATGTGTACTCAGACCAGGTGAGGTGACATCGTGATGTAATCCGCTTCACTGACAGACTTCTTTCTTAGGATCATATTTACAATCTTCAACCACTGTTTACTTTTTTGGCTTAGAGTGTCTGGCTTCTTCTGGTGCAGAATCATAACACACGCCTCGAAACAATCACATAACAATAGGATTAAATGCAAAATGACCAGGGGTCTGATTTAGAACCACATATAGAAGTGGCACACAGCAGATTTATTTATTTTTTTATCCAATTGATCCATTCAGACAGACATAAAAAAAAAAAATCATATATGGGTCGCATATGGGCACATTTGGGTCACATTTGCCTGCTGTGTGAACTCAGTCTTGGTCTTATCTGAAAAAATCAAACATTTGAAGTCAAAGCTTGTTATGCAGAACATCCATCAATCCGCCTATCGACGCTACCTTCATTAGTCATTGGGCTGGAGGTGGGACACACTCAGGACAGGTCAACACAGAGACACACGTCAAACAACAATGCACGCACACACACACACACACACACACACACACCCACACACACCTAAGGGCGTCCTGCAAAGTCACACTGCTGCAAACTGCTCCACTATGAAGTCCATAGATTTATTTTCTGGTTTCACTCCCAAGCCTGCTGACATACAGCGTCTAATGGTTGATGTTATGACTCGGTGATGCCAAGATTTCACTTTATGCAGCAGTTTTCTAACAGTGAGGTTTAAAGCCTCTCTTGCCATCTACTCACAGCCCCGAACTTACTGGAACAAAGATGTATTATGCTAATTATCCTTCCCTGCAAGGCATGTGAATTAGCCTCCTACTTTCCCCTCTGCATCATAAAACCGTCTTTCAACTGGTGTTTGATTCAGTCATCAAACCCTTTTAAAATCAGACAACAAGGGGGGGAAAAAAGAGGTCATTGTTCTCTAAATAAGAAAGAGCAAAAAAAGGGAAAAGTTTCAGTTGATCCAGAAATTGGAGGACAGGGCAGAACATTGTGGTGCCTCACTAAGGTCAGGGAGAAGAGCTTCCCATTATGCACTGGGTGATAAGCATGAAAGATGAGGTGACTGAGTGGAGGGGGGGAGAGCTATCAGCAGAGCGATAGAGGGAGAAGAAGTGAGGCTGAGCGTGGGAAACAGGACAGGTGAGAGACAGAAGTGGCTGCATGACGTAAGGCAGAGAGTGGAGCCGCTGGAGGAGAGCTGGCGATGGGATGCTGTCACCGAGGAGCAGGGGAACAAAAGCGCCGCGAGGAAGAGAAAATGAGCAGCAGGGCCAGCGACCGGGTGAGGTGGGAAAGCTGGACCGCTCGGACAACTTAGGACCTGCAGCACGTCTGTCCTGAAGCCCAGACTGCGAGCCCAGAGGAGCGCCGCCACCGGCACCACAGACAAGAATATCAGCCAGGTTTCTAAATATAGCACTCAGAGAGCCCTATCGTTCACGACGCGCTTAGTTCCCACTGATGCTGAGGGGAAGTTACTCGCTGGCACAGCCCTTCAAGGAAAAAGACGGGAAGAGAAAAGAGACAGAAGGAGAAGGGAGAACAGTGATGGCTGACAGAAGGGGAGCAAAATGAAAGGAAGAACATCAGAAGAAATAATAGAAGAGAACGAATCAGAGAGCCCCCTGCAGTCTGATGAGAAAAGTCACCAGTCTTACAGCAATGATGTAATCCCTCTTTTTCCTCACTCCTCCCCTCCCTCTCCTGACTGGTGTTGCCTATCTCCGTTCGCACACACAGAAACGCAGACATACACAGCCGTCCACGGAGTCCGGGGGGACGGGAGAAATGACAAAGATCTGCCGCTGTAACTAGCATCGCAGCGGCCACCGATCGACGAGGTCTCGCGTCCCCTCCTGCCTCTCCCCGTCTGCTCCAAACACCCGACACAAGCTTTTCTACAGGCGACAAGATTCACACAGGCTGGACTGACTGCTGGAGCGCTGGAGCGCTCCAGCTCAGAAACGAGGAGGCAGTAACCCGGAGAGAGGGATAATCTGTCAGTGAGCACATAAACGCACACAAACAAGTACAAATAAGAAACGTAGAAATGAGCTATTGGTATGAGAGGCAGAGAAGAGAGAGAGGAGCATGGAAAGCATGGAAAAGTGTTTTATGAGATAAAACGGGTGTTTGACTGGGATTAGGTTTTCGCCAGAGAGAAGGAAGCAAGAGTCAGCCTGCTAGAGAGAACCAAGTGGTTCACTGGTCCAGAAACCCGTCTTACACCAGAAGGACACAATTAATGGGAATCAGTTTAAACTAAACACACATGGAGAAATACTCTGTCATCTTATCTTTATGCATATTCAGGTGATGGGAAATGGAGGTACGCTCATGTCGCTCAATTTTACCAGAACAGGTCAAAATGATTTCAGGTGATTCTCCTCCCCCTGACCGACACTTCCACAGGTAGGGAGTGGTTTCTGTCATGTCCGCGGAGCAAAGCTCCATCATCCAGAGTCTAAACATTACAACCGTCTGCTCAGATCCATCCATTCATGCAGTTTTTTTTATATCACATCCAACTCCATAGATTGATTGACCTGCCTGCCACCCGATTGCAACGAATCAACGAGCAGAGGAAAAGGAACAAACTCGGTCTGTGTTGAGTTAATTACTGTTGTCAGTAAATGTGCTTGACAAAAGCAGTAGAAACACTCGCTGTGTTTCAAAAACAACCAAGAAACTGGAGCCAAGGTTTGCAACCTGATGTTCAAACTCCATCCGGTCAGATTACAGCGCTGTGACTTCGACAGCGAAAAATAATCAACAACCTCCCCGAAAGTTGCAATGTTTGTTTCAGTCCAGCGGTTGGCGTCTCTGGTTCTCTGACCACCACCAACACACATAAAATAGACGAGGAAATTCACTGTAGGTCAAATACTTTTTTAGGAAGTCTAATCTTAGCACCATCAGCCATGTTTAATCCACTTTAATCCAACTCTGGTTCATTTGTCTGGGAAGTCTCATTCGTTTGGAGATGTGTGAATCTGTACTGGAACTCCGATTTGGACCGAAAACGCAAACTCCAGGCAACCTAAAAACCTTAAAGAGAGCTCTGGTCTGGTTCCAATGCATGTGTGAACGGCAAGCAGACCAAAAGCAGTAAGCCGTCAACAGCGCAGGGCATTCTGGGTAAGTGCAACCAAACAAATGCCTGTGTCAGGCACTAGCGGGAAGAGTGAGTAATTTAGCATCCGATCAGAGGAATCCAATGCTGAAAGTGTAAATAACATTTCAGAAGCACTACTAGAAGAAGATCTGCGGTAAAATCTTCATCCTGACAACAAAAAAAGAGGATAAAATTGTTAAATGTGGATTAACTGACTTACATTGCACTGCTAGGTAGGCAGAGGCAGACGGCGGTGTGCCTAGGCTGTTGCTGGGGGAACAGGTGTACTTCCCAGTATCCTCGGGCTTGACTTGCACAATGATGAGGGAACCATCAATGAGAATACTGACTCTCCGCTTGAGGTCACTGTGGATATGAAGAGAAGCACTGGGATCTAAATTCAGTAAGTCACAGCAAGCCTGTTAAATCTAACCACCAGCTGCCTGGAAGTGTCGTCCTAATGAACCATTTTTACGCGAGTCGTTTTTTCCAAAGAGTGCAACATTTAGTGGCGACTGTCCTCCAGACTGAAGCTCCTGCCTGACAGAATTTTTGATACCCTTTTTTGTCATTTACTGAAGAAAAATTATTAGCACATACATTCATTCTCTTGCCATTTGTGTATAAAGTGAGACCGTTGTAAAAATGATAACACATTTGTCATTTTTGATTCATTTTCCTGTGGAAGCGGAGTTCTGACTCAGTCATAAAAGACGCTTGTCACAGAGTTTGGTTTATAAATCAAAGCCGAACGGCTGGATGTCGGGAACTCGACACGTCAACCGGCTTCAAAGGTAACTGAACATCACAGCAACTCATATTCCCTCAACTTATTAAGTTTCCACCCTACAGCAAAAACATAATTCCAGCAAACAGCAGATACATTTATTGACCCCAGTACCAAAGATTTCACTATACGCAGTATTTCACTCTGAGAGTTTTAACCACCATCAGAATATATTAAGCCGCCATGCAGGTGGGCTGTAAACTGGGGAGAGAGTCGGACGTCTCAAACTACTGAAAATCGCGGGCTGGAATCCATTTTAGTTTTATTTTCTAGGGGTTTTGTGAATTTATTCTTACTTTTGACAGTTTCAAGTTATTTTAGGAGCCACTGTGGGCTTTTTGGTCCACTTGTGTAAGTGTTGTAACGGCGCTGCACCTCTCTAACTCACAGTAAATTAGGTGGAAGACAGAAAAAAGCTTTGCATACTTCATCTTCAGTAGCTGTAGAGTATGGGTGCAAATGAGACTTGTTTGTCAGATTAAAAGTACCTTTAAAAGAACACTTTTTAAGCAGATTTAAACATATTTATTATTAAAAGGACTATTTCAGACCGATCGGTCTGAACTATTCTACTCTCAAATGTCATGTTTTGAAGTCACAAATAACCATAAATTACAGAAATAAAGGCTTCAAGAGTGAATCGAATCACTGAAATAAATAAGCTTGTCAATAATATTCTAGTTAATGTAACATGACTGTATACACAGAACGTTACGGATTGTATTTCCACACTTCTCATCAGATTCAGCTAAAGAATCGTCCCCGCAGACAATCAGATCTCCGCGGGATTTTTTTTTTTTTACCGGTGCCGATGAGTCGACGCCTCGATCCGGAAATGTGAGGCAGAAGAGCAAACAATAACGAACATGATCATAACTTTACTTCTTGAAGAAGACGTTGTCCTCCTCCCAGAACCAGGTGTAAGTCAAGTTGCGAGGATAGGCCTCCGCCTGGCAGGTGAAGAAGGCGTCCTGCGAGATGTTCACCGTTATGTTCTCTGGTGGTGAGATAATAAACGGAGGGCCTGGTGGGAACACAAACAGCGGAACAGGGTGACTTTCAGCTCATTTAAGCAGCGTCTTAATGTGTCGCATAAAAATGCTCGACCAAATATTTGAATTAAAGGTATGCAGAGAAGTCGACCGGTAGGTGACCAGCGCGGATTTTTAGTTAGACTAAAAACTGAAAACCCCAATCCAGATTATACTAAGGTCGCCTTGACAACAACACTCTTTGAAGGGTAAAAAAAGACTCAACGTCCAGAGATATCAAAACCTTTTTAAAAGGTCTGAAGATAAAGAGTGAGTGTGTGAGACCTTCAGCAGAATCAAAAAATAAGTTATTCTTTTAATTAACTCGAGGTTTAAACTTCTCTCTGTAAAAGAACATGCTTCATTTGAAACAAAATATCTATTTAGCAAAGGAGCTAAATATTTAGTTTGAGAATAAATATTACACATTTAGCTACTTGGCAAACTAAATACTGAACTAAATATTTAGCTTCAAACTAAATATTTAGCAGGCTCACTAAACATTTAGTTTAGTGACCCTAACTAACTGAATAGTTAGTTAGTATCAAATATCATGGTGAAAATATGACTTAGAAAAATGAACCCCCCATTTTTTTCTCTTAAGCTGAATAACTCAAATTATTGTTAATTTTTGACTGTATAACTTTTCAAATGTCACCCCAGCAGAAGGTCCCCAATGCACAGAGACGACGGAGGAACCGCCATGTCCTCATTTCCTACTCTTTCTTAGCGTAGAAAAGCCAGGCGCTTAGAAAACCACAGCAGACAAACAGAAACTGGGTGATGCGCCGTCTGCTTGGAGAAGACTGTTGAATTTTTCATAACTGGGAAAGCGAGCACCTGAAAGATTGGGCAAAGTATAATAAAGATTTTTACGAAAAACCGCATAATAACTGCCGGCAGAAAAACAGAAAAACAGGATTTCTGTGGCCCTGCTTTTGTTCGGATCTTTAATATCACACATCACATCTTCCAACTCCACCAAAAGCAAGGCAGGCGTTTGTTCGTTAAGGATTCAAACTCTTAAAGAACAGCAGATCTGATGGATCAGAGAAATACGTTTCACTTTAGTGAGAAATAAACTGCATGATTGAAACTGGAGATAGAAAATGTCCAACAGGATAACGAACATTTCAGAGAAAGCAGTTCAGAGACCAGGGAAGATCACTATAATCATGTCTGCATAAAATCACCTCAAAAGACGTCAATGGTTAACATGAATGCCTGATAATAGGTGCAGATTTTCATATATTTATGACTTAAAAGCCAGACAGGAGGTATATCATGAAAAGACGGATTGACAGCGGGAGCTGAAAGTTTCATCTTCTTGCCTGGATTTTAATCATCTTAATCTTTTTGGATTTTTCTCAGTTTTCTAAGCTGTGGAATTTTGGGAGTAAGAAACAGTTTTTCTCTTTAAATAATAGAAATGTGTGTGTCTTTAATATACAAGATGAATCCAGATTGAGTTAATAATACAAAAATAAAACTCAACATTTGTTTTTCCAAACTGACAGTTATGGGTTCAATTCCACTTTTCTCCTGTCCCAATCAGTTTACTTCTTAAATGAGTCATGGATATTCAGCCTGATTTTAGTGGCTCACTTTGTTACAGTTGCGATGATACATGTTTACATTCTGCTAAAATGCAGAGAGGAAGATAATATATGGCTGACCTGTACAGGAGTGCACTGTAAATCTATTGAACTGTTTGTCTCGCAAAATGTTTTTAGGTGACATTCGTTATGATGCATCACCACATGTAGAAACAGATTTGGACTAAAGGCTGGACGAGCCAAATCGAACTCGGTGAACTGATTGAGAAAAAGACAAACTCTCCATGCAGGGACAGAACTTTATATTTAGCGTTGCAAGACAAATCCCCGACGTCCCAAAGGGAAAGGGTGAGGAGCTAAGACCTGTTTCTGAATTAATTATTTCTAGCACGCAGAAAAATATATCGAGAGAATTATACGGCATTTGCAACAAGAAAGATGATGCTGCATGCTGCTAAGAGGAAACAGAAATAGTAATTAGAATAAATCCATACGTGATTGTGCCGTGGGAAAAAGAATGAATATCAGAGGATTATTTAATATATATACAAATATATATACTTCAGGTTTGATTTAATCCTTACTTAATCCTACGGTTATTTTTGTGTATAGTTTGTCTATAGTTATTTTACTATCAATCTGTTGCTTGCCTCCTTCTGTAAGGAGGAAGCCGATTAAAGTATGTTAAATCTTAAAAGAGTGATTAGAGATGAAAATTTACTTCCTAAAATGGAGCTGGTGTGAGCAAAGTGTCCTGATGATTTTCAGAACAAAGAAATTGAATGCATTTGTGGTTAAAACAGCAACAAAAACCAGGATGACACAATTGAAATTGGTTAACTGCTGAGTTGTATCATTTTATTGTCACTTCAGACTGGTTCCAAATACACTACTGGAAATGAAACAGGGATTCACACACAAAAGAAAACACAGGACATCTGTTAACAAATGTGTAACTTGTTAGACTTTAGCTTCACGCAGGGACACCCAAACACACGTAGTGAGCCAATGTGGCTGCGATAAAGTGTTTTTCCCATATGCTAGCACTGATTAGCAGCGTGCAGTTCGATACTTGAACATGCACGGTGCTTCCATCTGCCAGCTAGTCTGAAGGACAACCAGGACTATGTGAGCCTGGTGGTAATGTTGCTGGTGCTGGCTGCCAGTGTGTGGATGTGTATCGGTGCCAACCCAGCCTATTTGGAACAAGCTGAGTCCTGAAGATTTGCTGGCACCGTGGCGTCTGCTGATCTGCTGCTCACTGGCTTTCCAGGAGGCCGTCTATCAATCCTCATTTCCCGGAAATTATGCAGGACGGTCCTGAACTGTGACCTCACCCCAACAAATCTTATTGTAACAATGATAGATATGACTCTGCTGGCTGTGGATAACAATCTCTTTGTGGACTCCAAATCTATACAGTACGACGCACACATATGTTTTAGGTACTGTTTAACTTAATGAGATCTAAGATCCTGAACATGAACCATAAGCAGCAAGGAAAGAGAGAAATCCTACAACTGTAGTTAAAGATCCCCGTTAAGCCACTGTGGTGTTTGAGGCAATCTAACACTTCTAACAGTCCTCCTAACTCTCTTGTTGTACATTTTTGGCTTATTTATTGCTCTGAGTATATTGGCCAATTCTCAGTCTATATATTCCAGTGACAGATTAATCAAAAACTGCATCTGCAAACATTTCAATAACAGTCATCGCGATTATTCCCATGAATTGTTTCAGCCCTACTATAAATACCCAGAAAACCTAATTACATGCTATTGCTGAATTTTCACAAGGAGTGAAGGCCAATTATTTGATGTAAAAGTGTATGGAAATAATTGAACTGGTTGCCTTGCTAGAACAGGACTAACACGCATGGATTTAAAGGGTCATGTTCTTGAACTGAGGAAGGAAGCCTCCATACCGAGGGAGAACTCACACATCCACATGGATAAACATACAAACTCCAGGCAGAAAGATTTGAGGAAGGGATTCAAACCCCCGGCTCTCTTGGCGCAAGTTAACACAGTGTGGACAGCTTCTCGTTATGTCTGTGTTTAAATGAAGACCATGCACCAACCTTGTACTAGCAGCCTTGTTGTGTGAATGGCCTCTCCCTGCGAGCTAAAGGCTCGGCACGTGTAGGCCCCGCGATCTTCCCGGGTGATGGATAGCACCGTCAAATTCCCACCAGACACCTAGAAGCATTAAACAATGTTTAGCTTTCAAAAACACTATGGAGTAAGTCAAGTTTGTAAGTATGTCAGCAATAAGGCAGTTTGAGGTGCTTCACATCATAAAACAATCATTCAGTTGTCAATTATGAAACAAGTAATAAACTCTTAATCCACAATCACAAACATACAGCATACAGTCAAAAGTTTTGAACTGTGATTTTTTTTTCTTTTACAGAGGACTTCACCATTGTCAACTCTAAAGGAGCCACTGAACTGGTTAATAAAGCCTAAAGATAAAATAGATGCAGGCAATATATTGAATATATTTGGTGTATTCAGAGTAAAGTCAAACAAAAACATAAAAATTAGATGATATCAAGTGATTTTTTTTCTTCAAAGTGTGCGTGTGTTTTTCCATAACATCAGTAGCTTGCGACTTGTCGTTGAAAGGAGTTCCTGACCCACAGTGCATCCCAGGAGGATCGACTTCTCCGCTCCCTTGCAGAAGAAGTCCTGATCTCTGCTGAAACAAGCTTCTGTCCAACACCAGAGGTGAAATAAATCACCCAGTGTCTGGCTGAGTTGTAGCGCTTTCTGATCCGGTCTTTAAGCGTTATCCTGGATCCTCATTAATAACTATAATTTGCCAGGGCGTCGCTTAGTGTATCAGTAGAACCGGTGCACAGAGGCAATAGTTCTGGGTTCGATTCCCCACTTCAAGACCTATGGTGCAGGTCTTCCTCTCTTATTTCTCTTCTTCTTGATTGTGACCCATTATGGGCTCCAACTACAACTTTCTCAACCCCGTGTCTTCCTGAAGAAAAACCTACTGATTTATACGCCTTAGTAAAGTTCATGTGTATGACTCTTGATTTGACCAATCAGTTTTCTAAAATTTTGTCTAATGTAGCCAACATCTGGTTTCTTTATGGCCCAGATGTCTTTTATGACTTCCTGGCCATAGTAGTTCAGTAGTTCAGTAGTTCCATTATGTGAAGGCAACAACTTCCACTGATAAATATGTGGCATTGGAAAACATCAATCCCTGTTGTGCAATATCCATGTCATTTGGTCTATCCTGTTAAAAGCAACAATTTTAGATCCATCCCAAAAACAAGCCCACATCCCAGATGGATAGATGGAACGGAGTGGCACCGAACATCTACCTTGTACTTGGCACTGCTGATCAGAAGACTGCCTTCTCGCAGCCAGCTGACGGAGGGTTTTGGGTTGCCGAACGCCGTGCAGCTCAACGTGATGCTCCCCCGTTCCTTGGCCTCGACATACTGAGGTGGTGTGTCTGTGAATGTGGGAGGGGCTGAGGAGACACAGAACAGGAATGACATGAACTATATGAGGTACCAGTAGGGACCATTCTTGACTGACATAATGCAGGATCTATGTATATTTTGTCTAAAACTCAATGAAACATCCAAACCTTCAGAAACTCTTTTGAAGACCTCTGACAAGTGCGAGAGATGACAGAAGAGTACAACTCTTAGGTTTTCACAATTTGTCCACAAACTTCAGTACATTTGATGAGTAGCACATAAACAAAAGAAAAATAACCACGTTAACTTTACCTTCCACATGCTAAATAAATGTTCCATTGAGCTTGTCTTTTGCATTAATTCTAAATAAAAGCCACTAAAGTTTGTTCCTGTAATTTAAGGAGCCCATATCTGTAGATGGCAAAGAACAGATGCTTCCCTTCAAGCCTGAAAGAGCTTCAGAGCTTGAAGTAAGAATGGGATGAGCTGCCCACATCCCACTGCAGGGCTTACAACAAAGACTTTAAGCTCAAATGCTGACAGAGGCTCTCCCACGAAGGATCAAGTGAAGAGTCGAGACTCTTTCATATTTGAGACAATTCGTGGTTTGAATAGTTTTATTAAATATATTTGAAACGATTCATTTTGGTTCTAGGTGTTGCTCTGGTTTATGTGTACTTGTCTGCCAAGGCTTCTCCTGCAGTGATGTAATTTCGCAAAGATCTAAAGAAAAGTCCAGCCTTTCAGCCTTTCTGACGTTGACACCTTGTCATTTACCAATAGGACAGAACATAGTCTTCTATAACTTTTCAGAGGGTCAGTATATCTAAGTCCTGGTCAGAGAAAAAGAAGAAAAAGTCAATCATCCACCGTGCCAAATGAGCCAACACAACCAACAGGCCCCAAATATGGGATTGTACAGTTTAGAGTTTTTAAGAGTTCAAATGAGTTCAAGTGTGTGAAAACGTGGTCTGAAAACTGCCTACCGTTTCATATGAGAGTAAAGCTACTTTAGTGAGACGAGTTCAGTGAGTCGGCCTCCAACTGGACTACAGGCAGGTTCAGTTGTGGGCTGGGATCCCATCATCCCTGTTGTCTCACCAGACTCCTCGACAAGGTTTGAGTTAATCCAAGGTCACTCAAGTCCGCCTGGTCAATTCCAAGATAATTTTACGCTGAAGCAGATGAAAACGTCCCCCTGTGCTTATTGTCTCCTTCTTCCAGGAGTGCAGAGAAAATCAGTGTATCTTTGCTCCGTGGCCACAACTGGTCGAACGTAATCGTGTAACTTCCATGACGGATGCAGCTACTCTGTGAGAACATAACTCAAGGTGCATTCACAGACAACACAAAGTGGGACAGAAATATAGGGGAAAGAAATATGGATATATACAGTTTTTTTCCCCCCAGCAGACAGGTTCTTTACAACAATGAGGACTGGAGACTTGAGTTTACCATGGAAGTAGCTGGTGAACCATTTATGTTGATTTGGCTGCAACACATGTTCTGTTTTGTGGCAAGAAGCAGATGATTTTTATTAAAGGAGTCCTGGTATTTTACAGAGTCTATGATGTTATGCATCCTTGGGAACAGAAACTGGTTGAAGCATCACAGATCCTGCGATCTGTGATGCTTCAGGAAAGCTGGGATTATAAACGGGGTCGATTATTCATAACTAGCGAGCTATCGTCCGAGCCAAACACAGTTAAATATATTTAATCTTTCTGTTTTGACCCAGTTCAACTCTGCTCCATCTGCATTTACACAATGATATCATCCGTGATTCAAGCATAATTTAAACCAACGTTCAAATCTCAGACTAATCAACTTAGGTCTGAGGCTAATCTTCTTACAAGCATAATCCCATAGCTTCTCATATGCTAACATGATATTCCATGCGCTGCAATGAGCCAGGGCAGAGCGCTAATTCCAGGCCTCACGTTCTGTCGCAGCAAACTACATGTGACCCTGCAACGTCTAACAGAGGGACCAGGTCAAAACGTAATAATAAAGCATGTGTCATGTTGTAAACTGTAAATGCAAAATGAAGATGGGTGTGTATTAAAAGTCTGGATAACATAACAATGCATCACATATACATAAATATGAAGAAGTCTGAACACAACACATATGATGAGACGTACAAAAGTGCTAAATTCATTGTTCATTCATTAGCATGACTGTTCAGTTAGATGCATCTCTTTTTTTCTTTTCTATGAATTGAGTTTGGACTAAAATCACAGAAATATTTTTCTTCTGCGTCATAAACACAGTTCTCAGATTCTAACAATGTTTTTTTACGGTTATTATTTTTGGGGGACCGAGACTCTCCAGGGTCTATAGACGCCTGACACATAGAAAGGGAGACGTAGCAGAAATATGGCTAAACCACAGTGGAAATCACACCCACAACTTCAGGCTGCCACATGTTGTTGTTCTATTTGGAGGGAAGATCCAGTGAGGTGAACAGAAACCAAACTAGACATCATGCAAAAAAAATAAAAAGATCCCAGTTTTCTTTCACTTACTTTCTGTATAAAACGTGAAAATGTTTTAACTTCAGTTGTCATATAAAGTGAGACACCAATGATTTGAAGCATAGTCATATTTTTAAAGGCAAGATTCAATTTGGGAAAACTTGAACAACTCCATGTAACTAATTAATAACTAGCTGCCAGATCAGGTTTACAAAACTGAAACATTTCACATTGTGGCTTTCGCTGAAACCCAGTGGGGTGTTTAGTCATGCTGAGGGCTTAGGAAAAGAACCGGGATCAACATTATTAGGCGGCATCATGTGGAGTCCAACCAGGGGTAAGAAGGAAGAAGAAGAGGTGTCAACTTGAGAAAAATATAGATTTCTGTTTTTCATCTAAACAGAAATCTATATGCAGCCCTTACTCTTCAGTGACAACAAGGCCGACAGATTAAGTGCTGGTTTGTAATCACGGACAAGCTATGATGTTTGACAATGATGGGGAAATATGGATTTCAGACGAACAACTGTGAAGAGAAGTGCAGAACCCTTAGCATTTAAGGACTTATCGGCAGAACTCATAAGAATAATTTTTCATGTTTCTGTGATGTGGAAAGAGGAGGAAAGGTTAAAAAAAACAGTGATGCTGTTTCCCAGGTGATGCAGATGGTTTTCCTGGTGCTAGCAGAGCTTTGAGGAGAGTCACCACTGAGGGACGATGTGTACTCTGAAGTCCTGACTGGCTTACAGTGGTTGTGTTGCATTGACAGCATATAAACACTAAAATAGTCTCAGGAATTAGATTGTCCTACATTTGAAAATTATATATCTGTCATAACATGTAATAAAAATTAATGACGTCCAAATGCATCCACTAATACTTCTTGGTTAAGAGCCAGACTAATAATAGATGTGTTTGCATGTATCACACAAAATAACATTTCTTGAATTTTGTGGTTGTGATTTGGTTCTGTAGCACAACTTGTGTGAAGAATGGAGCGTCACAACTCAATACCTGATTCAAACTCATTGGATTTCATAATGGTTTCGAACTGTAAACAGAAAATAAAGAAGCTGGAAACAAACTAATTCATAATATTTTTCTCTTCTAGGAACTTTATGAAAAAACTGTAAAGCTGACCCATTGTTCAGCATGTGTATAGCTATGTGCATACAGTGCGCATGGAGCGCTACTTGGTTTTCTGTTTCACATGAGATCTGGAGCAACCAGTAAGGTGTTGGGTTCTTAAACAACAAAGTTTCCCACATCTTTAGACTGAACAGCTCGAACAAAACATGATGCCCGATGCTTCCTACCGTTCACAGTTAGATGCACCCAGCTGCCGTTGTGGAAGGTGTCATACTGCTGCTCCAGCATGAGCACTTTGCACTCGTACCAGCCTTGGTCGTCTGAACGCACGCTCTCTATCTGCAGGGACGACTTGCCGTGCAGACTGGCCCGACCTGGACGAAACAGAAGGAGATCAGGCGTCAACGGAGAGGGAAACGGTGAAATACAAACAGTTGGGGGGTAAATTATAGAAGATAGTCAAAGAAGTTAAGGGAAATGAATGGATGGATTAACAAAAGAGGTCTATTTATAGAGATGAGAGGCAAAAAGTACCAGACAAAAATCAAATAAACATTTGTCAGAGGGTTGGATAAAGTCTCAGTGTCTTATTGAGACATCACAACACATAAAGCCGGTTTCTAAGGACACTGTGGAGCGTAAACATCAGACATCAACGCTGCAGTTGGATACACAGAGCAATCTATCATTTAAGTATCCCTGAGATGCCCTGTTTTCCATGAGTGTGGTGCTCTATTTTAAAAGACGCACTCAGGCAAGGACAGGTCGTTACTCCCTCAGAGGGATGGGGAGAAGCCAACATGACAACGTGCTTAAGATGGATGGTAACCCTTGGGGTTACTCACAATCCATCAGGACAGATATTAGCTTTGGAGTTGGTGAGTAGAGTCAGGAGCAGATGGATTCCACCATTACAGATCACAGATCAAAAGCTGAGACTGGGGTTACCAACTTGCCCCAGGCAATCGGGCAACTGGATCAAAACAGATGCAAGCGAAAGCAAAACAAAGGGCTTTCCGTGTTCCAGCATTAATCCCCTCTCTGCCCAGTTGGAGGGTGTTTCTCACTGCAATTTAAGAAACATGCATGAATGTCAAGACTTGATTATTGTGGTGTTTTAATGACCTAATTTTAAGGAATGCAGGAAGCGTAGAATATACAGTAGGTGTGGCACCCGGGCAGATTTCGCTTTTTGTTTTTTTCATTGTCATTTATGCTGCTAATTTAGATGCAACTGGAGTCAGACGTCTCTGTGAACGGTTTCCAGCTAAACGGAGGAAGAATGTCGATGTCACACAGCGGCGCAATGTTTACAGAAGCGATGCTGGACGCTACATGGATGGATTTTAAAGTTACCCAGCAGCAATGTTACGTCACAACATCATTACTTGTTAATAAATAAATACAGAGTCTTGCTTCTTCTGGTGCAAAATCAAGACTCTCAGCTTAAAAGTTGGATGAAATGCGACGTGCCAGTTTTGTCGGTTGCGTGTCTGATTTGGTATCACACGTGAAAGTGGCAGAAACGGGACATCCGAAACAAACTGTTCAAACTGCTATGAAAAAGTCAGACACAGGTCGCATATGTGTCCTCTGTCTGACTTGGGCAAAAGACAGAGAAAAAAGAAACCAATTCTGCACCAAAGAGAAACCCATTAACACAACTATGAGCTTCTATTTGACTAGTTTCCATTCATTGCTGTTTTCTTTGTGACTGAAACAAGACAGAATTGGGATGCCTTGCTGCTTATTTATGCTAGGCTATTTATTTCATACTAACTATGTCTACACTAAAACTGGCTTCACTTGGCACTTTCAGCTCTTATTGGCTGAGAGTTAATGGTCTCTTCTCTGGATCCCCTATTAGACTAGATATATTAAAACATTAAAGCAAACGAGAAGCCACGCTCGAGTGAGTCCACATGAACGCAGTACTAATGTCGTCTAAGATTCCTTTTGAGAGTGGAGTTCCCCTGGCTGCAGATGGTTGTTAAAAACACCAAAGAGAAAATTCACAGCATGACTGAAAATACCATTAAACTCTTGATTTTAACTCTATTTATACAAAGTAATACAAGTTAAAGAGACAGAAGAACAACCTAAAGTGCTGGAAAAAAGTATTTGACTTCTTTTTCTGTTAGTTTTTTTTTTCCATGCTTAATGTTTCTGATAATCCAATTACCAAAAGAAACCCCAGGTAAATAGAAAATTCACTTTCATTTTCTAAGGAGAAAACAATTATTGATTAACGCAGAATGGGCCAAAATTACTCCGCAGCAAAAGAATAAAACTCTCTGCTCGATGTTAGCCGACGGTTTTCAGCTTTATCTTCATATTTTGTTTAGCAAACAATTTTTCTCTTTGAGTTTAGTTTCGTTTGATGTTAAAATGAGTTTAGTGATCTGAAACATTTACGTGTGACGAGCACCAAGAAGAAGAAATCTGTAAGGGGACAAATCCCTAAACATCGCTGGACATTTCCAGACGTTTTCTTCACCCGTTTACGGCAGACAGGTCGAGCTCACCAAAGACGGAGCGGCATCCTATTATGCGTTACATTTTTGAACAATACTTCCAAAATGATTCAAATCCGTGAGAAAAGTTGGTTGATTTCCATTCTGAAATATCCAGATTCTGTCAGGTTGCTAAAACTAAAAGGCATGAATATGTCTATGGCTCGCTCATGGACTTGAACTAGTGTATAACATTAGCATAATTGTGGCTTGCTTACTGATAATGCCATCGCTGCAGACAAATTCCAATTAACCGTGTGGCCTGAGAGTTTAAACTATTGCTACCAGGGGACTCTGTAAAACCCTGAACAAGGATCCTTGATCCCTGAAAGCTCAGGGGGGCTGATAACGAGATCTTGGGAGACACCACGGCTCTGTAAGCCGCCTGGCTTGCTTTAAATTCTGCAGGACGAAAAATAAATAAATAAATAAATCACATGTGGTAATAGCTAAACCTTAGTTTCCCCTGAAGGCCACTATGAAATATTGCAAAGAAGGCCTGAGCTGTTTTAACAAGGCGATGGACTGCAATAAAACGCTGCAGCCATAAACTGATGATCATTGCTGAGAAAACTAGAAAACTGACAGACCATGAAAACGTTTAGAGTAGCACACCCGAAGCCAAAGGGGGAAAAAATTGACAGCAATAACTGCCGCTATGTTTAACTGTGTTCATGATATTTGATTTCAAGTTATTGGAGCCAAGTTGCAGCATCTATATTTGATATAATCTAGTTGTCTGCTTTCCTGCAGTTAGCCAATTACTTAAATAAATACATTTTCTATTGTCTTCGTTTGATGTAAATACAATTCAGATGTTCTTTTTCTGGGGGAACCAGCAGCTAGCTTACTGCGACGCAAGACCAAAGTGGAAATCAGAGACCATCTATCTTAAGACAATTGTTAAAACTGTCATAGGTTTATGAAGGTGCTCTTTTATTATAATGCATAATATTGCACTATTCAAGGTCATTTGTTTTATTTCAGGTATTTGCTCTGACTGTTTATCCTCAGAGCATTTTGGACACAAAAGATCTTTGGCATCATGTCAACATAAATAACTGCTTCAGGCAAATCTCTGGCAAATTTCACAAAAAGAGCTTCAGAGAAGAATCAATCTACTTTCACTCTTGGCTAAGGAGTGGAAGTACAATAAAATAATACTTGCATTTATCTATAGCTGCATGATTTCTGCACAGACCTGTGAAAACCGCTGCTCACGTTCTCACTACGAACATGGAGGTAGAGCACATCCCTCCAGTTCTTACACCGGCTCCCTGCAGCTCAGAGAACAGGCTTTACAATACTTCTGTTCATAAATCACTGAACGACTGAGCACCAAAACACATTAGAGCCCCGTTGCTGCTGTGTCAGACTATTCAGGTCTTGTGGTTCTGGTCTACTCTGCATCCCCAGAACCAGAAACAATCATAAAGAAGCAGCATTCACGAGTCTGGAAACAAACAGTTGAAACTCTGAGCTCCTTTAAATCACCGGTTTATAGTTGCCTTTTACTCGTAAAAATTGAAACATTGATTCATTCTAGTCTGTTTTGCAACTGTTTATTAATTTAATGCAATTTAATATTCTTTTGTCTGCACATGGTGTTATGTCTATACCATGTAAAGCACTTTTAATGCTGACGTCCTCAAGTTGTCTTCCGGGTCTCTAAGTCTTTCCAATATGTGAGATCAGTTCAGATTTCAACTCCGACCCAGACCTTCGATACCAATTACGCTCTTTGTTTTTTTTACGACTTCAATCCACACTTAATCGTTGCTCGTTTCTGCTGACAATGGACCGGCGCTGTGGTGGCACCGCAAACTCCTTTATCCACATGATCCAACATTGACAGACACGTGACTTTCCAACGCAGTTTGATATTATTTCACCTCAGTTTGCTTTTGTTTTGTTTTTTTGTCGAGGAGTGCGTTAGGGAGAACCGTACTCCCTCGGCTTCAGGAATTTCATCTGATGCGATCGCCTTTGGTTTTGTGTCAGACAGTTGTGGTTCCGATGTGGCTTTGTCTGACTGCGCTGTGAATCGACTCCTCATTTGATCAAAACCAGCAGCGCTGCATGCTCAGCAGTTTTACTCAGCTCATACAGTGCTGTATGTGGAGCAGACAATTAGATTTTAAACACACAGCAGGTAGAAAGATCCAAAATAGTATTCTTATTCTTAAAATAGAATAAGGCAGATGGGAAAAGAAACGTATCATATTGGGGTGTAGATTGTGGGTCAGGTCACATGCTTATTGGTTGTTTTTCTGGGTAATTCTAGTATTTTATAAATAATAGTGCAAAAATAAAACTTGAATGTATTTACAAAGTGCAGTTTGGTGCAGACAGGGAACAGATTTGGATGGAAACCCCCCGCAGGAAACTGACTCTAAAGGAAAAGCATTGATTGGAAAATTCCCTACTTGTGCTGCTAATGTAAGGCCTAAAATATTCAACAGCGCTTTTCATGACACCAAAAAGCAGCAGCAAATCGAAGCCAAAGACGTGACGATGACGTGCAGACCGCAACAAAGCACCGCTTCATCCTATAAAAGTGGCAGCGGGTTACTGCATAATGCCTCCATGTCATTTGACTGCAGCAGTAAAATTAAAGGCACCAGTAAAAACAGAAAAGATCCATTTAGGCTGCAAGCACTGATACAGCCGATTGTGGCGAGAAGTCAACGAGGGGTTTTGGTGGCATTTAAAACGAACGCTCTGAAATCTCACTGGCCTTGTTTTGTCTCCACACTCCATTAACTACACGGAGTCACAATTATGTCATTATCGCACACAAAATCCAGTGTGGGCCAACTTAAAAGCCTTTTCTTTCAATAATGAACTCAGCAGCGTGTAATCCCACAACAGTAATTATTCAGCTAAAGCAGCATCCAGCTCTTTCCACCAGCGAGGAACGTTTACCAGAGCAAATAAGAGAAGACGGATACGAGCTGTTTGAGACTGAAGTCACAGAGTCTCTTTCACACGTGCAACGTAGAGGGAGGGAGCAGAGGGAGGAAAGTCATTAACAGACAATAGCAATAATCTCAAACTATCTTGGGAAGGAAATCAAATGTGTTAAACCGACAGCAGGGTTAAGTGTTCTCAAAATACCTGACCTGTGTTGAGAATAATAACTCAAGTTGGAGGCTCTTACCCTGTGCTTCTCTACAGATCTGGACAAACTTCACTAGGACAGAGAAAGGACTGTAAACAAAAATAAAATAAAATGATTGCCAGTTCCTGCACTGTGGGGTGTTTCTTATAGGTTGTGATTCTGTATTTCGAACAAATAAGTTCACTCACTGAAGGCATCTCGATGCTGGACTTCATAGTGTGTGTGACGATATTCAAGACGATGCAAATCATCTTTATTTCTGGTTCGCTTGTAGGTGAGACAGGAAGTGTTTGACATCTTTATCTGATAGAGACAGTGGTGAATCAATCGGTCTGTAGATGGGAATCGGCCGTGTTAAAAGCAAAAATGTGCCTCATTACAGATAAGGTTCCAGGGTTTGCGTCTCAGAATGTCGACACTGCGGATAATGTGATCCAGACATTATCGGGTTCACATCGAGGCTCCGCGTTGAGGTAAAACTGGACAAGACTGGTAGATTAGGGAAACGCAAACAGTTTTTGGGGTGTTTTTTATTTTTATTCTTTATGCAGATGGTAAAAGTGACAAAAAGACATTTCTAATGCAGTTGAACTCTTTTTAGAAAAGATACAGCGATTTTCTGACCAATCACTGATCTTTAACAAGGCCGAGCTGCCAAATCCGATTTTGGCTGTTATATATATATATATATATATATATTTGCCTAAAAACCCTTAACCAACCAAAAATGTTCAATGATCTCAGGCACCGACGAGGCGTTATATTGTGCCCTACCAAATTCTTGTAACTGTGTGCCACCGTTCACTCAAAATGGCCCATCTGGAAGGGGCTCTTGCAGAGCAGGTTCATCTGTTCCGCCGTTTCTCTGAATCCTCTGTGAAGGCTGTCTTTGGGGAAGATATCGTACCAACATACATGTCAAGTCTGAAAGGCTCACTGGTTGCTCTGTTCTCTCAAAGTAAAGCGCTAAACGCTCCTAAAGGCTGAGTTATAGTCGCCTTCAGCAGTTCCACCGCTCGTTTGAAACTGATTTTTGCACATGTACTTATGTGAACAAAGAATAATGTGAACACACAAAAATACAGAACAGTAAAAGCAGAATTACAACATAAAATACTGTGCAGTTACTAAAACCAGCGTACTCCAAAGGAATGTGCAACTAAGTGGAATGATTTACGAAATGTTCGGAATGTAAATTTGTATTTGTGTAAATGCAAAACTTTATTTTTTAATATTATAAAATTTATTTAATTGTATTTTATTTTGTTGCCTTTTTTCCCCGGTGCCTCGACCTCTAACGTTTGCATGTTTCTGGGGTAAACCCTGCATTTCAAGCACATATTCAGGTGTCGAACTCATTTCTGAATGTTCCGAAAGGGAAGAACGTATTGATAAAACCCACTAAGCTGTTAAAATATAAATACATAGCTGTTTGTGTCAGTATTCAATAACCATTTCTTAAAATTAAATATTGAACATTTTTTTCCATCTAGGATTTTGTGTTGTTTGTTTTTTGTTGGGGGTTTTTTGAAGTCAAAATCACAGACTTTGTGGTGCTAATTTGGAAATAATTGTTATGAATTTTCAGGATATTTTCGCTAATGTATGATGCTAAATGTAACTTTCATTACTCGCCATGTCGGTCACGGATTATAGCTTGACATCAAGTCAGGCTGAGGCAGCAGTCACTTAAACCCAATGTTTTCTGCCAATTTGAAGAAAAAGTTTCACTAAAAAACAGGAAAAAAATGTGGAGATTTGTTGATTTTGATTTGTGAAAAACTGGAGGGACTAATTGATGTAATTTGGAGCCTAGAGGGCCACATAAAAAGCTATGGTGGGACAGATTTGACACATGTGACATATGTTGTTATATCCATTATATTATTTAATGGAAAAGCAGCAGAGCAGTTAGTAGAAGTCAATCAGAAATGAACACTTACAGACCTTCACTGGCTACCAATTTAAAATGATCAACAAACAGATCCTGCAGGAAAGTTGTTTTTAATTATTATTATTATTCTTTTCTATTAAGTATGGACCTTCTGCAGCAGGTGAAGAGGCAGCAGCTCACAACTGAACACAGTGCATCTTCATTAAACCCCAGAGAGATCGCCATTGAAATGCAAAACATGGCGTCTACCAGCTACATTGCTCTGTAATAATGCTTGGTATCTAGATAGCTGAAGTCCTGCTGGTTGCTGAATCCGTCTCACACTCCTAAAATGACAACTTATGTGCTACGGTTTGACATGAATAGAAGCATGATAAAAAAAATCCCTGAGTCGAAGACATACAATCAGACCCCGACTGCACATAAATAATGTGGGATGGAAAGAGCTGCTGCCTTTTAAGGAAATGTCATCTCATTTATGCTCTCATAATTCACACAGGGGAGAGCGTAGCTGATCAGGCAGCTCAGACAAAATGCTTACAGCAAAGCAGGGCAGAAAAAGAAGACCGATATAGATACCTAAATCTATGTGTAGTTTCTACAAATCGATATAGGCTCATTATTGGCGTGCAACGATTGCACTTTTCTGAGCGATCACCAGGTTTTAAAAAGCCTTGTCTGCCAATTCAGAATTTAATTAACTTTTTATTTTTGTCAACATGTATTGTTAGGCCTTGTACGTGAGCTTGGTAATTATGTTGGTTTCTTGTGTACATATTGGCCAAATGCTGAGCTCCCAAAATTAAAGAAATCACGGCCGACTTATCAGTGCGCCACAAGATGACTGGAGGCTTAATGTCCTTTCTTGAAGAAGCCTGTGAGCACTTTCATACATATGTAGCTATAAATGAGTAAAAAATGAGTTGTATTTAAAGAAAAGATGAATTCCTTTCATCCAGAGAGAAAATGTAAACACCAAAAATGTCTCTACTCCTATCACTTTGACTTAAGCTGCACCGTTTTCCTTGTCTGTGCTAAAAAGCCATCGGCGTGACCATACTTTGGACATTTACCGGCATATTCTGGGTCCACATGAGGAGGGTAGAAGCGAAAGTTGATGAAGAAAGGGATTGGCATTCCATACTTGAACCACTCCACCACATAGGGCTTTCCGTTCAGCGGATGAGGCACGTCGCATCCCAAGATGACGCTCTCTCCTGCACGTGCCGTCACAAACTGGGGCTCCTCTCGCACTCCGTGGGCACCTGGGACACAAAGCGTACAAGTCAGGCTAAACTTACCAAGATATGCATCGATCTACTTGTAGTCTTACCCACCATTCAAGGGGTAGATGCTTTTTTTATTTTCAGACAGTGTGGCACAAATAAAACACATTTCCCAATTCGTTTCCTCCGCTATATCAGATGGTTCTATAAAAGACTAAAAGTCCTTTTACCTCACCAAACATATTAATGCCAAGCACAATCAGAATACAAGTAAACACAACTATTCTTGACTACCAACCAAGTAGAGTATTCTGTGATTGAGATTTCCTCTGTGATTCGGTGAGAAATGTAGTGGTTAGTTTGGGTTAAAAAAGAAAAGAAAGATGTTCCTCCCATGAAGAGAGTGATACGGTGAGAAAGCCCACTTCGCAAGTTCAGCAATCAGAGCAGCATGTAAGCAAGTGAGAAATTCATTGCAGAGGGAAGGATGAAGACAGATCAGTAAGAGTAATTTAAACCACTTACAGAAGCCTCAACAGAAGCTTTTTCATCCTATTTGTCTCACAGAGCGCGGAGAGGCGTCAGCGCAGAAGTGGAGTGGCGTGAAATGTCTGGATATTCAGAAATACCGCGATCTTTGACCCTTTCTGAACAGAATTCACTCTGAGCTGGGGAATAAAGAGCTGAACGCCCTCTCTGAATCTGAATCCTTCTATTGTTCCCATGCCAGTTCTAACATGGCTCAGCTTACAGAGGAGAAGAATGAATGGTATCATCTTCCAAGTCAATGCATCTAATCAAATGTCTGAAAGAATGTCCTTCAGAGCTGAAGAAGTAAGACGGCAAACAGAACAAGAACTTTGTCCTTTATGTCTCTATGAACTGAGACAGAAAGCGTCTCTATGTTTAACATTGCGCCGCCTCGCAAAGCCTATGCTTCAATCATTATGTCATTGACTAAAGTGATTCTTTTTTTTATCCTGAACATTTTCCAAAAACGACTTCACTTGATTTCATCCGTTTCCGTCTGTAGCTCTGTGTGGAAAACACGGTGCTAATGAAAGAAACAACTATGCTCCTGACAAGAGGGATGGGTTGATCAATGAGAGCAATAAATTCAGTTATCTGTTCTGTAATCCCTTTCGTCTGGCTGCTATCCCCCAGAAACGAACCTCCACTCCTCACTGTTTCCACTCACCCTTGGATTCTGCTGGGTGAACTTGTTCTCTTCAGCCAAGTGTGTAAAGTTTAAAGGCTTCACAAAACTGGGGGTACTGAATGTATCTCTTCAAAACGGAAAAGATATCTACTTGAAAACTGAACGATTTGGTGCATTTTTCCCCCAGAGTTTAGGCATTTCTGCAAGCTTGCAGCTCCCACATAAGAGCGATCTGTTGATGATAGTTGATGAACTCCTCAATTTCATTAATAACACACTGGAAGTCTGGTGAACATCAACTTGTGTTTACAGTGTTTCTTGGTGCACAGTGGCGCAGTTGGTGGTCATTTAGCACTGAGCCTTCAAAACGATACGAGACCAAAACTAAGTATCTGAATCACTAGAAGCAGGAAGGACGGCTCTAACATATGGTGCACAGCATTATGGGTAACACAGCTCTTACCAGGGAATCTGAGGTCTGCCATTTGCTGGGCAGTTAGCGTGCCGTGTGCTGAGAATGGGGAAAACCCAACAGGAATTCAGAGGAATCCTAAGCTACTAAGTAGGATTAAGTATAATTACTTATTGGTTGAGAATGTCTTCTTGCTTGTGAACAAGTTCAGCTGTTTGTTACTTTGAATTCTTCTGACATTCACAAGTGTTTGTTCGGGCAGGAGTCACCTTATTTGTGGATTTTCCTGCCGGGTTTTCTGCTCTTTGAAGAAAATCCATCTATTCGCAGATTAGGAAGAAAATATTCAGAAAAAAATGCAGTTGTGGAAAATACAGTACTTAGGGGCCCACTGTGATGCAGAAACATAGAAATCCTAGTGGAATATTGTTTTAAAGAGATGTTTTGGTGTGAAACAAGAAACTGAAGGATTTCTGGATGGTTTAAATGAACTTGACAGGTTTGTCAACACACAAAATGAGAAGATGTCAGAGCAAGTCAGTAAACAACATTTCTCAAAATGGTTATTTTGAGTGCTTTCATAGAAAATAAGGTCAAGAGGCAATGCTGTGCCAATTACCATAGCAACTATTACCAAAGCCTCTCCCCAAGTAACTCGTGCTCAGAACCAATCTTTGGTTCAGTGCATCACCAAAGTGGAGTTTGATGTGACAAAAACAACTTAAAATTAAGTTGTTGTTTTTTTTTGCCTCCATCTGAACCAGAAAACATTTATGAATATAAACCAGCTGCTGCATCATCTTAAAGAACGTCGGATAAGTAGAACAGAAAAACAATTTCTTTAAGAACAAAAAAGTCCTTCGGCTTAGTTGCAGTCTCCTCAAACTGTCTCTGTGTTGCAATTAACATTTGTTCATGATGGAGCAGCACCGAACAATTAAACTACTTTGATAATTAAATATCTATTGAAGCCGTGATCATAGACTCTCCGGTGCTCTGAGCTTTGAAATGCATCCTGCAGCAGCATTACACAGGCATGAAAAGACACAGCGCGGGCTTAAAACTGCTTTCATCATGCTTCGATCAAAGTGTTATATTTAATTCTTATTGTGAATGACCTCGCCGCCCGTAAAACACTGGAGAAGGTTAACGTCGACAAAAAGCAATATTTAGCTTTCTTAAAAAGATTATGAGAGAAATCCGATCAGAAAGAAAGATTAGGGTTTTGATATGATTCTGCTTCTGTAAAAGAAAGCTTGAAGAAGCAGATAGTGGATAACTGAGCGATTATTTTATTTTTTTCTTCCCCAGCTGTGATTTCTCACCCACCGTCACCTCACCCTCTCCCCCTTGCTCACACGCCTAACACCGACGTACGAGCACACACTCGCGCTTCTTCGCGCTGTGCTGCATGTTGATTGGCTGCTGGTGACATCATCAGACGCTGCACAAAAACAGGCCCCCTTGGAAGGTATGACTTCACTGTTTGGACCTGGTGAGACGACGAGGACGCCCGGGAGAGTAGAGGGCGACAAGATGAGAGGCAGGCGCCGTCCCACCCGCCCCTCCCCACTGCCACCGCAGCGTGGCAAACATTAAGGTTTAGCTCATTTACAATCAAAGACTCAAGGGAGGACACGATGAAACCACTGAGGTGCACTGACTCACAACACAGCGCCTGGGATGTGTGTGTGTGTGTGTGTGTGTGTGTGTGTGTGTGTGTGTGTGTGTGTGTGTGTGTGTGTGTGTGTGTGTGTTTGCTGGTGACTGATGCCAGGAGGACTGCTCACTTATGCAAGGTAGACCAGGCTTCACAGAGGCTCGTAACGTGAACTGAGCTCAGTGATGGGAGACGCGATTATGTCGGAGGGGGAAATGTTAGTTGCGGAAACTCTGGAGGCTCCAGACCCCTTGGTTACGTTCATGGATGGTGCCTAACTGGTGATATGCAATAATTAAAAATACATTAGATGATAACAAGGAGATAACACATGCCCTGCAGCTGCCAGATGTTTCATTAATATTTATGCAAACCCATAACTCCCTACCGTCAAAATACAGGAACGTTTGCTTTTGCCTGACTCTGAGGACTGCAGAGAATTTAGGGAATATTTAGGCGGCCTAAATTAAAAGGCCAATCCACCGTGGCTGTTGAAAAGGCCTGGAAATATGGGATTTTATCAACTTTAAAAATGGAGAAGCCTTCTTTATTAGGAGCTAAATCCCAAATCATTCCAAGTTCTATAATTAAGAATCACATGACATTGTTTCTCCTTTAGCATCTGGATCTCGACTGATCAGTTTTAAATAAAGCAGGAACAAATATATTGGCTTTGGAGCAAGATTGGACACATTTCTGCTTCTTCAGCCCTGATGGGAGAGCAGCCGGTCAAACACTCAAAAAGTCTTATCTTTTCACAGATAAGTAAATACATGGTACATAAAAATAGCTTCATAGACGACACATTGAAGTGGCCATGAGCCAAAGGAACCTCTGAATTTGTCGTAACTCTGCAGAGCTCCTGTGCCATCTTTCACTCAAACTGCACCAAAGTGCGCGTCACAAGTAAAAGCCACACTGCTCGTTCGCTGTTCACGCAAACTTTACAAAGCGTGACTGTAACTCGGCCTTGAGAGCCGCCGGCTAAATCAAAACTTGTACTTCTCTTTATATTTCTTAAGGACACAGTGCCATCCGGAGCTGAATGGGTATAAACTATTCTTTTCAAACAACTTTTTCTCTTTTTCTTTTTGTTGTCAGGACGATAGCCTCTTTCTCTTTATTTTAAAATGTGTGATTTAGAGTAAAACCCTAGAAAAACGACAAGATTTTCTGAAAAAATAAAAATAATTTAGAGGGGCTAACGCTAATATCAGTCTGTTTCGTTATTGATAACGACTCGTAACCCGCAGATAAAACACAGTAAAGGTTGCGTTCATGTCTTATCAACTTAGAACTTTGCTTTGATTGATTTTATGATTTTAATTAAATCAATTACATGCTTTCGATCACCAGTCCATTATAAATCTATCCAGGCTTTACTCGAACACTTGTTAACTCTAATAAACATCCCATTCTCTGCAGATTTTATGTTAAATATTACCTTAAAATGTTTTCTTCTCATATTAAGTGAAACCAGATGTGATATCTACGAGGAGAGACACATTTTTATCGTATGTACTTTTCTTGAAACTTAAACTTCCTCGGCTCCAGCTGCTAGTATTGGTCCGGCTCCCGGTTTGTCCCTGGAAGCGTTTAACAGTGACGGTTCGGCCCGCTCTGCAGACTGCAAATAAGGCTGAAATATAAATGACAGCAATTATTCATGACTACAGTAAGCTCAGCACATTATCATACCATTTATTATTCTTTCGCCTGCTCTGAGTCTCCCTGTGTCTGACTTAAAAGTTAAACCTGTGTTATGGCACTAACAAAATGAGACCTTTGTAAAATTAATGGAGCCATTAATAATGTTGAGATCCGACCAGCAAAGATAGTGGGAGAACGAGTCGGGTTCTCATTTGAGATACGACAGTTTCAAATATCTGCACATTTATACGCTACATTTGATAACAATCGAAGCCGATTAAAGTTTGTTTTGAGGAAAGTCATCCAACAAATTAATAGAAAAAAAGAGAAAACTACAAAAGAATGACCAGCCCTCATTTTTGACCCTGAATACTTCACCGACTCCTGCTACAAACAGAAGACGGTGAAGAAAAACGTTTAAAAAAAAAAAAAACAACAACAACACGAGACTCGGCTGTTGCTTCTGTGGGCGAATTTTGAGCTCCAGAACCAAAACACCAGAGCAGGCCATGAAGAGCTTTTATAGCTTTATCAACGTCAGATAGAATAACAATTCATGCAAATCAAACTGCTCTTCAAATCAACTCAGAAAGACAAAATATGCAGCGACTTGAAAGTCCAACGTTTTGTCTCAGGGTTGCAGATTGTCATTTCTCAATCTGTAACCCTCAGATCCTCCAGCGTGGATTGAACCCCTAATGCTGCAACAGGGTGGGAGACTTGACCTAATTCCGAGTCTCTTGCTGTCATGCAAGAGTTGCTCATTACTTGGAATTCAAAGGGTATCTTTCCAGGGTGCGGTAGCATCTGATCCTCCTTCTGTACGAGGAGAGGAGCAGAGAGACATCGTGCTGCAGCAGGCGGAATATATTATTCTCAGACAAAGTGAAAAATGATTCAATTGTAGAAAAAACAAAGATTTACTAGCTCAAATCTGCGTGAAAAGAAAGATTAGCAAGTTACTCCATAATGCAGCCATTAACAAAATCTTAATTCATCACCTACTTCTGCTGGAGATGAAGCTAACCATCTGTGACCTGACATTCCTAAATCAACACTCAGATGTTAGCATCACTGCTAAAATGCTGTTCAGAGGCCATTTATTCAACTTTAGGAGTTGGTGGGTTCTTAAAAATTGAGGTTCTGAAATTTTCCACATCACTCCATGCATTTGGACCTCAGCCAGGTGATCCAGCTGCTGAGGGGTCAAGATTAAAGCAGCTGCAGGTACCGCAGTGGAGAGGAGGCGCTCTAAGGTTATGGTGAAGCACAATGAATTTCACATAATGACAGCAATTATGTGAAAGTAATTGATGAGAAAGGTTTGCATTACCAAACGACTCACTGAATGCCTGTTACATGGTAAAAACATGGTATTTTCAAGACTACAGCTAGAGTTCAGGTCTATAGCCCAAGCCTTACCTGAACCCACCTGCAGCGTTCTGCATACACACACAACCCGACCCTACTCTGCTCTAATCAGTCACACATCCCATATGATTTGCACTTGACTCGCGCTACGGTAATAAGAGGCAACGAAATGGAGCTGGAAGACGTTAAACAAAAGAAACAGGAGATAGTTTACTGCTAACTTAAACTATGAGACAGCACAAGTCCTCTGTGTGTGTATTATGATAAGACCTGAATTCTTGATCTGCCCCTGAAGACTTCGTACTGGACTGACTGCATGACACTGAGGGAGAATAAGAATTTCCTTGGCCAGGTCTTGATGAAGAATGTTTTAGTTATTATAGATGTAGCCATGCTGTTCCTGCCTGCAGTGAAGGGCCTTTTTGGATTTTATGCTAATGATGGTAACAGCGATGAAAAAATATGTGGATTTAGAGAATCTGAGTAAATAATAACCGCTGCTGCACCATTTGAGACACAATATTACAAAGACGTCTCTGGAACATGTCACCGTAAAGAAATAGCTAAACTTCAAGATTGCGCAACATGTGGTTCTCAAGGGACGAATTCAGAACTAAAGCGTTGGGATGTGAAGCCTCATGCTATTAGAAACCAGGCAGCTGATTGAAGACCAAACTGCAGCATCAAATTTCCTCTTATGGGGGGACACCGTGAGGAATTGTCGGAGTCGTCCGACACACACACCCCTCACTTTTACATCCACTCACTCCACCTACCGACAATCGTTTAGCGAAAGAAGAAGAGTCAAAGTAACGCAAACAAAAAGCCCTCTGTCCGCTCTGTGCTTCAGGATGGCAATCAGACTTTATAAATAACCCGGGGCAGTTTCTCAGGAGCCCACTGCGCCGTTTGGATGAGTGACGCCTTTATCGAACCATCAGAGCCAATAGCGTCTGGCTCTGATGGGTCACGTAGCCGACATCATTCAATCACAGCAAGGGAAATGCATTTGCTCTGAAGCGAGAAAATATGGCGTCATAATTTTCTACACGGCATCCAGGAGACCCGAAAGAGGCAAAAAGCAGCAAGGAGGCAGTTCAGTTTGACGCAGAAACAATGGATTACAGGAGAGGAAAGATTTCCTCTAACACAGACGATGACCGCGAAACAGCAAGAGTAGGACTACATTTCATTATGACTAAACAGGAGGGCTCTATCTTCTGCACTTGAAGCCCTTGTACCTTGCACTTATACCTGATATCTTAATTTTGCCTTGATGTGTCTTTTGAGGACAGCAAAGTGTTTTTGAGCCTCTTACCTCCTGCTGATTAGCTGGAATTTAGGTCAGATGGCGGATCAGCGGACACTCGAGTTCAGGAATCCCCACAAAGGAGCATGGATGATTCAGTGGCTGCAGAGGAGTTTTTATGTTCATTAAGCTGATGACTGAATGAGCCTCGTTTCCATCAAATGGGGCTTTGAGTCTTTAACGGCCTTCTCCCTGCACAGTGAATGAAGTTAATGTGTTGTCCTGTCGTGTGTGTGTGTGTGTGTGTGTGTGTGTGTGTGTGTGTGTGTGTGTGTGTGTTTACCCATCATATAAATCAAATGCATAGTTAGAAGCTTGATGTGACCGACTTATCAGCGCAGGTGGATGATATGATACAGTATTCTTTGCGATAACGATAAATGACGATAAAAACAGCCCATGCCTTTTTTTTTTTTTTTTTATCAGCAATCAAAGAGCGACAGCAGAGCACCATATTTCAGATCCATGGTGTAAATATATCGGCACTTACATTTGCAGCATCTTAGAAGATGTTCTAGGTCGGAGTGCCGGATTCAGCAAACATTGCATTTTGCTTTTCATGAAGACGGATACTTTGTCAGAAATCAGATGTTTGCCTAATGTTTTACCCTCACTTGTCGGGCAGCGATGAAGAATGAAAACACTCACAGTCGCCCTCGGCACGTTTAAAGCAGGAAACGATGTCATCGCTTCTACATAAGCACACATCTCGGTCTAACTGAACATTCGCTCGGTGTGAAAAACAAGAGCCGCTGGAGCCTGACGGATAACAGAAAAATGTTTTTCAGTCGTAATGTGTGAGCAAAAAAGAAGAGAAACTTAGCGGATATGTTTTAGGAAAAGCAACGCTGTGATAATCTGACACAGTACATGATGTGTAATTGACCCAGAAGTTACAAACTATCAGACCAGGAGCATTGTACTGTATCTAATAATAACTATCTAATAGTCTTGATTTCAAATCGACCAAAATAATCAGGACAGTTTGTTTTTTTTCCCACAACTGAGCTGCTTCAAAGAGGTGCAGCGGCGTGCCAATCGATACTCCTCAATGACAATTCATCATTATTTAAAGAATGATATTTATTGTACAGGACATCTGAGTGACATTGGCAATGTTTTACAGTAACTGATTGGGCTGTTTCTGTTTTAATTTTTATTCTTTTCAACTACAAAGGCAAAAAGGAAAATAGATGCTGAGGTTTGACAGTGGCTGGAAGAACCTTATCACTGGACATGATTTGGATCCAAACAGGTCCCATTTATTTTCAGTAGAAATTATAAAGGTTCTTGCAGGTTTTGTGCCAAAGACTAAAGGATAACATTCAGTCTGCTGGAACAACTTTGAGGTTTTCAACAAAACGCCTCATTCCTTGATTTCATTCAGGATTTGCTTCATCCTCGTGTAAAAACTTAGAAATGAGGTCAACGGAAAGAAATGAATAAACATGCGTCTCCCCAGGTGAGACTACAGAGTAGGACTCCTACCAAATGCAGGAGATAAAAGCTGTTTTTCTCTGCAGAGTGATGTTGTCCATTGAACAGTGTAAGCAGCTTTCAGTAAAACCAGGATGTTACCCTAATTATGTCTTTATTTAAATATGACAACTCTGTCCTGCATCCAGAGGACACACACACACACACACACACACACGCACGCACGCACACACACACACACACACACACTTCCTATTCCCATCTCTCCGTAAACGTCTCATATTTCTGCTCTCCTCTGCAATCTTTACATTAATCACATGCTAAACCATGCATCCTGCACATATTTCTTAATAGCTTTTTAACAGTTTCCGTGAATTACTGAACCTCTTCACTGAGAGCTCATGTTCGTCTAAAACCTTTTGGCTGGATGACTTTGATATGACCTTCTGAACAGAGGATTAAGAACAGTTCACGTCAGCAGAATGCAAGGTAAGTTGTTACCCGACACCTTGAAGCCATCCATAGATGTTGATCAGTCAGCATGATCCTTAGGGGGCGATCAAGCTCCATGGATACCACCCTGAGAAATTGCACCAAATGTGCTGGGAGTAAAGATGCTTTTGCAGCTGTTTTACATCATCCAAGAACAGATGTCCAAAAGTTAAACCTCACCCGACTGCCATCTTCAAAAAATACTAATTGCAAATCGTCAGTGTAAATAAAAACACAGTATCCAGCCTTACATCAAAGCTTAATTTGATCAAAATGGCGATTAAAGTGTCATGCCCATCACATTGGCACTGTTGCTGTTTTTCTTATTTTTATCCTTCCTCTCATATTAACTGGGAATAAAATGCAGAAACAATTTACAAGCCACTGGAGCAATAAATGTCTTTGTTGTTGAGCTCTTATGTCTATTTTTTCAACAATTTAGAAGCAATGAGGGATTCTTAATATTTATATTTATTTCAATCAAGTCCCATCACTATTTGTGGTACTTTCTAGAAGTATTAATAACGCCTGACGACTTTCTCGTTACCACAAACCTCATTATAATCTATTGAAAATGTATGTGACCGACCAACACAAAGTAGGGCCTAAATGTGAAGTGGAAGGAGAAGAGTGCATGATGTGTCAAAACTTTCATACATGACTCAGTACCCCTTTTTCTGATCCCCTTAAGTAAAATCCAGAGTAACAACTCTGAACATACTAGTCCTCCAAAACTCAGAGGCTAGTAGCACAGAGCGTTAATCAGTAAAGCAACCTGGAGCAGCTGCAGAGAATCAAAGCTAAGGTGGAAGCATCTGCTTAGTTGGAGACTCCATAAATCTGGCCTTTATCGATGAGAGGCAAGAACAACCAAGCTAACCAAGCTAACCAAGCTAAAGCTACTACACTTTTTCAGTGGGAATTTAAACACGTGTGTCTTGAAACAGCCACCATGTCTTGTACATTGGGCAGAAGTTCCTAATTACTGGTCCGCAGAAGGAATTTTCTTCGATTTTTAAGCTTTGCCAACATGTTGCGATGCCAGCAGGAACCCCTTCACGACGGGTGTTAAGCTTAAAACTTGAGTTTAATTTAAAACAGCGCAGATGAGGCCATGATCCGATATATTAAGACTCAATCCCATGAATGATTAATGGGTATGGAGAGTCTGCATGTAGGAAGCTGACTGTGCTGCATCACTGGGCCAGGCTGTAAAATGAGACTGGAGAGAAAGCCAGCCAGGGGAGGGAAGGGAAGGGAGTAGGCGTATGGAGTACAGTAGTGAGAGAATGTATATAAAACCCCACAGGGAAACCAAGATGTATGTTAGCAGGAAGTCAATATCAAAACCAAACTGCTGCACTAGAAACCTCCTGAAAGAAAATGGAAGACCTTAGATTTCAGACATCCTCCATCTGAAAGTACCACTGAGAACTACCAGAATGGGCAGCACCAGAAACATGACAAAATCTGCGTCCTTTGAAAACTAGAGTCTGTAAGCAAATCAGGAAAACACTGACAAATTACAGCAGAGACTTTCCTTTGAGAATAATGGATAAATCTGACTGCAGAAGCAATCTGGAGGCCGGATTCATTAGCGTTATCCACAAACAGCATCTGCATTATTGCATTGTCATAGTAACAATGTGACAAGACAGATAAATATAATAGGCTTATGAAAGACACTGAGTGGCTGAGTGGCCTCAAGATGTGGGTATTATAGAGCAAAGTAGGAGGTTCGACCGTGACATAGGCAAAAGGTTTTGGTCCAAAGAGGGAGCCTGTAACCTCATTAAAGTCTCTGTGTTCTTAAAAAGTGGCTAATATAAGCTTTCCTAAAGCAGTGATTGGCAGAGCGTGGTCACCACAATAAACTCCAAGAAGCTTAGAGAGGAACAAAGAAAGATTTCTGATGTTTTACAATACTCTAGGAAATGTCAAATAAGTCTCACTCAGGGAAATGTGTTGGGTTTGTGGGTCCATTAGTGTCCATGCAAAGTCTGACTTCCATAAGTTTGGATTTTAAAAGAGTCATCTATTCTTAAAAGGTCCCAGGTTATTTCAGCAGGACACAGCTGGATTAGGAACATTTTTTTGGATCGGTGGATAGTGATGTAGCCTCAACCTGATAATGGAATAAAAATACGTGAGGCGCTTCGGCCCAGAGAGAGGTCTGGAAAACCTCCAATCATTCCACAGGACTAATTAAACAATGGATGTGCTTCCCTCATCTTTTACCTGCCAAGCATAATTGTTCCTACAGGCTGATATAGAAACCCTGAGTAATTACTGACATCAGAATGAGGTTTCTTTGACAAAGATGAATTTGGTCTTTGAATTATACTGTATGGTGGAGCTGATCTCTAATGTAACTCGGTGAGATATGAAGGGTTCTATTGCCACCATGTCAAGCTTCAAAAGTCTCAGTTCAAGACATCGTTTAAATTGAATTAAATTATTCCCAGCACGTCAAAAAATCTGAAGGGCCTAAACAGAAAAATGCTGGAGTCATGCTTGACTTAATTGTGGTATATGAAAGGTCTGTTGAGGGCGTATAAGAACAGCTTCTTCATGAAAACATTCCACCAAATCACCAACATTGTCTGAATGTTCAGTCACTGTGGAAAAAACTGTTTTTGCTACGATTTTATTTAATATATCTTTATATATATATAATATATATATATATTTATATCTTTAAAATGTGCATCCCAGTTATGAACGTTTGCCGGGTGTTTCCTGGATGTTAGCTGACCGTCCAGAGACAACGTCCACCTAACAGTTAATGGTGTCTCATTCGGACGTTCAAACATCGGCTGCAGACCTTCACTGGACGCTCGTGGCGTCCAGCGTTCATGAAACGTTCAGTGCTGGTTTGGAACAAGCAAGACGATGTACGTAGATTCAGACCGACATAAAAAACAAAAACAAAAACAAAAAAAACAGTATGTTAGAGTGAGACTGTACAATTTGAATTTTTAAGGGGAGAGGACAGTCTGACACATCACAAAATATCTCTTGCCAACAATTAGTTCACTGAACCAAAGTGGAGGTTAAGGGTTGCCGGTTGACTGTCAGTCCTTAGGCCAAATATCAGGCTGACTGGCATCTAAAGGTTGTATGAAGCGTTTCGTCTGCTCTGAGCAACAGTAATGCTACTTCAGGAGTAGCAGGAGACCTTCCCACTCATCTCACTCACTGCCTGTACCCACCATGTCACGAGGAGGTGCAAAATGCAACATCCAGAACAATACAATATTGTTTTTTCTGTGTAAGGAAAAAAGCATTAGCAATTAAATAGATTTCTCTTCTATGGTGAAATGACACTGTTATGCAAGAAAGATTAAGAGATAAATATGTGATAAATAAATTAGAGTTGGACAGGTAAAACAACAGACATGTATGGAGGAAATCTCCAGCGATCCCCTGTGAATACACCAGGGTGTTGTGTTTACAACATGGCAACAACTCCGCGGATGACATCATGTCAAGGATCAGCAGGTAACACTGCTTACACATCCAAGTGGACAACAGAGACTCACGACCAAATGTCCAGTGTTTGGGTATGTTCTGTACCAGGTCATTTCGTCTTCACTCCATTCACTTTGACGACCATCAAGCCACTGGGGTATAAACTGGTCGACCTGTAAACCCACAAAGTAAACTAGAGAAAACCAAACGTATAAAAAGCAATTACAGACAATCAACTTTTCTGGCTCAGCCTGCAGTACTGTAGGCTTTAAGTTTCTACTGAATTCAGTCTGATTCAGGGTCAGTAAGAGAGATGCAGATACATTGCTTTATTATTTCCTGTACACTGTCTGACAGATAGAATTAGGTAACCATGAGGAAAATTGTTAGCGAATCAGAGTCTTGGTGCCGTGAATCCTCATGCGACTCGTTGCAGCGACTTTGTCTCCCAAGTTCTGAGTCCACACCACACAATGCTCCGTCCTGCTGCAGCTACATAAAACAACATAGTACCCTTTAGCTGATAACTGTGATAACTGTGGTGGGATTCTACTGACTGTCCAGCAACAATAACAAAAAATAAAATTGAACAGATGACCCACTGCCATATTTATGTGCAGAGCCATTTAGTCTTTAACAGCAGCAATCAGATCAATGGAAAGGTCACAACGAGGCACTCCTAATGAAAAGCTGAAAATATCCCAACATTGTGTGTGTGTGTGTGTGTGTGTGTGTGTGTGTGTGTGTGTGCGTGTGTGCGTGTGTGTGAGAAAATGCTTACAGGTCTTCAACTGGGAGCCTGTCTTTTTCTTGGTCAGCAGCTTTGTTTTTGCCATCAGCCACCCACTTCACTTCGACTGCTCATTAAGTGATTAGACCGGATGAATCATCAAAAAAATTGGAACACAAAAAATGTTTGTGGGAACCAAATTAATTAGGTAGCAGGGCTACACACCAGTTCGATTTTCTACACCCAGCTTATCCCAGGATGCACAGGCTGGGAAGTTGGAGGACAGGACCAACACCTCACAAAGGGAAGTTCGAAGCCTAGAATAGCTTTAAAAAAAACGCTCAGAATGAAAACACGATCTCATCCTAAAACTAACAAGTCAAATTATTTACCATATTTGTAGAGCTGGTTGCAGCTTCTACACTGAGTTATCTCTATATCGAATAATCTATCAGCCAATTTGCTGCTGTAGCTGGTCTGAAAAGTGTTCAATTGTTTTAAGTTGTGAGAGATGATGTCTGTATTGACCCAAGGCCTGACTGATCCCTGTAGCAGCTGACCTTTAGCCACCTTCTTCCATTCAACAGCTGAACTGTTGCTAAGTGATCTGTCAAATAAACACATCACACAGACAAGAACGGTGAACCTTATTTCCTTTTCAGTGACACTGATTCACCAGCAGCAGGACTCGCACTTCAATAACACGCTAATGAGAAAAAAAGCTCATCATTGTAAACTGATAGCTAAAAGGAATGATCCGTCCTCTTCTATGAATATGTTTATTATATTTAAAGCAATTAATATTTGATGAATATTTATTAATATTATAATAATATTGCAACTTTCTAGGTTCCCTGCAGAAAAGGGAGCAACTTCAGGACATGAATGATTTGTCTGCTTCAGCTCTTTTTCAGTCTATTCTCCATCACTTGCTCAAAATCTAAAGCGCTCCGACTGACCAGACCTTAAACTGAACAGAGACGCATTCAGACTGGAAGCAGCTCCTTTTCATTGGCACTGAATGCTCTGCTGTTGAACTTCAACTGCAGGGCAGCTAATAGACACCGGATATCTATCAAACTGTTCCTGACCCAGCACAAAGCAGCAGTCAATGGGGAGACGTAGCGTGACTCATCTCTGTGTCATACTTTTTTTTTTTTTTTTTTTTTTTCTCCCTTGTCATTTCTCTAAAATGACAACGAACAGACCTTGACCAGGTCTGTTCGTTTTACAGACCTGGTTAAGGTTGAAGTTTGAGGGGGGGGGGGGAAGCTGTGATGAAAAGAAATGGATTCTGAAACAGCAGCCAACATTCACACAGAAGAAGAGGTGTGCAGATCAGTACAGAGATGAAACTACACACCAGAAAATAAGACGATTATTTTTGTCGCTGTCTGTAGTTAAATCCGGTCAAACTTTTCTTATTTCAGGTTCGTCAGAATAACTTAAATCATTTCTATTTGCAAAATTTGTTTCTGAGACTTTTTTGTAACTACACAGGGATAATTTGGTTAAAATGTATGACCTGGGTCAAACGTTTTGGGTTTCCACTGGCTGACCTGGTTTAGGTCAGCTGACACATTTGAGCTAATTGGAAGCACACACTGGACGTATTTTAACACTCTGCTTTTTGTCTGATGTGATGAGAAGAAGTAAGGCGAGGATATCGGGAAGAGATTTGCTCAGCTGCACAAGTCTGGTTCACCCTTGGGAACAATTTACCGATGCTTGAAGGTGCGGCAGTCATCAGTTCAAACAATTTTATGCAAGTGCAGACATGTGCAGGATGACCCCAGAACAAAAACCAAAGGCGTTATGACAATGATGCAGAAGCTGGTGAGGCAGAGTCATTACCTACAGTGAAATGTGTCCTGTAAAATCGGACTGAATTACGCCAGTTCTTTTAAGAAGAACGGACCAGAACTTTGTGAGGAGCTTGAGGAAAGAAACCCAAAAGTTGTGACCAATAAAAGACAACAGACAGAAGCTTCAGGATCTTAATCTGGTTGGAAAGCAAAAAGAAGGAATGAAAAAAAAAAAATCAAACATCTGATCAGGAGTTTTATTAGACCAAGCTTACAGTGAACTGGAGCAGCATTATCACAGGAGGACATAAGATTCAACTAAACCTCATCTTCATGTTCGACAGACTTAATATAGTCATACAAATGCAGTGAAGCTGTTTCTGAGAGGTCAGAGGAAATCTTCAAACTGCCTGTGTGAAGTTGCTGATGTGTTGCCATAGATACAAGATGATTTACATTAACGCTGCTCAGTCTCTGAAATTACAGCTTCTCTATTACAGGCACTACAGTTGATTTGTTAGCCTTTGAATCACAAGCAAACTCTGCCAGAGTCAGCAAAACGGGGAAAATCCTTACGAAGCCAGCAAAACAGAACTTACAGCTACGAGTGTGGGACAGTACACTCTGTCACTTTTATTGGGTCTTCACAGTCTCAAGTGCAGAAAACCATAAAACAAACACAGAATTATATGGAACGTTTCAAAACCCTTAGAAAAATACATAATCCTAGAATTTAGGGCCATGTGCGTTGATTCACTTCACAGGGTAAATCAGAGCCATGCTAGAAGCATTAATCTGAGTAGCATCAAGATGCAGATCAAAGCATTTCTCTTATTGACTGATGTCAGGGTCACAGAGTCGCTTTACAACTGCAAGCGAGAGTCATAGACGATAAGAGGCAAATCTGAGAAAAACACCCAAAATGCCATGTGCTTCGGCAGATATCACACAAACAAGAAGCCAAAAATAACCCAAGTTAGCTTCGCGTACATCAGTCAAAAAAAACCAAGGTAACATCACTGTTGAAGTTAGCACTTTCCATTTTAGAAAGAGTTTAATTAGGGCTGCACAAAATCATTGCAGTTGCTGTAAATATCCCACTGGGCTCACTCTGGCCATCCCTGCACTAGACGGTGGTCCACATGCAGAAAACTTAAATAAATTAGCTCTGTGGGTGAAATGCTCCAATACCGATGAAGCCCACCGAGGAATTTCTGCAATGCTCAACAACAAAATGTACTATATGTACTAGGGACACAGTGTGATGCATTTTAAATTCAACATGTTTTATCTGTAAGTCAGTCATTTAAAGGTAAGAATTACTTTCTTGTCATTTACAGCCTCTTACTCATTGGGAAACATGTCTGTGTTTTTCTCCGGGTTTCATTGAGAGTGAATACTTTCTGTCATTTCTCTGGCACTTTTACACCTGCTGTGTTTCCTGCTGAAGAGAAGACAACCGGGACCTGACGCAAAAGCAAAAAAAAAACACAGAGCACAAACCGCTCACGTCTGCTGCCTCGATGGCCGTGTTTGTGTCAGCGCGTATTTGGTGCTTTGCAAAACTGGCCCGTGCACAAGATGAGCGAATTAAGGAGCAAACGGCACAGCTTCATCAAACTGTTCATGAAAGACAGCCTGCACGTAATCACATAAACAGTAGCTAAAACAGAAAGCGTGAGTTTCACAACAAGGCCAATAGCTGGCGCAAGTCACCGTCCGAAGGGAGTGAATGATGCATGATTCCTTCCAGGTTTCAGTCGCACTCCAGCAAGAACAGTGAGAAATGAGTGGAGCGTGTGCAACAGGTTCAGTGACCATGGTGCGACTGCGCTTGATTGACCTGAACCCGACAGAGACTCTACAGAGGAAGATGATCGACACCAGACCCAACAATCCTGTTTGACGCTTCGAGCTATCAAACAGTCTGATCACCTCCGTGCCATGCTGCATTGATGCAGTGATTAATGCAAAAGGAATGTCATCCAAGGATTGAGCGAATGAAAGTTAGCATACTTTTCAGAAGCCTCACATTTCTGTTTCGAATATCCTCTTTTTTTAATCGATCCGAAGTAATATCATAATTTCCAGTATGAATTATGGTTTTCCATCATCTACAAAACTATAAGAAATAAAAGCGAGAAATAGTTCATTTTCTGTGTAATTAATCTATATGATTTATAAGTTCTACTTTTGACATGAGTGCTAAAAAATATTTAACTTTTCACAATATCCTAATATTTGGAGCGACAGCTGCAGCAGCGTAGAAAACCATTGATCATTGTGAGAGCTTCAAATCACTCTGAGGTCAAAGAATTTGGTTGTTTATTCTACAAGGTTTTGCAGGATTTACCAACTCAAATTTAAGACTTTTGACACCCTGATTTCAAGTGACATACTTACGTAACTATGACACGGTAACTAATCATCAATTTATAGTACCGTGGAAAATGTATATTATTGTACTTTCCTTTACGGTTTTCCTTTAACGGTAAGTTGTTTCTCTGCCGCTAACAGATTTAGCAGCGTATACACAAGTTTGATTGACAAAGATAAAACCCTCCTTCTTGCTCTGATTGATTTTGGTCTGGAGATGTGGATTTCTTTAGTCAGCAATAATAACTCAGGGAGAAAGTGGGGAAGATCGATCTATTCACAGATCATCAGTCTTACGTTACAGCGTCACAAAAAAATAAAAGCCTTAAGCTTTTGATAAAAACATTTGAAAGACATTCTCAGAAAACAGAAACACTATCAACATGTTGGTTTCAAGGACTGTGACAGAAGACCAAACGTTTTCACATTTTTCTTTCTTTCCAAAGATTTTATTTTGATAACTAAAACGGGTCGCGAGTTTGACAACGTCCAGCATCCCACTCGCCTTCCTTCCCCGTCCCTCCCGGCAAGCAGTGGCATATGTATTTATCTGGTGACTGCGCGGCATTTATCACACAGCTTAGTCATAATTAGTGCAACTTAGTCTGGGGCACAGAGCCTGTTAGTGGGCATATGTTCAGATCTGGTTAAAGACACAGTATTCCCCTGAGGGGACGGCTGAATGTGGACATGTGTGCCTGTGACACTCTCCGCGGAGCGCACCCTGAGCTTCCATTAACACAACCCACCATGTTCCCTTCGCCGAGCCGCCCGCCCATGCTGAGAGAGGCCACTCAAAACCTAGAGAGGAGCGAGTTCACTCAAGTGCACGCAGTAGAAGGGCTGGCGAGGAGCTGGTGCAGACAGGAAGGAGCAAACGGAGCGAGCGAGGGATGGATATCATGAGGGGGAGAGATTGTCCGACTCGGGCGTGGGGGTTAGCAGATGAGCAGAGTGTCAGCTGCCAGCTTGAGAGTGCAGTTGGCATCCGCACGCGTGTCTGTGTGCACACGAATGCACAAACGTTTAACGAAGCGCAACATGACGACCAAGTATATTGACCAAGTCGAGCCACGATTTTCGCTACTCGTGCAAATGTGGTTGAGACAAAAATGTTGTAACAAGCTAAAGGCACGAAATTGCATAACTTCTGAGTTGAGTGACATTAGTGGCTGTCAATTGTTATAATGACAAAAAGAGTCAGGGAATTTAGTGAAGCTCAAAGATGTAGAATAGAAGATTTTTAAAACTTGAGAAGGTCTTTTTAAGCCATTTCTAAGCATCTGAAGACTCCAAGATCATTGGTTCAAACAACTGAACATGAGTTCAAGTTATCCAGATGTGTTAGGTCCTTTTTTTTTTTTTTTTTTTTTTTTTTTTTTTTTGCCAAAGTGTGAAAAAAGGACCTAAACTCTCAATCTCAGAGAAATATAAAGAAGCAACCACCGAAGCTTGGGTCTGGAAACAGTTCGAACCCCGGCGTCACTGTCCAAGGTGGTTGTGAAGAGAGGGATCCAAAGTCGACATGCGGCTCAACCCAAATGTACAGCCATCCATCTGGACAAGCCCAATTCTTTCTGAAGGAAAGATTTACGACTGGATGAGACAAACGTTGACAAGAAGGACAGGAACAATGAGCGAAGGTGAGGCTCTTAAGCCTAATAACACTTTATCTACTGTCAATTATGGCGATAAATTCAAGATGAGTCAGCAATGATAAGTTCAAGGACACATTTGAGTCATGACATCATCCTCTGAACTGGGCTTCGAGAGATAGTAGTAATTCTGTACGCAAACTTCTGACTTTGAAAACACGAACAAATAAATCTCTGAAATATTCTTTCTCTCATTGTTGAGATATTTAGGCAAATAGAAATACTGTCAGGAATTCAAACTGACCTACAACAGGGGACGTTTGGTCTGATTTAACTTCAGACAGTGAAAAAACAAAAAAGATGTATGCAACCATCTGGTTTGAGTTTCATATGAAACCAGATGTACCAGAATGGGCACAAGTCCTATAAAAAGTAGTCGTCAAAGATTATTCTTCCTAAATGAGTGTTAGTCAAAACTTAAAACGAAACAACAGCAGGAGGATCTCAGGTTTTAAATTCATTTCGCACAGGCAATAAAACTCAGATCTCCATTTTACCTGATGTTTGTTTTCTTGTGAAGATGAATCTATTGATCTCTCTTCACATCTGTCGGTGATTTCCCCCAATAAATAACTTTTGAACGGTGCAAAATGCGACATCTGCCTTTGACCAAGTAACACGACATTTACATTTAAAACACTTTTTTATTCGCGTTTCCTGAAAAGTTCACTGTTTGTCAGAGATTAAGCTAAACTTCATCCCAAATGTTCTGAGTCAGCGTTTCTTTCCAGAAGCTACAGTCTGTCAAACATGGCTCCACTTTCCTACATTAGACCACACAGAAGAACTCTGCCAGCTTGACATGTTGTTGGATTATAATCAGTTCGCATAAAGTCCAGTTCATTTGAGGGGAAAAAAAAAACCCCACCTGGGCCTCGGTTCGGTTAGAGAGAACTCTGGTGATGTTTGAATGCATGTGGATGCCAAGTGGACTGGAGATCACTCCAAAAGCAGGAAGCAAACCATAGCGTAGCGCATAGCATTCTGGGTAAATAAGACCAAAACAAATGTGAGTCTTGCGCTAACGGGAGAAAAGGTTTGTCGTATTTTAACGAAAAAAGAGAGAAATCCTACAACTGTTAAAATTTCCTGCCACTCCGTTTTCAACGTTTCGTGAAGAAGGAAATTGTATTCAGTGTCTTCCTCAGAGGTTATCATGTCATTTCCTTCAGTGGTTCTTGGTGCAGCGCCTCCGCAGGTGAGGAGGTGAATAGTTGATTTTTTTTAAAAGGTTTGATTCGTTTAACACCAGGCTATTTGAAAGCTGAAAATGTAGCAAATGTTGCAGTTTTGGTCCCCAATCACACCCAGATTACTGGACTGTCAGGTGTGAAAACCCCCAGAAGACCCATTAGCAGTTGTGGACATAAAGGATTATCAGAGTTCCTCTGGCCTACAAAGTAGAGTTATAAAACCTGACGCCTGAAAAAAATTCAACGGACGACATTCTTTGCAGTCAGAAACTGGTCCCGGCAATAATGACTAGACATGTTGGATGTTACTGAAACAAAACGCAGTCGGCTTTAAACTTCAGCTTACGAGTCTTCCGACAGTGTTTAATAAAAGTGGCAACTCCAGAAAAATAACTTTAAGAAGATTTCAGGCGTACGTTCCCTTTCCTGCAAAGTGAAGGCATGTGGTAATTATCACAGAAATGATCAGGGAAGTGCATTTAAGACGTTCAACCCAAAAGGAGATTCCTTCCTTCCCTCCAGGCGCCGCAAAAAGCAGGACAGAGTGAGCTGCAGGTGGCTTTTCCCTCTTATGAAGCCATCTGGGCAAAACCCAATACGGCTGTCAAATCCCCTCAGCCTCACATCCAGCCATTACAAATTACAGGAGTGACAGCAGAGCAGTCAGCTGCTCGCAAGTCGCCTCAGTGACCAGGCGCTCCCTCTGGCGGACAGAACAGGTCACGACTCACTTCGACACTTCTTTTTTTTTTTTTTTTTTACAGGAAGAGGTTAATCTACTCACGGCGTTTTGAACGACATCCACACCGGCGCGCCGCACTAATCCCGATCCTCCTCATTTCATTCTTTTAGACGAAATGATCCCGGAGCTAAAACAAAGCGAACTAAAATATCTGGGGAGGATGATGATGTCAAAATAAATAAATTAAAAATAATAATAATAATAATAATAATAATCGACCGCAAATGATTTCCATCTAAAGCCAAAAACGTCACATCTCTGGCAGTCCTATCAATAAGTGAAAACCTAACTCCAAGAGAGAAGAAGCGGGTTTCGTTGCTGTCGCTTCTCAAATAAATCTGAACCGGTTCTTTTCCCTCATTATGTGTCGCCCGGTTCCAGGTGATGAACACACGAACTTCCAGACATGCATGCAAAGTTGGAAAAAAAAAAAAAAAAAAAAAAAGCAGGCGAGCAAAATGCTGTTTGAAAGGGTGGGAGGAAAAAAAAAAATGCTGAGTTCAAACTTAAACACAGGACGCCGGTGGATGCAGATACTGCACTTCGACTCACCTTGAGCGGCCGTTCCTCGGGTGCTGAATACACTTGCTATCAAAGTGGCCACATACCAAATCATAGTACTATAACCAACCAGAAAAAAGCCTCATCATATCTCAAAGTCCCCCGTTCGGTGAGTCTGTCATCGCCCGACTGCCCAGGACAAACAGAGACGGGCCGGTATCCTTGCTTCCCCCCGTTAACCGAGCCCTGGACCCTTCACCATCGGCGGTTTCCCCTCTCTCTTCCCCTCTCCTCCGCTCTCCTCGCGCATCCTGAGACGGATCACCTGCGCCAATGGGACGAGAGCAGGCGGCGCCGCGAGACCGAGCGCAGCCCTTCAGACCGCCGCGCTCCCGCCTCCGCGCTTGTTTCATTGACGCGCGCGGCAGGATCCCGGCCGCCGATTGGTTACCTGCGCTGTCCCTTTCCACATGCGGAGTGGTGCGTTCACTGGATGCGAATAAAAATAGATTAGAAGTTCCGAGCTTCCCAGTCGAGCGATTGTTTCGCGCTTTGATTGGACGTTTCATCAATTTCGTGTGATTAAACATGAAATAAATTATTTGATTTACTTGGCGTCATAGTTTCAGCGCGGCCTCAATCCAAAACAATATATTTACACCCATTTTAAAAATGAATATTTACTGATACGTGATTATTGTTCGATCAACATCGCGTCTCTCATTTCCTTGATATTAGAAAACTCTCAAATGTGGCTCTTTACGGCCTCTACAGTCCGTAAAGGCTCACCAAAACGCCTTTCTCGTAGTGTGGTTGAAAAGTAAAATCTTGACGTTTTTTAGTCGCGGGGCCCTGAACGCAGCCATGCAAAGGGAGCAGTTTCAAGTTGGGTTGGAGTGCGAAGCCGTAGCGGAGCTGCAGTATCATCCTGCGCAATAAGATGAGAGGAATCCTTCAGCCTGCGCATCATCGCGACACGGACTGAAATCAGATCCCTTGTGGAAAAGCGAGACTGTCAAAATATGTACGAGCCTATAAGCGACACACACACACACACACAAAACAAACCCAAGAAGAGTGACTAAGAGGATTCAGCGTGACTCATCTCTATTGATAGGCTAAGTCCGTCAATAACAGGTTAATGTTCAACTGAATCAGCCTGTGTTGCTCAGAGAGCATCCATCCTCCGTCAGAGCCAGGTTTACCCTCCAGGTCTACCCTCCAGGTCTACCCTCCAGGTCTACCCTCCAGGTCTACCTCCAGGTCTACCCTCCAGGTCTACCCTCCGTCCAGGAAGGAGGTTCTGCTGTAATCCATCCAGGGTCATTTCAGTTTCAGTCATATTACAGGCTAAAACTGAAGTTTGCATCAACAGATGTAACACCAGAGGAACAGGCAGCCTGGCATGTTCCGGAGCCAGGACTCTATTTGGGAAAGAAACAAGTCCACAGCATTACAGAACCTCAACCATATAAAGTAGACATGAAGCTTCTTTATTGTTATTTTTTATTTTTTCAAAGTATTCAACCTCTTGACTCACCAGAGTGTTTATGGTGGGAAACCTTAGTCTTAAGTTGCAGTCGCAATATTTCTGGCACTATCCCGCAGCTTATCTAAACCTGGAAAGAATGAGAGTATTTTTTTAAGACGTCGAGTCTTGTATTCACAGAGTTCTGTGTCACGTTAGATGTGCTGTCACCGTCTTTCTCTTTTTATGATCCAAAGATGAAACTTCAATGATGAAACTTCAGCCCACGAGTGCCCAGAAAACCATTCGAAATACAGTTATAAGAAAAACTGAGAAAGCCGGTCAGACTGTGTCATCTGATGCTACTTCAAATACTCAGCATGACGAGGGGAGTGAATACTCATCGGCGCAGACAGAAAGTATAAGCAGCTTAGTATGAGATTAACGCACCCGGTTCCTAATAAAGTCCCTGCAGCGTTTAAGTTACTCTAATGTTTACAAGCAACCACCTGGAGTGTATATAAAACGTAATGGCCGCTATATAAACTCAGTGCTGTGTTATATCAATACACCAGGCAAACAGGATGTCATGGATTACAAATTAAAAGTTCCTAGATACTCTTACAAAAGTAAACTATCAATTAGCTTTTTGTTGTTGCTGTTGTTTGAAACAGTCCTTCACTTCTTTGGGCTTCACTGCAGCCGTGTAAATGTCCACGTCGCATCGAGCCGCAGCGCGTTGGCATCCCTGCCACAGAGTAACAGATGCTGGCCGAGCGCCTGCCTTTGTGACGCTTGACAGCCATTCTGGCAACAGTGGCAGTGGGATTACCCCCGTGTCTTTCGCCTAACTGTCATAACAAGCCGCGCGCTAAAAAGACTCTTGTGAAGTGCAAATGGCTTTTTTGCAGAAACGTGGCTTTCATCATGTGCTGAGAGCCACGGCGCCACGCCAGGCTCCACTTCTTCTGGGGTTTTTTTTTTTCCCCCCTTTTATTCGTTCCTGGTGTTTAATGAGTCAGGTGTGACCCGTTAAGCACTGCGAGCACAGACTGTAATAATGAAACCCAGTCTGTCTCATGTCATTTGACGACATGAAATTCAATTTCTCTCCTCACTCTGTAATCCTTGGAGAGCACGTCCGTTTGAGGGAAGACGGCGAAAGCAACATGAATGACTGCTCAGTTAGTCTAATGGTGATTTTAGGTGAATTAGGACTTTAAGAAAGGCCTGGAGACTCAAGGACTTGGTTACCATTACACCAGGCATGGGGATCCAAAAATTCGATGTCCAAGGATATTGGGAACTAATCTAATCAGCTGATGAACTAAAACCATCTGCAAAGGTTAAGTCTGAACCTCTGGCCTGGCAATAGTTCAGCAAATGTCTTTAAGTTTAAGTGGAAGCTTTTCTGAAGCATGCAGACCGAACGGTGCGATGATAGGAAGAAGCGTTCATGAAACGCTCAGCAAGAAAAACGCCGGAAAGGACCGGAGCGCCGGTGGGATTTAGAGCAAGACTGTTGGAAGCCACACTGAAGATTCCGAGTTCGTCTTAATGACGACCTAAATATCCCAGGAAGGTGATGACCCCTTCCTCACCACTTCTGTGATATTCAGCTGAACCAGAGGACATGGCCTGGCGCACCCACTGCCTGCTGCAAGACATCCAGCGAGGCAGCAGGCAGTGGCAACTATGTTCAGGTGAGAAATCCCAAAATGAGCCATTTACTCCTTTCTGTTTCTATAATTGTTCCTTCTGTCCTTCTCTTGAGTTTCTACAGTTTGAGAAATGTTTTTAGTAGATCATAATCGGGGCCTTGTTTGTGATATTTCCCAGGATCCTTGCTGATTCTTCTTGGATGACTGTTCTGGTACTCGCCTTGGCCTTCTCCTTCCTCCTGGTGAACCGTCTCAGGATGCTGGACTTTGGCTAAATCCCTTCATGCATTTTGACAAGTCTATTTTGCGGATAAAATATTATATCAAGATCTCTACAGTGCTCTGTGACAACCAGAAGAAAGCAGAAGCACTGCTCCTTATCCACGAAAAAGGCCGTCCATGTTTCAAGTCCATGTTTAAAGCTTTTGCTCTTTATGTGACTTAGTTTGAAGCTCCTGTCCAACCGCTGAGGAATGTTTACGTGCTGTCTTTCAGCATATTTGGATTTAATTGACCGAAACTCACTTTCTCATTTTTTTTGCAAATGTTCCTACTGGCAGACACAAAATACACAAAACATCTCTAATAATTCATTTTGTACGTGTTATAGTACATTTTCAGAGTTTTGAGGAACAGTTGAAAAAACAAAACAAAACCACAACAGCAAACCTATGCACATATGATAATTACAACATGAAACAAGAAAACTACATGGCTTAAGTTAACACAAAATATATTTAGTGGTGCATTAGTGTATGTGAGAAACACTGGTGTCCATGTCTTTCTCAACACTTTCTGCTTTCCACTGCAGATCAGTTCTCAGACCGTCTGCTTCTGGTCCTGGCTGACCGACCCGGCAGACCTTGTGCGATGTGGGGTCAGGTCTCGGTCCGCTCTGTGCTGGAGGCCCAGAATACGGGACTCAGGATGCATTCCTGTGTTCAGCTCCGAACACGTCAGAGGAGAAAAGAGCTCATCCTTCATGCAGCTTCCAGACCTAATCCTCCAGTCACATGAAGCGTGGCGTTGCACGCTGCACGCTTCTACTTCGCAAAAGTAGTCCTCAACTTTCTGCATATTCGACAGGCTTTTTATTTTTTTTATAAAGCTCATGTATTTATTAGAGGCATAGTTTTTTTCTTTTTTTTTTCTTTTTTTTTTTACAAGCTTCCTTTGAAAGCATAAGCTGTGGAAAGGAGGCTTCCTTTTAACATTTCTCTGTACGAGGGCGGTATCTAATACACCGGATGTATTATTTAATGACTGCCAAAGTCCATTTTAGCATTGGTGAAGAACACTCAGAAAAGCATCATTAAAAGGAAACCGTGGCCTTAAGAAATTAATTTGGTTCCTACTTTACTTTAGATGATAGTACATTCAGTTCAATCTTTTAAAATCAGAGCATGTGATCAACTTTATCAACTTCGCAAAGCGCATGGGATAGGACTCTATATTTTTACAAACTTTGCTAGTCTTGACCACTAAATGGATGTTTTCATGAAAGGATGAGCCTCTGCATGGCGGCCGCCAACAGCGGTTTGCGTTACCGGCTGATGTTAACGAAGTCTTGATCTGAGCTGAAAAGCAGTAGGAGTCTCAGGAACGATTAGAAAAATATATCTTTTTTCTTTTTTTTTTATGTCAACACAAAAATCTATGGATGTGGGAATAAAAGAGGTCAAAGAACTCAGGCATTAAAACACAATCGACTGAAATAAATGTGTACAACAGTTCATTAACCTTTTAAAAGCAGAGATACATGGTACCAGGTTATTGTCAAATAAACCAGAAAAACAAAGCTAATTTCCACCTGCAGTCCCTGGACAGGTTGAAGTAATCAAGTACGATTTAACAGATTGTGAATTAGTGAAACGCCAGTTTAACAATTAACGACATCCATGTCCTATAATTCATCACTCATAGCTCACTAAAACCAATCGAACTACAAACCGACAGACAAGTCATAAAACAATTTATTTGTCGCCATCGACGCTGAGCACAAATCTGCTTCTTTAATGCCCGGGTTCTTGCCAGTTGTGCAAACAGCAAAGTCACATCTGCTGTTAAACCGGGGAAGGAAATGGAAAACATTTGAAGATATGGATTTAAAGATTTAAAGAAAGAATAGATGGATGTTGGGGTGTGGGCCTGCTCGCCCCGAGATAATGAGATGAGTCATTTGGGGAGAAACCCAGACGGAGGCTCGGGCGAAGACTCGCCACGCGGGTACAGTGTTCAGGAGATAATCTCCCCCGAGCCTGCTTAGGAGCTTCCCTGCCCCCCAGACCAAACCTGGAACAAGGAGATGCAGACAGGCAAAGTACGTGCTGAGCCCAAGTGGGAGTCGCCAACAAAAGTATGAAGGAACAGAAAGGCTATTAAGAAACTACAGATCCAGAGACAAGAAACTGGTAACCAACTAGACATTGCAGTGCTTGGATAAGTAGGTAAGGAAGCAGTAGAGATAGATCAAATGACAGACAACAGGAAGAAAGAGGAGCAAACATGGCATTGAACTTTCCATCTTGCAGATCTCTGGTTGTTTGGAAGCGTTTTCAATGCCACTATGAAAATCATCTAAGAATAATAGACAGAAATGAATTTAAACTCCAAGATTAAATGGTGTTTTCCACCAAGCTGTGAGTTATGTCATAGAACTATAAATATAGTTTGGAAGACAAACATATATATATATAAAACCAAAAATACATGTTAAAGACAGCACACTCTTTTTTTGTTGTTATTGTGGTTTTGTTTTGTTTCACATTTCCCCAAAGTGGTTGAACAAAGGCCCATTTAGTCACGTCCTGCTGAGCCCGACTGACAAGGAACGAGGGTGAAACGCACTGGACCCGTTTCAGGGCCATCGAATGTCAATGAGATGATTAAATCTAGGGGGCAGAAGTGGAGATCGATCGGGTGCAGAGCAGAAGTCCTTCTCTAATATACAGTTAGTCAATGCCCACGGGATGACCTTGTTCCTCACATAGGGGGAACGCTAAATGGGAAAAGAAGAGGTGATTGTCCGCCATTGCAGAATAAGCGTCTGCAATCTTCTCGGCTGGTCCAGGTGCAACGTGCCAACACCTGGTCAGACATCGGAAGTGTGAGCAACGGATCCACAAACTGAGGAAGCTATAAATACAAGCCTGCAGTTTCATTGACTGATGCCACGCGTTATAAATGGTGTGTACATTTGAACGTACGGCTGACAGATGCTCTCAGAGTGAACAAATATGTTCTGCTGTGTCTCCGCTAGCATCTCCTTCATCATTTTATGGCGTTCAGAACCGCTACTTCATCTTAATGACAAACTGCGCATATTAATAAGAGCTGAAAACTGCACTGTCACCCAAAATCCGGGAGATGGATCAAGGTTGGATGGGGAAGAGAGAAAACTGACAGAGGTTGCTTGGTAAGAAAGCAGAACAGAATCAAGACTTATGTTTGTATAACTTTGTTCCTTCTGTTTTTTTCTATCAAATTGCACCTCGATGTGTTTGATGAGGCAACAAGATGATCTTTGGCGAAGGCATGATTAGCATTAGAAATGCCTCCATCTACTGAACGAGAAGATTTGTAGTATCTTTTTACCTGTGAGGGTCATAATTGAATTTGACTGAACTGTAAAATAAATCGGATTGATTTATATCAAATTCGTCTTCCACGTCACCATAAAGTCAAGTCAAAATCCAAAAATGACATTTAAATTTGCCGTGATGATCCAAAGCAACAGCCACTCTGTTTTTCAGAGGTTTCTGAAAGCAGAACTTTTCAGTGGTTTAAGCTGCAGTATGTAACTTTTAAATATAAAAAACTAAATGTTCTTTTATATATTTGTTCAAACTATCATTATGTCCTGAAAGTCTGTGAAAAAAATCCAGCTGCCTTTTCCCAGTGCTTCCAGGACTAACTGGAGAAACACGCCACTCAGTCAGAAACAACCAATCAGAGGCAGGAGGAGGGTCTTAGCGCTGTCAGTCACTCTCATGCTCACGCCTCCATATTGCTGAATATGTAGCCATATAGCAACACATCCTGCTACAAAACACGCATTCATGTATCAGCACTGCATTGGGTTACTAAGCAGAGATGAATGAGAATGAGTGAGACATCGTGTTTGTCTGATGTTTGCGCTCAACACAAAGTCAGTTTCAGGAAACAAACATGGAAGGAGCAGGTTTTAATTCACAAACATCCTTATGCTGGTGTGCTTTTCGAAAAGCACTGTGTAAGGACTGATTGATTGATCAAATCTCTGAAATTAAGCAATAAAACTCTGAAAAGAATCAGATGGCAATGGAAACAGATGGAGATTCATTGAAGGGTCACCCCAACCAGAGTCCAACGTCCATGTTTTCACTCTAGTGTGGCTTCTCTTGTCCAAAGCACTGACGATCACCATGTCGCGCTTCGCTTCAGTGAATGTCCAGGAAGCCTCTAACCACGCTGACTTGTAACCTGCGTGAAACTTGGCATGACTCACTGCATGATATTTCCATTTGTGGGCTACAACTGAGAATAATCACGATGACTAACATTAATGACCTTTCTGCTCCAGCCAACGCCACGTACCATATGGCTGAAGTGTGACATCATCCGCTCGGCAGCCGCCCACCAACACCTGATTGCAAGCGAGCGGCCTACTGCTGCTGTCCTTGGAGCATTGTCACCGAGACGCTGCTTGTCTTTCACCCGAATCCTCAACCGCGTCCTCTGTGTGTGTGAGCGGTAACCAGGGTGAGAGACGGAACGAGCCATCCTCATCTTAGCCCGTGTGTGTTTTACCTTTTTGTGGCGATGTGAGTGAGGGGGAGTCTCTGATGACTCACTGCTGAAACACCGGGTTGAGATTCCTGCTGCGATCCTGAGTGGGAGGGAACAGTTAGCAGCATTTATGGCCATCAAAGGTTAATGGGAGGTCACCAAGGGGACCGGGTCACATCGGAAACAAAAACTTTTCTAGGCAGCTTTGCTGTTTGTGGGTTTGATGAGCAACTTTGAAAGTGGGACACGTTGTTCTCTATTATTATTCAACGTTCTAATCATCTGCGCTTCACTTTGCTTTTGTGAGGTTGAGAATTAAGATTTCCTAAAAACACGCCAAGCCGTTACCTGGACTCTGTATAAACTAAAGTGCTACCTATATCCCTTAAAAACAAATATTGAAGTGCATTTGCAATACAGCCTCTTTATTCTGCTGCTCAACTAAGAAGTTCAGAATTTTATAGTATTGTGGGAAAAGTTAGATATTTTTAGTCATTCATTACAGACCAAGATAAACTCATTATACATACTAATTACATGTAAAGTGAAATATTTCCAGCATGTATTTCTTGTAATTTCGGTGATTATGGCTTACAGGTAATTAAAACCCAAAGCCTCTTGGAAAGTGTGAAAATTGAATACAATCAATGAAAAGTGTCTACACTGAAGTGATGTGGCATTAAGAAGATTTCCAGATGGAATGTAAACTTTACTTTTATTTGATGAGAGGAGCTGCAGAAATCTACAACGCAGGCATGAGACTCTTTTGACAGGGGAGCTATCAGTTGTGTCAAGAAGAGTGGGATTAAGAATGACAATGTTTTAGACGAAGCCAGAAGAGGAACTGTTTGAAACAAACTGTGAAGACATGGCAAGCACGTGGAGGAAGACCCTCTGGTTGGAGAAATCTGTACATCCGTCCTACCACCAATCCATCCATCCATGCATCTTCTGAGAACAAGCCACGAGGCTATCAGGTCTAGGAGGTAAATCCAGATGTCCCTCTCCTCAGTGACACCCTCCAGCTCATTTAGAGAGATCCCAAACATAGGTCCAGGCCAGGAGAGCTATATAGCTCTTACATCAAGATCCGGGTCTAGCTGAGGGTCACCTCCTATTGGGACATGCCCAGAGAACCTACTACCACAAATGTGAGAAGCAAACGTCCATGACCCCACCAGCAAATTGCGAGTTTTAATGTCTGGTCTGATGTTTCACAGGCAAAACCAAAGCCACATTGTTCCTCCTGAATCGGAGGTTCGGCAATGAATCTGAGACTCTCCTGGAATGCCGCAGAGTATTCTTTCCTAATGAGACTGAAAAGTGTGATCCCTAGATAGTTGGAACAGCCTTTGACATTGAAGAGGTACATCAGCCATGACAGCCTCACTGCGTCCAGAGCCTTTTACATGTTTGGCCGGTTCTCATTCACACCCCAACGCATGCAGCCTGGGAGCTTTTTAAATACCTTTGGGCCTAATGCCATGCCATGGTGTGCCTCTTTGTGCATTTTGCCTTTCCATCACAAATCACTCCAGTAATTAAACGTGAAGGTGGAGGCGTGGTGCTGAGGGGATGTCTTTCTTCAACAGGACCAAGGAAGTTTGTCAGAATTGATGTGGTTGACCCATCATAATTTAAAAAAAAAAAAAAAAAGTCCCAATAAAAGAGATTCAAGTCTGTAGTGTGACATGACAGATTTAACGGAGTTCAACAGGAATGAATACTTTTGTGGAAAAGGGAAACTCCGACCACCGTCGCCCCACAGGAGGTAACAACGCATGCGGTAGTAATGGATGCCAATCTATTATTATTCTATCAACCCATACATGATATATGCATTGATTTTACTCATTGTTGTTGAAGAATGGGAGAAAACAAGATGGTCACAAGATCGAAACAAGACAGTAGAAGCTAAGAAGACAGAAGTGTCAGAAATGTTGGCACTGCTCCTCCAGCCATTGTTTTTGTCCGTATCATGCATCATGCTGCACCTGTTAAATAGTGTGGAAACTTCAGAACTGCTGGGATAGAAAAACTTAAAGAAGTGCAGATATACTGGAGATTCATTGAAGGGTCACCCCAACCAGAGTCCAACGTCCATGTTTTCACTCTAGTGTGGCTTCTCTTGTCCAAAGCACTGACGATCACCATGTCGCGCTTCGCTTCAGTGAATGTCCAGGAAACCTCTAACCACGCTGACTTGTAACCTGCGTGAAACTTGGCATGACTCACTGCATGATATTTCCATTTGTGGGCTACAACTGAGAATAATCATGATGACTAACATTAATGACCTTTCTGCTCCAGCCAACGCCACGTACCATATGGCTGAAGTGTGACATCATCCGCTCGGCAGCCGCCCACCAACACCTGATTGCAAGCGAGCGGCCTACTGCTGCTGTCCTTGGAGCATTGTCACCGAGACGCTGCTTGTCTTTCACCCGAATCCTCAACCGCGTCCTCTGTGTGTGTGAGCGGTAACCAGGGTGAGAGACGGAACGAGCCATCCTCATCTTAGCCCGTGTGTGTTTTACCTTTTTGTGGCGATGTGAGTGAGGGGGAGTCTCTGATGACTCACTGCTGAAACACCGGGTTGAGATTCCTGCTGCGATCCTGAGTGGGAGGGAACAGTTAGCAGCATTTATGGCCATCAAAGGTTAATGGGAGGTCACCAAGGGGACCGGGTCACATCGGAAACAAAAAGTTGAAAATTCCTCATAGGTTGAAAACAAAAAGGACACATCTTATTCTCTTCTACAGAAAAGAGCTGCATCAAATATTTTTCAGTCATGAAAAATAAGCCAAGCCAGATCTGAGTCAAAGTGACTGGAAGATGTTCTTTTCCAAGATTTTCTGCTTGAAAGCAAAAGGCTCCATTATTCACCTGACGTCACCCCAGTCCTTAAACAACACAGGACGACGCTCCAGGTCGAATTGAACATGTTTACTGTTTTGTAGCACTCTGTGTATGTAGTGAAAAAATAATAATAATAATAATAATAATAATAATAATAATAATAATAATAATAATAAAATTCTGCCAAATTTTGCATTTGGATAAACCACTGTGTGACATTAATAAGACTGGATATATATATATATATATATATATATATATATATATATATATATATATATATTTTTTTTTTTTTTTCCAGTCAAAGTTCTCACTGGTCTCCCTTTACATCACCAGATCTTTCCAAGCGGTTGCACATCCTGTTCAATCACTAGAGGGCAGCACCTTACCATGAACTGAGCTCGATCCACTTGGCTGCATGCTCTGTTGTACCAATCAATACAGACAGAGAGAGAGAGAGGAAGAGAGAGAGAGAGAGAGAGAGAGAGAGAGAGAGAGAGAGACGCACAGCTTGCGTCCTGGTGCTCTGGCTGCGAGTGGCTGACAACAGTGGATTAAGGGAAGGGTCGTGGCCTTGCTGATGGGATTTTTCTGAAAATACAGCTTCGCCCCGGAGCACTGTTTTTTTTTTTCTTTCTTTCTTTCTTTCTGTCTTTCTTTCTTTCTTTCAAACGTATAAATAATACTCAGCGTCACACGCGCTTTTGTTGAGCGTGAGAGAGAGGGCGCTGGTTTAAAACGTACGAGGGACAACGTGTCTGTGGGTTCCGGGAATAAATTCAGAACGTTTCCAACAGAATACCAAGAAGGGAGAAAGACAAAACAGAAACCTCACACAAAACGTCCAGAGCGCCTCGTTGCAAAGTGCCAGTGCAACATCACGATGCACAACACAAGTTAAAGCGCATTTTATTTCAGCTTGTAGGAGGTGTGCGCACGCTTCACTCTGTAAATAAAAACGAGGGTATGATGAGCTTATGCAGCCTCTAACATCCGTTGACCTTTTGACCCCCAGTTTATATTTAATACCGCCGGTAGCTGCGCAGCAGCAGCTATGTGACAATGGATGATCTAGATGTGGCTGGCATCAACTGAAAATATTATAAATATCCGTCGCGATGGCAGCACAGTTTTTTTATTTTTATTTTTTTAAGCCTGTTGCTCATGATCTCAGTCACGGCAAAAATCTTACTTTTCTTCACCGTTGCTCTTATCTCAACTTTCAGGGAACTGAATTTACTTGTGAGACTCCGTCCCAGTTAGCATTGCAAAAATAATTTAGGTGGGAATGTTTTGTATTTTCTTCACCAAGTCCAGACTTCAATCTCGAAGAGAATCGGCGGAAGGAGCCGAAGATTACGGTGATGGGAAGGAGGCCTTCCACCGTCAAAAGGCTCGGAGCGCAAAGTCAAAGATAGATAATCAAAACACCAGGTTGGTATGTTTTCCACTCATTATTTAGAAGGCTATACATAGTTTCTGGATGTGATTTGTTTGTTTAAACTAAATAAAAGGAGATTTTTTTTTTTTTTACTCTCTTGTCTTTCAGTTCTTCAGATCTAAAACCTGTGGTTGGATTTAAATAAATCTAAACTTAATCTTTCAGGCTTTTGAATAATTCTGACCATAATTATACATGTTTATAGCTTTTTTTATTTTTTCTTAGTTTTTGGCAGTAAAATAAAAAATAAAAAAAATTATATTTAAGTATGTTTTAACATTTTTTACTCAGATTTGTTTGTCCATATTTGTTTTTCTCGGTAAACCTGAAACAGTCAGACTCTGATCCATAATGATCCAAACTGAGATGAAAGCTACCTGGAGGGCCAGCGTGCCGATCGCGGAGCCTCGCTTCGAGTTGTCTGCTGCTAGAAACCGAGTGGAAAATCCTCCCCAGATCCTCACCGGAGACGGGCCTGGACCGCCGGCATTCTTCCGTAATCTCAGTTCCACACACACACCCCCCTCGACATATGTTCACATCCACTCCCGCTTTCTTCTGACCTCTCCGTCCACATCGGCCCCGAAACGACAGGCCGCTTGTTTGGCTGAGGTTACCGGCCTTATTTTTATTTTTTAAAATATCTTATTAGCTGTGACAAATTTCCAAACTGAGCAAGGCTATGGATTTTTTTTACTTATTTTATTTTCTTCTTTTAGTGTTGTCGTGAGGGGGGGTGGGGGCGGACATCTGCGGACAGGAATAGAAAGGAATGGGGGAGGTTGGTGTTAAAAGGAAAAAGCCTTCAGGAATGTCCAACCTTTCACAATGAGGATATAATTATCAATGACATAGACTTGCACCCATCATGCCATTTATTCACCTCAGCGCGTTTTCTGAACTCTGTTCGCTGATTAGCGTCGTGGCACAGAGGGTTGAACGCCTGGTGTAAGGATGCAGGCCTCATCACTCGTACGCAAATGTCAGACTGTTGCGAATTCATGATTACAGAAGATTTCAATATTAATGGTGCTCAGTTGTTCCAGCCAACACACACACACACACACAAAGAGAGATGTTATGTTGGTTTTGGAACAACTGCAAACTTTATGTACACAAATTTAAGCTTGCTCTACACTTGGGAGTGTCTAAACAATGTTTTTTGTTTTTCCTTGAGAACTGCCGTCATGAGCCACTTTAAATTTGGTGAATGTAACCAGGCCAAGGAAGTTGGTAAGTCACATGTGTCAAAACTCGAGTCCCGGGGGCCAAATCTGGCCCGTCTCAGCTTTTTATGTGGCCCTTTAAGCTCCGAATTACATCAATACGTCCTTCCGGTTTTTCACAAATCTGCAAGATTTCACACAAAATCGATGAAATCTCCACATTTCTTTTCTTTGACTTTATGGCAATTTTTTTTTTTCTTTTCAAAATTGGTCAAATACATTGAGTTTTTAAGTGACAGCTTCCTCAACTATACTTGATGTCAAGTTATAGTATGGATGAAAAGCCACATTTAACATCATACGTTAGCGCAAATCTCGTAAAAATTTCTTGCAGACTTTTGTAAATTGGCACCATGACGTCTGCAAAAAAAAAAAAAAAAAAGCATTAAAACAATCACTAAATCCTGGAGGAACAACTATTTATTGACATTTTAATATTTTTAAACATTTTATTGGTTCTGCCATTATATTCAGATACAACCGTCCCTTTAAGAACAATCAGATTTTTGTCATGGCTCAAAATGAAAATGCGTTTGTCAGCCCTGTTTTAAGTAGTGAGTGTTGGAAGCTCACATCAGTGTCTTCCTATCATCTCCTGCTGTATCCTTTTATGGTTCAGGGGGTTTGGAATCTGTCCCCAATGACTCGAGGCCAGTGTGTGTGTGTGTGTGTTTGCTCCTCAGATTCACTTTTGGCATTCCTTGTCTTCAGAGGTACCAGCATGCAGCTTCCAGGCTGCAATCAGCTGGTGCTGTTTGTCGAGTGTGAAGTCGCACCGGTCACTGGGTTTGTCCTTGCTGACCGGACCTCCACTGTCGCACTCGGCAGAGGAACGCCGACCTGGCCGGGTTCTTGCTTGACATCGGAGCAACACCGAACCCACCCTCAGATCTTAACATCAGATCAGTCTCTGGACTGCTCCCCCGTTCTCGCCTGTAACTGGTTGGAAAGAGCTCTGGCATTATGCCTCTGCTGCTTGACGCACAAGTACAATGATCTTTATGGGTCTGTCTTGGATGACCAAAACCGCTTGGTGTTAGCTGAAGCAACTGTTACAGTACCGCTTACTAAGCAGTAAGTACTACTTACTACCATAAGTAGTATAGTGAAACATCTATCAATCTATTGCAATATACCCAAGCCAATTTGGAACTTGAAAACATAAAACATGTGATTCTTGAGATCTCTTTCACAAAAAGTGCATTTATTTGTAGAGGAAGCATTGCCGTACTATATAACCTTCTACAATTAACACAAAAAGTGATGCAAATAGATGAAAAGTGCCAAGACGGCACTATTTACCTCATTTATATTCATTTTCTGCTCTCACGTTTCCCGTTTCAGTGTCAAAACCATAATTGAGATGTAACATGAAACATGTTTAAGTCATGAGCTTCGGAAACGTCCCGGGCTTCTAATTCCTGATTAAAAATGCACTCTGCCTTCCTGATGGTTCATTACGGCGCCACTGAAAGTGGACTTCCAGCCGTCTAGGCCTGAAGAATTAATTACGCCGGAAAACATGCATGCGGGCAGACAGGCAGCGAGGATGCCTCCCACGGTGGAGAGTCTGAAACGTGTCTTTGACACTTAGTGGAGTTGGACGTTATGTGGCTTGAATGTGCCTTATTTAGCTTTGCAAAGAGCGCTCTATACAAATATGGTGCATCTGCGTTAAAAACTCCCATTTATAAGTTACAGTCGCTTGTATAGATACAGACGTAAAGTCATGGAAAATTCAGGACACCCAATAATAAATATTTAGATGTTTTATCATGAAATATTCAAATATCAATGCCTGGCCCTGTCGTCGTTTAGCTTTTCTCAGTCGCAGAATTTAAAAGTTGTCCGGTCTTGAAGCCATCGCGTCACTTGTGCGCGTCGAAACAGCAGCTCCTCCCGTTATTGAACAAGTTGATGCTTGTGTACATGACTTAAAAGATGCAATTTTGAAATGCGACATCTTGAAATTGGGCATCTTCCTCTTTAAGGAAGTACTGCCCTTTCCAGCACTCCGCCTTCAGGAAGTCATCGCAACGAGCCTCCTCTTTTAACCCTTTAACAACGTTTTTACCGGCACTGGACCGAGAAGCAACTCGTACAATGAGCTGAGCAGGTGCTCAGTTCCACCAGGTGTCTGCTAATTGCTGCTGGCTAGTCTGAAGGAGCTGAGTGGGGAAGTCGTGAGGCAGAAGCTTGGAGGGGCTTCGCTCTCGGAGGGGTGCGAGGTCCAATGCGTTCTGCAGAGCTGAACGGTTGCCACGGGAATCTTTCGCTCAATCTTATTGCAGGTCATTTTCTGAACACTTTCTATACCACGATATTTCAATGGATTGAGTTTTTCGCCTAGATTTCAAGAAAACGCAACAAGTATATCTCTAATCCACTAAAACTCTACTGGAGTCACAGAACTGCTTAAACTTTCCCTTCAAATCTGTTTTCAGAGAAGCTATGAAATGTCTCCAAAGCAGAGACCAGGCAGGTACAGGCCAAATAGGTGGTCAGTAAGGAAACATCTTGTGGAAAATAGCTAAAAAAATGATAAAACCCAAGGAGAGAGCATTGATAACAGACAGCACAGTCGCGCTAATTGTAAACCAGGCCACATCAGCATAACACATCTGCTTTATCAGAGCGTCTGCCAGATGAAAATGCTGGAGGACCTGAGAAATACCTCAAAGCTTGAACAGTTTGGATGAAATCAAGATCAAAAACCACAAGCCAGATGCTGTTAGAGCCCAATCCTTCTAAATTAGCATTAACTCACTGAGCATCTCTCATTGGGGCTAAACAGAGCCGGAGCAGCAGAGCGCAGCAAGACGACACCGAGCCGAGTTGGTTCTGGCAAAGCATCTGCACCGGGTGGCACCGGTCCAGCCTGTCCTTTCCGCTTTTCTGCCTCGGTTTTTTCTCCAGCTGGCTAATGTTTCTGTACGGATGTTGGCACATTAAGAACGCACAAGTGAGATCCGCGGGCAGAGGCAGTTGGACTAAACGGTTCTTGAATCTGGGCCACACGAGGTGCTGAGGGAAGTCTCCCTCACTGGGTCGGCCTTCCTCCGAGCCTGTTGGCCCGGGCGTCCAGTGGACCGGTCATACCAGGCACGCTGGGCTCTGAAACAGCTGCGGAAAGGGAGGAGACTTTCGGTCGGTTTTGGCAACCGAAAAAGGAGCAGGTGGGGTAGAGCTGATCCGTTTGGGGCTCTCGTATGCATGAGGGCGTTGAGTCGGCCGTGGCCGGCCGCGTATTATCGTCGTCGCGCAGAAATCCAGACCGTGAAACGTTCTCAAGACGTCATCTGCTGTGCTGGTAGGTATTTATATCCACAGGGGGTAAATAGTGTGATTTGAAAACAAACGAACTCAGAATTTGCTCCGTTTGAGCGGAACGTGTGTCCAGCCTGAATGAACCCAACGTTTGTTCCTACATGAGTAGTTGTAAAATCTGTTTCTGGTGCTCAATCAATCGTATTGTAATTGCAAACCATGTCGACAAAATAAGCAACATTTTCAATTCACAAACCCTTTTTGAGCTCAGTAAGAAAGATATTCACTGATTTAGTCAGTTATTGAGGTTATTCGACCATCAGATTGGTGCAAAGTGCCGCAACGTGGTTCAGGAATCCATCACCCTGTTGAATAATACTTCTTTAGAAATGTGGACTGTGGACGCAGACATTAGCGTTGAGGTCGTCTGTGCTGTTGCCACATGTCTAGCATCGAGATGCTACTTTAGGGTCGAATATCTTCACTGATTGGCAAACTCCTTCTAGCACAACAGCAGTGTTTTCCAGTGTAACCATCAAATCATTTTCTAACTCGAGAGAAGCAGCTTTATCTGTCCTCTGTCACTGCTGTTTGTGAAAGTTGCTTGTGCGTCGGATTTACAGGCGTACCAGAAACGTGTGAGTACAAACGTTCCGGCGGGAACCTTTGAAGATTTTAATTTTTTAATTTTTTTTTTTTGGTAAGTTAAAATTGATGTAATTAAGTCTTTTAAAGTCCCGGCCCTACGTTTAACATATTACCCTCTTTTTTTCCCCCCTCCTCCATGGGATCATGGAGCCGATGAATCTTTTGTTGCTGAATTGGTGGGTCGACTGATTTGACAGCAGCTCTGTGACTATCAGCTGCCAAGAAAAAGTCACGTCGCGAAGAAACGCACACAGCCCTTTCGGAATCACTTTTTACAGCGCTGCCGTGTTAATTCAGTTAAAAACCTTTTTCTGCCAATTTGACTCTTTTTCTTTCCTATCAACCGCGCATTAATCACTCTCCGGATAGATTTCTGAGTTCAGTGAAACACAGGGTCGGCCTCCGAACTGCCTGTTTGCGGCCAGCAGCCCATCGTGGCAGCGTTTGAGGGATCTGTTAGTCAGCAGCAGAGGCTCCTGTTTCTGACTGCCTCTGCAGTAACAGACTGAGGGGGAAAAAAGCTTTATCCAATCCTCAGCCCTTAATGAAAATAATCCATTAGGCAGTCTTAATGGTCCTTCTTCAAAATGATGTTAAAGGGCCGTGACTGGGAGGTTGTGAAATAGAAGCCTAGTTTATTAAATGTGAGGATTTGTTGCTTTTTTTTTTTTTTTACACATCTTGTGTGTTAAAGGAAGTCTTTGACTTTTCCCTCAGATGCCAGTGATGTAGAAATCCTTGCCAGTCATTAATGGGAACACAGGAACACTGTGTGGAAGGTGAAAAGTCAGAAGTGAAATCTACTAGAGTCCTCAGTGCGTTCTCAACAGGATCCAGGGTTTCCTGACGTTTCAGTGCTGCCTCCTCACTGCAAGTTTAACCCGGTGGCGCAAAGAAACTGGAAGACACACAATCGCCAATTTGTGCCAGAATGGTTGAGAGAAGCAGCTCTTGGAGGACTTCCTGTTGATCGCTGTGTTCTGCTCTACCGTTGTCATAATACAGGACTCACTGTGGACTCGCCATCTCTTCTCTGGACACATGTTATCCAGTTGGCTCAAATAATTGAAATAACTTAGCGCCAGCCTTCAGCTGTCCAATCCTTGTACTTCCAGCAGAACTTCATTCTGGGTTTTTCGAAGTGTGCTCCAACTATAGAGGGATCACACTCTTAAGCCTCCCTGGCAAGGTCTATTCGGGGGTACTGGAGAGGAGGGTCCGTCAGATAGTCGAACCTCGGATTTTGGAAGAGCAGTGTGGTTTTCGTCCTGGTCGTGGAACACTGGACCAGCTCTACACCCTCAGCAGGGTCCTGGAGGGTGCATGGGAGTTCGCCCAACCAATCTACATGTGCTTTGTGGACTTGGAGAAGGCGTTCGACCGTGTCCCTCGGGTGCCCTGTGGGGGGTTCTCCGGGAGTATGGGATACCGGGCCCTTTGATACGGGCTGTCAGGTCCCTGTATGACCGGTGTCAGAGTCTGGTCCGCATTGCCGGCAGTAAGTCGGGCTCGTTCCCAGTGAGGGTTGGACTCCGCCAGGGCTGCCCTTTGTCACCGATTCTGTTCATTACTTTTATGGACAGAATTTCTAGGCGCAGCCAAGGTGTTGAGGGGATTCGTTTTGGTGGCCTTAGGATTGCATCTCTGCTTTTTGCGGATGATGTGGTCCTATTGGCTTCATCGGGACGTGATCTGCAGCTCTCGCTGGAGCGGTTCGCAGCCGAGTGTGAAGCGGCCGGGATGAGGATCAGTGCCTCCAAGTCTGAGACCATGGTCCTGAGCCGGAAAAGGGTGGAGTGCCTTCTCCGGGTCGAGGGAGATGTCCTGCCCCAAGTGGAGGAGTTCAAGTATCTCGGGATCTTGTTCACGAATGAGGGAAGAAGGGAGCGTGAGATCGACAGGCGGATTGGTGCAGCGTCCGCAGTGAAACGGGCGCTGTACCGGTCCGTCGTGGTGAAGAGAGAGCTGAGTCAAAAAGCGAAGCTCTCAACTTACCGGTCGATCTACGTTCCTACCCTCATCTATGGTCATGAACTTTGGGTAATGACCGAAAGAACGAGATCGCGAATACAAGCGGCCGAAATGAGTTTTCTCCGTAGGGTGGCTGGGCTCTCCCTTAGAGATAGGGTGAGAAGCTCAGTCATCCAGGAGGGACTCAGAGTAGAGCCGCTGCTCCTCCACATCGAGAGGAGCCAGCTGAGGTGGCTCGGGCATCTGATTAGGATGCCTCCTGGACGCCTCCCTGGTGAGGTGTTTCGGGCACGTCCCACCCGGAGGAGACCCTGGGGAAGACCCAGGACACGCTGGAGGGACTACGTCTCTCAGCTGGCTTGGGAACGCCTCGGGATTCCCCCGGAGGAGCTGGAGGAAGTGGCTGGGGAGAGGGAAGTCTGGGCCTCCCTTCTTAAGCTGCTACCCCCGCGACCCGACCCCGGATAAGCGGCAGAAGATGGATGGATGGATGGATGGATGTACGAATTCGCCGCTGCGATCACCGTGGAAACGGTGACTGCCACAGACCTTGGTCCTGCCTCGGTATTTGCTTGCTAATCAGATATTTGAGCACAAAAGGATTTGGGTTACTGGGCATGGAAGACAAAGTGACGAGAGTCAGCACGTCGACGGAAAACATCACGAGCGCACAGCTCGAAAACAGACGGGAGAGGAGAGAGGAAGAGCTTTGCTACAATGGGGGCGACGCTGCGAGAAAACCCACAACAACATGCAAGCATGACAGATGTTTGAACGGGGGCAAAAAAAAAAAAGCAGATTAACTGGGTTCATTCTGTCACTGGGTTCAGGGTTATCTGCGCGCCTCTCTTGCTTGTGTGTGTGGAGAGTCGGTTCTACAGAAACAGAGGGAGAGGAAAGAAAGAAAGAAAGAAAGAAAGAAAGAAGCAAAGAAGGAAAGAGAGGGAGGGACGAAGGGAGGGAGAGGCCGGCTTGCTGCATGACTGACATTTTATCTGTGACTGTACATTTTCTGAATGTGACTCCCTGGGCTGAAGCTGGACGTCTGCGGCCATGTTTACCCTCCCGACAGGAATGTGCGCGCGACGCCGGTCCAGCGTTGCCCAACGCGAGACAGGAAGAAGGAAACCCTCACCCTGACAATCAATTATTCCCTCCGTTCAAGCTGGCTGCTCCTTTATTCGCAGTCCATCAACTTCAATCTGTCATTCATGTCAGCGTGCTTCTCTCTCTCTCTCTCTCTCTCTCTCTCTTCCTCCTCCATCTAGGTTGCCCATGTTGCATCACCGCCTCCCAGAAAACTTCGCAGTCCTCCAGAGATGATTCACTGCTATCACTTTTTGCTTCTGGTGTGAGCACCTGCCTTCTTCTCTTGGTCAAGGAGCCTCTGACAGGATCCGTCCGACTCTCCTCTGGCTCCGAGCGCACGTGCAGTCTGCTCATGCCTGCTGTCGGCTCCCATTACCTAATTGGAATTGAGATGCATCTGGCCTCTGTTTGCATATGCGTGAGTGTGTGTGTGTGTGTGTGTGTATGTGTGTGTTTATGTGGTACAGTCTTGGTAGAGATACCCTCTTTTCTCCCCCCCCGCCTCCCTGCAACCCCTTTCTTGCCATCCAGCTGGGCAGAGCCGTTTCAGGCGAACAGAAACAACGAGCCGTGGAAGCGGGCAGGTCGGAGAAAGCCAGCTCCTGTGATTCATTGCCGTTAATAAGATCACTGTTTAATTCATGAGATCCTCTCATGCCACAGTGGCTCCCTCGTCCGTGTCGGCGAACCGAGTTTCGCAGAGGCCTCCGCGCTCCGAGCTCTTCCAGCGACCTAGCGTCTCCCGCCTGGACGCTCCCTCGCAGACGATGACGTCTCCATCGACCGCGTAATTGATAGTGAGAGGCAGCGTGAGGCCCTCCTTCCAGAAGAGGTGATTTAAAAGGCCTGTCACGTCAAAAATGGATTATAGCTCATTAATACGTATTAATGAAGCAGCCAAACGACTGGCTAATGACCTACATTTCGGGAAACAACAGGGGGGAATTTTGAGGAGGGTGGTAACTTTCGGCACTTCCTCTTCCTGCTTTTTACCAAAATAGGGAAAGAGTCCATGTCAAGCATCCATCCGTACATCCAGCTATCCATTATTGCTTATCCTGGCAGGATCCCATTTCCAGCTGTGGAAAAGTAGACAATGCACGTTACTTTTATGTTGCATTTACTTTAGTTTTGCTTTATTTACAAATAATGTTGATGTCACTACCTGCTCCCTGCACCACCCGACAGTCTTTAATATAAACTAGTAGTGGTATCTGTACCGTACTCTGTGAATCTATTGCATTCACTCAGCATGCAACAAGGACATACTGAGTCCTTGTTGCAGTCCCACTGTAGATGGATCAGTTGGAATATTCCTCCACTGGTTCTCTGCTGATTTCTAAACACACACTCCATAAAGTGCAAAACAAAGGACTGAAGATGAATGAAAAAGAAGCCCAATAATGATGGCAAATGACAATGATCTCATAATAAAAGGGTAAGAAAAACAATTAAAAGACAAATCCAACACAAGAACGGCCAAAGGAACCCGCTAGAGAAGCCCAGTGGTTTTTGTGATTCCCGACAAACACATTCTGTGCCGAGTTAGAGGCAGATTGAAGGCCTTGCTTTGAATACTGAATAACAGAGAGATAGACAGAGAGAGAGAGAGAGAGAGAGAGAGAGAGAGATGGCTGAAGCAACAGAGAGATATGACAGATACATCCCCTTCAGTTTCAGAGAGAACAGATGTGTACTCCCTCTGTGGTGAGCTTGAGAACATCGTTCATCTGCATGGCAACTCGAACAGAATTTCCACTTTAAGGCAGCGAGTAACAGCAGCCCTTGGTGAGATGGAACGTGTCTCTTCTGCAAATGTTTACCGAAGTCCTCATTCGGATGTCATACAAAGCCTAAAGGTAATTTGGAGCGGATTTCCTCCTGCCGAACGTCCACAGAGCGCTTGGTGATTGCGTCCGGATGAAATCAAGATGCTGGCCAACTGTCGGTCTCAGCACAAATAACTTGTTGATTGGGAAACATCTTGACTTTTATACTTCAGATTACTCCTTTGTGGTGTCCTGACATGCTTTGTAGGGTGACTAACTACAACTGAAATCTGAAGTTTGCATACAACTATCAGAGGCGGTAATGTAAGAGTCATTTAAGGCTTTCAATTATTTATTTTTCCGTCTTTTTGCAGGGTGAAATTCTGAAACATCAAACAACTGCGATAACGTTCCCCCAGTTTTAAATATACCATATGCAAAGTACTGAAGATGCATGAATTCAACAGTAGCTTTTAAAAAGTCTTAATTGTCAAATCATCACTTCTACATGGTCTGGAAGATGCTGAACTCTGGTGGAAGGAGATTACAGAGCATTGCTCAGGAGCAAACCAGTATGAAAAGTTACAGTGAACTGGAAACTGTGGGAACATCAGTGTCTGTGCTTCTGTTGGCCACACAACTGAGCAGTTTGGCATTCATAAAATAAATTTGCTTCATGGGAACACTGCAATTGTGAAAACGAAACTTCCATTAGTGCGTAAAATGTTTTGGCGCCAGGATGAGGCGGTGTTACAGCCGTGTCCAGATTGGTTAATTTTGCAAAACTGCGATGGAAATGAGTTTTTTAAAAAAAAAATTTTATCTCGTGTGATCAACAACCGTGAAGAAGAAGACGACAGAAAGTAGTCGGAGGATCATTGTATGGCATTGTTCCATCCATCCATCCATTTTCCGTCACCCTTCTCCCTAACGGGGTCGGGAGTTGCTGGTGCCTATCTCCAGCTGCGTTCCGGGCGAGAGGCGGGGTACACCCTGGACAGGTCGCCAGTCTGTCGCAGGGCAACACAGAGACAAACAGGACAAACAACCATGCACACACACACTCACACCTAGGGAGAATTTGGGAAGGCCAATTAACCTGACAGTCATGTTTTTGGACTGTGGGAGGAAGCCGGAGAACCCGGAGAGAACCCACGCACGCACAGGGAGAACATGCAAACTCCGTGCAGAAAGACCCCGGGCCGGGAATCGAACCCAGGACCTTCTTGCTGCAAGGCAACAGCGCTACCCACTGCGCCACTGTGCAGCCCGTATGGCATTCTTATTTTTTTTAAATTACTTATTGCGTGAACAAACTTACTCACATGTGCTTTTAATTGTGTTTGTTATTTAATGGAAACACGGCAACTGTAAAATTTAGATTGCAGTCCGATGCAGATTTTTCCTGGTGGGACAAAAACGTGTTATTTACCTCTTGCTTAGTTATCCTGAGACCTGTTTTCCTGTCACTTTGTGGTTTTGCCTGTCCCATCATTTAAAATTCTTCCTCCATCTCCGTCCTTTTCTCCAAAATTTTCAGTCCTCTCGCTTTTTATTAAGAGTAACTGAATCACTTACGGCTTTAAACAGATTCTTGAGGAACGCCTAACGAACTGAGTTTGAATAAGTGATACATTTCAGAATTGTCTCCGCTGATTTTTGTTCACGCCGACAAACACTTCTTTTAGAGACAAGTGATCCGTTTCTACGTGGATCTCAGGTACCGATGAGAAATATGCGACGTTATGCGAGCGAGTTATTTTTGGACTCTCTGGCTCTCTGTCACAGATTCATTATGCAGACGAGACAAGCCTGAGTTTCCATCTTCTCAGCAGTTCTCCCTTTAATGTGGAGAGCGGGGCGAATACCGAGAGCAAACACTTTGGAACCTGTTGCTTGAGTCTGCACCGCTCAGAGAACCAGGACGGCTTTCAGACACATTATAGCAGACAGACATCACTGATGAGAAATCCACTAGCAGCATACTAATGCGCCATCATGTCTAGAGTTTGATTTTTCTTCATGTTTTCATATTTATGATGAAATAGCAAACAATCCGAGGAGCCGGTGGAGATGGGGATGTGATACTAAATACCAACAATCTGGTTTGTTATGCTACTGATAAGTTTTATAAGTTTTCTGCATGAAGTCATAGGATAAAAAAAAAAAAAAAAGATTAAAGCAATCTAAATGTTTCCAGTACTGGATGCAGCAGCATCCAACAAAAGCAACGAGTGACCAGCTGCAGATTGCAGATTGTTCAAAGGAGAAATGTGTGTGGGTTCGTTAAAGAAAACACATTAGTGCCAGCCAAACACAAGCCCGACCATCTTCCAAAACAAAATGGCTCCGCGGCGAACGAGAAAATCAATATGTGGAAAATATTTCAGACAGCTGCCAGAAATCCATTTAAGACTTCAGAGCGATCAGAGAACCAGGTTAGCAGGTTCATGGCGGCGTGTTTAGGACAATGAGCTAATGTCTTTGCAAACAGCAAGGTGACCAAAGTCCCATCTAAATGAACCACAGAACCTCTGGAAGAAAAACTTTTGGTTGTATTACACAGAAAACCTCAAATCACTCATGGAGGTGGATGATCGCCTTTCCTTTTATGACGTTCAGTTGTTTTCTAGGCTTTATTGGTTTATATATATATAATTCTATTATTTATAGTTAAATGTGTTCCTAGAGGGATTATAAGTCCAGGCTCCACTTTGTGCTACAGACCAGCACAAAACAGCTGGAAGAAAAGGTAACATGGTTTTTAACGTGTTTGTAAGCGATGTGGGATTTGTATTTAACATCCCTGAGTCAATATTTTGTAGGACCACCTTTTGCTGCCAATTACCCTTCCACATTTTCCATCCTTCGTCCGCAAAGGCAAACTGGAAACATGGCTTCTTCTGGTTCAGTTTAAGCATTGGCTTTTGTCTTGTCACACCCCCAATAAAAAAACAAAATTTGTGGATTAATATTTATCCTGTGGATAGATTCCCGTCCCCGCGTTCCTTCGGTGCTACCAGCAGGGTTCTGGATGCGTTCTCCGATCACTGCTGTCATTTAAGGTCGACTGTCATGTCTTGGTAGGTTTTTCTTTTTTTGTTTTTTCTTTTTCATTTTCCAATGACTCACTAAAAACCTCTCCAGAAACTGTTGATTACAAACCTGGTACGGGCCCCATGACCTGTGAGGCAAATGATCCTAGACCTTTATTTGTAAAAACTTCCAGAAACTTGTGTTTGTAACTTAAGAAAATGTAAAAAATAATAATAATAAAAAAGTTTTTCTGGTATCCTTTCTCTCACAAAGTGTGTACCAAAAAGTTGGCTTTATTATTTTCTTTTCTTTTTTTTTTTTTTTTACATCTTTCACAAGTAGAAAGTTGGGAAATCACAAATGTTGACAAAGAGGTAAAGCAGCCAAAGCACACGTCTGCTGGGACATTGAACGTTCACAAAGACTTACAGCTGTGTCCCAAGTCAACACACACACACACTCACACGCACGCACACACACACACACACACACACACACACACACACACAGTTCCACCGCTGCTGAAACAAATCTTGCGTAACAAGGGGTGTGTGTGTGTGGGTGTGTGTACTCGTTTGTGGATGATCCATGATTTCTTGTAAACTCTCCAAGGAGCTTCACCAACCTCATTCTTCCACCGGCCACCCATTCTTAGCCGATGAAGGATTCTCTCTCTCTCTCGCTCTTTCTCTCTCTCTCTCTCTCTTTCTCTCTCTCTCTCTCGTCTGTCTGAATGCGTTGCCTATCTCGGCTCTGAATCGGGGAACAGGTGAGCACTGCGCTGCTGAGACTTATTGATCGTGTCATTTATCTCACAGCACAGCCCTCGGAGATGCGGGGGGCGAGGGGGACATTACTCACCGCCTTATTACACCCTTAACTCATTTTGACGGGTAGGAAAACCTCCATGTCTGTGGAAAAATAAAAAATAAAACAGCTTCTGTCTGCCAGGTTTATCACGATTAGCAGATGATTATCTAAAGGGTTTATTCTTTCATGGTGAATTTGCGCCAAATATAGAATTGCATTTTTGAGAAATCTTCCAAATCCCCGATATGCTTTGGTTTTGAGGACGTCGATCCAATCCGGCGTGAAAATAACCTTTGAGAACACGGGCGAGGATGTTGTGCTCTGCTCCAGTGTTTCACACTCAGTTTGCAGGTCTAATTTTAGCCCCGACTGGCTTTTACCCCTTTGAGGATCAACATTTTTGCCACGAGGTTTGTCATAATAGTTGCACATACATAATCCGGCCTTCCGGATGAAAGCAGTGAATGATCTTGTGACAGGTCTGCTGAGGGCATCTCAGGTAATTTCTCAGTGTGAGAAGAACTGCGCCACTCAGAATTTCATTTCAACCTTTTGTTGATTCTCATTTCCCAACTAAACCTGCCATCACACTTGTTGGTGGGAGCAACTGAAATAGAAGAAGGATGAATATTGACCCCCCCCGAAAAAAACAACAAAAAAACCAAGATGCCCTCATGTTGCAGTTCAAATCAGTTTTTTTGGTTTGTTTGTTTTTTTTTGCTGCTGCTGCTGCTGCTGCTGCTTTTTTCCTTCGGGGCCCAGATGAGCGCATGGCGCGGCGCTGCCATGGAGAATTCTGGGTGACAGAAGCTCTTAGTTTGCCTGTCTATCAATCTGTAAGATGTGAGACATGAGGGATATAAATACACCGTCCAGATTCCCTCGTCTCCATCCTTCAACAGTCCTCTCACTCTTGGTCCCTCTGACGGCAGGCTGTCAGGCTCCCCACGGCACCTCGTGGCGGCCGGAGGTCCGCCCCGGTGCGCCGAGCGTCTCGCTGTTCCCGGCTCTGATGAGGAACCTCAAAATACCAACAACCTTCATCTCGACCGGCGTGTCCGGCCACCAGGACCCAACGTGACAAACGCCGGCGCTAGATCTGCACTTCACCTGTTTTTTGAGATTCTTCATCGCCGTATTTAGACCACGTCACATTGCAACCAAATGTCTTCGAGGACAGATGCTCCGTTTGTCTCGACTTCTCCAAAGTCCAATCAGACTGACGAGACAGTGGATCCCCACTGCCTGGGGGTCCAGTATTTCACCTATTTGTGGATTTCTCTGTCGTTATGTACAGTATTACTGTGAATACGCAAAGACAGCGTATTCATGGAGCACTTACCAAATCACACATGTAGCTTGTTAAGCGGAAATACTTTGGTACTGCACATAGTAATTCATCATAAGGCATATTTGGTGTTTGAACTTTTGAAATAGGTAGTGATAAAAGGCATTTGAGGTGTATCAGGGCGATTCTGCTACTTAAACCCTGTGAAAACTGGGCAATCTACCGTCGATTGTCCAGTTTTTGTCTAACCTCTATTGGTTTTACAAGAAACCAATAGAGGTTTTCTGAATACAGTCGAATTTCCAGTGACGTGTAGTGCCGTGCCTTTTACTCGCATTCTTCTCCTGACTGATTCCTTTGTACAGGGAGGTGATTTTAATCTTTTGTAACCCGTCTGGAAACTGTGGCATCAGCCGAAAGGTTGAAATAAGCAAACGTGAGGACATTTCGGCCAAATCAGATTCACCCGAACGGACAGCAGGTGTGAACTCAAGAAGAGCTGAACGCGCAGGTGTTGGTTTACCGGGGTAAACGTCAATGCCGCAGACATCTATGTTCACCACGTAACAGTCTTATTAAACGTTCAACCTGCCATCTCAGTGAACTTTGCTATTTCCAGATTCCAGGGAGAAAAGAAGGACACTCGGCAGGGAAAGAGAAACCTTCACTTTTTCCCGTTTGACATTAATTCCAGCCTGAATCAAAGATTCCTGCTCCGCAGTCCGGAAGGTAGCTCACCCTGACCTGTTCCCAAGTAAAGGTTGCCGTGTCAGCAAGCATCTTCATCTTACACTTAAACGTGGTTTATGTTTTCTACTGGGATGTTTTTGTTTTTTTTCAGGGTAGAAACGCGTTCACCAAAGGAACTAAGTGGGGGGGGGGGGGGGGGGGGTGTTTGTTTTTTTTCTCTCTGCTTGCTGACTCGGGAGTTCAAATTCACATAAGTGGCTCCCTTTGCCGCATTATGAGCGCGTCTCTATTTATCTTTCGTCGAATTACCTAAAAACATCATGACGCATTACAAGCAGGGCAGAGAGACTCCCTGTAATGCGAAAAACTGTAAAATTTTCAATACCGGCTGCAATAAAATCCCCCAACGAACCACTAGAGTAGCAATAAATTTATTGGAAGTGAGATCATGTGGGTAACTGACAGCCCCGCTCCCCGGGGAGACACCGAGAGGGAGAAAAAAATGGTTTCAGTTTTCACCGACGTGTGTTTGCTGAGAGCAAAGAATTGCCTTAAATATTGATGTGTGGCTTCAGTTGGAGCGGCAAGACGAGCGTCTACACGCTTAAAAAATGTGTAAAAACTATATAAAGACAGAAAGAAGAAGCGTAAATGAAAAAAACCCATTTGAAAAGCGAATTGTCTGAAATGTACAAACAAGGACAATTGAAATTGAAGCAGCCTGATGATTCATAAACACGTACAGCATGTCTAAATCTACAGAGTCATTTGACCCAAGTCTTCTGGAAACCCAATCAGAAAGATTTTGCAAATATGAATCGTCAAAATCACCTACAACCTCCTTCGGGTCGCTCACTTTGAACTGCAGCTTCGAGTTTCTGTCATATTATTTGCACTTTTTTGTGCGAACAAGCAACATTTGTAAGTAGTGAAAAGATTGAACGGGTGCTTTCCATTTCAACTTTGAAGTCAGAAGTTGTTGCTGGATTCTTTCGAGGGTGTAATTTTATTTCCCCGGGCAGTTTTTGGGGAGCTTTCGAAGTCATTCGACATTTTCTATTAAACATGAGACGCAACCATGTGTTGTTTGCGTATAATCAGCCATTTTTAACAACATGATGATAATAAATTTACACTGTAAAAGCCCCTTCCCTGAATCACATGGTGTTAGCAACTCAGCTGCAAAAAATAGACGCCATTGAAACAGAGCAGATTTTTATACATATATAAGAACATGCATGTTAGTAGAATGTTGTCTTGCAACTGATTCTTCAGAGTACATCCAAAACAGACATTTGTGACAGAAACAATAGCTTTTTGCTGCCTTGGCAGGTGCAACCAGTTTTTTCTGAAAGTCAAGAAGCCTCATCATCCCCAGGCTGAAACTCCAACACAGCTGTTCCCTCTTAACAGTTGTGACAGCAGCAGGAATAAACAGCCTATTAGCAACACCATCAGCACATAACGAATTAATGACTCTCTGTGTTCAGTGACGTTTCCTAACAAACCTGTGAGGTCTTTGCATTGCTGCTCTTGGGTCAATAATGAGTTTCACCTCTACTGAACCGCATCGGTTTTTATTCGGTGGTATCGGGGGGCTGAAAGGGGGGAGTGCGATGTAAAATTCAGTTTCTTGAGCTTTCAACATGCTATAATGTCATTCCCTTGTCAAAAACATACCTGGAGTTGTTGCTTTGATTCTTTCATGCATGCATAAGAAATTCTTTCATCTCCCATGGCAACCACTCAGCTGGGCAAAACAACAACAGAGCCTCGCCTTCGAGGATGGAGCGCCGCCTCAGAGCTGCAGTTTCCTTCAGACTAGCCGGCAAGCAATTGGCAAACAACTGATGCAACTGTGAATCTGCTGAGCTCTTTATGCCAGCTACCTCTCAGTGCAACACTGGTGAAAACATCATTAACGAGTGAATAGAGGAGCTTTGTGTTAATGACTATCTGAAGGTGGAGTGTCAGAAAGAACAAGAGGTTCTTAAAGAGACAGGTGCCCAATATCAAGGCGCTTAATTAAATGAAAAGTCAAAACTTCTTCACATTCTGATGCAGCCCATGACGCCTGGAATTTTGCACAGCAGCTTGAGGAAAGGACCCACTCACAGCTGGCCAGGAGGCCCACAGCACTCGCATCTCTTTGGGGGTCAGGGTGCATCCCTTGGAGCAACAACGCCTCGATTCATGCAGGGAAGAAATGGTTAACGAACGGCTCAGTTTGTGTGGAAATCAAGCTGGTTCTTCCACCCCGAACAGCTCTCAAATGAGGGATTTTTTTTCTGTCAGCAACTTCTATGACAAAACTCCCTAATCTCGTCAGCATAACCCAGAATGAAAGAATATTGTCAGGAGGATGTTGGCAGATCCATCTGCCCTGCTCCCTGAAGAAGGTACCCTGACTTGTAGAGTAAATGTTACTTTTTTCCCCCTTTAATTTGTCACCCACTTGAACACTGCAGACTCTTTGCAGGCAGAGGGAAATAATTAATTGATGAATGAGTATTATGACATCATTAAATATTTTATATATCTGCAGTGGGAGGAGAACGGCAGTGCAGTGGTCGGGCTCAGGGTTTGAACCTGTTCGGAGTTCAGATGTTTTCTCCTCCCGTTTCCACTTCTCCAGTCTGAATAAATGCAAATCAGGGGGATTGTCTTGACTGGCGCACAAAGAGTGACTGACTCATTCTGTGGCTCAACAGGAAACGGTTGCCCATGCTTGGCAGGACGGTACCAATTTCATAAGTTCTGGCTGCATCAGCTATAAGAGCTGAGGTTTTAAATGTGAAATCAATGTGCTTTGCTGACATTTTCCCAGAGACCATGGAAAGACGGGGACAGTTATCTTGTTCCGGTTTGGGAAAGCCCACACAGCCAAACTGGACTGCATTCAGGCCACCATTTGGTTTCGATGAACGGTCCTAGTATGACAACTCGGCAGCAGCCATTCATTTTCTAGAGACATGAGTTCAAAATCAGACACACATTCGCTGACCGTCCTTTACCTGGAACTGGCCCTAGAGTCAAATGCAGGGGCCAAACTAGACTTAAGTTTACCAAGAGACCGTCTCGCTAGGATATCATCTGTTGATGCATGTTTTGTTTTTTTTCCATATAAGGAATTTTGTAAGATCAGTGTTGAAATTTTAATTCAGCCTGAAGCGTTGAGATGAAATATTAACTCATCACCATCTAAAACACCAGAGGAGCTGGAGGCTGCTTTAAGAGCAGCTGGGTTTCTTCTGAACGGATGTTTTCATTGATGGAAGATCAGATCCTCAAAGGTCTCAAGATCAATCTACCAACCCGTCTGTCCGTCGCCTACCCGCTAGATCCTGATGGGTCACAGTTTTATTTTGTTGGTCAAAAACTGAAAAGTTTCGAAAGCATTAGAAATAATAAAAAAACAACAACAAATGTGACAGTCTGCTTAACCTTTCTTTCATTGAAAAGAAAAGTTAGGAATTTGTTCGTTCCGGCTCTGTGAGATCGATGGTTAAGTTTTGTTCTCCAGTGACCCGAAGCAGTTCTGTGGAAACTAGACTTCAATCGGCAGAAAATAAACAATAATAAGCCAAAAGATTATAGTGGAATACATAAGAAACGCTATTAGTGTCTTGAATTTCTGCAAAGCGTTTATCAGGAAGAAGTTGTGTCAAAGGGAAAGTGGAAGTATACTCCAGGTAATCTCTGAGGAATTTAGACCAAGAGGCTGACTTTATCTATGTCACAGCCAGTCAGTCTGCATTACGCCCAGGCTAATGCACTGACTAAGGGGGTAGTGCAGGTGATGAAGGGATTCTTAGATAAAAGTCCACGGATCAGTCAGAAAAGTCAGCTCATTAGAATGATCACATCTTGACGGAGTTGACACGTTAAAAGGTGTGGAGCCAGCCAGGCGTCCTCCTTCGGGGTGTGATGACACACAGGGCTGTTCTGTCCCATATTTCTGCGAGACCAGAAACAAGGTGATCAAGTTTGGTAAAAAAAAAAAAAAAAAGACCAGCTCAACGCCAACATCCGTCAGCTGTCACAGACGGCGTTGGGAACTCACGCCGGCGATTCTTTCGCATTAAAAGTGGTCAGTAAACGCAGAGAACATCAGGCGTTTGTCACGAGAGGTGATTCCTCATCCGGTTTAAAAAAAAAAAAAAAAAAGTCTTCTTAGACCAAAAAAAGCTCTTAACCACGTCAATGCGACAGAAGCTGGAACTTTCGGTGGGTTTGAAAACGTTTCCTTTTGAGTTAAATGAAAAGTTTTTTTTGTCCTTCACTTGCGTCACAGAAGAGTAAAAAACTTCTGAAACGCGAGTGAGACGGGGCCCGCTGGCCGCGGCCCCGATGGCAGAGCTGAATTCCCTGACCTGAAAATATAAATGTTTACCTCTGACTAACATTTCTGAGCGAGCGGAGGGGGAATCTCACTCCTCTTTCCTGCAACAGAGTCCAGCGTGTACATCTGGTATCTGGGAAGCCGAACATCTGAGCTGCAGTCAAAATACTGCGGTGTTGAATCTGAGCAGTGTGGGAACATCCAGGCAGAGATGCAAGATACGAGCTTGTGTGAGAGGAGAAACAAATGGCTCGCCCGGGGTGAGAGAGCAGCAGAAGGCTCGGCCTGGTGGAACACGTGTCTGGCTTTAGCTCAAATGAGGACACCACAGAGTCACAGTTTGGAGCGTTTGCAGGGGCCGCGGCGCCTCAAGGTCACAGAAAAGCCAAACGGAGGCAAGCAGCTTTTATGTTTTCTGCTCAGGTTGGTTCAGAGAAGGCGGTGGGAAATTATGGTTCAGCGGGTCATCTGTTATATAAGCAAACCGGTTGTATGTTTTACTTTAGTGGAGCATTATTTGACAGTAAGCGAACTCATTAATCTCAGTATGGCAACCGCAGTGTCCAATATGATCTGCTTCCGAACTGACAGTCAGATCAGAACATGTGTCGATTCGCATGAGGAACAGGGCATTCTGGGAAAATGCCAACTAAACTGGGGAAAGTAATGTTCGTACTTTCAGTCTGGTTTAGTGGATGCCATCCTGAAGTGATGCTGCTGTTTCCCACATACGATTCCAACAAAATACACTGATACACACACTATTAGCATGCATTATGCTTCATTTTGAAGGTGAATGTATAAGATAAATATAACATCTGATTGCTAGGAGATTTTTTCTTTTCTTTTCAACATCATGCTTTCTGATTTCACAAAAGAAAAAGGCATAACTTTCAGTTCCCGGCTGGCGTAGCAGACGAGATGTTTCCCTCCGCTTACGAGTGCGTTGCGGGAGAACAGCAGGAAAGGAGTGAGCTTGAAATACTAACACGAAGAACGAAAAGGAAAACATCTGAGCGTACAATGCCGGCTCGGTGCCAGCAGCTCAGGTTTTGATCGAATGAAGAAAGTGTGAGCGTTGTATCCAAGTGCTGAAAGTAAATCTGAGACTTCGGCGAGTCTCTCGACTTTTCCATTATTTAAAAGGTACAAGGAACGCAATGAAAACAAAAGATGCAATGTCGTGCATGTGGATGTGTGTGTGTGCGCTGTGTGTGGATGTGGCTTGGCTCCATTTTATCCCACATCTCACTAGAAAGCTTGATGCATTCAGTGCATAATTTAGCCGTGTTGTAGCTGTGTACACTTTGGGATATGGCATAATTGTTCAATGGAAATAACTGAAGTGTAAGTAGTACATGTGCAGTGATGTATACTTGTTGTATCTGTCTTTTACTCTACAGCAGCTTTTATAACATGATTATCCCGGCAGGGACATTTTTTTGTTTTTTTTTTTGTTTTTTTTTTTGTATTTTAATGATTATCATCAAAAAATAACTTGTCTCCAAACTTCCACGTTTATAAAAGGATCAATGTGGCTGTGCAGAAATGTCTGCTCGTTTACATGGAGATTCCAGCTAACAAGATTCCAAATTCGATTTCCTTTTCATAGATCTTTTGCTCATCATGGCTTGTTTCCACTAACCAAACCGATATCCCAGTTCAGCGTGTGCATCCAAAGAGCACGCATCCGTTGCATATTTTGGAAAAAAAAGCGTTCTCCTGTGTTCACTCCTTCACTGCCTAATCAGATTTGGCACAGCTTTAACCGTCCCATCCCACCTCTTCCCGACAAGGTGTAAATACTGAGGAGTGAAAGTCATGCCTTCAAGATATTAGGTCACTCGACATTCCTTTAAAAGAGTTTTAAAATCTGCAACATTTCAGACAGTTGCACATTAGGATATAGGTACATATATGCATATGTTTTTTTTTTTTTTTTTTTGAGAATGTGCAGTGTTTTTACTTTTTACCTTTTTCAAAATTTACCTTTTGAAAAAGGTAAATTTATTAATAGAAGCTAATAAATGATTTACATCAGATAGCAAATTATTTATTAGCTTCTACCTTCTTCAATAGCATCTAGCTTCTTTATTAGTGAGTTTCTTTTAACTTCTAGCTTCTTTCTTAGCTTCTAGCTTCTTTATTAGCTTCTTTACTAGCGTCTAGCTTCTTTATTAGCAAGTTTCTTTTTAGCTTCTAGCTTCTGTATTACCTTCTAGCTTCTTTAATATTTTCTTGTTTCTTTATAATCTTGTAGCTTCTCTCTCCTTTTCTCTCTCTCTCTCTCGTTGTCGCTGCAGAACAAGGGTTTCTGGCGTGGGAATCTTATGGTTTTATTTTTGGTCTTCACGTACTTTCACTATGTGCTTGAGCTTTTTTGCTGCCTACTGTGAAGTGACCATGTTATGAGTCAGCACTTCTGATTCTGAGGACATTGCTCTTAATTGCACAGGGAGTCGGTCATTCCAGCTTCTAGGTGTCTTGTTGGTGTCCAATGCTGTCATTGGAAGGACTTGGGATAGAGGGGTAGGGGGGGAAGGAGAAGGGCCAAAACACACAATGCTTCTGGAAAGTATTCACAATGCTTCACTTTTTCCACATCCCACGTTACAGACTTATTCCAAATTGTATTAAATGAATTTCTTTCCTCAAAATTCTACCCACAAATAACAAGGTCCATCTTGAATGAAATAATCCGATCCAGGATAGAAGAGGCTGGAAGGAGCTTGTTCTGGGATCAATTGATTCTGCTCAAAACAAAGTGGCTGCTCCTTCACATCAGTAGGAGTCGATTGATGATCAGATGGAGTCAGTTGAGGCTCTCTACTAGGCTCACAGACTGCTGGGAAAAGACCACTCAGGGATGACAGCAGGTGCAACAATGGACAAAAATGTCAATGATAATGTTTATTGACATTCACTGTCCTATTTCTGAAAAAAGTCAAATAAAAATAAAAACATTTCCAAGGCATTTACACACTTTTATTTTTACAGATTAAGTTTTAATTAATCTCTTTACTGTTGCACTATTATAGTGAGTAAAAATAAATAAATAACAAAAGGTAAATTTTGCTTTGTTTGTTCTTGCCACAGAGAAAATATTCCTACAAAGATTTACTTTGTACAATTAAAACTAATTCACTTATTCACATTTCTCTGGATAACTAATTGCAAGCAGACAAAATGAGAAACGGATCAATGTGAAAACTACCCAGCAGATTTATTTTTTTATTTATTTTTTTAAATACTTAAAAGGGAGCGTGACAACATGAAGCAGCTCTGCTCCGAACAGCATCAGGCAGAAAGCAGAGTGGCTCTCTGGAGGTTCTGCTTTTAACCCTGCGGGGTCATTTAGCTGAAAAGTTCATGGAGAGCAAGAGAGAAGTCTTTGGCAATGTTCCGAGCTCCGCTCCTGCAGCCGCTTTGACACAGATCCCGGGCAGAGAGCAAGGTCGTCCTAATGACCCCTTCAGCTCCTGTCACTGTCCTCTGCAGGGCTTTCTGTCTGTCATGTAGCAGCTTGAATAAACGCACCGACAGGGAGAACATAAAGACGCTCTCTGTCTCCATAGCTCTGGAGAATATCCTGCAGACGCTGATAGATGGTTATGTTTGTTCCAGTCAGAGAAAGCACCTTTATGTATCCCTCTAGACACGAAAATAAATACTTTCAGCTGTATTCCACCAAATTACATCAATGTGATTTTCTTTATTTAACTGTAAAGCTGCAGTATATAGAAAGTATGTTTTTACATGTCATGAGACAGATAATCTGTGAAAAGATCAAACTTCTCAATGCATGTCTTCCGGTCAGAGACAACCAATCGAAGCCAGAAGGAGGGTCTTGGCGCTGTCAGTCAATCTTGTGAACGTGCTGCTGAATGCGTAATGGCAGAGAAACAATTCACCGCAACAATAGTGAAAATATTCCAGAAAATTAGATTTGAGGAGCAACTCTGTAAGAATGATATCGGCTGCCAACCTGAACAGTTTGCAGCATCTCTGTTGTCCTGATCACTGCTGTTTTCATTTTCCTCTTTCGCTGCTCTTCCAGCGTTTTCCTCTTTCACCTGTCATTTCACGTACGGCTCTTCATGTCCTGCACATGCGGGCCGGCTTCCGGCCTTGTCAGCTATCGCTTTGTCTGCGCTCCTCTCCTGCGTGCACCGCTCCGGACCGCGTGCGCTTCCAGCTTCTTTGTTACCCTTTTGTGTCCCTTTCTGGCCTCTTTCGAAAGCCCGCGCGGTCCCGGGCTGCGTGTTTCACAGACAAACCTGTTTGTGTTGGATAAGGTTTCCAGAACGAGTGTGCGCATTGTTGGAGCACAAAATGCTTCATTTGACTGATCATAAAGTGACCGTCTGCCAACATTTCCAAGAAAAGAACCTTCGGCTTTTTGTAGGCAGTGCCGCTTTGAGTAGAATTGAAGCTGCTGCCATGTTTTGTTTGTAGGGCAGGATTAACTTGGCATGACAGCAATAAGAGGTCCATTGGGATGCCATTAGATATTACCATCTGGTTGGCAGATCCACGTCTGACTGCATGGCAAGAAATACTCCAATCATAGGTGAGCTTTGATAAGCAACCATTCATCCCCACGGCCAAATGTAATGTTTGAAACGTGACAATGGTTTTCATGAGACACCAAAAGGAGGTCACATGTTGCAGTCAACTGCAGGTAGAAGGCTAAGTGGCAGGTGATTAAGCAGGCAGTAAAAGGCCAGCGAAACATCCACAGCAACAAAAACGAATTATTTGTTTCTCAGAGAATCTGCCCTGACAAGTTCTGTAATCATTTTAACCTCATGCAGGGAAACTGTGCTCTTTTGGTTGTGCGTTTTCCCCCCATCGGCTGTGGGAGCAGAGTACATAAAAGCCCTTTGGTCTAATTCTGTTTTCCCTGACAAGAGGAAAGGGGAGTAAAACCCTTCTACAGTCATGCACAGTTGTTGTTGTTGTCGTCGTTTTGTTTCTTTCTAACCAGGTTGTGACAGAGCAGACTCACCCTCACAGAGAAAGATGTTGGAACCGGGTCTGTGTGTCTGGGTGGGACGCTGACAGCTGAGATGTTCTGCAGCACAAAGCGTTGCTGCCGTAGAGGCTCCCAAGTTGAAGTCAGAGACGGGTTTCTGATGAGCGAATCCGAGGATCTCGCTGCTTTTCCTGACTTCAGTGTGTTTCCTCCCCTGATAGATCTTCATGAGACTCCAGAAAGATTCCCTTCAGATGTCCATCCGTAAATTCCCGCACGAGACAAAGTAAACATGAACTGTGGCATTCAAATGTACATTCGGCGCTCTGTGTTTAGAATGCTGATTTGTCGCATTCAAAAAGTTGTGTTAAAGGCAAATATAAATTCTGAGTAGTTTTTGGCTTTACAAATCACAAGGTAACACACACAACATTGAATTTTTAAATCAAATAACTAATAAACTTGGATGATTTATTGCGTAACGACTGAGCTTCCACGGTGTTCCTCTGTGAAATATTACATTTATTGCGCAAAGAATAAATAAATAAAATAAAATAAAAAATAGGTCCTGTTGTGGATAAATTGAACTTCCACTTGTAAAATCACATTTACTCTCCACATGTTTTGGGATGCTTGAAAATCTTTCAAATCCTAAGACTTACCTGTTCTTAAATTTGAACGAAGCAAAAGAACTTGCTGGTTGTTTCTCTGTGATTAATTAATTTTATTCACAATTTTTAGGGTTCTTTGTTGACGAACGAAAGGAAGTTAAAACTTGGGCACAATGGCTCTTCAAAATGAACAACAATCCAAGTCAATGTCAAAATATGCATCAAAAGTTGATCATAAATTTGATTTATGATTGACTGGAAAAAGCCGAATTGACTTAAACTGTTTTTTTGTTTGTTTTTTAACAGACCTAAATTACTGAAATATGAATTCATTTGATAATTCTGCACCAGTATAGCACAATTCACTACATTAATAGCTTCGTAAGCTTGGTTAAACATGATTAAAAAAAGAAACGCACGACTTTAATTTGTTGAGTCCATGCAATTAGAAGAATAACGACCAATAAAAAAATAATAAGGAAACTAAAACTATTTTTTCCTTGATCAAACAAGGAAAAATAAACTCCAACAAACTTTTCAAATAGCTCGGAAAGTCCAATTGGGAATTCTAAATATAATGCAGAATAATTTAGAAAGCATGGCATTGCACACAGAGCACAAAGCATCGAAATAGAGTGAATAGATCTGCCCGTATGGGTTGCCGCCGCTAACCAATCGAATTTTTTTTTTTTCAATTTCGGGACCGATACAGATTGCAATATGGTATCGGTGCATCGCTAATAGTTATACGCCAGCACACGAATCAGAAAGTAGGAGCTAATTGTCTTGCCCAGGAGTTGTATACTGGACTCAGACCCTCAACTTCAAATACGTCAACACAGCTCCTCCTCCCACTGAGCCACAGTCACCCTAAACATTTACTTATTCACAAAAGAGGCTGCAACGAGACTGAAAATGACCATTTCAGGATCCCAGCATCACACAATCTTTCTCACCCAGAGAGTATTTGTGATAACTTCGCCCGGCTTACATTAGAGTGTAGCGTCAATTAGACATATGCACAGGTACTGTAATGCAATTCAAAGGGCACCAAAGCAGAATATAGACATGATATACTTATATTTAGACAGAATGAAGTATTCTGTGAAGGTAAAACAACTGTCTCCACACTGACTTTTATGCAAACAGAATTAGCCCAAAGTGTACATCCACTGACGGATAATGAAACATCTCTACGCAATAGCATAAAGTCATAAATATGCTTATTTTGCCTCATAAGAGCTTGTTTACTTGGTTGGGAGTATTTTTCTGCCCTGGTAGAGTGATAGCAGAGCTCAGTATGTTGAAAAAAAAAGAAAACAAAATTGCTTGATGCAAGCAAGGCATTTTGGCATAACCCAAGGACTGCATCCAGTGTGATGTGAAAGGACTTAACAAGACAGAGCTTGTTCTTTCAATGTGAACAAGGTAAGAGAGTCCTGGGCTGACATGACTGCAGTGCCGTGTCAAGGCAGCATTTCCTCAGTTTATGACAGAGAAATGATTTACAGCGAGTAAAAATAAATGAAGGTCTATTTGTTGCACTCCTAACGTTGCACTGGTGGTATTTGTACTTACGTCATGTTGCTGGTGCACCGGTGGTGCTTGTGCAAGACCCTTAGCTATGTGGTATTAAACCATGTGTTACATTTCAGATTATTGCTTAATGTATAATTTTAGATGAATGCATACGACCTCCGTTGGTTCTCTTACATGTCATTTATCTCATGCCGAATTTTGTGCTGATATAACTTTAAAACAGTATCATTTTAACAGGTGTGTAAGCATGCAAGGCGCTTCTTAGAAATATTGTCGCTTGTTCAGACAGGTTCATAAAGGTCAACTAGTGAAACTCAGTGGCAAAATTGCTGCTCATGGCAGCATTGCCAAAAATGTGCCATTTTTGTTCTCAATATTCAGACATATGTCTCAATATTTTCAGACATATTCCTCTTCTTTTTTTATTGAGGATCAATGCTCTCCATGCTATGTTTGATTGATCACGGCATTTGCAGGTGCACACTTGCCAAGAATAAATTATGGCGTCACCATTATTTCAAGAGATGATGTTTACATACGACTCAGCAAGTAAAAGGGTAAATGAACAACAAGTATTTCAACTCACTGATAATAACATTATTATTCTGCATCATTACTTTTTTTTCTTCTTCTTCTTAGATTTTTGCTTAGGATGCAGACTAATCTGACCCAAGAAATTAATTATAATTTAATTAATTATTAAATAACCCATCAGCTTTTAGAGGTCACAGCAGCAGAGTACTAAGTTCAGGTTTGATCTCATTAAATATTTTCCTGTAACATAAAATAGCCTCGGGTGATTAGTAGAGCAGTAATTTATGTTTATATTTATATTCCTTTTTAGGAGCTATAGCATCACCTAAAAGCATTTGTGTTTACTTTTCATTTTCATATATATATATATATATATATATATTCAAATCTCAATTCCCTCCCACATCACATAAAACTCTGGAAGCTGGTGGTTTCATATCTGGGTTCCCAGCTGGTGCCTGCCAATAGCAGTGTAAGGACACAGTAGTAAAAGCTTTCCTCATCGTATCAACTATAAATTCCTGTCTGTGTGAGTGATGCTTTCGGTCGCTATGGAAACCCCATATAATAGCTCCCCCCGCCCCTCGCTGCCTCTCCCTCTCCCTCCGGTGGTTTTCCCTCTAGGTCTCTCTTCCCCCTCTCTATCCTCACCAAAGCTGTCGAGGCTACTTTGCGCATGTACGGCCAGCCGCACCGAGCATTGCATCGACACCAAGATGGCGAAAACACGTCTGGCTTGCCTCCTGACTCTCCTCTCAACTCACTGTAAGTACGAAAAGCAACCCAAAAGCAGCTGCCGTTTCGGCCCCGTGGCTTTTGTTTGGGACGTGGCCACCGTGGCCAGTCAACTCCCGCATCAGTTTTTTTTTTTTTTTTTTGCATTACCGTTTCTACCTCTGCGTTGTATGGAAAACGGACCGTGACTCACAACTAACTAACTAGTTGGACGCAACTACCGTTAAACTCACAAGTGACTGACAGTAAAGCCGCTATATTTGACCGCGGATACATTTAGAAAATGTTAACCGAAATGTAAAGAGATA